>JALIGW010000005.1:14890000-15490000 GCA_023053685.1 Diadophis punctatus similis
AAATAATAAATAATAAATAATAAATAATAAATAAATAAATAATAAATAAATAAATAAATAGATAGATAGATAGATAGATAGATAGATAGATAGATAGATAGATAGATAGATAGATAGATAGATGGATCGATGACTTCAGCAAGTATTTGTGGGCTCAGTGTACATACAAAACAACAAAGTAATATAATCGTAAGATACTAATAGAAGGTGGCAGGAAAGATGAGAAGGATATAGTAATACAGCCCTACTACTATATGGATAAATATCCTTAGACATAAGACAATACTGTGGGAATTAGATGTTCAGCAGAGTGATGGCACAAAGGGGGAAAACTGTCCCTGTGTCTAGTTGTTTTGACATGCAATGCCTTATAGCAGCATCCCAAGGGGAGGAGTTGAAACAGTTTATGTCCAGGAAGTGAGGGGGGGTCTGTAGATATTTTATCAGCCCTCTTTCTAACTTGTGAAGAATGTGTAGGTCATTAAGCAGGAAGTGAGGGAGTCCCAGTTAAAGAGTGTGGGGGTGCTGCATAGGGTAGAGGAAGACCTGGGAGTCCCAGCCCAGCCCACACATGAGTTGTGGAGGGGAGTGCTGGAAATGCTAGAGAAAGAAGACACACAGTATATGCAGAAGACACACAATATATGCATGTGTGCAAATGCAGGAAGGCCAGGGAAACAGAGTGCAGTGTGTGTGTGTGTGTGTGTGTGTGTGTGTGTGTGTGTGTGTGTGTGTGTGTGTGCTAACCCAGGGAGGCAGGGAAAGAGGGCTTGGAGTACATGTGTGTGAGTCCAGGGAGCTGGGGAAAGAGGATGTGGGATGTGTATGAGCGAAGAAAGGCTGTGGGGGAGAGACATACCTGAGCGACTTGCAATTTTCCCTGCCAACTTCCCCATTGACCTTGCTTGTGGGCAGCTGGCAGCAAAGATTGCAAATGGTGTTCGTGAGTCTGTAAGAGGCTGCAATTGGTCATAAGTCTGAGCTGGTTGCCCAGCATTTGAATTTTGTTCATCTGACCGTGGGGGACATTGCAATGGCTGGAATTTTGGAGAACCAGTTGTAAGTCCCTTCATTCAACGCTGTCATCATTTCAAGCACTGCCGGAGAAATGGGTCGTGTGTGTGTGTGTGTGTGTGTGTGTGTGTGTGTGTGTGTGTGTGTGTGTGTTTGTGTGTGTGTGTGTGTGTACATACATACACACACACGCACACACACATCCCACACACTTTCTTACCTATTGCAAGTCCAATGAACATTCTTTTCTGCTGTTAACCTTTTTGTTTTCCTGATTTCCCTCTTTTTTCATTAAATCAATACAACATATTTTTTAAAAAGGTGTATGTCATGATTGCAACACATTGGAATCAGTCAGTTCATTCAAAGCTCGTAACTAGCTTTGACCTCTACTCAATGTATCCAATTTCCAATATTTTATGTATCATATTCTAATCCATATCGACTATGATGCATATCAGATTCACATGACCATGCCAAAGAGCACGTTAGTTTTCTTATTGTTACATAGAAAATAAAGGCATAGAATAGAATGGAATGGAATGGAACGGAACAGAACAGAACAGAACAGACAACTTTGTTGTTTATGAAGCCTGCTATCATGGAACAACTGAGCTAACTTTATAAGATGAGAAAAGCCCATAAAAACAAGGATAATTAAGTTAAGGATCAGAACAGAATTTCATTCCATTCTTCTTCTGGGAATTTCAGATAACTGCTTTATCACTTAAGACTCTGCAATTTCAATTACACTCAAAAATGAAAGTTTATTGGGGGGGTTTTTCCTCTTAATTTGGTTATCAAGGATGCTCTAAAAGTCAATTCTCTCATAATAAGATTGTAGTAGAATTACAGTTTCCTAGTTTTTCTCCATGTGAAGTGCAAATGTGAAAGGCCAAGTAATCCTGTGTCCCCCCCCTTGTTTTGGCAGTTCAATTATTATGGGAAGCCTATTTTTCCTTTCAATTATTGTGGTTTAATCAGAATGCATACTGCCATTCACAAGTGATGTTTGATGCTCTCATGAATATGCATACCATGCATAGTTGGATTCAAAGTATCCATTATATGAATTCTATTATTTTTATCTCCATGATTTTTCCCATTCAAGATCCTCACAATCAGGAATTATGATTCTTAATTTCTGAAAAGCCCATTTCAAACTTTGGTAGATCACACTCAGACGATTTAGGGCAAAGAAGAGGAAAATATGTAAGAATTCAGGAGGGCTTTTTTTTCTTGTACAGGACTGGGCACGTTACTGAATTATCTCAATTGGAATAATTTTGGAGATTGCGAAAATGCATACCGAGGGTCTTAACCAGTAAATCATTTGGCATGTCAATGGATTAAGCAGATAGGATAGGATAGGATAGGATAGGATGGGATGGGATGGGATGGGATGGGATGGGATGAGATAGGATGGGATGGGAAGGGAAGGGAAGGGAAGGGAAGGGAAGGGATGGGAAGGATATGGTAGGGTAGGGTAGAATGGAATGGAATGGAATGGAATGGAATAGAATAGAATAGAATAGAATAGAATAGAATAGAATAGAATAGAACAGAACAGAACAGAACAGAACAGAACAGAACAGAACAGAACAGAACAGAACAGAACAGAACAGAACAGAACAGAATAGAATAGAACAGAATAGGCCAAGTGTGTTTGGACACACAAGGAATTTGTCTTCTGATGCATAAACTCTGGGTGTACATATAAACAACACATTAATATAATCAGTGTACATACAAACATATAAACAACATGTACATACAAACAGCATGTACATATAAACAACAAACAAAATAATATATGTACAAACATGTACATATAAACAAAATAAAATAATCATAAGATACCAATAGGAGAAGCTAGTAGAAAAAATGAAAAGGATAATCTACACAATTCTAACTAATTTCAATTCTATCTCACATGTAAATCTCAAAGTTGAGCTAGGCAAATTCCAAACCCTATTTTCAGACCTCTCTCTGGATTGTGATATCAAAATTCAAAGAAGCAAAACCACACATTTTGATTCCCCAGGTTGCTGTAAAAGCTGTCAGTGGAGCCAAATGGATTCATTAAACTTCTGCAAAATTTCACACCCGCTTTCTGCTTTCCACCTCCTGCTTTCCACCTTTTCACCTTCCAAATCCCAGCTCATTAATTTTTTTTAAAAAGGCCTCAGAGATAATGGCCATGCTCCAAATAAAATGATTATGTCAGCAGAATGTCCTCTTAAATCCGTGATGACAATAATGATGATGATGACGATGACGATGACGATGACGATGACGGTGACGATGACGATGACGGTGATGATGACAATGATGATGATGATGATGATCATCATCATCATCATCACCATCATCACCACCACCACCATCATCCACCCTTTACTAGAAAAAACCTGTAGCTGAAAAAAATGTTGTACATTTTACAGGCTCTGTTTCAGGGGTGAAATTCAGCAGGTTCTGACAGGTTCTGGAGAATCGGTAGTGGAAATTTTGAGTAGTTTGGAGAACCAGCAAATACCACCTCTGGCTGGCCCCAGAGTGGGGTGGGAATGGAGATTTTGCAATATCCTTCCCCCTGGAGAGGGGAGGGAATGGAGATTTTGCAGTATCCTTCCCCTGCCATGCCTACCAAGCCATGCCCACAGAACCGGTAGGAAAAAAATTTGAATTTCACCCCTGCTCTGTTTGTTTGTGAGTTTGTGGAGCGTTCTTAAAAAAAAATAGAACCTCCACCAAAAAAAGAAGAAGAAAAAAAGGAGCCTCTTTAAAAAAACCACAAAGCTTCCTAGAGTCTCCCAAGAAATGATATTTGCTAGAAAAATAGCACAAGGCTGCCATGAAGCATGCCACTTCTGCAAGAAAGCTAAGCTAAACACCTCCTTGCATCAGCCGGGCTCCTCTGCAAAAAAGCAAAGGTAAATTGGGTGCTGTTGGTCTGCAGAAATGAATCCTGAAAGTCCCTTTAGTGGTTAGGATTCTAGGGTTCGACCATCTCCAATTTCCACTTAGCTACAAATGTAGCTGATGTACAAAATGCCAGTCGTATCCTTTTCCAGGATGTGCTTTCATTCTCTCTACATCTGATCTTTAAAAAGGCAAATATGCTATTGCTTTCTGCTGTCCTTATTGCTCACCAGAGATCTAGTTGCCTTTTGTAAGCAACTAAAGAAAATTGTGGCTCCACTGAAGCCTGTAGTGGGGTAATCACCAGTATGTGTGATAGGAAAAGTCTAAAAGATATATTTGTGTTCTATTTCCAGGTCATGGGTTCAAACAAGTATATAATAATCAGAAAAAACTTTCAGTCAGGAGATCTTGGAGCATTGGTGAACCTATTTCGAGATGTTTTCTCATCTGTTAAACACATTGTGGGGGTAGTCACACAGTCATTTTCTTCAGAAATAACTGAAACCATCATTTTTAAACAAATGGGTTGCTCCAGCATTATTTCAGGGTTGATATTTTCAGTGGCCTTAACGCTTCCATTTCTTCAACAGTACACAGCAACTAAGTCCATACACAGAAATCAAGCAAGGTTTCTCCACCTACTAAGCAGTGGTGGGTTCCTACCGGTGCTGTGCAGGATGCCGCACTGGTAGGAGCCCGGCGACGACGTCATTTTCAGGTGCTTTTTTTGGCTTCTCCGCGTCCTGAGCTATTGGAAAAAAGCCCTCCCACCCACCCTTGTTTCAATACTGACCTTTATTCTTCCACCGAAGCACAGCTGAGAAGCTCCTCAGCTGGGTTTCGGCTTGTAATGTCGTCCTAAGCATGCGCTGAAGTGAAATCGCCCAATGGAACGCGAGTTCACTTCTGCGCATGCTCGCAATGCATACCAGTAGTGAAAATAACCAGAACCCTCCGCTGCTACTAAGGTGTTGTTTGAAGAACAGGAAGAATAAACAGTAAAGGCTATTTAAAAAGTCAATAGTTCACGATCCACTCCCAAGGTAATAATACCACCACAGTTATGGTAACAATCTAAAGGTTAGACTGGGAATTTTAGAAGTCTCTCTTTTAAACAATCCCTTTTAAAACTGAATTTGGCAGTATTAAGTTAAGGTGACCAGACGTCCCGCTTTTGGCGGGACAGACACGCTTTTCAAGCATGTGTCCCGCGTCCCGCATTCTTTCCCAAAAGTCACGCTTTTTTGAAAGAATGCCCAACGAAACAGCGGGACGTCTGGTCACCTTAGCAGTGCTCCCCAACCGGTGTGCCGCGGCACACTGGTGTGCCTTGAGGCCATGCCAAGTGTGCCGCGGCAAAAGGGGCGGGGCAGGGCGGGGGGCGCGTCCTACCTGGGACTTTTCCTGGTAGCTCCAATCGCGTTCCTTGCTAATAGTGCCCAGAGCAGAGCAACCCCTTCCAAAAGATCACGAGACGTTATCTTTTGGAAGGGGCTGCTCTGCTCTGGGCGCTAATTAGCAAGGAACGCGACTGGAGCTACCAGGAAAAGTCCCAGGTAGGACGCGCGTCTCGCGCTGGGGGTTGGGCGGGCGGGGCAGGACTGGCGGACGGGACGGGGCGCGCCCTACCTGGGACTTTTCCCGGTAGCAGCTCCAGTCGCGTTCCTTGCTAATTAGCGCCCAGAGCAGAGCAGCCCCTCCCAGAAGATCGCGAGACGTTATCTTTTGGAAGAGGCTGCTCTGCTCTGGGCGCTAATTAGCAAGGAATGCGACTGGAGCTGCTACCGGGAAAAGTCCCAGGTAGGACGCGCATCTCGCACTGGGGGTTGGGCGGGCGGGGCAGGAGTGGCGGACGGGACGGGGCGCGTGTCCTACCTGGGACTTTTCCCGGTAGCAGCTCCAGTCGCGTTCCTTGCTGCTAATTAGCGCCCAGAGCAGAGCAGCCTCTTCCAAAAGATAACGTCTCGCGATCTTCTGGGAGGGGCTGCTCTGCTCTGGACGCTATTAGCAAGGAACGCAACTGGAGCTACCAGGAAAAGTCCCAGGTAGGTAGGACGTACAGTGGCGGCACTGCCATCCCCGCGCCTCTCGCCCCGCTCACCGGGTGTCTCTGCTCCGCGGTCGGAATCACTTTTGTTCGCTCTCCTGCTCCCCCTCCGCCAGCGCTGGGCTGCTGGAGTGACAGGGGGAGAAAGGAGATCTGGAGTCAGCCGAAGCCACTGCCAGCTCCCGAAGCGGGGAGGCGGGAGGCGAGGAAAGGCCTCCCGCGTCCCCCCCCCACCTGGATGCCGACATTTACATCCTTTTGCCCTCTGCGGATGCGCAGCGTTCTGCGCATGCGCAGCGGGCAAACCTCAAATGATGGCGTCCAGGCGGCCCCGCCCCCCGTCAATGTCCCGCTTAAAAAATATATATCTGGTCACTTTATATTAAGTGGATCCATTGGCAACAATTATCCAAATGAATATGCTTAGAGGCAGTCCTTGACTTACAACTGGTCACTTTAGTGACCATTCAAAGTTACAACAGACCTCCGAAAACTTACTTACGACCTGGTTTCAGAGTTATAGTCACCGCAGTTTCCCTGCTGCTGTTCACCATTATGACCTACAGGGGCGCTATTCACCTCCAGTTCCAAAGGTGCTTTTTCAAGAGGCAACTGGACTTTCGGGTTTTTCTTTGAAGATGTTTTGCTTCCCATCCAAGAAGCTTCTTCAGCTCTTCACCACCACCCCATCTTCCCCCTCCATCCAATTGGGTCTGGGTAGGCCGGGACCTGCTCCCAAGCCAGCCATTCAGCCATGGCAAGGGAGCCTAAAGAAGCTACCAGCACACAGAGGTTAGTTACAACTTGTGGGCTTTGCCCAACTGCCCATCCAGCCACCCAAGGACTTGCAAGATTCAGCCACAGTTTTCTTTAGTTGCTTATAAAGGACAACTAGATCTCTGGTGAGCAATAAGGACAGCAGAAAGCAATAGCATATCTGCCCCCCTTTTTTTAGATCAGATGTAGAGAGAATGAAAGCACATCCTGAAAAAGGATACGGGGTATTTTGTACACCAGCTACTTTTGTAGATAAGTGGAAATTGGAGATGGTCTAACCCTAGAACAGGATGTGCCTTGATGGCTCAATTGCCTTTCATCCTAAAGCTTCTGAAATGAATTTGTCCCTGCAAACTTTTATTTGAAATATTCTCAGACAGTAATCCAAGGACAAAGCATTACTGTCTGAGAATATTCTACTTTGTTGTAATTGGATACCCAATTACAACTTCAAAAAAGCCAACTATGACCTCATAAATGCCGACCTCTCATCTCTTGATTGGCAAACTCTATTCTCTGGTTGTAACACTGCTGACGACCATTATAACACTTTTTTGCTTGAAGTCAGAAGAACTATCAAACTACATGTGACACTAATAACTACCAAAACAAAAAAAAACCCAAACTGCCCATATCAATAAGGAAGCTCCAATTAAAAAAAAAACCTCTCTGGCAGAAAAACAAAACTGGCTATGTAGCAAACTTTAAAATCCGCTATAAAAATATATGCCACCAAATAAAGACTGAATGCACCAACTACCACAGCAAACAAGAGGAAAACCTTCTGCGCCCGAAATCCAACTAAAATCCTATGGCAACTCTGGACCCCTACATAACTGCATAGTAGCATTCCTGTCAAACAGGCAACAAGTGATCAAAATAAGGAGCGCCCTATCAAATCCCGCACTTGTTAACAGCGGTGTCCCCCAAGGCAGCATACTAGGAGTACTACTATACTTTACATAAATGACCTTTGTGATCATATTATAAGCAACTGCATTCTCTTCACCGTCAAAGACCTTGGAATACTCATATCTAATGATCCAAGTGCCAAAGTCCTCTGTAACAACATCGCCAAAAAGGCATTAAGAGTTGTAAACCTAATCTTGCGTAGCTTCTTCTCCGATAATGTTACACTACTAGCCAGAGCATACAAAACATTTGCTAGACCAATTCTTGAATACAGCTCATCTGTCTGGAACACGCACTGCATATTGGACATTAATACAATTGAGCGTGTCCAGAGCTATTTTACGAGAAGAGTCCTCCATTCCTCTGCTTGCAACAGAATACCTTACGCCACCAGACTTGAAATTCTGGGCTTAGAAAACTTAGAACTACACTGCCTTCCGCATGACCTAAGTGTAGTTCTTAAAATTATCTGCTACAATGTCCTCCCTGTCAGCGACTACTTCAGCTTCAACCACAACAATACATGAGCACACAACAGATACAAACTCAAAGTGAACTGCTCCAAACTCGATTGCAGAAAATACAACTTCAGCAACAGAGTGGTCAATGCCTGGAACTCACTACCGGACTTTGTGGTTTCATCCCCAAATCCCCCCAAATTTTAACCTTAAACTGTCTACTGTTGATCTCACCCCATTCCTAAGAGGTCTGTAAGGGGCGTGCATAAGCACACCAGCATGCCTACCTTCCCTGTTCAAATGTTCCCTTTTATTTGCACCCATTTTATGTATTCAAATAATGTTATACTTATGTATATTATCAAATGCGTACTTGACAAAATAAATAAATAAAAAATAAAAATAAATACTTACATTAGCCCTAATATGTCTAATGTTCGGTCCTTTGTAATTTATGGGAGTATGGAAGTGTTTTCTATGCCACTTTGCTATTTAAAAGGAAAACAAACATAAACATAAGGCATCTTAGAGAAAATGCTTCCAAAATAGATAATAATGTATTCTATTTTTTTAAAGAATATTTTTGTTGAAAGGCTTTTACAAACATACAGTATTACATAAATAATAAACATTAAAATGAGAAATAGGTTAAATCACCCAAGGTACAATCCTGCACTAAATTAAAAGTTCTGTTGATATTAACTTCTCAATAAATTTGCATGGATTCTGCTACAGGTAAAATTTCCTCTCTAAAGATTGTGCAGCTTTCTACATTTTAAAACACAGCTGGGACATAGCCAATTTCTAACTCATGAATTTCTACCAATAGCCAAAATCTAGGGTATTGTTGGTTTTGCTTCATTGTTTCTAAAACTAATGGGTTTCGGCCTGTGTGTTTTCCGTTTTTGTAGCAACTCACAGTGGCCTATTTTAGGGTTATATTGTGTATTCATTTCCAGTTGCTACCAAAAGCTGTATCTGCTGTATCTTCTTGTTTGATTCTAAATAGCTGTGAGGGATGCTAAGATTTCATTTTCTCTAGAAAAAGATGATCCAGGGATTAAAGAAATAAGTAGGAAGAGAAATTAATGCCCCCAGTGGTGTGATGCATCTGCAGAACCAACAACAACATTTGTACCAAAGAACAATATTCCAGGAAGTCTCCATCCATCTCAAAACAAGGAGAGAACTACCGTATTTTTTGGAGTATAAGATGCACTGGAGTATAAGACGCACCTTAGTTTTTGGGGAGGAAAATAAGAAAAAAAAATTCTGCCTACCAGCATCCATCTGGCTAGCGCCCTTAGCAAACAGCCTGGAACAGGTATATTCACTGTTTCCAGGGTGGCCCCGCAGGCGAGATCTAAGCACCTTGCAGGCCGGATCTGGCCCCCGGGCCTTGAGTTTGACACCCTTGCTCTAAAAGGATGCAAATGACCAGCTGTCTGCAAGGAATATAAATCCTTCCATTCCCCACCATCCAGTCAGAGCTGAAGAAGCTTCTTGGATGAGAAGTGAAACGTCTTCAAAGAAAAAACAAGAAAGTCCAGTTGCCTCCTGAAAAAACACCTTTGGGAGAACCTTGACCCGGATGACTGAGAATCTCTACAGATTTTAGGGTCAAGAAGACTGCATCCATGACCCTACAAAGTGGAACAGATTGTGATATCCCTTTTATTGCACATTTGAAAGGAAGTAGATCGTCTACCATTGATTTTAATCCTGATTTATGTACCGTATGTATGTATGTATGTATGTATGTATGTATGTATGTATGTATGTATGTATGTATGTATGTATGTATTTTTTATTTTTTATTTTTTATTTTTTATTTTTTATTTTTTATTTTTTATTTTTTATTTTTTATTTTTTTATTTTTTTATTTTTTTATTTTTTATTATTTTTTATTTATTTTTTATTTTTTATTTTTTATTTTTTATTTTTTATTTTTTATTTTTTATTTTTTTATAATATTTAATAGGGGCCCATGTTTCAACCAATTCTACGCAGCCCCCAATCAAAAATTAAAAGTCCTATTTAAAATCACTTTAAAATCTATAAAACTAAACCAGCTAAAACTATCTGGCAGCAATCATCATCAAATCTTCTTCCCTAATGGGAGAGACATTGAAAATGTTATATCTTCAGAGAAAGATTTTCACAACGGTCTTCTTTAAACTCCCCTAAAAAGATAGCTAGTAGTATAAATGCCCAGCACTTTTGGTACCAGAAACTCTCTGTCGGGAGTTGGGCCAGCCCATTTTAATATATTTTTTATTAATTATTACTTTTACCACAATGCAAGGAATATAAATCCTTCCACTCTCCCACTATCCTGTCAGAGCTGAAGAAGTTTCTTGGATAAGAAGCGAAACGTCTCCCCCCCCCCAAAAAAAACCCACAAGAAAGTCCAGTTGCCTCCTGAAAAAAACACCTGTGGGAGCTCCTTTTATGCAATCATTTAATTTACATTTTGCAGGACTTGTCACAGACTAGGGACCATTAGTGAAGGATGGGAATCCACATCTAACTCACTATATCACAGAAATCTTTGGATATCCTATGGTGGTTAAATTATTATTAAACTGATAGAAGTTAACAGGGATATATTTTCATTTTACCAGAAAGAAAGTATACAATACATTGGTACAAAGATTAAATAAGGTGGTTGTTCATTTTTTAAAAAAAATTGTGAACATGAACATTCTTATAGGCAAAAAAAAGGAGATTCTTCATTTTGGTGACGTAATGGCAGAATATTTTGGTAAATGACAAATACATTTGATGTAGGCTCAGTGTGTTGATAGCTTACCACAATTTATTGTGCATTACATGCTGCTACATTTCAAAGTACTTCATGAATTCTGCTGCCCAGAATTTTGTCCTGCCTCATCACTCAGGAAATGTCAGCATCAGTCTTTCTTGTCAAGTAGGTAACTAGAAGCTAAAGGTCTCCACAGGCTGATACTTATTGATTTCTTTCAGCTTTTGTGCATTAGATGAGTTCATCCGAGTTCTGCAAATAATAAAACAAGGGGGGAAAGTGCATTGTGTGTGTGTGTGTGTGTGTGTATGTGTGTGTTTACATGTGTATATACAAATACACACACACACACACATATACATACACATAAAAGGTTTAGAATAATCACCTTGTAAAACCAAACACCAAATCAGTATATCTCCTATATTTGAGTGGCCAATTTTACTTGGCCAGTTGTAAAGGTTCACCTAGTCCAGGGGTCGGCAAAGTTGGCTCTTCTATGACTCATGGACTTCAACTCCCAGAATTCCTGAGCTAGCATGATTGGCTCAGAAAGTCTGGGAGTTGAAGTCCATGAGTCATAGAAGAGCCAACTTTGCCTACTCCTGACCTAGTCAAACAAGAAAAAGCAGGCACTATAGTAAATGTGGGCAATTCAGGCTGGTTTGTTGACTGCTGAGCATTTACCTTGAACCTGTAGAAAGTTAGCACCCACCCGCAGAAGAATGAAACATTTTGGGAAATATTAAAAAGGCACAATATTATATTTCCCTAAAGGAGAAATGGAGAAACGTGCTCTTGGAGACAGAAAGCAGCCCCCAAGTCTTTCTTAATAACCCCCAGCAGATATTTTGTGCACATTAAGAAAGATTGGGCCAGCCTACTCAGAAACCAGACCCAGTTTCCCTGCCCGAAGCAGAAACTGAGGTCAGCTTTTAGAAATGCAGATTTGGTAATCCATTCAGAAAGACTGGGTCAAGACAGAAACTCAGATAAACAACAAACAAAAGGTTGACAAAATTAGCTCAGACAAACACCTAGGATTTGCATTTCCTCTTTTGCCTATAGAGCCAGCTATGACCCCTACATGACCCCAATAGGAATCTGACAACATCCAATAGAATATTAAAGGACATGTTCTTACACAGGAACAGAAAGCTCAAATACAAAGCCCAAGATAAGGTATAAATATCCCCCTCTCTCAACTCTATTTTGCCAACTGCCCAGAACCACAAACATGTGGTTCTGCTTCATCAATAAACCATCTTTCCAATTAGCCTCCATGTTTCCAGTGTCTTTCTCCCAGCTTGGAACTGAACCAGATGGATATTTCTTCCCGCAAACCCATAGTTTCCATGTTACAAATCATGCCCTGTCAGAGCATATCATGTTCTCTCCATGGTTAACCAGGGTTCTGCTTTAAGGAGAGGACAATATCAGTACAGCTTTTAAAAACCTGATATGGTTCTAAACTAGGATTTTTGTTTATTTGTTGGCTGAGGGCTGTGGTGTGTGTGTGTGTGTGTGTGTGTGTGTGTGTGTGTGTGTGTGTGAATTTTCAGCTTTTCGCTAGCATTGGTTAGAAGATACATACATGAGACAGAGAACCATATTATGGTTCCCTGAAAATTACATGAGAGTGCAAGTATCAGTCTACAAGCACTAACAATTACAAGTTTAGAGACTACTGTCAGGAAGCAGAGATAAACCTGAATCAATAGGGAAAGAATCTTAAGCTAAGCAGAACTGAATTATTACTACTAAACTGAGGCCATTTATAGACATGGGGCTCACCACTGGAAAAACACTGTGTATAAATTTTAAGTTCAAAATTAAACCAGCCATTTATTGGGCCCATTGCATTTGTTAAAAAAAAAAGGAATAAGTAAATCACAGGAGAAGCAACAAAAAAAAGCTTCATTAAAGCATGTCTTTTTGGACTATTCTAATCAATAAATTTATTAATTTGACTTTGAAACAATTTTAATATTTTTGGATGCCCATATTCTTTTTAACTATATACCTATTACAAGGACATTTACAACTGGACAATAGAAATGGTTTCACGCTGTCTTTCTGATTGCTGTGACTAGAAAGACCCAATTCATGGCTGTTTTATGGGGTTAAGATCTATTCTAAGATAGAATCCACCAATTAAAAAGCCTGTCCTTAGTTGCTTGAAAATGGGACTTTTAATGACTTGCAGCGGCACAATACAGAAACGCACAGAACGTGTGTTTGTGTGTGCATGTGTATTAAACACTGAATGAAAATCCTGTTCAAACCAAATTGGCATTGATTGCTGCTGTGCTGTTTAGGTTGTTGCTAAGAACAATCTATTCGGAATTGTTGCTGAGATCAGTCAATGGTAGACATTATAAAGGCTATTTTGTCTGGTTTATAATCTGAAAGATTACCTGTAATAACAAGAATGTGCCTTTAGATTAGTATTACCGAAAGGACCTGGTAGATTCATTTGTGTGTTTAAATACTGATTCATCACAATGCTTCCTGATTAAATATCCATAATATTCTACTCCTACTTAAATAAATGAACTGTGTATTAATGCAATCAAGAGTGTCTAGCAATTAAACCCTGAAGATAGCAATTTTTATACAAGATGCAAACCATATGGGTCTCAATCAGATCTTCTTTCAATAGGAATTAATGTGATAGGCATTGCATCAGCTCCTTTAAAAACCACCTTGCTTTTATGCGCTTAAGTGACAATCAAAATCTGTGAAAGCACTGAGGGTTTTATAATGGCAACCTTGGAAAATTTAAAGAGGCCCGAAGAGTTATTTTCTGCACTTCCACTACAAATATACAACTATCACAATCAATTCCTTTTTCAAACCTGTGTTGACTTTATCCTCAGACCTCCTCTGAGGAAATGCAATATTTTTAATCTTTCCCTCACCATCTATGC
Organism: Diadophis punctatus similis; assembly: GCA_023053685.1. Taxonomy (NCBI): domain Eukaryota; kingdom Metazoa; phylum Chordata; class Lepidosauria; order Squamata; family Dipsadidae; genus Diadophis; species Diadophis punctatus. The sequence continues at coordinate 14,903,828 of JALIGW010000005.1, forward strand.
TATATTCATTGACAATTATGTTGGTTTTCTTTTTATCTGGTCAAAATCACTCTGGGTCCTGCAGCTTCCAAACAGCCACTTCCACAACTGAATCTCATGTCTTGTGTTTGTTTGCAACCATAGTTTATTTGGAAGAGGGCTATCCAACATTTTCAGTTTTGGGTTGAGTGGGACCTGCCCTGTTAAAAATGAGTGGCACTAGGGCAAAATGTAGATGTTACGTTTTTTTATTTAATTACCGTTAGATTAATCCATTAAATCCAAATATTGTTATAAATAGTTTGGCTAATATTAATCTTTAAATACTAGGACAATTTGGAGGGAGACTGGAAACTGCAGATAAAGCTTGGTGGCTGCATAGTTTGATCTTTGTGATCTAGGAAGCTAAGCAGAGTCAGGGTTGGTTTGAATTTGGATGGGAAATTACTTGGGAATATGAGGTATTGCAAGCTTTAGAGAGCCAGTGTTGGATAATAGTTAAGGTGTTGAACTTGGAACAGGGATATCAGGTTGAGGTCTGGCTTTGGTCATGGAAACTTACTACAAAGGTTTAGGCTAATAATATCTCAGAGAAATATTGGAGAAGGGAGCTGGAAGAAAAAGAGGCTAGAAATCTAACAGATAAAATAACCATTATTTTCTTGTTGTCGTCTATAAAAACATACTCGCAGATCATAATATGCATTTCCAAGTTCTAAAGCAGTATTAACACCAAACATCCATGGCTGGGAAGTGCTGCTTACTTCAATACACAATGTGAAAGTTGTTTGTTTGTTTGTTTGTTTGTTTGTTTGTTTGTTTGTTTGTTTGTTTGTTTGTTTGTTTGTTTATTTATTTATTTATTTATTTATTTATTTATTTATTTATTTATTTATTTATTTATTTATTTATTTATTTATTTATTTATTTATTTATTTAATAGATTTGTATGCCGCCCAACTCCCAATGGGGCTCTGGGCGGCTCACAGCATATTGAATACAAAATCTACAAAACTGTTAAAAGATTTAAAAACAAAATTAAAACAATATAAACAATATAAACATTTAAAAGCATTTAAAAAACCACAATTTAAAAACCCCATAATTCACTCATGGGGCCAAAAATCATTGGCCCCAGGCCTGTCAGCAAAGCCATGTTTTTAATGCTTTTCTGAAGGCTGGCAGGGTGGGAATTATGCGGATCTTGGGGGGGGGGTAGTGTATTCCAGAGAGCCGGTGCCGCCACAGAGAAGGCCCTCGTTCGTGGGCCCGCCAGCCAACATTGTTTGGCTGACGGGACCACCAACAGACCAACTCTGTGGGCTCTAATCGGTCTTAGGGAGGTATGTTGGAGAAGGCGGTCTCGGAGGTAAAGTGGTCCTAAACCATGTAGGGCTTTAAAGGTAATCACCAACACCTTGAATTGTTGTTGACTCCCTCTTTCCATCTTAGTTGCTTAATCTTGCACCTCACTGTTTAGTTGAGGCTGGAGACTCCTAGAGCAATGTTGAAAATGGATAGCATGAACAAAGGGTTAGATGGATCAGACTCATGCCAGTCGCTACCATGGAACAATGGTTGGTAAGGGATATTCCCTTTGCTCTCCTGCCCTGCTTATAACTTCCCATCCTCTCTGAGAAAATAGAGGCAAGATCAAGAAGGTCTTTGGTCTAGAACAGGGATGTTAAACTTGATTTCATTGAGGGCCACATCAGGGTTGTGTTTGACCTCGAGGGGGCTGGATGGGCATGGCCAGGGTGGGTGTGGCCATCTCGATGTGACTCGTGTTGGGGGTACCTGTGGTGACCCAGACAGGCCTGGAGGGGTCCACTTTTGCTAGTAGTTTGTTTTGCTAGCACTCTACCAGTGAAAACGGAACTCAGGAGGGGCATGCACAGCCCTCCTGGGCTCCATTTTAAGCTGTGACAGCCTCCTGAAGCGCTCTGCCAGAGCTCGGGGAGTGCGAAAACATTTTCGCTGGCAGAGGCACCGTGGGCTGGTCCTTTGCTGTTTCCAGGGTGGCCCTGTGGGCCACATCTAAGCACCCTGCAGGCTGGATGCGGCCCATGGGCCTTGAGTTTTTCACCCCTGGTCTAGAACTTAGGTAAGGTAAAAAAATGTGTTTTTTAAAAATATCTCAGTGTTTCCCCTGAGTCTCTTCTCTCTCTCATTAAGTCCCTCTTGGCTCAATTTTCATTCCCTTCGGCCCTTTTCCTGAGGTCTTCTTCCATAATTTAATAAGATTAGAAGACACAAATTAATACCCATCTCAGAATCTGTTGAGTCTGACTTATTTATCATTTACTAAATATCTACCATTGTCTAGATGCTCTACTACACAGCCACAGGTTTTGCTCCTGTCCACTCAGCAGACATATAATAGACCAGCATGCCACTCCAAATTGCTTTTGTGCAGCCTCCAGAGCCAACATTTGATTGTCTTATTTAAATTCAATATTATCATTTTAATGTGTTTTGGAATAGGCGGGAAGTTCATGGACTTGACATTGATACATTGTCCCTCTGAAGTCCTTCTCCCCAATCCATCTGCATCCTTAAAAGGTGCCCATTCTTTACTAAGAGGTTGGCTTGCTTTTCTTTTCTTTCTCTCTTTGTTCTTTCTCCTCCACTGGCTATATTTTTTCCAGCTGGGTTGGCATCCTACCCTTTTTCACTTCCCCACACGTTTTTAATCCGTTTCTCTAGAACAGTGATGGCGAACCTATGGCACGCATGCCACAGGTGGCACACAGAGCCATATCTGCCGCCACGCGAGCGGTTGCCCTACCTTAGTTCCAGCGTGAATGTGTGCACCGGCCAGCTGATTTTCGGCTCACGGGGAGGCTCTGGGAGGGTGTTTTCGGCTTCTGGGGGGCTCCAGGGAGGTGGGGGAGGGCATTTTCGCTCTCCCTGGGCTCTAGGGAAGCCTCTGGAGCCTGGGGAGGGTGAAAAATGGGCCTACTGGGCCCACAGGAAGTCAGGAAACGGGCCATTTCCGGCCTCCAGAGGGCCTCCGGGGGGGCAGGGGAAGCCATTTTCGCACTCCCCAGACATTGAATTATGGGTGTGGGCACTCACACGTGTGCGATAGCATGCACGCATGCGCTTTTGGCACCCGAGGAAAAAAAGGTTCGCCATCACTGCTCTAGAATATTAAAACCTTTATTCAAGGAAGCATTGTCATTTTGTCTCCTAATATTCCTGTCATTTCTGCAGTCCTCAATCTGTGATTGCTGATCCTAAAGAACTGATGTGGCTTCAATTCCAGTCTAAACTGTACTGCTTTACTCAAGCAGGAAGATTGGGTTTTAAAAAAATAAATATGTTCTCTGTGTTTTAGAATTTTTCTCTGATTTCCTGCAATCCACGATGTCATCGTTTGCCAATTTATGTGAAAGGTTTTCTGTTTGAAATATGTATGGAAAAGGTAACCAGCAAAGATCAGAATGAGATTAGGCATTTGACTGACTGTGCCCTAGCATTGTTAGAGAATGTGACAGCACATCTCTGGATTTATTGTTATGCCTCTTTTGTACCCTTGAGATGAGAATTGAAAAGGGCTGGAATCAGTTTCCATTCCGACTTGGAAATCATATTTTATGGGCTTGATACTGATAATAACTTTCCTATCAATGCTGGACCTATCTGGATAGTCATATTTCAGAGTAGAGGGAAATTCTTAGAACACAAAACAAAATAGAATTGTGCCTTATTAGATGCTGTTGATACAAAGCAGTTCTATTTATAAGAATGGAATGAAAGAGTAAATTGATCTTTTGTGGGCATGAATTTAAGGTCTATCTTGACCAAATCTAATACTAATGAAAATCTGAGATGTTGGAGACTGAAGGATTTTTTCCTCTTCTTTTTACCTTTCTAAAATTTAGTGATCAGGGTATATACAGCATCTTTTTCTTTTCAGATGAATACCTCAGTAGCATATTGACCATTCTCTAAAAAAAATGGACAAGACTGAATAAAAAGGGAGAACCAAACCAGAACACTGAAATTTTAGGTAAATTAAACGGAATCAGAACTTTTATCAGTTAAATATACTGAATAGTATAGCAACAGCACTTAGACTTATATACCGCTTCATAGTGCTTTACAGCCCTCTCTAAGCGGTTTACAGGGTTCAGCATATTGCCCCCAACAATCTGGGTCCTCATTTTACCCACCTCAGAAGGATGGAAGGCTGAGTCAACCTTGAGCCGGTGAGATTTGAACAGCTGAACTGCTGAACTAGCAGCCAGCTGAAGTAGCCTGCAGTGCTGCGCTTTAACCATTGCGCCACCTCTATACTCCTGCTCACAGTATTTCAAAATTTTCCCTGTGTGTTACATTAATAATAATCCAGAGGATTATTGGAAGGAGCTTGGGGACTGAATGTAAGATTTTGGGATTCTGCATGACCGCTGAAGTGCAAAATTGTGCTCTATAGATAAAAGTTTAAGTTAGGTGGGTAATTATATTACTTTTTCTCAGGATAATGATGGCCCAAGGCCATAACAATAATATATAATTACCAAGAATAGGTCAAATTATTTGATCTGCCTCAGAGATCCATTATTGTTAAACATGACTTTTAAAGGTTTGTTATTGTGTAGAAAAGACAGTGGGAAACAGAGCTATCCCTGCAATCTTTCCTCACTTGTCATTCTGACAAAGGGTATTGCTCCAACAATGACTCAAAGCACACATTATGGTCACCATAGGGACGCCATCAAAATCTTCCAATTTGTAATGATTAATACCTGCGTTACAGGTATCATGTGCAACTGATCACTATATGAGTCCTCATTCTTTTTATCCTACTGAGATTTTCCAACATTTCTGGGATTATGGAAAGGGATACAATATAGAGTACTGCGAGGGAGTTGTTACTTTATTTAATATATTTCTCTTATGTCATCTAGAATTTTGAAGCAAGCAATTGAGAAATAGGAACTGAAACAGAATGGAAAATGATAAAGAGCTGGTAATTTCATTGGTGTTTGGGAAACATTATGGATGTTTACAATAAAAATCTCAAGGTCCAGCAATCTTCCAACACCACTTTCTTGAAATAAAAAGGAAGATAAGAACCTTAGCTTAGAAATCTTATCCAAAAATATACTAAGGTGACAAAGAGATCCAGAAGAAATAAAAAATAAAAAATAACAGAGCTGGAAGGGACCTTGGAGATCTTCTAGCCCAGTGATGGTTAACCTTTTCGGCACTAAGTGCCGAAACTGGAGCGCACACGCACAAGTGCTTCGGAGCACCAGAACCCAGAAGAGAGTAGCTGGCGATGGCATGCGTGCCCATAGAGAGGGCTCTGCATGCCACCTCTGGCAAGCATGCCATAGGTCCGCCATCACGGTTCTAGTCCAACACCCTGCTCAAGCAGGAGGCCCTACCATTCCAGACAAGTGGCTGTCTAGTCTCTTCTTAAAAGCCTCCAGTATTGGAGCACTCACAACTTCTGAAGGCAAGCTGTTCCACTGGTTAATTGTTCTCACTGTTAGAAAGTTTCTCCGTAGTTCTAGGTTGCTTCTCTCCTTGATTAATTTCCATCCATTTCTTCTTGAACTGCCTTCAGGTGCTTTGGGAAATAGGTTGACCCTTGTTCTTTATGGCAGCCCTTCAAATATTGGAACACTATCATTTCTGCCCTAGTACTTTTTTTCTGTAGACTAGCCATACTCAATCCCTGCAACCATTCTTTATCTGTTTTAGTCTCCAGGCAATTAATCATCTTAGTTATTCTTCTCTGCACTCTTTCCAAAGTAACAACTTCTTTTTTTTATAATGAGATGACCAAAATTGGATGCAGTATTCCAGATGTGGTCTTACTAAGGTTTTATAAATAGCAATGTTGCAGTCATTCATTCATTCATTCATTCATTCATTCATTCATTCATTCATTCATTCATTCATTCATATCCTGCCTTTTTATTACTTTTTATAAATAACTCAAGGTGGTGAACACACACCATACTCCTTCTTCCTCCTATTTTCCCCACAACAACAATCCAGACAGGTGAGTAAGGCTGGGAGAGAGTGACTTGATACCTTAACCCAGTGGTGGCCAACCTTAAGCATACCATGCGCCAATTTTTTCACAGATGAGTTCAGATGCGCCATACAACTTAAGCATTTTTTTACCTTCTTACTTTCACATTTGGGGTTGTAAAATAGGGATAGGGGTAGGATCTGCTTTGCTTAAGGGAGGAAAAGGAATAACTCAATCACGCAATTCAATTAATTAATTTACACCATTTCAAAAGACACATGTTTATTGGAGCACCAATCTACAATAGTTATAAATAATCTCTTGGACCCTCACAAACAATGCAAAATGGTTTTCCTGATGAGCTTGCTATAAATAGCAACTCATTTTCCCACTGTTCATTGAATTCGCGCTTACAATCACTTTCTTGGCTTCTTTTGCTCATTTTCTTTTGCGCTGTAATGGATAACAGGAATTTAAGCATAGAAAAGTATAAAACTAAAAAAAAAGTGAAAAAGAACAAATAGATCACAAGTACGTATGTCGTATCACACAGAATATCAATTATGTGGAATTTGAATTCTATGTTCACGTCAAGAAAAAGTAGTGGCGCTCTTCTTTGACAAACATAATATATATTTAATCTTGAATCTGTCTTTCAATCACTCTCAATACAAAAACCACGCTAGCACACTCAATAAAACACTGCTTCAAACTCCATGCCACAATGGCTCATTCAGAACTGACTGACCATATTGAATGCTCGCTGCTCATTCACATGTGACTTCAAACACATGATGTGTTGCTAGTGCGCGGTGTTTGCGATCGTTTGAGCAGGAACGTGCAATGGCAACACTGATAAAAATATTTGTACGCTTGTAAACCACCTAAAGTAACATCTCACAAGTTCCATTCTAAGTTTCAGACACCGAGAAGTTGAACATTACCGAAGGCTGTACGAATTGAACTGAGATCACTTTGGTGTTGAAAATATTAAGATGGATTCAGTTATGACACCTATTTAAAAAAAATAAGTAGGCACAAGGATGCAATGCGCCACTTGTAATCATCCAATGCGCCACATTTGACGCATGCGCCACGGTTTGGCCACCCCTGCGGCTTAACCCCTAGATCAACCTGGGATTACTGTTGTCCTGGGTCACCCATCGAAACTGAAATAAGTGAAGCCAAGTTTGAACCCAGATTAAACTGGAGCCACATAATCAGTCTTAGGGCTTTTTCACACTGTTGCTTTCAGTTGCTTGACACCTCTATGTAAATCAGCTGGAAAAGAACATGGCTGAAGAAATTTCAGTCCCCTTGCTTTGCCTTGCCCACAGTGATGGCCGGGGTTCTGCACTTACTATGGTCCTTGATGGTTCAGTTCATTTTCACCTTTCCTAACCATATCAGGGAAAGCAAGCACCTTTTATCATTACTTTTTTCCATGAGATGAGTCTCCTTCTACTGACACTCCATACTTTACACTTTCCCCTCTGATCTACCCATCAGCGGGTTAGTAAAAGAAAACCCCTCCATGTTACCTTTCTTTCTGTAACTTGAAATAGAATTGTTAACGGAATTTGACAGAATTAATTAAATTTATCTGATTTAAATAAACAAATATGTTTCATCATTCCATTTGTGAATTTATTGATTTATTTACTGTATGGCATCTGCAGAGGTCATGCAATCACTGTTATATATAAATTAGTTTAAATCACTGATGTACCAATTAATTTAAATAAAGCATCATCAGTGAATTTATAAACAGGAAGAATAAAGCCTAGATCAGTGATGGCGAACCTTTTTTCCCTCGGGTGCCGAAAGCGCGTGCACGTGCACTATCATGCACGTGCGAGTGCCCACACCCATAATTCAATGCCTGGGAAGGGCAAAAATGGCCTCCCCCGCCCCCGCAGAGGTCCTCTGGAGGCTGGAAACAGCCTATTTCCTGACTTCTGGTGGGCCCGGTAGGCCCATTTTTTGCCCTCACCAAGCTCCAGAGGTTTCCCTGGAGCCTGGGGAGGGTGAAAATGCTCCTCCGGAGGCCCTCGAGAAGCCTAAAATGCCCTCCCAGAGCCTCCGTGTGAGCCAAAAATCAGCTGGCCGACGCACACATGCATGCTGGAGCTGAGCTAGGGCAACAGCTCGCGTGCCGGCAGATATGGCTCCGCGTGCCACCTGTGGCACGCGTGCCATAGGTTCGCCATCACTGGCCTAGATCTTCACCATACCACGAGCGGACTGAAAAACAAAAGTCCAGCATTTCACTGATTCACTAATGAAACAAAACACCCCAGAAATTCCCCAGTTGATGTCCTTCAAAAGGGGACAAGCAGCTCATCAACCCAGACCAAACAACTATAGAGAGGGGCAGTGACCAGTGACCAGAGCTGTCAACTGGAGTGGAAGAAATTGCTCACAATGAAATAAAGAGTAGCAAGCAAAGCAGGCAGCACTCAATATGTGAAAAAATGGGGGAGGTTTGGCCTTCCAATGTGCTGATAAAGGATGGCATCGTGTCTTCGAAACACGATGTGGGGCAAATTGGTTGTATCAATCAGCCCCCCACCCCGGTCAAAAGAATTGGGAGTTGCTAAACCATCATCCAGTTGAGCATCTTGCTCAAATAAGTGTGAAGATCCAATTGTGTAACCTTCATGGACTAAGAAAGATTCTCCTTCTATAGTTACCATTAAAACTCTTGCATATTTGTGAGTACTGTATACATCAGTTCCGTCAAACACCCAGGAATTATTATGGATTATTATTATGGGAAGATACATGCCAAAATAAATGTCACATTCCTGACCTACTGGTGTGGATTATTCTTCTCATTAACAGGTATTACAAGGAGAAATATAATGTGTAATTTGACTCCTGCACAGGATGCAAAGTATACCTGGGAAGGTTTCTTCCCATACTTTTGCATAAACATAGAGAGACGTGTCTATTTTGCTAATTAATGCTTTTGTGTGCTTGCTGAAAAACAATTTCTTTAAAACATAAAAGGCGAGAATATGCTTTTGCGCCATTTTCAAATTAGGAGATGAAGATAATAAAAATTATCTGATATTCATGACCTATTATTGTCTTATCCTTTGATCTGAAATATAATTGTACTCATTTCCAGGGCAGTCATAGCTGATGGGTCCATAGATTGAAGGAATGTATACCTCAGCTTAGTTACATCGGATCATTTTAGCCACAAGCAACGAAGAAACAATGACTATTGTTATAACTGTAATGTGATGGAAATGAAAGCCTTTCAAGATTACATGCAGGTAGTCCTTGATTTGTTTGTTTGTTTGTTTGTTTGTTTGTTTGTTTGTTTGTTTGTTTGTTTGTTTGTTTGTTTGTTTATTTATTTATTTATTTATTTATTTATTTATTTATTTATTTATTTATTTATTTATTTATTTATTTATTTATTTATTTAGTGAGATTTATATACCGCCTCACAGTGCAAGCACTCTCTAAGCGGTTTACACCAGTAAGCAATGTATATTTATATTGCCCCCAACAATCTGGGTCCTCATTTTACCTACCTCGGAAGGATGGAAGGCTGAGTCAACCTTGAGCCGGTGAGATTTGAACCGCTGACCTGCGGATCACAGTCAGCTAAAGTGGCCTGCAGTACTGCCTCTAACCACTACGCCACCTCGGCTCTCTCAACCACAATTGAGCTCAAAATTGGCACATGACCCAGGGACACTGCAACCGTCGTAAGTATGAGTCAGTTGCCAAGAGTCTGAGTTTTGATCACATGACCATGAGGACGCTGCAATGGTCATTAAGTGTGAAAAACGGCCAAAAGCCACTTTTTTCAGTGCCATTGTAACTTTGAATGGTCACTAAATGGACTGTTGTAAGTCGAGGACTACCTGTTTTTATTGTGCAGGAAGAATTTGAGAAGCAGTACTAACAGGTGACTTTACTGTTTTCCCTCAAACGGTGTTGCCTTTATTGCTAAACGTTACTGTTGCTTCTCTCTTAAAAAAAAACAATGGATAAGAATGTCTTCCAAAGCTCAACTGCTAGCTGTCAATCCTGAGGCTGACCTGGCTGAAGCCATCTTGGCGCTTCAGTGCTGCCACACTGGAGCTGAGGGATAGGGAGAGGGGATTAGAGATAGCTGGGGTTGTGTAGTCAAAATAAAATACTTTCTCTTGGGAACCAGCGGACGCTGCCTTGATTGGGCCATGTGACTGATTGTTTGAGATTGAGGGGGAAACTTTTATTTTTAATTAGGTGAAAACCGAGAGTCGGTTTTCAGCAAATCTGTGCCAATGTGATATTTCCAATAAAGCTGTTCTTTCAGGAATCCAGCTGCCTTGGAGCTGTGCTTGATGTGGAACTATTACTTGGAACCCTGACACTAGCATCTGTGCCTCTGAGACAATATTTTTGTTCTACCAAGACCTCTTGATTTGAATGGAGCCTTCATAATTGCTCAGGAAATTTGGAAAAAGCTAGACTCTAACTGTTGGATGGCTGTGCCACCTGGGAAATGTTGGCACTTCTTTTTTAGCATATGTGGAGGCATGAACATTGGAATGTGCCCAAAAGTGCACATCAGGGAAGGGGGGGGGAGAAATAACAAATATGCACCAGGACACTGTGATGCATACTCTGGCATTTATATACTTGCATGGACATTGCCATGCAAGCGTAAAAGGCTGGGCGCTCTGTCATGACAGCACAGCGAATGCTTCATTATCTTAACATCATCGTAGTCAATGTAATATATGCTTGTAGGCATTAAACCGTGGAAAGCTGAAGTTGGGCAATGCTTTTAGCTGCAGGGTTTGTGGCTAAGACACAGTAATCCAGGGGTGTCAAACTCGATTTCATTGAGGGCCACATCAGGGTTGTGTTTGAACTCCAGGGGCCGGGGTGGGTGTGACCAGGATGGGTATGGCCAGCTCAAAGTCACTCATGTCAGGGGCGCCTGTGGTGGTCCGAATGCTCTGCCAGCAAAACAGGCTCCAGCTGGTCATTTGCTGTTTCCAGGGCGGTCCAACGGGCCAGATCTAAGTAACTCGTGGGCCGGATCCAGCCCCCGGGCCTTGAGTTTGACACCCCTGCTATAGTCCAACTATGCAGAACATGGAATAATACATTTAAGAAACAGGAAGGCAGATTCCAATGGTGGGAAGAACTGTTTGAGATTGTAGAGAATATTCGTAGCTCGGGTTGTAGATTTAGGCCGAGGTTTGTCCTCCGAGTTTGCTGCTTGACTCCTGGACCAGGAGTGAGTTCTAACTTACCTTGCTGCTGGTTCACTTCCTCCTGAGCTGCGTGGGTGTGCCTCATGGGCGTGCGTGCACTTTGTGCCAAAAATCCCTCCCCCCAATTTTTTTTTAAAAGCCAAAAACAAGATGGCGACACATGCGCAGTGCCGGAAACTCGGCTTCTGTACATGCGCAAAAGAAAAAAAACCAGAAAAATTCCAAATAAATAAATAAATAAATAAATAAATAAATAAATAAATAAATAAATAAATAAATAAATAAATAAATAAATAAATAAATAAATAAAGATGGCAGCGTCCATGGACCGGCACCAACAGAACCTGTTCCGTGACATCACCGTGACATCACCAGCGGTTTGCTACCGGTTCTATAGAACCGGGGCAAACCGGGAGGAACCCACTTCTGTCCTTGATGTTTTGTTACCAAACTAGGTAACATCTTCAGTGGTGGTTTTTTGAGGTGAAATGTCTTGTTCATTTATATAGGTCCTGGATGGTCGGTTGGATTTGTGACTGGTTAAGACTGATTGAGAGTGGAACCAATTTGGTAGAAAGATAACGGGTTTCCTGGAATTGTTCAAAGTTAATCATCAGTTGACTAATTGTTCCTTCCAATTTCATCATCAAATGTAAAAAAAAGCCCCATTTTTATTATGTGGTAGTTATCCCCAAGAGTTGTTGAACAAGGAATGTATGTGTTAAATATTTTATAAATATTTTTTTAAAATCATGATACATAGAGTAGATACAAATAATATGGCCCAGAATGTTGAACAAATGTGTCATGTAGCTGGAGAGTTCTTTCCACATCACAGCTTCCTAGCCACACACTCAGTAAGAGCTCCAGGCTCTCTTAAGTGTGACCCAAAAGCTACAAAAATAATTCTGAACAATAGATGTTATTTTAAAAAATCAATTCATCATATTTTAGGAGACACTTGAAGATCACAAAGACTGAGAATGTATATGCTAATTCTCAAAGCACTGATTCAACTTCAGTGGCATTTATATATGCCAACAAATATATTTGAATGTGGTAATGAAATAAAGTTGCTCTCTCTTCACACACACAAACACGCACACTAAGGTGACCAGATGTCCCTCTTTTGGCGGGACAGTCCCGCTTTTTAATAATTTGTCCCGCGTCCCGTGGCGTTTCAAAAAACTCCAGCTTTTTGAATTTGAATTTGCCCTGCACAACCCTCTGCCTCCTGCCTCGCCTGCCTCCTCCTGGCAGGCGGGGAGGGAGGGCAGTGAGAGGGGCAGCGGCAGTCTTGCCTGTTTGTCACTGCAGAGCCGAAGAAGCTGGTGGCGTTCTCGGTGCGGGGCTTTCCCCGCCCGCTTTCCCCCGGCGCCAGGACGCTGCCATTTGCGCTCTTTTGCCCTCTGCGCAAGCAGAACGCTTTGCGCATGCGCATAGGGCAAATGGCGGCATCCCGGCAGCCCCGCGCCGCGAACGCCACCAGCTTCTGCAGCAACGAACAGGCAAGACCGCACCAATAGGAACCCACCCCTGGCTGCGATGAAGGGGGGTGTTTGGGGGGGTGCACAAAGCTTCAGGATAAGAGAGATGGACCCCTCCCGTCTTGCTCCCCTAGAAACCGCCCCCCGTCAATGGTGCCCCTCTTTACAAATATTAAAATCTGGTCACCTTAACGCACACACACACAAACACACACACACACGATCCTCACCATTAACACTTATATGGCATGTTGTTCAACACACCCTTGGGCTTACTGAGAATATTTGTACTTATTGAACATATGACTGTTTTTACTGTTTCTGTAAAAGCCACTGAGATTCTACTGGAGTGGGCTGCAGTATTGATTGATTTAAATCAATCAATAATCCTCATTATCATATTTTAAAAGGGAAGAGAAGAGAAGGAACTTGCAAGCACTTAAAATGGTTTCTATTAGTAGAATGGAAGGGACTTATTCCATGAAGCACATAGCCAAATGTTTAATCAAAATAGCAGCTTTGTTAGTTGGTAATTGGTATCAACTGAAAAAAATCTGGATTTAATACCTGATCTACAAATGACTTGTATAGTGACTTTTGAACCAAGATCTTCTAAAAAGCAAGGGATGGACAATATTTATTCCATTGACCCACAAATTGTCCCTTTTTTGGTGGCACTGGGAAAATCCTGTGAACTTATACTATTGGATTTTTTTCTGGTCGCTATGGAAATTATTATTAAATAGATCATCACTTTGTAAAGGAAGTTATTATTTTATTGTATTAATTCATACAATTAGGCTGCAATTGATTTTTTTTCTTTAAAAAAAATCTAATATCCCTTGTTTCTCCTAGAGTTGCTTATATGCAGTACATCTGTATTATTTTTATTTTTAATTCTTTTCCTTTCAAATACTTACCAATTAGTTCAGAGAATCTATGCGATGAAGGATAGCATGGACATCTATATCAATCAATGGAATCCTTTCCTTCTGTTTATATGGGTTTACAGCATTTGTAGGCTGTTAGACTGGAACTCTGTGGAAAACTGAAAAAACCCCAAAATCTTAACACGCTGCATCATTGTCCCAGTCACTAGAATTTATTTATTTATTTTGTTTATTTGGGAATTCTTCTATGCCGCCCTACTCCCTAAGGACTCAGGGCGGCGTACAGCATTTTAAAGAACACCAAACAATAAAATCATTAAAAACAATTTTAAAAAAGTTAAAGAGAAAGACACACAACGCCATGCATACGTGGTTGGGACCTCAGATGTACAATTGTCTCAAAACCCTGCCTGCAGGAAGAGCCATGTCTTAATTTCAGTGCCACATAATACAAAATAAATGGAGCGCTGTTCTAGAAAAGTGGCTTGTTCTATCTTAACTAAGAGGGTGAGTACAACTTGTCCCAGACAGATCCAATTTTTTTTACTACTGGTTCTGTGGGCGTGGCTTGGTGGGTGTGGTGTGGCTTGGTGGGCATGGCAGGGGAAGGATACTGCAAAATCCACATTCCCGCTCCACTCCTGGGGGAAGGATATTGCAAAATCTCCATTCCCACCCCACTCTGGGGCTATCCAGAGGTGGTATTTGCCAGTTCTCCTAACTACTCAAAATTTCTGCTACTGGTTCTCCAAACTACTCAAAATTTCCATTACCGGTTCTCCAGAACCTGTCAGAACCTGCTGGATTTCAGCCCTGGAGACAAGGCAATTCTCAAACAGCCTAAGAAGCATTTATTGGATTCCCCAGTATGTTTCGGTCCCAGGTCCTTTTCCAAGGCCACCAAAGACTCCACTTCTGGTTCAGTAGACTGCGAAATAGGGATGAACATGAGACAATGAAATATATTTCTGCATTGAAGCAAAATACACTGAACATTCTGTGTTCCACTGTAAAAGAAGTTAGGTAATGTAAGTGAAAACATTTGAACAAAAAAGACACAGACACCCCAAAAAAGCCAAAAAGGGCAATACATTCTAGGCTGCATTAATAGAGAGATAGAATCAAGATCACATGAATTATTAGTACCACTTTACAAAGCCTTAGTACGGCCACACTTGGAATACTGCATCCAGTTCTGGTCACCACAATATAAAAAAGATGTGGAGACTCTGGAAAGAGTGCAGAGAAGAGCAACAAGAATAATTAGGGGACTGGAGGCTAAAACATATGAAGAACCGTTATAGGAATTTGGTATGTCTTAGTCTAATGAAAGGAAGGACTACCATGGTGGTAGTGTTCCAATATTTTAGGGGCTCCTACAAACTATTTTCCAAAGCACTTAAAGGCAAGACAAGAAACAACGGATGGAAACTATCCAGGGAGAATTAGAACTAAGAACTAGAACTAGAACTAGAACTAAGGAGAAATTTCCTAACTGTGAGAGCAATCAATGGAATGCCTTGCCTTCAGAAGTTGTGGGTGCTCCATCACTAGAGGCTTTCCAAAAGAGACTGGACAACCACCTATCTGAAATGGTGTAGTGTCTCCTGCCTGATCAGGGGATTGGACTAGAACAGGGGTAGGCAAAGTTGGCTCTTCTATGACTCGTGGACTTCAACTCCCAGACTTTCTGAGCCAATCATGCTAGCTCAGGAATTCTGGGAGTTGAAGTCCATGAGTCATAGAAGAGCCAACTTTGCCTACCCCTGGACTAGAAGACCGCCAAGGTCCCTTCCAACTCTATTCTTCTATGTTCTACAAAAATGCTATTGATCACAAGCCATCACAAAAGGGTTCAATGTAACAGAAACCTGTATTAATCAAGGGGCGTTCACAAGTCAGGGGAAATAAAAAAATCAGCTGTATTCTTCAAGAGTCACACTGGCGCATCTAGAGCAGGGGTGTCAAACTCGTGGCCCTTGGGCCAGATGCATCATGTGCTGGCCACGCCCACCCCCAGTTTAGCGAAAGGGGGGAAAGTTGCAATGCCTCACATGACGACAATGTGATGCCACGAGTTTGACATCCCTGATCTAGGACATCTGGTGTTCCATATCTGGCACTACACTCATTGAGTGACACAGATAATCTAAAATAAGTTGAAGGAGGGCAGTAGAAATGATCAGGATGGGAAACAGATATTCAAAGAGTTAAAAAAAATGGAAGGACCAGTATATTTAGTTTGCAGAAGACTGTCAGGTACTTTTATCACACCAATCCTTGATGATCTGTCATGTGGAACAGTCAAAGTTATATTTACTACCGCCTTGTGGGCTCTCCTCTATTGGATTCTTCAGATAGAAGATGAACATCTAATGGGAATATTCTCTCTCTGGATTTCTTCCAGAGAATAGAAATTGGAACCAATGTTCTACAATGCCACATCTGATTCCATAATAACAATCCATATGAAGATGAAGAATATTAGTATCTTAAAGCAGACATGCTGGGGAACAATTCCTATAATTTCCAGCTGGCTCAGGCAAGAAATTGTGGGAGATGTGATCAACACCCTAAGTAGGGAAGGCTTCCCTGTGTGGTACTGTTGAATTTAACCATGTGATTAAACTTATCTTGATGACTCTTGCTGCAATAATTGCAGCTCTGCGTTTTCCAATTCGAACACATGCAAACTGAGGATGCATCTCCAATGATGATCAAACATCTCAATCTTTTCAAATAATGGTAAAATGGGAACATGTCTTTAATAAAAAAAAATCCCCAAATGAATAATTGTCTAGCACAACAGTGTCCAAACTACTAGCCATTATCAGGTCTGCTGAACTGCACATCTGGAATTCTCCAGCTAGGAATTCTAGGGACTGTATCAGTGGTGGGATTCAATTTTTTTACTACCAGTTCTGTGAGCGTGGCTTGGTGGGCATGGCTTGGTGGGCATGTGAGTGGCTAGGCTTGGGTGGGTGAGCATGTGAGTGGGTGTGCATGGCCAACTCAATGTCACTCCCACCAAGTGACATGACCCCCTCCCAGCCACACCTACCCAGGTTTTGTGGCTCCCACTGTTTTCTGTGGGAAATGGGTCATATGACTGGGTGGGCATGGCCAGCTTGATTGGTATCACCCTTAGGAAATTTCTCCTTAGTCCAACTCACAATAAAATAGCACAATAACATAGCACTGTTCCAATATTTAGAATAGAATAGAATAACAGAGTTGGAAAGGACCTTGGAGGTCTTTTAGTCCAACCCCCTGTTTAGGCAGGAATCCCTACACCACTTCAGACAAATGATTATTCAATCTCTTCTTAAAAACTTCCAGTGTTGGAGCATTTACAACTTCTGAAGGCAAGTTGTTCCACTGATTAATTGTTCTGTCAGGAAATTTGAGGGGCGCCTACAAAATGAGGGAGTCAATCTATTTTCCAAAGCATCAAAAGGCACGACAAGAAACAATGGATGGAAACTAACCAAAGAGAGAAGCAACCTAGGACTAAGGAGAAATTTCCTAAGGGTGAGACCAATCAACCTATGGAATAGCTTGTCTTCAGAAATTGTGGGTGCTCCATCACTAAAGGCTTTCAAAAAGAATGAGGGAACTACACCCCAAAAGGACAGTGCCAGGAACCACTAAAACAATGCAAAAAACTTAAAACAGCCATTCCCCTTTTAAAAAAAGTCAACCCCAAAACAAATGCAGCAGCTGAGGGAAATTAATAGCAGCTGCTCAGGCTAATTGAATACCTGGGCATGCTGCCAAAAGCCATTAACCCTTCCAACTCTATTATTCTATGTTCTCTATGTTCTAAATTGGGTGCTTCACAGCAGAAGCAATACAGCTGGCTGGACCACACATGCATTAAATTTACGGCCTGTATGATCAAGCTGCATCATTGTCCCCTCCTGTATCTTTTCCCCCAGGGAGAAATAAGAAGTAGCCAACACTGCAGCAGCTATAAAAGGTCTTGGGAAACTCCCGGGAGTATCAGCTGATCACAGAAGTGCTACTTAATACTCTTTATAATGAAAATGTTTGTAATCTTGTCCTTCCTGAAGGGAAGAGGTTAATCCCATCCTAGATGGGCGATTGATGGGTTTCCCTGCCCTAATTCTGTCAGTTTCTGTTGTTTATTGACTTGATTCGGCATGTATCTGCTTCATTCCATCTGCAACTGTTAAGTGGAGCTATTAACTGAAGGGAAAGAGAGGGAAAAAACCTCTCTTGCACTTTATTTTTAACTGGTTCTCTGAACTGCATAAGCAATTTACTAACAGTTCGGGAGAACCGGTGAGAACCGGTTGAATACCACTTGTGGACTGTATCCCTGATATTTCCAGAAAATTCCAGATTGGAGAAGGTTGTTTTACAGCATCAAGGTCAATAGAATAAAGTCTGTATTGCTATCCTTTTCTACCACCCAACATTCATCACTGCGCTCATTAGAGCACTATATCAAATTGCTGCTTTTTGCCACAAAGTAGTAAAAAGACACATTAAATACTACTTATCATGCAACTGACAATGAGCCAGGCTTATGAAATTGCAAAATCAATGTTTGGCTGGCGAGGAGAGAAGATGAGAAGTTGGATAGGATAAGTGGACACATCGTCATCTCTGAAAATGTTCCTGAAAAAGAATGTTTTTATGGTATGTAGTCATTACCAATTTTATCTGTGCAACCCACAGATTCAGTATTGCCATGCTAATTTTACTACCGCCCATAAATATTGCTCAATCTTCCCTTTTGTTGATAATATGGAGGGATAATGAGAGCAATGCATGCATTTTCATGTATTATTAATCATTGTTGGTTCCTGCTTTTCAATACAATTCTTATTCTATTTTCTCACTCCAATCAATACTATTATTAGGGTGGAGGGAGTAAACAATGATTGATAGACAACTGAACAATGGCGTGATTCATCCCACATTTAGTTTGCATGAGGGAGGAAGAAAGAGGAGAAGGAAGAAGGGGAGGAACAGGAGGAAGAAAAAGGAAGGAGGAAGGAGGAGGGAGAAGGAAGAAGAAATTAAATGTTCTGATGTTAAAAATTTCAAATCAAACCCCTGTTATTTCAATTGTAACATGCAGAAAGTTTACCTTAAAATGTGCACTTTGGAAGCAATATTCAAATGCAGATAAGCTATAGACATATTTTACTTGAAACTTTTCAGTTCTTGTAAGGAGTCAGTTTGATCTAGTGCAGGGGTGGGTTCCTACCGGTACAGTCCAGTGCGCCGTTCCAGTAGGGACCTGCCGATTGTGCAATTTGCGTGTGGTGACTCCAGTGACATCTTCGCCAGTCCATTGCATGGTGCAATCTTTTTTTCCGAATTTCCGGGCTTTTTTTTTTTGCTTTCTGCACATGCGCGAAAGCAAAATCTTGCGAGGGGATGCGCGCATGCTCAATTTTGGCATTTTTTTGCTTCCGCACATGTGCAGAAGCAAAAAATCGCTGAAATTGCGCATGTGCATGTGTCCCCTCATGAGATTTCGGTGATTTTTTGCTTCTTGCACATGCACGGAAGCAAAATCATGCAAAAGGATGTGCGCGCGTAGCGAGCGTGTGCATGCACGAAATGTGATGATGTGTGCGCAGTGCACCGTAGCCAGGTAAGAGGAACCCACCCCTGGTCTAGTGATTAAGGTGTGAGGCTTGAAAGCAGGAGACCGTGAGTTTAAGTCCTGCCTTAGGCATGAAAGCCAACTGGTAACTTTGGGCCAGTCACTCTCTCAGGCCAATCTACTTTACAGGGTGGTTGTCGCGGGGAAAATACGATGAGGAAAATGTATTGGAGATGTTTGCCTGCTTGGGTTGTTTGTAGAAATAATAAAGGTGGGAAATAATAAATAGATAGATAGATAGATAGATAGATAGATAGATAGATAGATAGATAGATAGATAGATAGATAGATAGATAGATAGATAGATAGATAGATAGATAGATAGATAGATAGATGATAGATAAATACTCTCAAATGAGTTTATGTTTTAGAAAAATGCATACCAGACTCTATTATCATGACTCAGATCAGTGTGCAAAGAGGGTAGGGGTTTATCCCTCTCTTCCCCCAATTTCTATGAATTTTTAAAGTGATCTGCATTTCCTTTTTGTTTCATCTGTCAGTCTAATAATTTAACAAAGTTGGAAGGGACCTTAGAGGTCTTCTAGTCCAACCCCCTGCTTAGGCAGGAAACCCTACACCACTTCAGACAAATGGTTATCCAACATCTTCTTAAAAACTTCCAGTGTTGGAGCATTCACAACTTCTGGAGGCAAGCTGTTCCACGGATTAATTGTTCTAACTGTCAGGAAATTTCTCCTTAGTTCTAAGTTGCTTCTCTCCTTGATTAGTTTCCACCCATTGCTTCTTGTTCTACCCTCAGGTGCTTTGAAGAACAGTTTGACTCCCTTTTCTTTGTGGTAACCCCTGTGTTGTATATTGAGACTGCCAGTTTACTCCAAGGTCCGCTGTTCAAGTGGGAAAATGGAGCCTGTTGATTGGCTGAGCCATCTGACAGCTCCCTATAAAATTGCAACACACGTAAAAAAAACAGGCAGAGCTTTGATCACACTCATGTACTGTAACCAGTATCTTGTCCCCTCCCCCTTTTAATCGTACTTTGCAAAAACCTCAACCTTCAGCTAAAACCTAGAAGTCAGGGAAGGTAGAAGACTGGGTTGCATGCAAAGCCTAACTTCACTTTCATGCTTTCTACATCTTCTCCTGAAAGCCTACACAGGGAAACTTAAATCCTTTTTTGGGGGAAAAAAGAACCCAATTAAAACCTACATATTACAAATGATTAAAAGCTACCGTATTTTTTGGAGTATAAGACGCACCGGAGTATAAGACGCACCTAGATTTTAGAGAAGGAAAACAAGGAAAAAAGTATTCTGAACCAAATGGTGTAGTAATATATTATTAATAAAATACCAGTATAGCAGAATACTTTTTACAACCATGTACACTTTTTACAAACTTCAAACTTGACAGCTTTAAGACTAGTGGACTTCAACTCCCAGAATTCCTCCTCCAGTCATGCTAGATGGGGTAATTAGAAGGCAAAAACACCCCCTTTTTGCGAAAAACGGCCCATTTTTCGGCCATTTTTTTTGCAAAAATGTGGCATGCAGAGGGTTTGGGAAGCCTGCAGAGCACTCCTAGGGGGTGGGGGAAGGCAAAAACACCTCCGTTTTTGCGAAAAACGGCCCGTTTTTCGTAAAAATGGGATGCAGAGGCGGGGCTTTGAGAGGCCAAAAATGGCTGTATTCGGTGTATAAGACGCATCGTCCTCTTTTTGGGGGCAAAAAGGTGCGTCTTATACTCTGAAAAATACGGTATATATATTCAAAATATTTGTACTGACATTTAACATTCTAGCAGAGATGAATCTATTGGGGGAAAATTCTACATTATATATATATATAAGCTAACTTGGAGGAGGAGAAGGAGAGAGCTGCAATACCACTACAAATAGGGTTGTGTAAAAAGTGTTAGTTTTCTAATGAAATGAAACCCAACTCCTTTTTTTTCTTGAACTCTTTCAAAATCTGGAGTACTGTGACTTGTAAAAACTACCATAACTAGGGGGAAAATATGATAGAGATTAAGCAATGTCACAATGTGGATATTGCCAGTTGAGCACCTCTGCAATATTTCTAGGTTTATTGTATTTTCTAATCAAGCAGACATGTGATATGTTTTACTACGCATGTGTGCATTCCAGGAGTCTCCTCCTCCCTTCTCCTGTGAGCCTCGCCCGAGGCAGACGTGATTTCTTAGCTGAGAAAATGTAGCTTATTTAAGGTTTATATTCTTTTGTTACTTTTGTACTAAAATAAATATTTTATTAATTAGAATTGAATCTCGGTTTTATTTTCTAAGTAAGAATGACTTCAAAGAAGCAAGATCCTATATCACCTCTTTGATAGGAATATTTTCCTATCCGTCAAGCAAGTTATATGATTATAGAGTTATTTTTTGGGGGGGTTACATACAGGTAATCCTTGACTTACTACCACAACTGAACCCAAATTTTCTGTTGATAAGCCAGACAGTTGTTAAGGGAATCACTGCAGTTGTTAAGTTAGTAACACAGTTGTTAAGTGAATCTGGCCTCCCCATTGACTTTGCTTGTCTGAAGTGATCAAAGTCAAAGTCAAAGCCTTTATTGTCATTGTACATCATGTATACAACGAAATTAGTTTAGCCTCTACTGGTGAAGTTCATACAAGACAGTGAATAATATAAAGGATAATCCTTATACAAGTAGTTAGGGAAAAAACTAGTCATATGTTTCCATATGTACAACATATTCTGTGCAACATGTATATTACTATCACATGACCATCATAAAGATGAGTCAGTTGCTGGGTTTGAATGTTGATCAGGTGAACATGGTGTTGCTGCATCAGTCATAAGTCACTCATAAGTCACTTTTTTCAGTGCCGTTGTAACTTTGAACGGTCACTAAATGAACTATTGTAAATCCAGAACTACCAGTACCTTTTAGATACAACATCCCCATCCATTATATAGTTTCCTTATGGGTCACAGCTGAGCATGATCAGCTGATGCCAAATACCCACGTTGTTGTTTTCAGTGACTCTGTAAAGATCTGTGGCTTTTGATATATAGCAGGAGTCCCCAAACTTGGCAACTTTAAGACTTGTGGACTTCAACTCCCAGAATTCTGGGAGTCGAAGTCCACAAGTCTTAAAGTTGCCAAGTTTGAAGATCTCTGATATATAGAAATAAATAATGTAGATTGATATCAAATTATCTGCACCTTTTATTTCTTGTATGTTGTTTATGTCTCTCTCGCTCTCCTATTTTGCATGCATCATGTATAAATATATTTATTGCTAACTGGACTGGGTGGTGTGTACATTAGCTCTGATCTGCATGTAAGAATTGCCTTGCTATGCTCTGGGTACAAATTAACTGGAAATCTTCCGCAGGAATTTTCCAATACCATTAGTGTAAATGTTTCTTTTGCCCCAGGAAGAAATAAATGCATCACCTCTTTCTAAAGGTTTTTAAAGGTAAGCATATTCCTTTTGGATATTTTTGATAGCGTTGCAAAAGTTATACTTAATTGCTGACTAGAATTGATAGCAATGACGGCAGAGAAACCATTTGACAGCGCAAATTGTGATCTGCTTAAGCACAAGCCATCTCGAGTTATTTATTACAGCCTACTAAATGATTGACAGATTGACAGTCTTCAGTTCTCCAAATCTATTCCATCTTGCATCTATTAAATGCAACTCTTGCACATTCATTACTTCAGCTAAAAGTATTTTGGTGACAGTGTTGTTTAAAAACAACAGCAGCAGCAACAACAACACCACATGATTAACAACATAAATGCACCAGATTCAACTGGAAAATTTCAAAGTGTGTGATGTCAGGGTTCATGGTCCTGATTATGCTTTTCTTGACTATTCAGCATTATGAGTAATAATTACATTGCAATTCTAAAATAATGTCTTAGCATTAAAAGCTGGCAGGAAGATGTTCTTCTTTCATAACATTCTATTTTGTGTGTGTGAAGGAATAGTTCCTTGTTACAATTATAAAAATGTTTCACGCTTGGAACTGCGTAACCAAAACCAATACACTGGGAAGGGAGGGAAGCAGGGGTGGGTTCCTACCAGTGCGGGCCACTCTGTCGTTCCAGTGGTGGCCCGCCGATTGTGCAATTTGCGCGCGACAGCTCCGGTACCATCTTCTCTGGCTGTTGCGTGGCGCCATCTTTTTTTCCAAATTTTTGGCCTTTTTTTGCATGCGGGGAAACAAAATCTTGCAAGGGGACACGCGCGCGAGAGAGATTTTGGTGATTTTTTGCTTCTGCGCATGCGCGGAAGCAAAAAATCACCAAAAGCATGCGTGCGTGCCCCCTCATAAGATTTTGGCAATTTTTTGCTTCCTGCGCATGCGCGGAAACTAAATTGTGTGAGGGGACGTGCGTGCAAAATGTGATGATGTGCGCGCAGCGCACCGGTAGGCAGGTAAGAGGAACCCGCCCCTGGAGGGAAGGGAGTTATTATTCAACATATTCACATTATTTCCTGTCTTAGGAAACTCAGGATTTGACAGACATTCTTAGAGGTTTTTCTGTGTGACAGTTGCAGTCCGACTGCTTGAAATAGTCAACCCTTCTTAGCTCACCTCAGAAGTAGGCCCACATAGAGTGCATTTCAGTAATCAAAGAGAGAGATGACTAGGGTATGAATGACTGCACACAGGCCAGATAATAGATTAACAAACAGAGTTGGAAGAGACCTTGTAGGCAGTGGTGGGTAGCTGCTGGTTTGGACCGGTTCACGCGAACCGGTAGTTCCGCCCAGCGGCTGGACCCGCCCACCCGCCCTGGCGCTATCACGTCCTATATAACCGGTTTTTCGATGCCACACGCATGCTCACATTTTTGGTTCTGGGTGAACTGGTTGTTACAGTATGTGACGCCCTCCTCTGCTTGTAGGTCATCTACTCCAATTCCCTAATCAAGCAGTAGACCCTACACCATTTCTGATAGATGGCAGTCCAGAATCTTCTTGAAAGCTTCCAGTGATGGAGCTCCCACAACTTCTGAAGGCAACTTCTGTTCCACTGGTTGATTGCTCTCACTGTCAGAAAATTTATTTATTTATTTATTTTATTTATTTTATTTGTCAACAAGTGCAAGGAAACAGGACACATGGAAAAAATGGCACAAATAAATGGATATAAAGAACCAAAATATAGCCATAAACACATAAAATGAGCACATACAAATGAGTACAGTAGGGCAGGAACGGTAGGCATGCCGGTGCGCTTATGCACGCCCCCTTAGGGACCTCTTAAGAAACGTGTAAGGTCCACAGTAGACAGTTTAAGATAAAAGGTATGGGAGTTAGGGAAACTAACAACAGGATCAGGTAAAGTGTTCCAGAAATTTACTACTATATTGCAGAAGTCGTATTTTCTGCAATCAAGATTAGAGCGGATTACATTTAGTTTGTATCTATTTATTTATTTATTTATTTATTTATTTATTTATTTATTTATTTATTTATTTATTTATTTATTTATTTATTTATTTATTTATTTATTTGGTATTCTTATATGCCGCCCAAGTCCCGAAGGACTCCGGGCGGCGTACAACAGGAAAGATACAAGAAACCAATTTATAAATATGCATTAAAAAACAAATATAAAAATTAAAACCGTAATATTAAAAACATCCAATATCCATTCAACAGTCATACATACTTGGGGTGAGCTCACTGGATTACGCTCTACCCTCAGCCTGCAGGAAAAGCCATGTCTTAACAGCCTTCCGGAAGGCCAGCAGAGTGGGGATAGTTTGGGTCTCTGGGGGAAGTTGGTTCCAGAGCACGGGGCCTGCCACAGAGAAGGCTCTCCCCCTAGGGCCCACCAGCCGGCATTGCTTAGCCGATGGGACCTGGAGGAGGCCAACTCTGTGGGCCCTAACCGGTCGAAGGGAAGTATGAGGCAGAATGTGGTCCCGGAGATAACCTGGTCCTAAGCCATGAAGGGCTTTAAAGATGGTGATCAACACCTTGAATCGGACCCGGAGACCGATGGGCAACCAATGCAGCTGGCGGAGTACAGGTGTCACGTGGGTGTACCTTGGCACACCCACCACAGCACGCGCAGCCGCATTTTGCACCTGCTGAAGTCTCCAGATACTCTTCAAGGGTAGCCCCATGTAGAGCGCGTTGCAGTAGTATTGATAGCCCTAGTGTTATTGCGGTTGAAATTAAAGTAGTCGTTAATAGGTAGGACGTTAAGGTAGATGATCTTGTGTACTAAGCTTAGGTCGGAACGTAGACGGCATAGTTCACGGTTATCCAGGCCTAAAATTTCAAGCCTGCTGGAATAAGGAATTTTATTGCAAGCAGAGGAGTTGAGTACTCTTCTTGTAAAATAAAAAATAAAAATTTCTCCTTATTTCCAGGTTGAATCTCTCCTTGTTCAGTTTTCATCCATTATTCCTTGTCCGGCCTTCAGGTGCTTTGGAAATTGACCCCCTCCTCTCTGTGGCAGCCTCTTAAATATTGGAACACTGCTATCATGTCTAGATGACTAGATAAGAATACAACTGGGGCCCAACACCAAATTGCAGAAAGGCTCTCCTTGCCACGACTTCCCATGACTTCTAGGAGAACCCTCAGATTGCACAGAAGATGTCTGGAATAGGGCAGTCCTATCCAGAACACAATATGATAAACATCTAGATCCTGAGCTTCCCTGATCCTGATGTTTATCTTACCAGGATTCAGTTGAAGCCTGTAGTCCCCATTCAAAACCCCTATGGCCTCCAGACACCATAAAAGTGCAGCCACGGCATCAATTAGATCACTAGGGATGGAGATGTAAAGCTAAGGGTCCTTCACATAGTGACAATAATAGAGGCAAAGGCTGTACAAGGAGATCATTGGACATGAACAGACCCAAAGGAGATATTGTGGCCATTAGAATGCATTTTTTGAAATCAATATTGATCGGTTTCTTATCTCTCTAAACATTGAATACATAATATATAAAACATAAGCTATCAGCTCTATCAACTCTCCTTTTAAGGTGGGAATAAATACCCTTCCCTCGCCCCAGATTACCGTATTTTTCGGAGTATAAGACACACTGGAGTATAAGACGCACCTTAGTTTTTGGGGAGGAAAATAGGGGGGGGGGGAAATCTGCCTACCAGGTATTCATCTGGCTAGCGTCCTTAGTCTGGTCAGCTTCAGCACATTATTTTATCCCCTGGTTAGGACTTAAAAAAACCTTCTTCTGAGAGAATAACAATGAAAGAGCCTGCAAGCCAGTAAGAGCTGGGAAGATCATTAACACCTGGTTAAGGGCTAGAAAAAAACTTATTCGGAGCAAGTAGAGCAATGAAAAAAACCCTGCAAAGACTTAGGGCTGGAAAAACATTATTTGGAGAGAGTAACAATGAAAAAGCCTGCAAGGTAAGAGCTGGGAAGATCTGTTAGCACCTAGTTAGGGCTGGAAAAAAGCTACATTCGAAGTATAAGACGCACCCAAATTTTCAGCCACTTTAAAGGAGAAAAAAGGTGCGTCTTATACTCCGAAAAATATGGTAATTATTTATCGAAATAATTTGGAGCTCCTTGAATAGTGGAATGGAATAGACTTCCATAATTGATCGCAGTCCCTTTGCCACACGATAATTTCCCATCTGGTGAAATTTGTGTCTCAGAAGTGAAATGGGCTTCAATTTTGTGATGCGAGTTTCCCTTATGCAAGGACATTGACTAGTGTTGCTTTGTGTGCAGATCATGGACATTCTCTCCGTGTAGAGCAGCTGCTAATATAATGTACTATTAAAAGTCCTGTGAGAGCAGAATTTAGCAGCTGGCCTGTAGGATGAAATTTTAACATTCATGAACTAAAATCTGAATAATGTGGTGAAATGGTTGCAGACTGGGGGGTGTTTGGAAAGACAATTTCCAAATGTTTGGATATTTTAAGAAGCATTGCCTGTGTTCCTAGATCACCCATTGAATTTTTAAAACAAATCAGAATTATATTAGGGTCTTAATCAGATGGAATAGAATGGTTAGAGATACCTAGCAAATTATCAAAAACAACATAACCATCACTTGATAAAACATTTTCTGCACAATTTGCTTTCGTTAATTATAAAACCTATCACGAGTAGAAAACATAATTTCCAAGCCCAGTTGTGTTCCTCTTTTTACTTTAAAATAGTTATATAAGAAAGCCATTTAACTGAACGGAAGATGAGGAGAACAAATAAGACCTACAGTATGAAAGTTCAGCTATAAATTAATTTATGCAGTCAGGTTGGTATGGATTCCTTTCATGTCTGATTAGGAAGAACTGTTTTAAAATGAATTTGAAAAATGTTGGATGAGATGCCAGATTTTATTCTGTTGTACAGTATCTGTTTAAATTGGATAACCATCTGTCTGAAGTAGTGTAGGGTTTCCTGCGTAAGCAGGGGGTTGGACTAGAAGACCTCCAAGGTCCCTTCCAACTCTGTTATTATTATTATTATTATTATTATTATTATTATTATTATTATTATTATTATTATTATTATTATTATTATTATTATTATTATTATTATTATTATTATTATTATTATTATTATTATTATTATTATTATTATATCAAGGCCTCCTTCCCTAATAGCTGCCTTCCTATCTTGTCTGCTAAGAACTCCATTGAACTTTCCTCTTTATTGACATGGATTCTCCAAAGGATATTCTGCAGACCCCAAAATGAACATCAATACATCTGAAGAACTGGATTTTTCCTGGACCTGTGTCCAATTGTTCAGCAAGAATCATGTGTGGTAGTCTTCAGGACTTGAGTCCCTACACTGATAAATCCTGAAATTCTTTCTTCATTTACCCAGGCGGTTTATTAAATTTAGAATATGTAATTTTAAGTAGTCCTCGTTTTACGACCACAATTGAGCCCAAAATTTTGGTTGTTAAGTTAAGTGAGACATTTGTTAAGTGCATTTTGCCCCATTTTATGACATGTCTTGCCACAGTTGTTAATTGAATCACTGTAGTTGTTAAGTTAGTAACCCGGTTGTTAAGTGAATCTGGTTTCTCCATTGACTTTCCTTGTCAGAAGGTTGCAAATGGTGATCACATGACCTTGGGACAGAGCAATTGTCATAAATATGAACCAGTTGCCAAGCATCTGAATTTTGGGATGCTGCAAAAGTTGTAACTGTGAAAAATGGTCATAAGTCACTTTTTCCAGTTCTGTTGTAACTTTGAATGGTCACTAAGTGAACTGTTGTAAGTCGAGGACTACCTGTAATTTACATTACATATCCTAAATTAATTTAAAACAAGATAAATATTCCTGAGATAGCGTGAAACATAGACAGAATTATTCCTTCTTCAAATGAAAGATTACAGTCCATAAAGTTTCATAAGGATATTTATTAAATTGAGATTCTTTACATTGATTAGGACATCGACAGAATAGCACTTCTAAACAACACCTAAAAATGTCTTTACAGCATTAGAGAATTTGTGACTCAAAAACTTAGAATCGTCCTCAAAGCCTCTACTACAGGGTTGTCAAACTGTATTTCTTTGAGGTTGTTTTCCTCCGTGGGCTGGTGGGGGGGGCAGGGAGCGGTGGGGAAACGGGATGGACACCTCCTGCAGCACTTTGCAGGCCAAAATGGGCCGTGCGGAGGCACCGCGAGGCCCCTGCATGGGCCATTTTGGCCAGCAGAGGCACCGCAACCCAGTCCTTTGATATTTCCAGGCTGGCCCCGCAGGGCAGATTTAAGGGCCGCGGGCCGGATCCTGCGGGCCTTGAGTTTGACACCCCTGCTCTACTACATTTGCCTTAAAACTATACTTGAAGTGTAATATTACATTTAATTTTTGCCCAAGCCTCATCTTGTTTTTGGAGTGGGTTTTTCAATATGTCAAGTAATAAAAAAAAACCAGTTACGCATACTGATTCAGATTGATGGCCTTACAAGTTTACTTTGGAAAGTTTATTAAAGGTTCTGATCAGGCATTTGAAGTTGTTCAACACAGTCAAACTGCTTATAATCTGCCAGGAAGAGATTTGGTTGAACGTTGGGGTCCAGCTGTGCTGTGGAAGAAGTTACTGGACTCACACTCATGAGGCTGGAAGCAGGTACCGTATGTCCCTTTCCTGCACTTGTTCTGCTCTGCTTAGATAGAGATAATGAAAACCTTGCCTTCTCCTCTAAACTTTCTTCAAGAAGGAAGCAAGCATAAGCCCTCTTCAAGTGTCATCAAATCCTAAGCATAAATATGAGCATGAGATGAGGCATGCTTTGGATCCTGAAATGCCTGAAGATGGCTGCCAAATTACAAAATAAATAAAGGTGTCTGCTGAGGGGATAATGAAAATGCCGGAGGAGCAGATTCTGCAGAATCCTGACTTCATTCTTGCATGTTTTTAGGGTAAACACTGAGATGTTTTGAAAAGGTTTCAGAGAAAATGCAAACATTTATTTTATTTAATAATAAAAAGCGAATCCCTGAAGATTCTACACTTTCCCAGAAGTGAATGTTATTCTTTCCTTTGCAAATGCTACAATATCAATGCTTTGAGAGCGCCAGGAAAGAAAGGCCATAATGGCTGGACGTAATAAAAGTCTATGGCTCTGCCCGTCTGCTAGGAACATCATTGGAAGGCCTACTTTAAAGGCCTAATGCAGTGATGGCGAACCTTATTTGGCTCGGGTGCCAAAATGGTGTGCGTGCACGCGATAGCGTGCGCGTGCGTGCCCACACCCATAATGCAATGCCCTCCCCCCGCATATTTGCACAATCCCTGCACTGCCCCTTGTGCATGCACACAATCCCCCGCACTGCCCCCTCGCGCATGCGCACAGGCCTCACTGAAGCCTCCGGACTTCCAGTAGGCCCGATGGGCCGTTTTTTCGCCGTCCCCAGGGTTCAGGGGGCTTCAGGGAGCGAAAATGGCTGAAAAGAAGGCCGAAAATCAGCTGACTAGCACGCACATGCGCACTGGAGCTGACATAGGGCAACGCCTCGCGTGCCCTCAGATATGGCTTCGCGTGCCACCTGTGGCACCCGTGCCATAGGTTCGCCATCACTGGCCTAATGTGTGTGAAATGAGGAGGACATAAACCAAGGAGCCATTCCTCAGTTGTGGCCTTGTACTTTGGAAGTTCTTGTCCCCAGCTATGTAAGCAGCCACTATTCTATTGTGCTTTTGAATTGAATATTTTTGGTAGATTTTTAATGATTGTTTTTGTGTTGGTCGTTGTGTACTTCCTATGGAGTCTATGAAGTTTGATGAGTTATAAAAATTATGAATAAATAAATGCGGATCAGCCCAGGACTTCTTATCTTGTTCTGTTTTTGTTGTAGCTTTTATTAAAGCTTTCTATTTATATTTTTTTCTATTTTCTTAATATTTAACTTATATCATTCTCTCTCTCTCTCTCTCTCTCTCTCCCTCCCTCCCTCCCTCCCTCCCTCCCTCCCTCCCTCCCTCCCTCTCTCTCTCTCTCTCTCTCTCTCTCTCTCTCTCTCTCTCTCTGTTCCTTTCTCTTTATCTCTCTTTGTCGCTCTCAAATTACCTTCTCAACCTCTCCTTAATCACAGGATTTCCATCAGAGGCCTGGGAGTTTGACGGTTCTGCAAAGTATCTTAGCTTTTCTAACATTGCATTTTCTGGACAGGGAGCTTTGATGTTGTTCCTGGGATCTGTTGGAATCAAAGCCTTGAGTGCTCCTACCACCACTGCAGTGGTGGGTTTCACTTATCTTTGCTACCGGTTCGGGAACGGGAGCGTGCGAGATGCTTCTGCGCATGCGCAGAACCTTCTGAGCATGCGCAGAACATCTGTGATGATGTCCGGGTGGGTGGGCGGAGCCTCCCGCTGCCACTGCTACTAGTTCGCCCAAACCGGGGTGAACCAGTAGAAACCCACCACTGCACCACTGGGATCTCTTTGGTCTTTTATTTCCACTACCTTTTTCTCTAGTTCCTTTTTCTGGCCCTGGTACTTCTCCAGCTTCTCAACATCTCCTGATGTTGCTGTCACTTGTCACCACTACATTTATCACCACCACTGTCTTCTGGTTCTTATCTACTACCGCAATGTCTAGTTGATAGTAAACAGTAAAACAGGAATAATATACTAAGTGGGGGATTCAAAATGTTTTACTACCGGTTCTGTGGGCGTGGCTTGATGGGCATGGCATGGCTTGGTGGGTGTGGCTTGGTGGGTGTGGCAGGGGAAGGATACTGTGAAATCTCCATTCCCTCCCCACTCCAGGGGAAGGATACTGCAAAATCCCCATTCCCTCCTGATCAGCTGGGACTCGGGAGGCAGAGAATAGATGGGGCAGGGCCAGTCAGAGGTGGTATTTACCGGTTCTCCGGACTACTCAAAATTTCCGCTACCGGTTCTCCAGAACTGGTCAGAACCTGCTGAATACCACCTCTGAATATACTCCAGAAAATATGTGGAACTAAATGGGGAGCTTCAACTGCCACCCTCAGGTCATTAGCACTAGGGTTGGTCTACTCCACAGCAGAATACTGTGCTTCTGTATGGCTTAACAGCTAAATGATATATCCCATGCATGACATCCAAGCCAGCATGACTCTCCTAGTTTGTGTCACTCTCATATTTTGAGGTACTGTAGGTGAAGCATTAGGGGATCTTTACCCAAGGATTTTATACCTCACCATGCATACTTTTTATCTATGAGATATGTCGGTCCAGCTCTATTGTTCTCTGACTTTTGGTATGATAGAATTTGACTAGGTGGCTACTAAGCTTTACCTTCTACACCTTAGGTATATCCTGAAATAAATCTTCTTTCTGTTGAAGTAGCTGTCTTGCTAGTTAGTGTTCAGGAGTGATTTCCACTCTTCAGATCACTTTTTCTAACAAAACAACCCCCCCTCCAAAAAAAAGCATACAGAAACAACTTTAAAACTTTTTACTGCTAGTGGCCATAAAACGTTTGTATAAGAAAACAATATGTTATATTTCTTTGCTTTGCTTTCTCTTTTTGAACAACTGTGGGTTTGCTTGAAACAGGTTGCATATGCTCCACTCTGGATCACGTGGCCAGGAGGGAGGCAGGAAGGAGGCTTAGTGTGGAACAATCAGCAACATCTACCCAAGTAACTCTGGCAGAGATGCGTTAGATAGAAAGACTTTTACGGGGTACATGAATCCCATTTCTGAATTGGATCCTTTCTTCACATTGTGCTATGGGACCCTCTTGTCGTATAATGGCCTAAGGGTCATTAATAAGGGTTGTTACTGAACATTAGTTGGGTTGGAAAGACTAAATCTAATTGTATTATTGATGCCTCAATCTACCACTGTAGTAACCTCTGCTTTCCTCTTTTTTCCTATTGTGGCCTTCTCCAATCTTCAGTTGACCCTTCCCAGTCCAGATTTCATCTTTCATCTTTCCACTGTAAACTCCAACCTCTACTCACTCCCTTGCTTGTTTACTTAAAGGCTGTTGGTCCTTTCTTTTCTGAAATGGAAAAATCTGCACATTTCTTGTTTTCAGTAGAGGGAGCTAAGATACTGAAAGCTTCATGTTTTTTCTTCCTGGAACAGCCTATTTCACCATGCAAAAGAGCTGCCCCCCCCATCAGTACAGGATACTTTAAAATTTAGGCCTTCTATGGACAAAACCAATTCCTCCTCCTCCTCCTCCACCACCTCCTCCTCCTCCTCAAAAATTTCATGATGGATTAATTTCAAATATTGTATATCATTAAATGGAATTATAAGAATAGAATAGAATAGAATTCTTTATTGGCCAAGTGTGATTGGACACACAAGGAATTTGTCTTTGGTGCATATGCTCTCAGTGTACATAAAATAAAAGATACATTTGTCAAGAATCATGAGGTAAAACACTTAATGATTGTTATAGGGTACAATAAGCAATCAGGAAACAATCACAAGGTCCCTTCCAACTCTAATAATAAATCTAAATCAATATTGATATAAATCGTAAGGATACAAGCAACAAGTGATAAGTGGGAGGAGATGGTTGATAGGAACGAAGAGAAGACTAATTGTAATAGTAATGCAGCCTTAGTGAATAGTTAGACAGTGGTGAGGGAATTATTTGTTTAGCAGAGTGATGGCGTTCAGGAAAAAACTGTTCTTGTGTCTAGTTGTCTTGGTGTACAGTGCTCTATAGCGTCGTTTTGAGGGTAGGAGTTGATACAGTTTATGTTCAGGATGCGAGGGGCCAGTAAATATTTTCACGGCCCTCTTTTTGACTCGTGCAGTATACACAAATGGGTAAGCAGGCAGGGCACGTGGTATGTTTACCTGACAATAGGTGGACACAAAAAGTGGCATGGTGATAGCCTTACAATTATACCTGACCATTTATATGATCTCTCACAAATGAAGAACTGCTACCATGGCAATGGTCAGATAAAAGAAATCTAAGTCCAGGACAGAATTGTAATCAATGTTCCAAACATACATAATGATGAAGTGAAAAGTTAAGTATGGTTCCCTCGACATACCTTGTGAATCTCGGTGTATTTTGAAAAGTGAATGGTAGAACGTTCTTTGAGGACAGGACAGAACATATAGGATAGGATCCCTATAATGGAGAAGGCCAATACTGATTTTTGTTTCGAGTCAGGGATTTTGAAAAAAACTAAACTAAACTAAAACTAAAACAACTAAAACTAAAACGGGACATTAAGTCAAATGACTATTTTCTTATGGTTCCTGATTTCCTATTTAAACCTGTTTTCTTGTTCTGAGTTCTTGATGTTAAACACACCAAATATGACAACTTAAGAAAAACAGCAAATAAGGAGACTCTTTTCTGTCACCAGTTCCAGTAAAGGAGGTAAATCTGTGAAAGTGTTTGAATATTCTGGCCAAGGGCATGAGTGAGTATTTTTGTTGATGCTCATAAAGAATCATTTCTCCTCCAACATGAGCTACAAGAGAGCAGTTGATCTATCATGAACAAGGTTTCTTGGCGGCAGCACCAAAACCCTCTCATCTCTTTCCAGATAAATCTGTTTGTTTCCTTTTTGGCTTTTAAATGGCCTCTGCCACCTTATTCCAGTTGGCCTTTGAAGCCAGTTTAATTTGCTTTCGCTATTTTGATTTTCATTATTTATGAGTTAAATCTGTTTCATTCCTGATGTTCAGGAAGCATTGAAAAGTTTCTGTTTAAATAGGCTTTCCATGCTTCACTGATAACTATTGGACAATCATTTTTAAAGTTTTAATCCTGGTTTTGTGTATGGGATGTGATTATTTTATAAGGTATTTCTTTTCTGTCAGCCTATGGCTGTCCAAAGACTGCTGAGTGGGTATAACTTTTTGTTTGTATATACCGTATTTTTCGGAGTATAAGACTCCGAAAGCACCTTAGTTTTGGGGGAGGAAAACAAGGAAAAAAGGCCTCTGCCTCCCAGCAATTTGGCAAACAGCAAACAGCAAACAGCACAGATGATATACACTGTTTGCTGTGTATTTCTGTGCATGTGTGCCTGACCCATAGAAATGGCAAAGAATTGGAGAAATGTACATTATGCCAGAAAGTTTTCTTAAATGTAATCACACTAACTCCTCCCAATTTTTTAAATAGATCTACTCCAAACATGACTAAGTCAGGGTTTCTCAGCTGTCTTATTTTAATACTAATACTTAATACTAATACTTAATACTAAAACAGGACATTTCAGATTATACTTTTACAGATCTTTAAAATTGATGTGGCTTTCTGGAAGTATTCTCTGCTATTTAAAAAAAGATACAGTAGCACTGGGCCTCTTCAGAGCAAGCATTTATTTTAAAAAGCTTCTTCATTTTGTTAAGTTGTCTAGAACAATAATAAAGCAGTCTTAAAAAAATAAGTCTAATAATTAGAACATTCTACAAATATTTAACAAAATAACATATTAACAGAATCTGCCTCTACCTAGGATAGAACTCACAACCTCCTGATTGTGAGGCAAGAGCTCTACCTCTAAGCCAAAGCAAGTATAGCTTGCCTTCTTACAATTTCAGCAGTCTAACATTGCCAGCAGTTTATCTCCCAGCAATTTGTCTCATCACAGCCACCGTAGTTAGTTTCATTTTACCACGTGGCTTGCAAGCCTCAGTCAGCTGGAGGTCGGGAGGCAGATCATCTCTTCTTGTGCTCTTCTTGTGCTTTGCCCTGTTTGCTGCAAAGAGGTAAATTGCTGGCAGGCAGAGGCCAAAGGGCGAGGGTGGCTGGGTGGGGCTACATTCGGTGTATAAGACGCACCCAAGTTTTCACCCTATTTTTGAGGGTAAAAAGGTGCATATTATACTCTGAAAAATACGGTACATAGGCAATTATACAGGGGTGTTAAATTGGCAGCCCATGGGCCAGATGCGTCACATGCAGGCCACACCCACCCCAGCTCCGTGAAGGTGAAAACGTTGCACTATGTCACGTGATGGCAATGTGATGGCGTCAGTTTGACACCCGTGGGCAAACATATATATTTATTTTAACTGTTACTTTAATACTCCTTCCTTCCTTCCTTCCTTCCTTCCCTCCCTCCCTCCCTCCCTCCCTCCCTCCTTCCTTCCTTCCTTCCTTCTTTCCTTCTCTTCTTTCTTATATGCCAGCCCTCTCACAGTTTGAGGAAACTCCGGGGGGGCTTCAAGGCAAGTCTGGGCTTTGTAACAGTCCTTTTCTTTCAACCCTAGGAAGAAGATTCTCCAAAGCACCTGAGGGTAGAACAAGAAGCAATGGGTGGAAACTAAACAAGGAGAGAAGCAACTTAGAACTAAGGAGAAATTTTCTGACAGTTAGAACAATTATTCCGTGGAACAACTTGCCTCCAGAAGTTGTGAATGCTCCAAGACTGGAAGTTTTTAAGAAAATGTTGGATAACCATTTGTCTGAAGTGGTGTAGGGTTTCCTGCCTAAGCAGGGGGTTGGACTAGAAGACCTCCAAGGTCCCTTCCAACTCTGTTGTTGTTGTTGCTGTTGCTGTTGTGGTTGTTGTGATGATGATGATGATGATGATGATGATGATGATGATGATGATGATGATGATGATGATGACGACGACGACAAAAACCATTTCTGAAAATCTTGGCAGCAAAACTGCAGGGTCTTTTCCAGGTAGTTCTTAGTTTTAATCATATATGGGAATCTTGGGTGATAAGAGGAAGAGCTGCAGAATAGACAACAGTCAGATAAACAGCAATTGAATGTGCAGAAAAATGGGGTATAGCAAACATCTCAGATGGGACTTTCCCTAGTTTCTTGGACTGTAAAGTGAGGGGGCATGAGATATGTATTTTCAGACTTGCAAGATTTTGTTAATGTAACATTACAATAAAGTTAGAACTTCTACTTCTGGGTGTGCTTCTTATCTGGACCATCTCACAAGGTTGACACCAATAGACATGTTTGATTTGAAGACACACACACACACACACACACACACACACACACACACACGCAAATTATTACTTTTAATTAAATTTTTGTTTTTCTGGATATTGTAAACAATTTGGGAAAAATATTATAGTTTAGAAATTCTGTTTTTGTCCCTCCCTGAGCTGCTAAACACATGGAATTCCCATGACTAATCTTAGTTCAGAACATCATTTTCCAGAATTACAGTAAAAAAGATTAAAAATGAATTGAATCATTTCTTTCTTCTAAAGAAATACACACATTTATCTCAAACAAATTATACATTTCCTTAGATTGTAACTCATGTTACTTTGTGTTTTACTGTCTGGATTTCAATTAAATTCACAGCTTGATACAATATTCGCCTGCTAATTTTAGTGGTGAACAGTTCCATACCATTTTGACAAAGTCTTATTTTTGCTCAAGCCAAACAATAAAAAATGTAGTCTCTCATGAAAAATATATGAGAAGGTTAAACGGTAGTATGATATACTCTTGTCATGGAGGATATAATTATAACCTTCATGACATTTTAAAATCCCTGGTTTATTTATATTATATTATTCTTTTTTCAAGTTCTCTCTTACTTTGTTTATATATCTTCAAAGCATTTGAAAAATAAGATTTTTTTAAAAAAAGAAAAAAGATTATGTGCTTATTGCAGGAAGGAAGGAAGGAAGGAAGGAAGGAAGGAAGGAAGGAAGGAAGGAAGGAAGGAAGGAAGGAAGGAAGGAAGTTGAAATAACTCACAGCACACTCACAGAAATAACTTATACATTGGCAAAAAAATAACATCAAAGAATTAAAGGTTGGTTAAGGGCCAGAGTTTTTCTTTAAAGTTAAAAAAAAGAGACATGGGAATGAAACAGATAATACAAATAGCTTCCATAAAAGGAGAAACATTGAGATGCTACTTTAATATTAAGTGTGAGTATTAGTTTGCTAAAAAGTTAGGAGTGATAAATCAGTTGAACAACCATGAATAATACAAGGCCTGAGCAAAACATTATCACTTTTATTAAGGAACCTTCTTCAAGCTACAGAATATAATCGATCTGGTTGATAATTCCTTAAGCAGTTCTTCTCATAAAGAAACTATTATCACAGGCCTTATGAAATGGCACACTGCTATGTTGTGCTTCTTCTTAAGGAAATGGGGTGCAGCTTGAAAATGAGAAAAAGTGGCCTCAATTATGAGGATGGGAGAATGGGGAGGTTGGGAAGACCTCAATAATGATACTAAACTAATAATATGTTCATGATAAAATTGGTAAACTTATCTGAGACAGATGCCTAGTGTACTAGCGAAAACATGAGGTATTCTTTTCTGGACACATGTCAGAAAATAGAGATGATATAGATATCAAGATAGAGACAGTACATATAAGGAGAAGTTGACTGGGTTCACCAATGTTACAAAATTTTTGAATCAAGAGATGGACACAGTGACCAATTCAAAATCAGTATGTAACTCACATTCAAAGTGGGTTTACAACTGAGCAGAAATTATTGTAACTTACAATGGTTACTGAAGTTCTGTACTTTTTTGTGTAATTTGGGGTCTAGTTTTGCAAATTACAAAGGAACATGCTATGCTTGGGGGTTTGGGGATGTTGGGAGAAATATCCATCTGGTTCAGTTCCAAGCCGAGAGAAAGACACTGGAAATATGGAGGCTGATTAGAAAGATGGTTTAATGGTGAACAGAACCACCAATCTTGTGTGATTCTGGGTAGCTGACCATGTGGACTTGAAAATGGGTGGCTTTTATATCTTCTCTTGGCCTTTGCACTTGAACTTCCTGTTCCTGTGCAAGAACATGTATTCTATTGGCTGTTGTAGGGGTCATAGCTGGCTCTGTAGGTTGTCTGTGCTAAGTTTGGTTGAAGCCTGGAGGGTGATACAATGTCCCCAGGAGATTGTGTAATGTGGTGAGCTCTGCTGCTAGATGGTTAAGGGTTAATCCTATTATGTCCTGAGGGATCATGTCTTAATCTCATCATCCTGGAGCTGGAGGTCTTTTGTTTTGTAGATAGGCTGGCCCAATCTTTCTCAATGGGCACAAATATCTGCTGGGGGCTATTAAGAAAGATTTGGGAGCTGATTTCTGAGCCCAGCTGCTGTGGCCTAGAGGTAGAGCTCTTGCCTCACAATCAGGAGGTTGTGAGTTCAATCCTAGGTAGAGGCAGATGTAGGGTCTCCTGCTTGGGCAGGGGGTTGGACAAGATGACCTGTAAGGTCCCTTCCAACTCTGTTAATCTGTAATCTGTAATCTATCTATAGCTAAATTTCTCTATTTCTCCTATTATATATTCTGCCTTTTTAAGATTTCTCAAAATATTTCATTCTTCTAGGAGAGGGGTGGGTGCTAACTTTCTACAGGGACTATGTATGAAGAATTCTGGGTTGTCCTGTTGATTCAGAATCACTTTATGGGTTCTGTGATGGTGGAGATTCAGGATTCCAACATGGACAATTTGACAAACCCCTGAAATTTCCACCCCAAATGTTAGTGCAGAATCTCTCCTTGATGAAACATCGAAGGCAATGTTTCTCAGTAGATGGGACATGAATTCCTGTCTATTGGGAATTGGTGGACCGAGGCAGTAATATCGGTGGGATGCAGTGAAAATAAACCACCCAGAGTCACTTGATAGTGAGATGGCCAGAATATAAATTTAATAAATAAATAAATAAATCTTAAAGCATTTAATCTGAAAAAGAATAGCCCAGCTGTTGGGGGTTTTGTTTTGTTTTTTGCTCTGGATTACTGCAGGTTATTTATTTTGGTGATATATTTCCGTCCTAATATAAATTGCTGAGCTCTTTAGCATTACAACTGGCCAGTATTTTGCCTCAAATGCTGCACCCTTGTACTTTGCGGAATATTTTATTCAGCATCTTTCAGGATAAATATAATTAGATATCCCAATCTTTACAAAGAAATACCGGAACAAAGCATATTTCATAGCTAGTTAATCTTTCTGTTGTGTTCTACACATCAGCCATTTCATCTTTCTTTCCATTCCCTAAATTGCAATTTATATTCTGTTATTGCTGGAAATGATAGCAAAAATAGAGTTCCTGCCCTGAAGAGCCCCAGAGCTCAACAATCCCCGAAGTTTTTTGAGAACGGCACAGCTTCAATGCAGTCATATATAAAATACTTTGGATTGATGGACAACTGAGGGAGAGAGGGAGAGAGAAGGAAATGAATTCCATTAAATTTTATTTTCTCCGGTGGAAGATTTCTCTCTTCCTTACATAAATATGAAAGAGGCTCTACAGATACGGCAGTATCCAATATAACAAAAAGGAAAGAACACTCTTGATCTCAGTGTATCCAGCTTTGTGAAATTTAGAATTAGTACTTGTCCTTTCCATTTCATCTTCAGCAGTAAAACCAGAACTGCTTATACCTTTTCAATCTGTTCTTCTTCAGGCCACAGATCCCTGGCTATAATTTAATCTCATGCTTATCTTCTGTACCTCTGTCATCTGCCTCCTCTTTCGTTAAGGGAATTTCAGGCAGGTTTAGGTAGAACTAACTGCATTCGGCCTTTGTCGACCTTTCAGCCAAAGAAAGTGGTTTTTTGGGTGTGTGTGTGCTGATATTGCTGTCAAATCATTGCTTAATCTCCTTGGTGCAAATGAGTTTATACACCAGGTGTTGGCTTTGAGGACCAGTTTTAGCAGTTAGTTTCAAGTGACATTTGGAATTCATTAGCAAGGCACTGCTTTAACATAGCATGAGGTAGAACTATTTTATACTTTTTGAGAGCTCAGTAGCTTAAACTTTAATTATTAGAGGGCCCTACAGGGAAGTGGCCTTCATTAATGTTCCCTATTTTTAAATCCTTTCTTTCTTCTCGAAAAGACGTTTGTTGTCTTTACAAACCCAGACATAATTTCTTATTTTGAAATTTTACTTCTTGAATTCTTTTGGGAGACTGAGTCTAGCTAAATCTAACCTTTAAAGCAGATTTTCAAGAAGGTGTTACATTGCAATTGCCTGATTTGCCATCCTAACATTTTTATGCTATTTCAGTAATTGGATAGACTTTAGCAGTTCCATGTGGATTATAGTTCTGAAGTTAGCAAACACTTTCTCTTTTCATATGCATAAAATTATGTAGCCTTGTCGTTCTGTGTTGTACACAGTAGAGCAGCAAATGTCATTGAATGTCTTGCCTTCCCGTAGTTGTTAGTTCATGGCTGGTTCACTATATTCCTACCATAGTGCTATGGAAAAAAAGGTATAGCTTCTTAAACCCTATTCTTTACACTCTCCTTCCAATAGTGGTGATATTTGGCATTCCTGGAAAATTTCCCACAAATTTCAAACTACTCCAAATAATCTCATCTCTCATGAGCTTTCCATCAATTCTTATGCAAATTGCCACAGGTTAGATCTATGATTTCAACATATATGTATAGATCTATAAGCATTGTGCCCTATTTGATCCCCTTGCTAACTGCAATCCTACCAGAAAACATTTCATGTTGGGAAACGGCTTTCATCAGCAACAACGGTTGTAAATGGATAGCAGAACTATTTAAATGCAAACCTTGTATGTCAGTCTACAGCTCTCCAAGGATTATGAGCTGGGTTGAACTGAAAGACCGTTTTTATGAACGTTTTCATAAAGCATCAGCTTTTCAGCTATAATTGTGGAAGGCCACAAGTGCTGTCTTGAATATGCTTATTTCATCTTAACGTCAATTGAATCTGTAGCCACAGTTAATTAGAATAAGTAATATGACCAGTCTGTTCTTTATTTTAACTCAATTCTATTTGTCCTCAGTGTTGTCAGTGGTTCACTATCTACTATTTCTATGATTTTCATTTTTATAGTGTGATATTTAATTTGTTGGTTTGGCAGCCAACTTTCAGTTGATGGAAAGACATCTGATGTCTGAAATTGCATAAATAGCAATAGCACTTAGACTTATATACCGCTTCATAGTGCTTTACAGCCCTCTCTAAGCGGTTTACAGAGTTCAGCATATTGCCCCCAACATTTTACCGACCTCAGAAGGATGGAAGGCTGAGTCAACCTTGAGCCTGGTGAGATTTGAACAGCTGAACTGCTGAACTGCAGTGCTGCACTTTAACCACTGCGCCACCTCGGCTCTTGTTCTTTAATGATGATTAAAGAGCCTCGGTGGCCCTGTGGTTAGAGTGCAGTACTGCAGGCTACTTCTGCTGACTGCCTGCTGACTGCAATTTGGCAGTTCAAATCTCACCAAGCTCAAGGTTGACTCAGCCTTCCATCCTTCTGAGGTCGGTAAACAGAGGACCCAGACTTGGTAAAATGAGGATCCAGACTCTCTAAGCAGTTGCTTAGAGAGAGCTGTAAAGCACTGTGAAGCAGTCTAAGTGTTATTATTATCATCATTATAATAATAATAGTTTATCTCCTAAAAGTCAAATTACCCTCACACTCTGTGTGCACATGTTTTGTAGATGCACCTAACTAGATATTCTTGAATACATAATGGTGCATTCAATAGTGGGTTGTAAATCCCGTCGCTACCAGTTTGCTTGTGCTGGGTGGGCGGAGCGTCCCGGGTCGGTGGATGGAGTGTCCCGGGCAGGTGGGCGCAGCCTCCCACCACCACCGCTGCCAGTTCGCCAAACCGGGCTGAACCGGGAGCAACCCACCGCTGGGTGCATTGCATGAAATCTCGCCCTGATTGAGAAGAGTGTGTTTTATTATTAGAAACTCTTGTTTGGATCTAAATATAGAGATGCACAATGAAGCCCAGGGGTTTTCTGTTTTCTTCTCTTCTGTATTTGCTGCTCTTGTAGTCCTCCTAAGGGAACTTTTGGAACATAATCAGATGAGGAGTGGAAATGGCAGTGGATTAGAGAAATGTGCAGAATGTGACATACCTTTCCAATAATATGACACCTCTAAATTGCAGACTTAAGAAGGAGTTCTGTGTCAAAGCAATGGCCTACTGCTAAACTGACAAGCAGCAGCTATTAATTCAAGAGTTTCCCCCAAGTTTTGCTGCAGATGCCAAAGATCAAACCTGGGTCTTTTGATGCAAAGCATGAGATTTGACATGACTTCTAGTTCTTTCCTTTTTATCTATGTGTAGATTCATAATGTGATGAATGAAATCATGCATGGTTTTGTTTTCAGAGCAGAAAAATTTTTTCCAGAAGGAGACACTCAACCTGCAAGTACTTCTGTGTGAAGATATAAGAGCTGAGAGTATGAAATTATTTACAAAATATTTACAAAATACAATTTCTTTGCTTTCGTACATAGGAAGACCCAGCTTCAAAGACAAAGCATGCAACTTTCTCTCTTTTTTTGGCATAATTTAATGAATAAATGAATTCATTATCAAGAAAAGACAAATAGCTTAACATTCCTCCTAAAATTTTCAAGAACCTGGCCTTCACACTACCAATTAAACCAATCTTTGGGCAGTTTCTATTTGAGGACTCTGCACCAATTCAAAAACAGCTCCAGTTCTTTTAAGTCGCACAATAGTAGCCAAATTTGGCACAAACAGAATTTATTTCTGGCACAGCTTGAGGCTACCCATAGTGCAAAAGCAGTTCTTAGACTTAGACTTAGAATAACTTTATTGTCACTTTGAATGTACAATAATCGGCATACATTAAAAGGAAATTTCATTGCAATGCAGCTCTCAAAGGGTCGCCACCTCCAATATACACTATATAAACATTAATAAATAAATAAATAAATAAATAAATAAATAAATACATACATACATACATACATACATACATACATACATACATACATATGCATATACCCACATATATTATATGACACAGTGAAACAACCCAATCTAGTTTGGATGTATACATGTACATGGTGAGAAAAATGAATCTTGTGAGTTTACCAGATGGATGGCATAGGGAACAAAGCTAGTCCTGCTGGAACTACTTTGAAACCTCCTCCCAGAAGGGGGGAGTAACAGAAACAGAAAGTAAAGTGGGTGTGTGGGGTCTCTAACGATGCTTTGAGCTCTAAGCACATAGCGCTTATAAGCAGTATCCTGAATAAAGGGAAGTGAGCTTCCTATAATCTTCTCGGCTGTCCTCACTACTCTCTGTATGGACTTTCTATCTGAGGCACTGCTGCACCAAACCAAACAGGGATGCAGTTTGTTAAAATGGTCTCAATTGTGCCTCTGTAAAAAGTGGCCAGGTCAGAAGGAGAAAGATATGCATTACCTGAATCATCTGATTCAGGAAATGCAAATGCTGGTTTGCATGCTTCACTAAGGATGATGTGTGGAGAGACCAATTCAATTGTTAGTTATCTGCACCCCCAGATACTTAATACTGTCGACCACCTCTACAGCTGCATCCTTGATACTGTGTGGAGTATGAATATGCTGGCCTTTTTTAAAATCCGTAATGATCTCCTTTGTTTTATTAACATTTAGAACCAGGTCTCAAACGTCCGAGCTCTGGACCAAAACCAAAGCAGGACACCACAAAGCACGACACCATGTTACTTTTAATGCACCAGTCCACCAGAGCCTTCACCTCTTCCCTATAAGCATCTTCATTGTTGTCCTGGATAAGACCCACCACTGCTGTGTCATCCGCATACTTCACAATATGATTTGTAGCAGATTTGTAGAGTCTGTGCGCGTTTTATTTCTCTCCTGCAAGGATCTCTTGCTTCCCTCCTATCTTCCAGACTTCATCTTCCTAGCCAGTACATTATGGAGAAAACCAACATTCAATTGACACCTATTTTGTTTGTTTCCTCTCCCATTCTGCAGGGGGCAAGCGTGATGTAAGCACAAGGCATTTTAGTTCTTAATTTTATTTTGTTTCTTTCTATATGTATATGGAGAGAGCCGAGGTGGCGCAGTGGTTAAATGCAGCACTGCAGGCTACTGCTAGTTCAGCAGTTCAGCTGTTCAAATCTCACCGGCTCAAGGTTGACTCAGCCTTCCATCCTTCCAAGGTCGGTAAAATGAGGACCCAGATTGTTGGGGGCAATATGCTGAACTCTGTAAACCGCTTAGAGAGGGCTGTAAAGCACTATGAAGCAGTATATAAGTCTAAGTGCTATTGCTATTGCTATTGTTACTCAGTTTAACACAATGGAAATGGTGGTGGCATGGAAGGGTCCTTTCAGTGAATTCAGTGAATGCAGCCCAAGCATACATTTTCTTTCCAATGAATTACCCTGGTTTCTTCCTGCTTAGATGTCACTGCAGATGCGTTAAGGCAATATCA
Organism: Diadophis punctatus similis; assembly: GCA_023053685.1. Taxonomy (NCBI): domain Eukaryota; kingdom Metazoa; phylum Chordata; class Lepidosauria; order Squamata; family Dipsadidae; genus Diadophis; species Diadophis punctatus. The sequence goes on from JALIGW010000005.1 coordinate 14,948,645, forward strand.
TTTCCCCTTACAGTTTGCAGTGGAATTTTTAATACCGAAAGAAGCCCGCATGGGACTTCGTCAACTTTCTCCCATTACAGATGCTCAGAGTTATTTATTTTTGCCACTAGACAAATGCACGCAGATTCTTTCATATCCTTTTTGTGTGGAGTCAAGATGAAGATATTTTGATTTGATTTGATTTCCTTATGGACTAGCACCCCAGAGAAGGCGCTGACTGAAGGATGTCTTTTTGCGGGTCAGCGGGAAGAAGAGCATGGATTTGGCTCATTTGTTTTTTGAGCATGTTTTCATCATTCCGAGGGTGACACGAAGGAAGATGATTGGCAGGACTCCTTCAAACTGCTCTAAAAGGATTGGGATGTAGAAACAGCATGTTGATTATAAAGTAGAACAGCCAATTTCTTTTTACACTGACCTCTTTTTTTTTTTTTTGGCTAGAAAACAATGCTTGCAACTTTTGCCACCAAAAGGAAATCAGTAAATGTTGCCATGGCAGTGTATTTTTACCACTGCAATTTATTCAGTTGATGCTCATTTTCTCTCTGTGTATTCATGGTTGAGGCTTGTGTTTTGTGCAAAGCATCTAATAAACACAAAATAATATTACCAGGCTTACCAAAGAAGTGGAGGAAAACCTCACCATTCAACTGATTTCATCCAGTGGGAAGAAATAGACAGATGTGATCTCTAGGATTTTTTTTCTTAGTTTACTTTATTGTCATTGCATACAGAGAAATTAAATGGCATCTTCAGTGTACATCATACATAAGAAAACTATAAAAATAAAATAAAAACACACATCCTTCTCATTCTATACAATTGAATTGAAAACCCCTGATACTAGATTAATATTACACTATACCAGTGATGGCAAACCTTTTTTCCCTCGGGTGCCAAAAGTGCATGCGCGTGCGCTATTGCACATGCGTGAGTGCCCACACCCATAATTCAATGCCTGGGGAGGGCGAAAACGGCCTCCCACTCCCCCACGGAGGCCCTCTGGAGGCCGGAAATGGCCCATTTCCCAACTTCTGGTGGGCCCGGTAGGCCCATTTTTCACCCTCCCCAGGCTCCAGAGGCTTCCCTGGAGCCGGGGGAAGGCAAAAACGCCCTCCCCCGTCCCCCGGAGGCTCTCTGGAAGCCGAAAACACCCTCCCAGAGTCTCCGTGCGAGCCAAAAATCAGCTGGCTGGCACGCACATGCGCGCTGGAGCTGAGCTAGGCAACGGCTTGCGTGCCGGCAGACATGGCTCCGCGTGCCACTTGTGGCACGCGTGCCATAGGTTCGCCATCACTGCACTATACAGTAGAGTTCGATATAGTTACTGCTCTGGGATAGAAGCTGTTTTTCAGCCTATTTATCCTTGTTTTTATTGTCCTGTACCGTCTGTCAGATGGTAATAGTTCAAAAAAAGGGTGCCCAGGATGAGATGGATCTTAGAACTCTCATTTGTTTTTTAGGATAATTTTAAAAACTAAAAAATAGTTTTTTAGGATAATTTTAGTCAGCTCACCTTTTCTGTTGATTTGTCTACAATTATAAACAATTAATGAAGGCATGTATATTAGATCTTTTCATGCACAGGCATAATCCTATGTTTTTAAAACAGGGCATTTTCCCTGTGTTGGTGAACACTTATTCTTATTGTGGTATATAATAATTATAGGTAGTCGTCAGGCTACAATGGCATTTGGGATGGACTTTCTGTCACTTAGTGCTGAGGTCATCGAACACAATGTCAGATGACTGCATTGCTTAGGGAAAGCAATCCCAGCTGTCCCAGTTGCCACCATAACCCCGGGACTGCTTAGGTTATTAAGCAAGAACCTCATTTGACCACAACATGGGAAAACTCATAATCCCAGGCCATGGGTGAGAGCTATAGAGAAATGCAACTCCTATAGAACTGAAGAGGGAGACACTTTGACACTATTATAACTTCCATAAAAGATGCTGCAAATCATTCCGCAGCCTTCAACATTTCTTGATTGTAGTAGTACTGATACTATTTGGATGCATTACGTGAAGGCCTAGTTCTCCAAAGAAGTCTATAATGCTGGGATAGGGGAAAGGAAAGAGAAGAAGAAAAAAACAGTCAAGCAGCATGGTGGATTGGCTACAGTGGTTACAGTGGCAATGGGTGCATTATTGGAAGGACCAGATTGAGGATAGATCCTCCAGGAAAAAATCTCTAGGTCAGCGGCCCCCAACCTTTTGGGCACCAGGGACTGGTTCCATGGAGACAGGTTTTTCTGTGGACCAGATGGATCGTGATTTCATGTGCTACCCACAGCCTGCAGATGGGACTTTGCTTGTTTGCGTGGCCCAGTTTCTGGCATGCCGTGGCCCAGTGCCAGTCCAAAGACTGGGAGTTGGGGACCCCTGCTCTAGGTGGTTGCTAAGAATCAACACTGATTTGATAGCACACAATCAATCAAAATCAATCAATTAAACTTTTTTCCCGTCTCTGTTGCCTCATTTACTTGGACTGTATACACTTTACTTTTTTTAATTGATGCACAAATACTTTGTTAATTATCAGCTGAGTTATCAGGAAATTATCTGCTAATGATGCAGTCTGCGAGAGGAACTATTTTATACTTCTGCTTTACTCCCAAATTTTATCTTTACTGTAGCATTGCACACAGCAAGAATCAATGCCTCTGTTTTTGTATAAGACTTACAGTTGTGCTACCATTCTGCTGCTACATAGCTAGATTCTTGAACTTTATCTGACAGTAACTTATTTAGCAAATGTCAAACACTGTTGTTTTCTACTTTTAGTCGCTCAATGAAGGACCAAGGCTTGTTAGGTCAATGTTTATGTTTTATCAAGAAATGTTTCTTCTTTTGCTAAATGTCATTTCTTCATTTAGCATATTCATACTCCACACAGTATCAAGGATGCAGCTGTAGAGGTGGTCGACAGTATTAAGTATCTGGGGGTGCAGATAACTAACAATTGAATTGGTCTCTCCACACATCATCCTTAGTGAAGCATGCAAACCAGCATTTGCATTTCCTGAATCAGATGATTCAGGAAATGCATATCTTTCTCCTTCTGACCTGGCCACTTTTTACAGAGGCACAATTGAGACCATTTTAACAAACTGCATCCCTGTTTGGTTTGGTGCAGCAGTGCCTCAGATAGAAAGTCCATACAGAGAGTAGTGAGGACAGCCGAGAAGATTATAGGAAGCTCACTTCCCTTTATTCAGGATACTGCTTATAAGCGCTATGTGCTTAGAGCTCAAAGCATCGTTAGAGACCCCACACACCCACTTTACGTTCTGTTTCTGTTACTCCCCCCTTCAGGGCACCTTACCCATCCTTTAATGGAGAAATAGTTAAGCTGGCATAAACATTTGGAATTGTGGCCCAAGTGGAAGAAAAAAAATAAATTGTCAATATTCTGTGATATGTCTAAGGAAAACTATAAATGAACAGATTGTCATTCATATTAGCTCAACACGAAAGTTGAATAATCTTGAACAGAATAATAATGTAAGCCATTTTCATCCCTTCCCTACATACTAAAAAGAAGCATGTTTATAGAATTTCTAAAATTGTAAAATTCTTATTTTGTAGAGATTGCTTGATTGTTCATCTACAGTCTCAATAATTTCCGTATAGTCTCTCTAGCAAGAATGCTATTTAGGCATAAGCCTGAATAATGTGTGGCCTTAAAAAAATGAAGAGGAGGAACATTCTCTGAAAGTTAAATGTTAATATACAGTCTTTGCATACACATTAAGAAGGTCTAAAGAAGAGGTCTAAGTGCATTCAGTCTTCCCCTTGAATGATTACCATGCTAGGACATTTAGAATCTCCCTTCAGACCTTTTCACTGGATATAAGAAGGTCAAAATTGGAGGTGAAACTGATATAGATAAGGACATCATGTCACTTAAACAGTTTGTCTCATGCATTGGGATGGATACAAAAATAAAAAAGTGAGTTTACTCAGAGACATTAATCAGGCTTTTTCCACTGATGGCCACATTTTAAGTTCAAGGAACTTTTATATGGAAAAATCTTCTACTCAAGCTTGAAAAATTGGCATCCCTTAGAAATGCATTATCCCTTACTATGTAATTTATTTGTATGCGTTACTCAGTTCTTGGAACACTGCAAGCAAGGTCTTTTTGAGGACCAGTTGAAATATGGGATTTTGCAAAGGATTAAATTATTTCAGAGTAATATTGCTACCTTAAGGATACAAGCTTCTGTTTTCAGCACTTGCAAAAGGTTAAGCATTGACTGAATCTCCAGCAGTCAAAATAACTACATTATTTTGACACATAGCACATAGGCATCATTGTAATTTCTGTCATTTCATAAAGATCAATAGATAATTTCTAACAAACATGGCAGAAATATATAATTAAAGCCACGGGAAGCATTACTAAAGATATTAAAGAAGGATACATGCATGAAAGCTGAATTACTACCAAATGCAAAACATTGAGGTGTGATACAGCATAATGAAAAAAAAATGGAAATGGAAATCTCTACAAGTTACGTATACAGCATTTTCCAATAGAAGATATTTAAGACGCTCATCTATTTTAATCTTTCCTCTTCCTTCTTCAGATGTGACTGCTCTTTCATGTAGTTCATTCTGTTTCCTTCTGATTTAATGTAATCCATTATTTGCCATTGATGTTTAAAGCTTTAAGCAGAAAGAAAGGCAGAATGAGTCAAAAAACCTAGACTCAGACTTCTGAGGGAATGAAATGTAGTGCTACTGGCTGCTGCTGCAGTCACATGATCGTTTTCAACGTTTCATTAAAGTTTCCCAGTCAATCTTGCATTTTTCCCTTCCGAATCTAGCAGTAGCCACTTACCTGCCTGCTGGGAAGGGAAGGGAAGGGAATGGAAGGGAAGGACTCATATAGTAGGTTAAACCATAGCCCATAGCCCCTGATGTAACTCATCATCACAAACTGCCTCCCATCGACCAGTGCGCTCCCACAGAGAGGGCCTCCTCGGGGTGCCATCAGCCAAGCAGTGTAGGCTGGTGACACCCAGGGGGAGGGCCTTCTCTGTGGGAGCACCCACCCTCTGGAACCAGCTCCCTCTAGATTTAAGAACTATTCATGACCTGGCCACCTTCCGCCGTGCCCTCAAGACGTACTATTTTTATCAAGCCGGGCTGGCGTGAAAAAGTTTTTGGGTTTTTTAAAGATTTTACCAAATTTTAATTGTATTGTCTTAAATCAGGGCCACATCTAATATTTTCTTTTAAATGTATACATATTTTAATGTTTATATTGTGTTTTTACTTGGCTGTTCACCACCCTGAGTCCCCTGGAGAAGGGCGGTATATAAATTTAATTATAAATAAATAAATAAATAAATCATCGGACATGGTTTGTTTGGTTGTGGCATAAAGTAGCAAATGAACCCAAACTGAAATCTTTGAGTAGCAAAGTACTTTGCACTCATTATTTGTACCTTGTTTAAAAGTATAATACCGAGAAAATGCATGTCAAGTTAGAAAAAAATGAAGAAATAAAAATATTAGATTTTAAAAGATGCAAATGAAAAAAAAAGTTATTTGGACAAGCAAGCGCTAGTCAGGTTCTGAATTTTGTCATTGTAGCCTATTGTAAATAAGGGACAAGTTGCGTTTCCCCAGTAGAACATGATTTTTCATCCATTAAACACTTTAGATCCCTGGAAATATCCAATTTTAAGAGTATCATGTCCTGTTATATCCACTTGCGTTTGAAGTACTTAGAGCATAATTTAGCTGGAGTAATATGTCAAGATAATTGAGAAACCAAACATTTCACATACTTAACCAGCTGTTGCTAAAGTGGAATGATGCCTGGTGTATTACAATGAATTCTCCTAAACTGAAATAAATAACAGGAAAGATAATAGTGGCCACTATGTGGTTTTTGGTGGGGGTTTTTTTTTTTTTGGCCAAATTTACATTCCACCCCTCCCTACATATCCTTCTCCATTTTGAACATCTGCTTTGGAATATTTTGAACAATATTTGATGCAAATATTGAAAGCATGTCATTCTTCCAGAGGAAAACAGTTTTGTCTGTAGAAGTTGATCGTTGGATTTCATCCTATGATGTACAGATTGTGTATGATGAAGATCATCCTGTTCCTTCCTAACTAAAAGACTTCCCATCCAGTATGTCCAACAATATGAGCATGAAGCTGGATATTCTAAGAATCAAAGCCTAGCGGGCACTAGCAATAGCAATAGCACTTAGACTTATATACCGCTTCATAGTGCTTTACAGCCCTCTCTAAGCGGTTTACAGAGTTCAGCATATTGCCCCCAACAATCTGGGTCCTCATTTTACCGACCTCGGAAGGATGGAAGGCTGAGTTAACCTTGAGCCTGGTGAGATTTGAACAGCTGAACTGCTGAACTGCAGTGCTGCATTTTAACCACTGCGCCACCTCGGCTCTTGAAAAAAGGAGAACATAGATGATCATTACTAGCATAACTTATTTCTACTCATCACCTTTGAACTGTGGCCTATTTTTAAAGCATTTGGTGGCAACTCTACAGGAGAGCTTCAAAGATAACTATAAAAGAAAGGTCTGTTACTTAGTAACTAAAATCCCAGAATATTTTAATTGCTTCACCATCCAAGAATAAGGCCATGGAGAGAATAATTTCCAAAACAGCTAGATGCAATTGCCTCTGTACAAGCAGTAATAGCCCTAGGAACCTAAATCAAACGAATTATTGTACTCTAATTTATTAAATTTATATGCTACCCAACTCCCAGCAACTCTAGTTGCAGTGGCATAAATTCCTAAAAGTGTAGGGAGCTGCACTTTGCTTCAATGATTTTGAGTAAAAACTAAACTCATCTATCAGCAATGCTATTCCCAGGTTTCTCATACTGAGCAGAGGGTTGAATGGCCCAGAGACATCATATTGGTGAGAGGGATGGCATATAAATTTAATAAATAAAAAGTAAACTCAATAGCTTAAATGAGTATTTCACTATTACTTCTACGAATTAGCTTAAAAACCCTGTTTCTCATGCATTGCGAATTAGTAGTTTGAGCAACTGTAGGACAGAACAATTATTGTGCTTCACATCCACTGCATGTCATATAACATTCATGGCATAGAGACTGAAAATACTTCTGTTTTCGTCTTAGAACAAATCATGAGGCATAGAAGTGAGTGTCAGAAACTCAATTTGGTGGCTAATTCGATCTAAACTCCATCTTTTTTTTTCACGCAGCCCATCATCCTTTTAATAATTTAATTGGGCCGTCTCAGTTGCCATCTTGATTTTTTTGAGAGCCACCCACCCACACAGATGTCCTGAGGTGAGATGAGGGATTCTGGGAGTTGAAGTCTGTCACGTAGTGAATATTGTCAGTTGTATGTCTATGCAGGGTGATGCACCCCTATCCTAATATTATGGTACATTCCAACACAGGCAGAACACGTGATATGAGTTGTACACATGTGTGCATTCCTAAACCACCATTAATTCTCTTTGACTTGGCTCTTGACCAGAATGGTCGCGTTTTCTTAGCAAAAATGTAATTATTCAGGATTTATTGTTTTTGTACCCAAATAAATATTTTCTATTAGACTTTTAATCTCGGCTTTATTTCTAACTGTCTGAATTCCAAGAAAAGATCTAAATTGCCTCTATGAGATTTATTCTCACCTTCACAAAGTCCGCACATCTTGAAGTTGCCAAGTTCAAAAAACATTGGTTTAAGTTATGTTCACTATAACAATATTACTACCATTATTTATTCTATTTAATACCTCATTTGTCTTGATTCAGTGGATTTTGATATAACATTCCACTATATTTTTGTCTATAAATTTAAGCGAAAGGGATTAGGGTCATGTGTGTGCGTGTGTAAACTTCACACTCATTCTTGGTCATGGAAACTATGCTCTAGGTAATATTATGACATTAACAATTTTACCAATAGATGAAAAAAACAACCTAGGCTACAAATGCTTGAGGGACAAACAAAACAAGGGGGGGGGGACATCAAGCTAGCAACTATGCCAGAGACAGAAATAAATATTGTACATTTTCTACATAGAAATATTTAAAACCTTGTTGCATTTCCAATGACTGTCCTTTTTGAAATAGGAAGAAAAATGGTTGGTATATTTATGTAGGGATATTGTTCAAATTTATTCTATAATGCATTTAAAGTACAAGTATAATAAAATTGTGCATAAGAACAGCAAAAGATATCCTTATATATTTTATCAATATTAAAATTACTGTTTTGAATATTAATGGCCTCTCCATTTTACACACGGTAAAGGCAAATCAGAAAAAAATGAGTTTTAGAATTATAATCCTTACCAATTGTGCTCCTGATATTATTAGGGTTTTTGTTTGCAGGAAGTAGTTCTGATCAAATCTCCCTTGAGTCCCTACTTTATTGTTGTGACAGATGGTCCCAGTATCAAAGCAATGAGAATGTATGACCTACAAACACCACAATTTCTCATGGAAGACTCTGTTGAGTCCTCTAATAACACTTTTCAACATAATTGATGTTTGGTACAAAAGATTAAGCTGCATGTCCTCTTGACAGATGCACATTCTTAAACTCAAATTATTTTTGAAGTAGAAATGCAGATGTGAGAATGAGCAGCAGAAGAGCCAACCCTACTACTAGACAGAATGAGACAGCTGTTTTGTGACAGAAGATTTGGGATATCATGAAAGGACACACTGGTTGGTTATTTGATTCATTATTCATAGCTTCCATCCAATCAGGACTAACTGAAGTCCTGCTGATTTTGATAATTGCACTCTTAATTGCATTTGGCTCCAATCCATTGTAGGTCTTTTTCATCTTGAGTTCATGGGGAGAGTAATATACAATGCTCCATTTGGGCAAAGGATGATTTGGTTATCTCCTTGCCCATAACCACAGATTTACCCTTTCAAATGCCCTTCGTGGTATTTTCTTGAACAGTTGATTTTAGGATACATCAAGGGGGAAAATCAGTTCCCAATAGATGAGATAACATTTGCAGAAAAGACTGGTAAGGAAGAGAACAATTAAGACCTTTTTTATTTCTCTGCAAGAAGTCCAGCCCAAATAAATTTTATAAAAGAATAGAATGGAGTGTAGTGTGGTTTAATATAGTGTATATTGTATAGTATGGTACAGTGTGGTATATCTGCCCTACAAAGCGACCTTGACAATGTGTCAGAATGGTCGCGCAATTGGCAACTCCAAATTTCAACTAATAAATGCTCTGTCCTACACATTGGCAATAAAAATCAGAACACCAAATACAAGTTGGGCGGAGACAATCTCATAGACGATTAACAACCTCACTCTGTCAAGGACCTAGGAGTACTCATCTCAAATGATCTAAGCCCCAGAGCTCACTGTAACAGCATTGCCAAACAGGCATTAAGAGTTGTTAACCTAATTTTGCGAAGCTTCTTCTCCGGTAACATTGTATTGCTAACTAGGACATACAAAACCTTTGCCAGACCAATTCTTGAATACAGCTTGTCCACCTGGAACCCACACTGTATATCAGAAATTAACACAATTGAGCAGGTTCAGAGATATTTCACTAGAAGAGTCCTCCACTCCTCCACTTACAATAGAATTCCTTTTGGCACCAGTCTTGAAATTTTGGGCTTGGTCAATCTGGAACTGCACCACCTGCGGTTCGATCTAAGTACACAAAATGGTCTGTTATAATGCCTGTCAATGACTTCTTCAGCTTCAACCACAATAATACACGGGAAAACAATCAATACAAACTCAAGGTAAACTGCTTTAAACTCGGTTGCAGAAAATACGACTTCAGCAACAGAGCGGTCAATGCCTGGAATGCTCTACCTGACTCCGTTGTTATATCCTCAAACCCTCACAGCTTCAAACTCAAACTGTCTACCGTGGACTTCGCCGCATTCTTAAGAGGTCCGTAAGGGGGGCATGCATAAGCGCACCAGAGTGCCTACCTGTCTTACTGTCCCCATTTATCTGTATTTACTTCCTTTGTTCATGTTTATGTTCATACCTATACTTGTTATCTTGTACATGTTTGATAAACAAAAAAACAAACAAATAAATAGTGTAGTTAGTGGAGTGGAGGGAGTGGAGTGGAGTGGAACAGAACAGAATGGAACAGAACAGAACAGAACATAACATTTTTTTATTGGCCAAGTGTGATTGGACACAAGGAATTTGTCTCTGGTGCATAAGCTGTCAGAAGGATAAAAGTAATACAGTCCGGAAGACTTCCGGTGGCGATGTCGGGGTGGTACAGAGAGGAAAGGAAGAGCTCCGTCCATTAATCTCTGATTTTTCGTGTCTGGGGACCCTTCGAAGGTGTGTCGTGTTTGGAGAACCATGCGAAACAGAGGGAAAGCCTGGGGGACAGCGAGGTGGAAAGCAACTGCCTGCTGGAACGAGGAAATCCCTCCTTAACCCAGCGTGAATGGAATCTGTCATGTCATTCTGACATGGCGGACCCGAGGCCGCGACAGCCACTCCAATTTGGGAAGTAAACAAGTGAGAAGCAGATTGTGCTCATCCCCGTTAGTGAGAACTTCCATATGGGCAGTGATTGGAATTAATAAATCGAGTAAATTTCAATGATTTGGGGCAAAAGGAGTGAAGCTCTGGCAAGAGACTAAGTGGCGATTAAAAGAGAAGAGCTGTGATTACTTAAAATAACATTGCCGAGAAGGTAAAGGCTAAAAGACTCAAAAGCAAGAGTGAAAGTGACAGCGCTAGGACGAAAGAAAATAAAGGAAAGTTAAAAAAGGACTAAGAGGAAATAAAATCTATGCTGCAGCAAGATAAAATACAGTAAGGAAAGATAATTTAAACTCAAAGAAAAATGGTGGACTGGGGAAAATATGAAAGTGAAAGATAAAGACTTTGGAAACATTAGGAGATCAGAAGATTTACGGAACATGCTGTGAAAGATAGATTTAGGCCGAGGAGATCTGTGTAAGAAGAAACGATAGCGTTTGGGCAACTCGGAGACTAAGATTGAAGGCAAAAACACCTTCCAGTTTGAAACTGGAAAGGAGAGAGAATACTGAACTTGAGTGCCTAAGCAGATAAGCGGATAGAGGCAGTGGGGACTCCGAAGGCGATCATACGAAGAAGAGTACTCCAAACATTTAATATTGATAACTAAAATAATGCATCATCCCGATTTATTCTTAATAAAGTTTTCCAGTTTATCTACAGAATTGAGATGGAGAAGATGTAACCCCACCTGATCTCTTGACAGGTCACTTCTCCCAGCTGCCCCATGTGGTAGGACTATAGGAAGTTGCACTTCAGCAAGAATTGAGACACTGCATATTTTCTTCTCTGAAAATGGGTGTGGAATTGAATTACAGCTTTAACTGGAAACATAGATGGGTATTCTTAATGAGCCAATCTCATAATTTACCGTATTTTTGGGAGTATAAGACACACCTTTTTCCTCCTTTAAAGTGGCTGAAAATTTGGATGCGTCTTATACTTCGAATGTAGCTTTTTTTCCCGAGCCCTAACTAGGTGCTAACAGATCTTCCCAGCTCTTACCTTGCAGGCTTTTTCATTGTTACTCTCTCCAAAGAATGTTTTTCCAGCCCTAAGTCTTTGCAGGGTTTTTTTCATTGCTCTACTTGCTCCGAGTAAGTTTTTTTTCTAGCCCTAACCAGGTGCTAATGATCTTCCCAGCTCTTACTTGCAGGCTCTTTCATTGTTACTCTCTCAGAAGAAGGTTTTTTTAAGTCCTAACCAGGAGATAAAATAATGTGCTGAAGCTGACCAGACTAAGGATGCTAGCCAGATGAATACCTGGTAGGCAGATTGTTTCCCCTATTTTCCTCCCCCAAAAACTAAGGTGCGTCTTATACTCCGGTGCGTCTTATACTCCGAAAAATACGGTAGTTTCCCCTTCTTGTAAGAGACAATGGCATATTTCCATTGCACCTTCTTAGATTCACTTGCACTCAGGCATATGAGAAAGTCAAAGACTATGAAACCTGAAGTTTATTGGCCAAGTGTGATTGGACACACGAGGAATTTGTCTCTGATGCATAAACTGGATGAAGTTCTGGTCCTTTCAAAGACATTTTGCATCTGGCCTCCCAGGTCAAAACCATTTATTTTTGCTGAAGAGGAAGTTCCAGCTGTAACTTTCTCTTCAGCAAAAATAAATCGTTTTGACCTGACAACCCAGATAAAATAAAAAAAGTCTCACTGGAAAGCACTCTATGATTTCATGTATAATTACAGGCAGTCCTCAACTTACGACCACAACTGAGCCCAAAATTCCTGCTGTTCAGTGAGACATTAGTTAAGTGAGCTTTGCCCCATTTTACGACCTGTCTTGCCAAAGTCGTTAAGTGACTCACTGCAGTTGATAGATTAGTAACCCGGTTGTTAAGTGAATCTGGCTTCCCCATTGATTTTGCTTGTCAGAAGGTCACAAAATGTGATCACATGATCTTGGGATGCAGCAAGGGTTATAAATAGAGCCAGTTGCCAAGCATCTGAATTTTTTTTTTAAGGAAGTAGTACTCATACTTGGCTGTACTAATTTATAAGAATTAACAAAGAAATTCAAAGTATTCGCTTTTTAAAAACACAGTTTGGGGAAGGAGCACCAGTTTGACTGAAATAGATGGCCAAGCCTCTGAATTTTGATCACATGATCATGCAGTTATGACTGCAAAGGTCATAACTGTGAAAAACGGTCATAAGTCACATTTTTCAGTGCCACTGTAACTTTGAATGGTGACCAAATGAACTGTTGTAAGTCAAGGACTACATGTACTGGACTATGAAGAGATGAGGATACTGAGGACTCCTCATGGAAATCTGTTTGTGCTTTATGTAAGGGAAGGACAAATTTCAAACACTCAGCCAAGCACAACTGTTGTTTACTGAGTATCCGTGGCTTTCTCATTATTCCCCTGCATGCAGAGATATTTTGTTAGACCAATTCTGGAATGCAGTTCACCTGTCTGGAATCCATAGTACATATCAGACATTAATACAATCGAGGGAGTCCAGAAATATTTCACTAGAAGAGTCCTCCACTCCTCTGCTCACAATAAAATACCTTATTCCACCAGACTTGAAATTTTGGGATTAGACAATTTACAACTACGCCGCCTCCGATCTGATCTAAATGTAGTTCATAAAATCATATATCAAAAAGTCCTTCCTGTCAATGATTACTTCAGCTTCAACCGCAGCAATACATGAGCACGTAATAGATTCAAACTTAATGTAAACCGCTCCAAATTTGACTGCAGAAAATACGACTTCAGCAACAGAGTGATCAATGCCTGGAATGCACTACCTGACTCTGTGGTTTCTTCTCCAGACCCCCAAAACTTTAACCTTAGACTGTCTACAGTAGACCTCTCCCCATTTCTAAGAGGTCTGTAAGGGGCGTGCATAAGCGCACCACTGTGCCTACCGTCCCTGTCCTACTGTCCTATTGTCCTCTTTTATCGGTACTTTTTACTTATGTTATGTTTATACAAACAACTACTATACTGTATATGCTTGACAAATAAAATAAATAAATAAAGATATCCAAAGAGTGCTAGGATACAATGCGGTCAAAAAAGACATGATGACAGCCACCGCAATGAAATCAAAGCTCCACCTAGTTTTTACATACATTGCAGGGACCATCTTGACTTTTTGGATAACACTATATGGACACCCCTGTGGTATTGAATCATGGTGGGCAAAGCTTTCACAATGCTACTGTCATTATACCAAGTAATGCTCCCAATTAGTTCAAGACTCTGAGGCCGTGGCTTTCTCAAAAGATCCTGTTTATTGGGTACATCATATCGGCACGATCAAGTGTAAAACCAACATGGAATAATTCCCACGTTTTTGGTATAATTAAAGAATAGATACTGGCAACCTCCCTTGTGTCACAGGTCACGGTATCCAGCCAAGCAGATTATGAACTACTCAGCACTCTTTCTTGCCGTTGCTAGGGCACATTGAGCTGACCTTGGTTCTCAGGAGCCTTATTGCTGTTATGTCTGGCACTTTGGAGGAAAACATTCTACATTCCATAAGTCCCTCTTCCCTACATAAGCATGGCAACTAAGAAACGAAGCAAAGAAAAATATGGCTTCAGCTAGAGTCGTTTCAAAAGTTGACAACTACCTCTGACATTTCTGTCTGTTAAAATGTTCCATTGTTCTACTTCTGATTATAAAATAATTTTACATGCTGCACTCCTGAACTGAATAAAAATATAGCACATACCGTATTTTTCGGACTATAAGACGCACCTAGATTTAGAGGAAGAAAACAAGAAAAAAAGTTTTTGGCCTCCACGGGTCATGTTTTCTCCCTCTCCAGCCCCCAAAAGCACTTTGCAGGCCAAAAACAGGCTCATTTTTGGCCTCCCGAACCCTCCGTGCATCCCGTTTTTGCTTTTGGGGCCCGGGGAGGGCTCAGGAGCCCAAAAATGGGCTATGCAGAACACTGCAGAGTGCTTCTGGGGGCCAGGGAGGGCAAAAACATGATGCACGGAGTGTTCGGGAGCCCAAAACGTGCCCATATTCAGTCTATAAGACACACCGAAATGTTCACCCACAAATACGGTACATTTGTAAGATGATTTTTCTCTGAGTATATTTTTTGCATATATCTCACATAATTATCTGATATTGCATTTATATTTATCATTTCTTTGTTTTATTAAAAGATTTCTTCTCTGGTTGTATGACTGATCAAACATGATCTCTCAGTCAGCAATCAAACTTGCTATTATAATTTTAATATTACTTTTTTAAAGTAAATCTCCCTATTATTTTTTTAACAATAATTTTTGTATCCTCCTTATCACCATGTTTGTTTTTCAAACTTACAATAATAATTATCTGTTTCATTTGAAAAGGAGATATAGTGTGAGTTTAAAATAAATGTTTAGATATCTTTTCTATCTGTGGGAATTTCTAGGGATGACACTCGAAGAATAGTAGGTTAAAAATAGAAGTAGCCAAAGGCCTTAAACTACAATAGCTTTCTTTTAATCTGGTCCATCCTATCTCTGAACACTTTTTCACCAAAATTTCCATGGATGGAAATGTCTTTTGAATAAATATAATTTCAATAAAGCAGTTTGTTTAATTTCCTTGAATCTTCACACTATGGAAAATAGCCCAGGGGCAGCAGGCTACTTTAATTTTTCTTACTCAGTTTAACAAATATATCTATTTGAAAAGAACTATTAAACTCATTGACTAAAACGGGTTTAATCAAATTAAACAGGCACAGAAGTATCCCAGAAAAATAACAAAAGAGGCAAAAGATTTTCATTTCCATCTTTACAAGAAAGCATTTTCTTTTTAAACAAGATGGGGGAAGCTTTAAAGGACTTCTTATACTTTTAAATTTTTCTAGTTAAAGGAAAATTCATGGCATCATTAAAGGCACAAAATAGGCTTTTTTCCTTTCTTAGAGAAATTATTTTAATAGTTTTTTCTTCCTTGCTAGCCAGATAGCTATACTTGTTGCACTAAAAGGATTTCTATGATTCTATAATTAGAGATCTCACTTGCATATTCTCCCAAGAATAGGACTTTTTCTTTTCTTTTATTGATCCTTGGTGTTTGTGTTATTCTTCACAAGATAAATCTTTCTAGTTCATTTAAAATTGAGGATAAGTCATCCAATTATGAATTTCTTCAAGGTTCCCATTGTCTATCCACGTGAAAACGGTGTCAAGTGATTGTTCATTTTAGGACACTTCAGCTCCTGCTGTGATATATCTAGGCATGAAAATGGTCAACACCTCTCAACTTTGTGTGGATAAAAGGGAAGGGATAATATTGTCTTTGACATAACAAGGCAACAATCATAATAATATTCTATAAAGAAATGGGACACAGGAATAGAAAATTTATCTTTCTATTCAGCTTAGAAATGCAGTTAGATTGTCCTACTTTATGG
Source organism: Diadophis punctatus similis (assembly GCA_023053685.1). NCBI lineage: Eukaryota > Metazoa > Chordata > Lepidosauria > Squamata > Dipsadidae > Diadophis > Diadophis punctatus. The sequence continues at coordinate 14,964,598 of JALIGW010000005.1, forward strand.
TGTCATGTGAACTTTATCAAAAGAAAATAGGTAGACAAATCTATCATGGGGGTAGGTAGGAAGTGCCTAACAGAGTCAGAATTAAACTTGCATTTTTCATTCATTAAATCCAAAAATTTATTTTTTTATGTCTGGATTTGAAATCCTCGGATAAGGATTTTGGTCTTGCAATGCTACTACTCATTTACTCATTTCATAGATGTTCCCCACTTTTTTTTCCTAGCAAAGAAAACTTATCATATAGGAAAACATTGATATCTATACCGTAAGTGCTTTAATAAAGTTGAAACTTTCATGGCTGAATGAAGGTATTTATGAATTGATGATTTCTTACAGATTAAGATTAGACTTGCTAGAATTGTATATTTAAGCTTTCATTCATTAGAGGTGGGATTCACCTGGTTCGTACCGGTTCAGGCAAACTGGTTGTTAACTTTTTGCGCAGTTCGGAGAATCCCACCACTGGCTGCCCCTCTCCTCCCAGGAGTCTAAGCCACTCCTTATCTCACCTTGCCTGCCTTGGCCGGTGCCTAGAGTCACGCTCGCAGCATAGCTGGCTCTCTGGCTCCCTCGCTCGCTACCCTCGACTATGCGGCCCCCATGGCCCAGCCTACTTGCCTGCCTTTGCCCCGGCCTCCCATGTGGCCCAGCTCCCTGCCTGCCTGGTGAGCTTTCTTTTGTCATTCTCTACTGCCTCCCACACGGCCCAGCTTGCTGCCTGCCTGGTGAGCCTTTTCTCAGCAACAGCATTCCACCTTGGTCGTGGTACATTTGTGCTCAAGGCAACCCTCATCTCCCGCTGCTACTTTTGGCCTTTGTTGGTGCAGCTGGGCATGGGGAGCGACTGCTCTCTGCCCTGAGACACTGGCCTGCTGCTGCCACCTCCTCCTCCTCATTGCCGGCACAAACAGCCTGCCGCCGGCACCTCCTCCTCATTGCCAGCACAAACAGCCTGTTGCCACCACCACCGCCTCCTCATTGCTGGCCCGAATGGTCTTTTGCTGCCTCCTCCTCATTGCCAGCCCGAATGGCTTGCTGCCGCCACCTCCTCATTGCCAGCCTGAACTGCCTGCCACCACCGCTGCTGCCTCATGGCTAAAGTGGCCTGTGCAGGACCTTGCGCAGCACGGTGAAATTTAGCGCACATCACAATGGGGGAGGCGGGGTCCCCTCCTCCTCCTGGTGCACTCCATTACGATGCGGAGCCACAATATACGCCGCCCTGAGTCCTTCGGGAGTTGGTCGGCATATAAGAATACCAAAATAAATAAATAAATAAATATGGGCTCACCCCTAGCAACAGCAGCGGCGTCAGCCGTGACACAGTTTGGGCTAGCGGGCTGGCAATGAGGAGCTTGGCAATGTTCTCTACTGAAATGCTACTGTTCTTGAAAGCTGGGAAGAAGTAGCTTCTAATTTTGAATAGTGACTTTAAAGTTTAGGATCAGAAGAGTGGCCTAGCAATGCCCCCAACTTCATCACTGGAGCTGGACAACATGGATTCTACTTTTTGCTATGCCACCTCTTGGTTTCTTCCTCATTCGAGGAGGGTCTTAAGCAGCGGTGGGTTACAACTTTACCTTGCCACCGGTTCTCTCCATCCCGTCCTGCTCTGTGTGGGTGCACATGTGTTGCACACTGTGTGGCTGCGCCGTGCGGGTGTGCGTGCATGCACAGTGCCTAAAAGCTAGCTTCTGCGCATGCAAAGAAGCCAAAAACAAAATGGCGGCACCTACAGTGCTGCCGAGAGAGCCGGTTCGGGGGCATGGCCAGCCAGTGATTGCTCCCAGTTCGGCGAGTGGGGGGAAATTCCCCGCTACCGGTTCTATAGAACTGGTCCAAACTGGGAGCAACCCACCTCTGGTCTTAAGGTTAGATGATGACCCAGTAGAAGTAGTTCCTTCCAGATAACCGACTCATTGTTTTCTGTTGCCAGGAGGGGAGAAAGAATAACCATAAGGAAATTCAAGAGCAGAAGGGAAGAAGAGAGAACCACATTTGGATGTTTAATTGATACCCTAAAATAATTTCTTTGGTTGCAATCCCTTATCCACTTCTCTGGAAACTGAACAGGTTGCCTTTTTTTCTGAATAAACAAGCTGACTTATGTCTACATTATTGTTCTGCATATACCATAACTTCACACTTACTGGTTTTATTGTGTCTCCCCCTCCCCCACTTTTTTTAAACTTATTATAAAGCAATAAAAATTAAGGAACTGATTCTGGAATATATAGTAAGTTCTCAGTGACTAAGCCAGTTTGTAGTTTCTGTGGCAGTGTAATTATGTAACATCTGGTTTATGAGATTTGAGAAGATCATTTGAAATACTATCAGAGTAATAACCATAGCAATGAAACAGACCTGCATCTGTGCAGCATACAAATGAGTATCTCTGTTTCTGAAGATAATTTTGTTTTCTGAAACTCTTAACAAATATATGTCAGCAGTACACATATCTTTCTTATTTATCTATTGTTTAATGTATACATAATGAACCTTGGTGTAATTTATTTATTTTTAATGTGATTATTCTTTTCTGTCCTCTTAGTTCATTATCAAGCCGGATAATGAGCAGGGTGGCAAATGGTATTTATTTCTTTAAAACCAGACATTGCTATATGATTAACGTGACCAGGCGTCCCGATTTGGGCGGGACAGACCCGCTTTTTAATGCTTTGTCCCGCGTCCCGCCCGTCCTCTAAAAAGTCCCGATTTTTTGAAAGAATGCAGACAAGCTAGGGCATTCTTTCCAAAAATCGGCTCTTTTTGAGCCGCTCGCTTCACTTTTTACAGAAATAGATGTGAACCGCAGAATCTAGCCCTTCTATTCCAGGCTGCTTTGCCATTGGCTGAAGAGAGACACGTGTACAAAGGAACAAGGAAGTGACTGCTGAAATTGGAGTATCGGCTGTATTTTGCAATGTCTGGGTGATCTTATTGAGTGTATGTAGTAAATTATTATTATTAATTAGAACGGGTTATTAATTTTTTTAAAAAATCCAGGAGAATACATTGAAAACAAGCCCCCAGGCAGGCAAAATTCTTGCTACATATAATATGGAAACTTGGAAAGACTGTAAAATTTGCTGCCTAACTGTTAGGGAGAAGCCATGCTATAAGTGATTTTATTTGCTGTATTGTGTGATATATTGTGTGTATAAGAATTTTTATTTAAATTTTGTCAGACTTCTTTTGTGAACATGTACTCTTTTTCCATTGCTGCAGTTTTTTCCTTTAATATTATATCTGAAAAATATGTCTTAGTTATATCTGAAAAACAAAATTTATGCTTGTGATATTGTAAATTGTAATTAATATAGGGTGTATCTTTCCTTTTTTTTCTATAACTGATTACCAAATTATCTACACAATAGACTGTTCATAGCTTTAATTAATATTATATAAATATAATTGTATTGAAACTATAATGAACAATTAGAACAATGTAACATAAAAAGAAAACAAGAAATGCAAAATGCAAATAGTATAATAAACAGATTAAAATAATCGTTAATTTCAATTTTAAAAAGAGAGGAAATTAAACATAAAACAAAAAAATTATTTGAACAATTTAAAACAGCATTTTCACAAGGAAAATGAGAGAAGAAAGGTGCCTTTAAAGATGTAATTATAATCAGCTCAGGAATTTCAGGAAAGAGTGCACCATTGAGAAATTCTATGACAAGCCACAAGAATGTACAATGTGGTTCTTGGTCCAGCGACAAGGTTCTTTCCCAGCACTGACCCAGCCTATAACAAGAAAGGTAATACTTGTACACTGGGAAGTCAGTTTAAGCCATGTATTGCCAAGGAAACCTTGTATTTAGTTCAACAGCTAATTATCCATTGGTGTTGCTGAGGTGCGCCATTCTGCACCAGCTTTGGCCTCCAGACTAAATGCAAGGGCAGCTCCATAACACAAGAACATTATAGCAATCAAAATGTGAAGTGCCATGTGGTTAGCATGTTGTGCGCCTGTGGTTTGTAAATGAAAGTTATCACAGTGTGAGAAAGCCATCCATAATGTGGTGTAACTGAAACATTGTTTAATCAATGAAAGTATTATAGTTCGATGGGGGGGGGTTGTTTTCATAAGTGCATTTGTTCAATTTTTTAATGCAAGTTTATGTTTTGCACAGAGTTCTAAAAAAGTGAACAAAAATAACACATTCACCTGCAATTGGACAGTTACATACAAATTTGAGCATATTATTTCATACCATTGTTAATGGAAATTTTTATAATCACCTACTGTCAGGTTAACATATACAGGTAGTCCTTAACTTACAACCACTATTGAACCCAAAATTTCTTTTGCTAAGTGAGATAGTTGTTAAGTGAGTTTTGCACCATGTTACGACTTTTGATGCCACAGTTGTTAAGTGAAGCACTGCAGTTGCTAAGTTACCGTATTTTTCGGAGTATAGGACGCACCTTTTTACCCCCAAAAAGAGGGTGAAAATTTGGGTGCGTCTTATACATCGAATGTAGCCCTACCCACCCACCAGCCCCCACCCTTCGGAGGTTTTCGGCCTCCGTGGTCCCCGCCGCTGCCACTGCCGCCACCGCCGCTTCCCCCCTGCTGCTTGCCTCCCCCATCTCCGCTGTTGCTTGCCGCCGCTGCCGCCGCCACCACCACTACTTGCCCCCGCCGCCCGCCGCCACCGTTTCTGCTGTCCCCGCTGTCCCACCGCCGCCGTTTCTGCTGTCCCCGCTGTCACGCCGCCGCTTCCGCTGTCCCCGCTGTCCCACCGCCACCGTTTCTGCTGTCCCCGCTGTCCCACCGCCACCGTTTCTGCTGTCCCCGCTGTCCCACCGCCACCGTTTCTGCTGTCCCACTGCCACCGTTTCTCCTGTCCCCGCTGTCCCACCGCCGTTTCTCCTGTCCCCGCTGTCCCACCGCCGCCGTTTCTCCTGTCCCCGCTGTCCCACCGCCGCTGTTTCTCCTGTCTCTGCTGTCCCACCGCCGCCGTTTCTCCTGTCCCCGCTGTCCCACCGCCGCCGTTTCTGCTGTCTCCGCTGTCACGCCGCCGTTTCTGCTGTCTCCGCTGTCCCACCGCCGCCGTTTCTGCTGTCCCCGCTGTCCCACCGCCGCCGTTTCTCCTGTCCCCGCTGTCCCACCGCCGCCGTTTCTGCTGTCTCCGCTGTCCCACCGCCGCCGTTTCTGCTGTCTCCGCTGTCCCACCGCCGCCGTTTCTCCTGTCTCCGCTGTCCCACCGCCGCCGTTTCTCCTGTCCCCGCTGTCCCACCGCCGCCGTTTCTGCTGTCTCCGCTGTCCCACCGCCGCCGTTTCCGCTGTCCCCGCTGTCCCCGCTGCCCCAGCCAGTGTCCCTGCCACTACCCGAAGTGAGCCGCCACCTCCGCTACAGCCCAAAACCCCCACCACCGCTTGAAGCCTGCTCCCGAGGCACCTGAGGAGCCGCTGCTGCCGTCCGAAGAAAGCCGACAGGTTAGAACTTTTTTAAAGGGTTTTTTTTAAGGGTTTTTTTAAGGTTGCCAAGTGGAGGAGGAATTCTGGGAGTTGAAGTCCACAAGTTTGAAGACCCTTGCACCCCCTTGGCAACTTTAAGACTTGTGGACTTCAACTCCCATTCCTGAGCTAGTATGACTGGAGGAGGAATTCTGGGAGTTGACGTCCACAAGTCTTAAACTTGCCAAGGGGGTGCAAGGGTCTTCAAACTTGTGGACTTCAACTCCCAGAATTCCTCCTCCAGTCATACTAGCTCAGGAATTGGAGTTGAAGTCCACAAGTCTTAAAGCTGTCAAGTTTGAAGACTCCTGGGTTAGGGGTGCAAGGGTCTTCAAACTTGGCAAGACTTTTTACAACCATGTACACTTTTTACAAACTTCAAACTTGACAGCTTTAAGCCTTGTGGACTTCAACTCCCATTCCTGAGCTAGCATGACTGGAGGAGGAATTCTGGGAGTTGAAGTCCACAAGGCTTAAAGCTGTCAAGTTTGAAGTTTGTAAAAAGTGTACATGGTTGTAAAAAGTTTACATGGTTGTAAAAAGTATTCTGCTACACTGGTATTTTATTAAATAATATATTACTACACCATTTGGTTCAGAATACTTTTTTCCTTGTTTTCCTCCTCTAAAATCTAGGTGCGTCCTATATTCCGGTGCGTCCTATACTCCGAAAAATACGGTAGTCACACGTTAAGTGAATCTGGCTTCCTCATTGACTTTGCTTGTAGAAGGTCACAAAAGGTGATCACATGACCCAGGAATACTGCAACTGTTATAAATATGAGTCAGTTGCCAAGCGTCTGAATTTTAATCCTGTGATCATGGGGATACTGCAACAATCATACGTATGAAAAATGGCCACAAGTCATTTTTTCAGTGCCATTGTAACTTTGAACGGTCACTAAATGAGCTATTGTATGTCAAGGATTAGGTGGTTTTATATTAAAAAACAAACAAACCGGAATTAGTACTTGGCGGGGGGGAACCGATCTAAACAATTTTTACTTGTCAATTTTATATCTTGGAATTTTCTATGGATTGATTATTTTAAAAATGGACCGCAAATAGTTTTTTTAAAAACAAAATATATTTTATGGTGTGGCAAACCGATTTACTCATTCATTTTGGTGCCTTTCACGTTTTGGGTGGGCTATCAAAGCTTTGCTTTGAATGAAAATGGCCCATACAGATGGATTAGATCCAGTGTGATTAAAATAGAGGAAATTTTAATTGTTTGCAAAGGTTAAATTGGCGACGATAAGATTATTATGGAACTTCATATAGACTGATTTAAGTTACAGTAACCTGGAGTTGTGCATCCCTGGGTTATATTAGAAAAGATCCTTCTAAAAACCTTTGAAAGTCATATTTATGATATCCAAAACCACATTTATCAACTGTAGCAATTAGATTTTATTTTAAAGGTATACATACATGACGATTGTGACTACCTTTAATCCATGTCCTGACATCTGGGACTACTCTTGAAAGGTTTCAGGAATTTGCAGTTGTTGCAAAAGGCAGTTGGTTCCTAACCAATGAAAGTGGTATGCTAAAATTGAAGGAGAAATTCCTTTTTTTGTGCTTCTTCTGTTAGCTTGAATTTTGGTGGACAGAAGAATTAACCAGTATGTGTTTACAGCAGCTTTCGTGATGATGCGTGAGTGGTATTTAGCATATATATATATATATATATATATATATATATATATATATATATATATATATATATATATATATATATATATATATATATATATATATATATATATATATATATATATATATATATATATATATATATATATATATATATATATATATATATATGAAATATATTAAAATACTATTTTTGCATTCTATGAAAATTTTTGTTGCTCCATATAGACCAAACTTTTAATCAGGAACCCACCCACACCCGGTCAATGGTGTCCCTCTTTACCAATGTTAAAATCTGGTCACCTTATATATGATACATATGCAATATAATAGAAATTGAGCTCCTGGAGATTTAAACAGTTCACTTAGGCTCCACGAGGAAGCTTTAACTGGTATAGACAATCTCAGTGTTTATATCTGACAAGTCTATGATTTTATTTTGGCATTGTTCCTTTTACTAAATTAAAATAAACCACTGTGTTGATGTGTGTGCTTTTTCCTACACATAACACATTGGGATTACAGATGTGATGACCTGGGACAAGGCACGAAAGCCACACAGCCAGCTGAGAGTTCAAACTCCCCTTTAATGCTCCAACTTTTCCTCAAATGCTCCCACATTCATGGCAAGTCCCAGAGCAAAGCACACGCACACGCACGCATGCACGCACACACACACACCAGCCTCTGGCTGCGAGCAGTCCAGTGAGGCAAAGGAACTGGGAAATGAGTCCACGAAGCAAGGAAGAAGCAATGAGTCCACGAGGCAAGGAAGAAGCAATAAGTTTATGAAGCAAAGAAAAAGGCATGCAGTCCTGCAAACACCAGACGTGGGCAATGGCACACAAAACTCCACAAATTCAGCATTTGTTCCCAACAAACGCACCTCCCCACAGCATCACCTTAAGTCTCAGTCCCCAGATATGCCTTGTGAAGTGGGGCAGGATGCTCTCCTTCCAAGTCGTCAGGTTGGCTTGTGCTGTTCCCGCCTTCTCTCTACTCTCCGTGCTCACAGATCAGGAGGGGGTGGCCCTTGCTCATCTTCTGGACTCTATTGTTCCTCATTTCCACTTCCTGTCCTCTCTTGGTCATCCTGCCCCCTTGCCTCCCTGCTAGCAAGCTGTCCCAAGCCCGAGAGGCCCTGGGCTGCCTTATCCTGTTCCTCCCCACATTCCTTCAAAGCCAACAAAGCTGCCCCCTCGATCTTTGTCAGTTCCAGCTCGGCTCATCTTCTCCACAGAGTCAGGCTCTGATGGGGTCATGATACCAGATTTCTAAAATAATAATGGCAAAGATAGTACCAATAGTACTTGGCACCTTGGGTGCAATTCCAAAACATTTTGAGCATAATTGAACACTATTAGCAATAGCAATAGCACTTAGACTTATATACCACTTCATAGTGCTTTACAGCCCTCTCTAAACAGTTTACAGAGTTCAGCATATTGCCCCCAACAATCTGGGTCCTCATTTTACCGACCTCAGAAGGATGGAAGGCTGAGTCAACCTTAAGCCAGTGAGATTTGAACAGCTGAACTACTGAACTGCAGTGCTGCACTTTAACCACTGCACCATCTCGGCTGCAGCTTAGCATTAACAAAATTGCCATCAATCAATTGCAAAAGGCAGCTTTACTTGATACAACTTACATCCTGCAATGATACTTTTAACACCATCAAACAACAATATCTGCCTATCCTATGTCCTTGGAAAGGACTCAGTAAGTGAACAAAAATGTCAAGTCCAATCTAAACATCAGCCTGTCTATGCAACCAACAACAACAACAACAACAACAACAACAACAACAACAACAACAACATCTGAAGGATTCCCTCGGTATTTTGAATTTATTGGACTTGAACACCCTAATTTTACAAAAAGACCACCTTGCTTGGAACTGCCTGTTCCAAGAGTTACCTTAATAATTCTTAATTCCTTGGTTAGGAATTATTAGATTTTCACCATTCTTAGTCTGTAAATCTACCTGTGTTTCCCTGAACATAAGACCGGATCTTATATTAATTTTTGCTTCAAAAGACGCATTAGGGCTTATTTTCCAGTTAGATCATATTTGGGGGGAAATTCAGTACTAAATGCATCTGTCTGGCTGATGATCTTAACTGGGGCTTATTTTATAGGAAGGGTTTATATTATGAGCATCGTGAAAAATCATGTTAGGGCTTATTTTCCAGTTGGGTCTTATTTTCAGGAAAAGATGGTAACTGCCGGTTACTCAAACATAATAATATAATAATAAATAAAGGCAGCTTTGCTCCTAACAGCTTACATCCTGTGACAATAATCTTTAAGACCATCAAATACCCACATCTGTGTATTCTCACACCGACATCAGTCTGTACCAAGATCTTGGGAAGGACTTGAAAGGTGGATAAAATGGCAAATCCAGTGTAAACATCAGACTGACTGTAGGACAAAACATAATAATAAATTAAATATATAGGATTAGACCCTATATAGATTGGGATTAGAGCCAGGAGGCTTAGTCAAAAATGAAAAAAGATAAGCTTTATTCCTTGGTTCTTTGAGAAAGATTGTATCCTTGCTTGTTTGGAAGAATTTGATTTATTCTGTACTTTTGGATTATCAACACTAAGAAGTGATTTAAAAGAGCTGTGCAGTTTGGCCATTCTGTTTCACATGAACAAAAGGGTGGACTAACAAACTTTACCCCCCAAACCTTATGTAGTTGTCCTGATTCAATGAGTGGCAGAAAAACCTGAGAACTAGAAGTACAGATATACAGACATAGATAGTGTTCATGTTATTCCATTTCATTGCAGCAACTTTATACAAATCACACAAAGCAAGTCAGGTGCGCTCGGCAAAATTAATTAAAGATGCAGGATATGGAAGAAGAAATACTTTACAGCTCAATCTAGTTTGCACCAGCCATTCATTATATTTTTTTTGTAGCTTTCTATCTTTAAAAACCCTCCTTGGTTCCGCCACGTCAATGCACCGATTCATAACTTGCCTTTTCTTCCTTGAAATACTCATTTCTCCATTTCTGAGAACCTTAATTCCATTCACATGAGTCTTCTTTTTCTTCTCAGCCCATTCACTCTTCCTTCACAAAGTATATATATTTTTCTATTTCAGCCTATTAATTCTGTCTGTATAACCGAACCAGCTCCAGTACTTTTTTTGTACTGCTTATTTTTGCATTCAATCCACATTTATTCAGCACCTGTTTGTTCTTTTCTACATCTTGGTTTTATCATACAATTCTTAGGCAACTCAACCTCACTGTAGTCAACTTATTTTTATCTTCTGCTGACATATGCAGTCATTGTTTCTGTATAATAAAGTGAACACAAACATGCTCTTTTATACAACCATTTTTCACTTTGTTCAAGAATATTCATTTCTTTCAACAGGCCACATTTCTACTACCTTTCTATGAGTATTTGTACTTTCTAATATTTCACCACCTATTTTTCCACCTTTAGTAAATTTACTATCCTGGTACAAATATTAATCTGTTTGCTTTAGGGCTGGGTGTTTCCCCCCTCCCATTTATATATAACTTGAGACTGATCACTCTATTTTCTCTGATTAAAAAAGGAAAGTTTTTGATCTATTATATTTCATTGTCTTCTACCTAGTTGCATCATCCAATGTATTTAACATTTGATGAAAATCTGTGCCAACAACACACTATTGCTTGGAGCAATGATTGTGGACTCTGACTGCATTTCTCAGAGTCACAGCATCACACATGCAGTAAAAATGGATGGGGTTTTACTTGACAAACACAGCCACCATCTCAACATTTTTGGCACCACCCTTGGACTCCCCTAAATGTCATTTCAGGACCTGGAAAACATCATCTACCCAATTTTCTTTTTGGAGAATCTCCAACTCAGGTTAATGGTTAACTCACTTAAAATATCATGGATATTCTCCTGAGCTGAATTTAATGCCTCCATTTAGCATTCTTATGGGGGCAAGATGGCTCAGGAGTTAAAGACACTGAGTTTGTCATGTGGAAAGCTGACAGCTCGGATTGGAGACCTGACAGGGTGAGCTCCCGTAACTTGCCCAAGCTCCTGCCCACCTAGCAGTTTGAAGGCGTGCAGATGCATATAGATAAATAGGTACCACTTCAGTGGGAAGATAACAATGTTCCGTAGATGCAATCAGTAGTGGGTTCTAAAACCCTTTACTACCGGTTTGCGTGCATACGCAGAAGCGTCCAGGTGGATGGGCGGAGCCTCCCGCCACCAGCGCTACTGGTTCTTAGAACCGGGCCGAACCGGGAGCAAACCACCGCTGCATAAAATCATGCTGGCCATATTACCATGGAAATGTCTTCAGACAACACTGGCCTCCTTGGCTAAGAAATGGAGATGACCACTACCCCCTAGAGTCGGACACAACTGGACAAGGGAAACCTTTACCTTTAGCATTCTTAGAGGGTAGAAGGAGTAGACTTCCAGGTTCCCAGGGATTGTGACATTGTGTCCTTTAAATAAAACTGGGAGGATGGAAAAAGTCAAATGGGGTTTTGTGGTGGTTCCTCCCATGCTGTGGGATGGGCATTTTTCCTTTGTGGGAAATCACTTCCCTTGGCTCCAACACCTAGGTACTGTAAATATCATGCAGCCATCTTTGAAAATGATTAGAAGAAAAAGACTTGCTCCTCTCTGTGTGTAGCCACTAGGCTAATGTAGCAAGGAAATGATCCTAGAAGTATGATGTTTTGTTTTCCTGCATTTACCAACCATGTGCTCTTTTGATCCTGCTTTTCTCCATCCTTCCTAGCCCCAAGGAGCAATACTGAAGACACCTGCAGGACAATGTAAATGTTTTTCTGTGTAGGAGAGAGACTAGGTGAGCTGGGGAGGAGGAGTCAAATGGGAACTTAGTCTAGAATTCCTGTGAGGGCGAAGTCTGACCCCTTGAATACTGTTGATCCTTACCTAGTCTCACTCAGATGCAAACCATCAAACTGAGAAGATTCCTATGTAATAGCTTGAGTAATAAAATAGCTAATTGAATTCTTGTTTGTGCTTAATTTTCTGGTAATATATGTGGTAATATATGTGGTAATTTATGTGGTTATTTAATGGTGTAGGGTCTCCTGCTTGGGGGGGGGGGTTGGACTAGATGACCTACAAGGTTCCTTCCAACTCTGTTAATCTGAAACCATATCTACATGGAAGGCTCCTTTAAGTGCTCCAACAACACATAATCTCTTGCGGAATGTGGAAGATAAGTTTTGTTTCCAATATAATCCAGGACCTATAATAAATTATGCCCAAAGCTTTTTTGCATCTTTAATCAACCAGTCACATCTGCATTAAAAGACTGAACTTGAGCTCCCCAAGTGGTTATATTTCCAAAATTTACAGGCTAAAATATTTGCAGTATCCTTGCTTAAACAATACCATTTCATGGTGCAACTCTGTTAAATTTTAGGTCCGTAGGAAGGGTTGTCATAGCAACTGAATACAGGGAGCAGGGAGGGATTGAAAGATAGGGAGGAAGTTCAAGTGATGTTCCAATATATTTCCATCAATCTTCTTTAATTTTGAAATAAAATTCTAGTTCCTTTCTTGTCCTTGAAGTTAGGAACTATTTCTGTTCAGTGAATATTTATGCCTCTTTTTCTTTTTATGTGACCTATCATCTAAATGACAGTTGCTAAGTATACTTAGAGAGAGTTGGCAGCATTGAGCAAAGCAACAGAGAAAATATAATACAGCTGTTAATGGCCTCTGCTTATCATTTCCCATGTCATGTTTTTTTTTAAAAAAGAAAGACTTCCACAACATTGCCCTAGTTAACATTTCCTTCCTCCTTCTTTTTCCTTAGCTGTTTTGTTTCTTTAGTTTAAGAAGAAGAAATGCTATTTATTTATTTCCTTGACTCTTGGATTTAAAAAAAGCCAATCTAAAAAACTCCTGAAAATTTGGCATTCTGACAAGTAAGCCATCAACAGCAATAAATCCTTTCTACATACAATTAAAAAAAAAAACATAACCACAAGTTCTTATATTCCAAATCTCACTATTTTCTTATTTGCTTGTTTATTTATTTAAGGAAATGTATATGGCCGTCCAACTCACTCTAAAGTAACTCTGGGCTGCTTACAAAGATAAAAATCCAATATATAAAAATATAAAAAGCAATAACCCCCAACACCCCTGGCAACCATAGTTAATCAAATAAACCACTTGATGGGAAATCCATTCATACTCCCACACCATTCAAAAAGGTGTTCATCCCAAATTGCATAGCTAAAAGTCTATAGAGATTCTCAGTCATCCAGGTCATAGTTGTTCCAAAGGTGCTTTTTCAGGAGGCAACTGGACTTTCTTGTTTTTTCTTTTGAAGACATTTTTGTCTTTTGTTATATATCTAAAATGCTCAAGAGCCATCTCTGAGGCTTGTGCTTGGACCAAAGGGCAAATTTTCTATCCCTATATTTAGACGTGTGTGTGTGTGTGTGTGTGTGTGTGTGTGTGTGTGTGTGTGTTTTGATCCAGCTGTGAAGGATAATGGACAGGTTTCCTAAAGGTCTGCTCGGTGATACTTGTGATCCACCGAGTTATGTTTTGTCTGCTAAGAAACTTTGGAAGCCTCTTTGCGTTGTGGAAGGCACAGGGGTCATGCTTGTATAAGAAACACTGTAAATCAAAGTGACAAACTATATTTTAGTTTAAATAAATTAATAGATCACATCTGTGGAAGATGTATAGTCTAACTCTAACTCAATCTCTTGCCTCTGTAAATTATGCACACCAAATGATTTGTTTTTAAGTAAGTGTATGGTTTGCATACTTGGCAATTGCCTTAGGATTTCAGGAAAAGCTAATTAATACTTGATATAACAATGCCTCTAAAGCACGGGCGTCAAACTCACTGCATCACGTTGACATCACACGATGTTTTGCGACATTTTTCCCATTCGCGGAGCTGGGGTGGGCGTGGCCTGCGATGACACATCCAGCCCACGGGCCGCCAGTTTGACACCCCTGCTCTAAACTATGCTTTTTAAGTGAAAAAAATTGTCTACAGTTTCTAAATAACTATATATAAATTAAATTTTGAAACAATAACATCAGAAGATTTCCTTATAGCATTCAGTGAAAACTGGCTTTTTATACAGGTAGTCCTTGTATAGCGACTAAAATTTGGACCAGCAACCTGGTCACTAAGTGAAACCAGAACTGTGCTTATGATTTTACTTCAGCTTGTTTTACTTATCTGCAAAGCTCAGACAGACGAACAGAAATTTTATTTCAATCACTGACCGATAAAGATATGCAGAGCTTGTAAATGTGAGGATTTTTCCTTTTTCCCCCTTTTTCATCACCTTTGTAACTGCAAGCGATTGCTAAATAGGACTACCTATAACAGTGATGGCGAACCTTTTTTCCCTCGGGTGCCAAAATAGTGCGCGCACACGCTATCACACGCTCGTGCGTGCCCACACCCATAATTCAAAGCCCCCCACTTGCCCCACCCCCATGTGCATGCGTGCGTGACGCCCCCACTCCCCCATTTTCCAACTTCCAGTGGGCCCGTTTTTTGCCCTCCCCAGGCTCCAGAGGCTTTCTTGGAACTTGGGGAGGGTGAAAACGCTCCCCCCGCCACCCCAGAGGACCGCTGGAGGCCAAAATCGTCCTCCCAGAGCCTCCGCGCGAGCCAAAAATCAGCTGGCGTGCACGCACATGCGCGCTGAAGCTGAGTTAGGGCAATGGCTCATGTGCCGGCAGATATGGCTCCGCGTGCCACCTGTGGCACCCGTGCCATAGGTTCGCCATCACTGACCTATAAAATTCTTTGTTCATTATTGGCTGAAATCCGCCGCCCTGAGTCCTTCGGGAGTTGGGCGGCATATAAGAATAACAAAATAAATAAAGAAAGAAAGAAAGAAAGAAAAAATCTTAATAGAAAGCAATGTTACTTAACCTAGAGGAATTTATGTCTCTGGAAATTCTCAATCGTCCAGATCATAGTTATTCCAAAGGTGTTTTTCAAAAGGCAACTGGACTTCAGGTTTTTTTTTCTTGAAAACATTTAATTTCTCATCCAAGAAGCTTCTGCAGTTCTTCTGAACTGTTCAGTACAGGTAGTTCTATTTAGCAATCAACTGAAGAAGCTTCTTGGATGAGAAATGAAATGTTTTCAAGAAGAAAAAAAACCCTCTGTCCAACTGCCTTTTGCAAAGTACCTTTGAGACTAGAACAATTTATTTCTCTCTAAAATGCCTAAGATAATATCACAGCTTTTTAAAATATGTTTGGACACAAAGTATACATTTCTAGAAAAAGTAGTTAAAAAGACAATGACAACTTTATTATTGTTTTAAATAAGAACAGAAATAGCATTGCAAACAATAAGGTATAACAACATGAAGAAATATAATAAATGTCAATTGTTGTATCCTAGACAGTGCAATTAGCTCCTTGTTCCCATAAGGAATACAAATAGTATGCTGGGTTCTAGTTGCAATAAAGCAAAAAAAAAAAAAATAGCAGCTCAGTAAGTTCTTCCTTGCGCCCTATCATAAAAGAGTATAAACTGTAATATAAATAACATATTTGACCTGTGAAATTAGTGAATAAAGGCAAAATTAGTCTCGTTCAAGAATCAGCATAACACTGAAAGATTAAAAAAAGCACACATTAAAACAGCACTCCTTAATGTGCAAGAAAAACTGAGCAGGGGATCTACAGATAATCTAAATTCAGGCCTGGAAACAGAGTCAGATCTTAAGAGATTTCCAGAACCCCAAGAGAATGGGAACAATGCATATTTTCAAGGGGATGCGCCTCCAGAGGGCAGGGGCTGCAACACAGAAAACACACTTCCTCAGTCCCATAAGATGACAAAAATTAATCAGTCAACATGGAGCCTAGGCCACGATTGGTTTTATACTACACTTAGATTATACTCAGAAGCCACTGATAGACAAATCTGGCCCTAGGTTCTGCCTCGGTTTAACTTTTCCAATAAAAAACCCAAGTTGGAAGTCATTTAAAAGCAATTTATTACAGTACTTTGATAAAGTAGATTCTCCCTGTGAAAAGGGAGAACACATATCTTACATTCCCTTTTATAGTTAAGACATCAAAGAAAATGAAAGAGGAAAGGTGATCGGACAGGACAAACGTAACTTCCCTTTGCCTAGGCAATCAGTTACATGCAGTGAAACATGTTACATATTTGCATCGCATGATACCACACATGTTCATTAAAATGAAGTGTGACAATGAAAGGGGCGTAAATTTTAGGATGTTAATAAGCAAAAAAAGGTTGCTTGGAATTCATGAGACAAACCAGATGCCAGTTAGATCTAGCAAGCTCTCTCTTATCAGGAGACATTGTCCTGACAAGCTATCAATCAATTCATACAGCAACAGGATAAAAGGTTTTCCTACATTCCAGTCTGTAATGGTTTGATACACCCTTATCACCATTCTCCATTTTTATAGCTTCACATTTTGAATGTCAGATGTTCCAACCAAGAAATCTCTCACTAATTATTCATTAATGCCCCATTCCCTTCATTAATAGTGTCCCATGTTATTTATTTTTTAAGTCACATATTTGCATGTTTTCTTCAATAAATGTGTGGAGGTAACACATGTGTGTTCAGGTATATTATATTTTCCAGAAACCCAGAACTGTACTATTTTTACAGTATAATGGAGAGAATGGGAATGGAGAGTATTATTTTAGGCAATAACACTACAAGGATTTGTTACTTTGCTTGTAAGCACTTTGCGATGTGAAAGTTTTGTTTTGCCCAATTAGGGGTTTGCTGTCCATTTGCAGAATTTATGACAAATTATTTTCTTTTATGACAAATTACTACCCAGGGGTCTTTTTTGCTAAATACAATTTATTATGCTTGGAGAAGCGTTTTTTCTTTTTAAAAAAAAAATTCTTGGACTGAAAAAGAAATGAATAAGTTGACCTGTTTTTCTGAACTACTTCATCATATACGTTGTGGTCACACAGATTCTGTTCACTTAGCTTCAGTTAGGCCCACAAAATTTATGTGTGGCCCCTTTACTAAGGAAGTATAAGATCTGGAAGAAAGTGTCATATTTCTATGCCATTTTTATATCCTGACTCTCAAAAAATGTTATTTATATATTTCTCAGCAAAATTAGCATTTAATCGATTGAATCATGTATCCGAACATGCCAATCACTATTACTAGTAACTTACCATGTAATTCTCTGAACTGAAATTCTCCATTTGAATGAGATCTGATTTCCAGAATCAAGATAACTACTACTAGTAGTAGTAGATCTTTTTGTGCTACTACACCCATTAGGCAGCATGTTCTTTCCAACATTTTCAATCAGCTACGGTAGATATGGCAAGAGCAGACCAATTCCTAGCTTCACCTGACTATTAAAAAATTATTTTAAAGAATCTCTCAATTTAAAAAAGAAAGTGAAGCAGATATGCTACAAAGCAAAACATCTATTGCTAACATCATTTTGTTTACAAGCAAGGATCTTAAGAAAATAAAAATTATGTATAGCTACAGTCTAATGCTTTATCTGAAAATGGAGCAATTTAAATCAGGAAAAAAACTCTAAGTTCAGCTTAGTAGTAGAAAGTATTGTGGTAGCCAAGAGATGATGAAGAAGATGAGCCTCAACTGTCCCTGGCTGTTTGTATAGGTAGTCCCCGTTTAGTGACTGCAATTTGGAAGAGATGTGATAGCAGTCTTCAAATATTTGAAGGGCTGTTACAGGTAAGACTGTGGATTTTTTTTCTCCATAACTCTCAAAGATATGACATGGGCCACTGGATGGAAAGTTTACAGAGTGAAATCCAGACTTCAAACAAGGAGAAATTTCCTAACTGTGAGACTTAGTAACTTCCTAACCCTGAATCAGGAACAGCCTGAATCTGAAGTTTTGAGTGTTCTGTCACTGGATATTTTAAACAACAATTGGTCAGCCATGTGGATTCCTACCTGAGCAGGGGTTAAACTATAAGACTTGCAACCTCCTTTCCAACTCTATGATTCTACTAGGGAAGTCATTTGAAAATAGGCTACCTCCCAACCTAGCCACCAAATTCCAAAATGGCCACCTGACCACCCCAAAGGATGCCGAGTATAATGGTGCCCCAATTTGATCTGAATTGTTCTCCCCTTTAACATTATTTGTTCAAACATAGAGGTTCAGTCTGTTTCACTTATTTTTCTAAAGTTCCCACTGTATTCTCACAGGCGATCAGACCTAATACACCTGCTCCTGAATCTGATAAACTCCACTCATGGTGAAGAGATTGAGGTATTCTTACTAAATTATCAGTACCAAGTGGTTCAAAGGCAGTAGCAATATTTTTATTAATAGACTTAGCTTGTAGCAATTTTGGTGGCCTCAATGAATTGTCAATTTATATAGTTTCTTCCTTTTATATATGTATGCATTGTTATGTATATACCTTTAATGATGTGCTGCATTTTTAAATTCTGTTTCTTAGTCTTAGAATGCAAATAAACAGCTAAATACAAATAGTCCACGACTCACATCAATTCATTTAGTGACAGTTCAAAGTTACAACAGCTTTTTGACCTTTTTTCACACTTACAACTGCTATATAATCCCTATAGTCACATGATCAAAATTTAGACCCTTGGCAACTGACTCATACTTATGACGGGGTCAGGTAATCCTCTTCTGCAACCTTCTGACAAGCAAAGTCAATGGGGAAGCCAGGTTCA
This sequence comes from Diadophis punctatus similis, assembly GCA_023053685.1. Taxonomy (NCBI): domain Eukaryota; kingdom Metazoa; phylum Chordata; class Lepidosauria; order Squamata; family Dipsadidae; genus Diadophis; species Diadophis punctatus. The sequence goes on from JALIGW010000005.1 coordinate 14,983,459, forward strand.
CTTATCAACCGTGTTACTAACTAAACAACTGCAGTGATTCACTTAACAACTGTGGCCATAAATGCCGTAAAATGGAGCAAAGCTCACTTAACAAACGTCTCTCTTAGCAACATAAATTTTGGTCTCCAATGTGGTCATCAGTCGAGGATTCCCTGTAACAATAAAACATTTTATTAATTGATTGATTACATTTGTTCGCCATCCATCTCACTTCGAAGGAAGGTAAAGTGAGACTAAAAATATTAATTGAATTCTGGAATTTGTAGTCTGACCTACTAATCCAGGGGTGTCAAACTCGATTTCATTGAGGGCCACATCAGGGTTGTTTAACGTTGGGGAGGGGGGTGAGGCCAGGAGGTGTGGCCAGCTCGATCTCACTCATGTCGGGGGTGCCTGTGGAGGCCCGAGCACTCTGCCAGCGAAAATGGGTTCCTGAGCTTTTCGCCTGCGACAGCTTCCTGCAACCCTCTGCCAGCGAAAACGGAGCTCAGGAGGGCCTTTCTGAGCTCCGTTTTTGCTGGCAGAGCCACCGCAGTATGATCCTTTGCTGTTTCCGGGATGGCCCTGCGAGTCAGATCTAAGCACCCCACATGCCAAATCCGGCCCTTGAGTTTGACACCCCTGTGCTAACTGGACGGGGAGGAAAGTTCTATATTTGGGGAAATGAAAAAAAAATCCATGAGGAAAAGCTAAACATAACAGCAAGAACATGACATCACTTGCTTAGTTTGGAAAAGGAAATAAAAGAAGCTTTGCTGCATGCAAGAATCTCCCTGTGCATCTATTTCTGTATGTCCTGTTTTATTTCTATTTCTTTGCATAATATCTCTCAGTGGAATATAAAGTGCACAGAGTAAACGTTTCACTAGCAGGAAAATTGACAAGGTTATCAGACTTTGAAAGAAAAATTGGCTTCAGGAACGTTAGAGTTCCATTCCACAGTTTGTGGAGCATTTTATATTTTTAAACAAAGTACCATATGCTATTCAAATATGTTCTGAATAAAAGATTCTTTCCATAATGCACACAGCATGGATTTCTTGCCATATGAACAGAGTAATACTCCAGGGGCCTCAATTCTCATTTTATTTTTTAAAAATAATTTCTCCTGACTTGTTCATGCAAGGAAAGCTGTATTAAGGCAACTTTTCATAACCCATTGACCTCAAGATACTTTTGACTACAATTTTCATCACTCCCAGTCAGCATGGCCAGTGACAGCAAGTTGTCAATCATTTATTCTTCTACTGTATGTTAAATTAGAGTCAATTTAAACTTAAATTAACCCAATTTTATTGAGTTATTTTAGCAGCATGCAATAATAAGATTGTATTTGCAGCCCAAACTCAGTATCTCCCTTTTTATTATTATCAAAACTAATAACAGTCACTTCCTTTCTCCCTGCAGCTTCCCTATTAATTGAATGTTGCAATGTTCTCTTCTTTATTTTAAGATATACATATTATAGTGTATAATACTATATATAGTGTTTAACCCCCAAGGTTTGGATCCAGGCTCGTTTATCCATGAATTGTACAAAATAATTCCTTGCTTCTTTTCTTTTTTGTAGTGGCAGTGTACAAGTATCTAAACTTTCTATTCTTCTTTTAGGAGTCTTTATTCTGAGATTCTTCCCACATGCTGCATAAGTTGAAGTCTAACACAACAGTTCCTTCTGCCTCTATGGTTTAACCTGAATTGATTTCATATATATTCCATCTTTTCTACATTCCTTTCATACCTTTAAAATCTTCTAGAAGCAGGAAGCCGAAGACACCAGCCTGATGATGACGAATGAGACCTCGTCGAAACGTCGCCAAGACACTTCCAATTTCACGCAGGAGAAAACCTGAATAACCAAAGACCTACATATATATATTCACACATTCAACAAAATTTTACAAGACAGGGATACATGCTCTCATTTGAAGGTGGAACATTGCTATTGGGAGAAACGGTGACTATGTTGAGAAGTAGGGATGTGATCCACAGAGGACCAGCTTCATTTTGATGTGTGCTACATGCTCCTGTGTTGGTAATTATACCTGTCCTAAAGAAAATGGCATTACGTTTTGACTCACCCTTGTATGTATGTATGAGTGTGAGTGTAAGTGTAAGTGTGTGTGTGTGTGTGTGTGTGTGTGTGTGCATGCGTGTGTAACATTTTTTGCTGATGAATGAAAATGAAGGGAGACTATTATAGATCTATTTCAGATATATATATTCTGTCTTCTTTTCTTTTTGCATGAAATGAAATACCACATCTTTGTTGAGACTAGGTGCACGTGAAAACACAACCACAATAAAAATAATGTCACTGCTGTTCATAAGTGACATGAAGCTCTCATGCAAGAGGAATACCAGTGTAAACTGTGAACTCTGTCTCTGTGTTACTGTGTTATATTGGGAAAGCAATATTCTGGTTTAAGCAGATTTTCTTTCATTAAAAAAAAAACTGCACAGGTTTTATCCAGTTTTTTTTTCCTGACACACTTTCATAGCTAACATTTTAAATATATATTTTTAAAATCTCTTCAATGTGTGTGTTTATATAAAATATTATAATTTATATATATTATAAAAATATAAAATTTTCAAATTTTTCAGCATAAATTTCCATGACATAAGCAGTTTTTCCATACAGTAATTAACCTTTATCTACAATTTTTTATAAATAGAAATAGCAACAATATATGCAACTTTCCTGTGTTCCTTTCAAATGCATTTTCCATAATTAAATACTTTGCATAGATTTTTGATTGGAGAAAGATTAAAGGGTCCTGCCAATTCTGTTCCCTCCAATCAACAGAATTTATTTTGACATTTTTTAAATAAACATTCTACTTATTAAATGCATTAATAGAATTAGGAAACAAATCTGGGAAATGGAAGGAGATCTAAGGCGACTCAATTTCTTTATCAAATAACAATCAAAACTTTGATGAGTCCAATTAAAACAACATTGGCTCTAAGTTGCAAGACTTCTATGCAAGTTTAATTGGGTTCAACTGGATTTATTAATCAATAAATGTATTTGATACAGCAGAATTAACTGTGGTTCGTTGTCATGTATAATTCAGTATGACTTTATATGCTATGCTTAAAATATTAGTAACTTTCTAGATTCCCCATGATCTCATCACATCTGGCTCTTTCTGGTGTCAGGGTTCCAAAGAGCATTCAAACTTAAATCAGAGTCCAAGGCAAAGTATTCCTCAAAGTCCAATTTATTGATGAAACCATGTTGGCACCTCTGTGGGAAACCCGAATCTGACGTTCCCAAAGTTTCCCACCCAGTTGAAAGTTCGCACCCTTGTCCCACACCCCCAAATGGGTCACGTTGCCCATTCATCTTCTGCCAGCGTGGCCGTTCCTCCTCCCAGCTTCCGGACAGGTGTTGGACAAAGGATGACCTTGAGATTCTAGTAAGAATGTGTTATGGCTACATCTACTCCCTCATGCAATCACCCCTCCCAGGTTCCTTCTAAGAATATATGTGGCGAGCTGATGTTGTCCACAAACTGCTGTATAGGCTCGACATCTGACCAAAATTCCAACATATGTCCAAAGATTTTGCAGCATGTTGAAGTTTGAATGCTAGAAAGATTAGGAAGTGGTATAGAGCAGGGGTGTCAAACTTGATTTCATGGAGGGCTGCATCAGGGTTGTGTTTGATCTTGGAAGGTTGGGGGTGTGGCCAGGGGGCATTGTCAGCTCAACGTCACTCATGTCGGGCGTGCCTGTGGTGGCCTGAGTGCTCTGCCAGTGAAAACAGTCTCTCGAGCTCCGTTTTTGGTTACAACGGCGTCCTGCAACCCTCTGCCAGCAAAAATGGAGCTGGGTGGGGGCTGCCTGCGGCCTTCGCGAGCTCCATTTTCAGCTGCAACAGCCTCCTGCAACCCTCTGCCAGTGAAAACGGAGCTCAGGAGGCTGCCTGCGGTCCTCGTAAGCTCCATTTTCACTGGCAGAGGCACCGCGGGCTCCTTTGCTGTTTCCAGGGTGGCCCCGTGGGCCAGATTTAAGCACCCCGTGGGCCGGATCTGGCCCCTGGGCCTTGAGTTTGACACCCCTGATATAGAGAATCTTTGAATGTTGTATTTAAAAAGTAGTAAAAAAAGTGTACTATACACTGTGCTAGCATTACGATTGCTGTTCATCCTATGGAACTTATTTTTTAGCTTGTCAGAGTCTTTTGCATTCTTCATCATTCAGACATATTTATCTCTGGAAATCGGGAACTACCGTAAATGGGAAATTTATAAAATCATAGAGCTAGAAAGGCAACAACCCATTAAATCCAATCTCTTATTCAGTACAGGAATCCAGACTAAAACATTCTCAATAGATGACTGTCGAGGTTCTCCTTAAAGGCATCAAGTGATGGAGAATCCACTATTTCTCAGGACAATTGATTCTACTGTCAAACTGCTCTGCTGTCAGAAAGCTTTTTCTAACTGTCAATCAGACTAGGCCTTTTGGTAACTTAAATCAATTATTTCATGCCCTCCGTTCAGGAAAAATGGGCACTAAGCATTGACCATTTGGTGTCTGACCTCCTTTCAGGTATTTGAAAAATGCTATTATATCTGCCTTCAGCCTTTTCATCTTATTTCCTTCCCCCTCTCTTCATTGCATTTAATTTCAAGTTCTCTGATCACCCTTCTTACCCTCTTGTTATCGAGTTTCAATTTCACTGGGGCGTGGGGGTTGTTATAAAATGCGGGTGCCTTGAACTAGCTAAATGCTAAAAAAAGAATTTGACCAAAACATAATAAAATGGAACCAATAATTCTCTTAATTTGATAACTATTCTTCTGTTGATGTCACTTTATACAAAGTGGATCAAAGGGCTTATTCATATTTAATTTGAATCAGCTCTTGTTCCAAGATCTTGAACCCAAATTACATCTTGAACAGTGAGAGGGTGCTAAAGGTTAATGCTACATACTGAGTAATTGAACGGTTTCAAATTATGTCAGAAATATCTTCCCCCATTCCCACTTTATGGGAAATATATAACATCAGGATTCCTTATTTTCATTTGGCAGCTAAAATTTGCAGTGTATGTGTATATCGTCAAAGCAATTCTAAACCCACCTGCTTGGAAGTGCGTTCAATAGAATTATACAGGAATGATTGACTGATATTAAAATTGTCTAGCCCACTACCCTTTCATCATAACTGGCTTCCAAGGCAATGTCCAACAAATTAAATCCATGACACTATGCAAGCCCATAACCATACCAACCAATTGTCAGCAAAAGAGAGCAAAAGATTCATCAAAAGCCCGAGACACAAAAAACTAATTTTAGATGCAGGGTGAACAAGAAGATATTAAATATTTCAAGGAAGGCAGGGACCCTGATAAACTACCCACTTCCCTTTTGAAAGGGGGGGGGAACTAGGAAAGGAGCTTCAGAAGCGATCATGTGCAGGAAGGATCAGTCAATACTATTAAGAAGGTAAAAATGGAATGGGGATTGAAGTTCACGTTACTTCTTGCTTGACTCTCTGCACACAGTTCAAGAAATGTAAGGATCTTTTCAGTGAAAACTTCAAGGAACACCATCATCTTTCCCCATTTCTTGAAAGAGAACAGATGATAGTTATGCCCCATTCCCGAATACTCATAAAAATGATACAATTGTATCATTTATACTGGAAGAAGATTCTCTGGGACAGATGGATGTAGGTGTAGGTCGATGTGTGTGCATGTCTCTCACTGCGTGTACAGTATTCTTTGCCCAAATAAGCCTATTTTGCTTTTTTACATTCATGCTTGATGTTGCATTACATTTGAAGTACATCTGGAGTTTAGAAGGAATGCTTGAATTAGCTGGGTTTGACTTCTCACAAGTAGAATGTTATCTGTGAGCTGTTAGAGTTGAAACTAGCCATGAGTTAGTCCTAAATTACGCAAAACAATGCTCTCTCTTCCAGGATTAGATTCAATCTAGTTTGCTTTGAAATTTGCCAAAAAGGTCCTGTTAATTTTATATTCTATGGGAGGAGGAGAAGAGAAGTCCAGATATACGTGATCAAGAGGAAACAATCCCAATGATTCAAAAAGAGTGGCAGAGCCAGATAGATGTTTGCGACGTGGTAAAGGAGATGGAGGAAGGGGATCAGATGACAGCGGAATCGACAGATTTGAAATGGTCAAAGGACAGATGGTGTTGAAACTTATAGGATGGTTGGAAAGATGAACAAGATTGTAAACATTTTTTCTTTTTTTTCTTTTCTTATTTTGTATTAATATTGTCTATTAATGGTATTTTATCTTATTTTTAGATTATTTTATAGATATATATTATATATTCTGGAGTTATAAATTTGATATAGTGTATTATTTTGTTATTAATCTGAGGATATGAAATATTAATATTGTTATTGATGGTATTTTTATATCTAATATATTGAAGGTATAAACTGGATATAGTGTAATATTTTGGTAGTAGTATTTTGAGGATATAGGGATTAAGTTTAAAATTTTAGAGACATAAGGAGTCAGTTCTTACTCTTTTCACATATTTTGGATATTATTATTAGTATAGTAGATAATATATATTTTGAAGCTGATACTTTAAGGTATAGGAATATTGTTATTAATGTGTATTTAATGGTTTGGTGTCTAAAAGAAATGTTATATACATAATATTATGTTATTAATAAGCTGGTGGATTTCAGGCTTAAGTTTAAGGGTGTTGAAACACAAGGGGTTAGTTTTTAATCCTTAACTTTTATTATTATTATTTTTATCATTATTAATATATATATATATATATATTAAATATTGGGAAGTTAACATTTTGGGATATTGCAAAATTATGCTATTAATACTGTTTGAGTTTATGACTAAGTTTAGGTTAGCTTATGAGGTTCATCTTTGTTTTTTGTTTTTTTTAACTTGTTTACTTTCTCTTTAATTTTTAATGTTTTTAATAGTTTTAAAAATTCGGAGTTAAAGAGGCCAAAAAAAATGGGGGAATTAAGAAGTTATTTTAATTCAATTTAAACTTATGTTATTGAATACTATGCCCTGTACTTTTTCTGGGAAGTCCGGGGGGGGGGAGGGAAGGGAAGGGTGTGGGTTGTGGGTAGGGGGGATGGGGGGGAGAAAATTGATAAAAATGCTTGTACTTTGTACGTTGTACTTTGTACTAATAAAACTTTTTGAATAAAAAAAAGAAGGTAAAAATGGAATGGGGATTGAAGTTCACGTTACTTTCTTGCTTGACTCTCTGCACACAGTTCAAGAAATGTAAGGATCTTTTCAGTGAAAACTTCAAGGAACACTATCATCTTTCCCCATTTCTTGAAAGAGAACAGATGATAGTTATGCCCCATTCCCGAATACTCATAAAAAATGATACGATTGTATCATTTATACTGGAAGAAGATTCTCTGGGACAGATGGATGTAGGTGTAGGTCGATGTGTGTGCATGTCTCTCACTGCGTGTACAGTATTCTTTGCCCAAATAAGCCTATTTTGCTTTTTTACATTCATGCCTAATGTTGCATTACATTTGAAGTACATCTGGAGTTTAGAAGGAATGCTTGAATTAGCTGGGTTTGACTTCTCACAAGTAGAATGTTATCTATGAGCCATTGGAGTTGAAACTAGCCATGAGTTAGTCCTAAATTACTCAAAACAATGCTCTCTCTTCCAGGACTAGATTCAATCTAGTTTGCTTTGAAATTTGCCAAAAAGGTCCTGCTAACTTTACATTCTATGGGCAGGTTTTAGAAGGACTAGGGGTGACGTGATAGCAATATTCCAGTATTTGACAGGCTGCCACAAAAAAGAGGGGGTCAACTTATTTTCCAAAGCACCAGAAGCAAGAAAGAAACAATGGAAGGAAACTAATCAAGGAGTGAAGCAACCTGGAATTAAGGAGAAACTTTCTAACAATAAAGACAATTAACCAGTGGAACAGCTTGCCTTCAGAAGTTGTGGGTGCTTCATCACTGGAGGTGTCACGGTGTGAATATTGTCAGTTGTATGTCTATGCAGGGTGATGCATCCCTATCTAATATTATGGTACATTCCAATACAAGCAGAACACATGATATGATCTTGTACGCATGTCCACATTCCTGATCCACCATTAATCACTTTTGACTTGGCTCTAAACCTGAATGGTCGTGTTTTCTTAGCAAAGATGTAATTATTCAGGTTTTATTGTTTTTGTACCGAAATAAATATTTTCTATTAGACTTTTAATCTCGGCTTTATTTCTAACTGCCTGAATTCCAAGTAAAAGATCCAAATCGCCTCTATGAGATTTATTCTCATTCTCACAGGAGGTTTTTAAGAAAAGACTGGACAGCCACCTATCTGAAATGGTACAGGGTCTCCTGCTTGAGCAGGGTGTTGGACTGGAACACCTTCAAGATCCCTTCCAGCTCTATTCTGTCTGAGGAATGAAGTGAGAATTACCTCTGATTTTTCTAATATATCCCGTGGCAGAGCAGGGTGGCATCTTGGAAGTTGAGATCAAAACAGGCATGCAGTGTCAACACGCATACAAAAGGGATGGAGTTTGCATCCCAATGTTGGGTCCCTTATCTTGCCTCTTTTGATACACTTACATCCTGGCAGAATCTGCTGATGGGACAAACACCTTGTGCAAGAATGCCTTATGTCAGCTCTAACTTCAACAACTGTTCAACATGCCTGTTTATTATGGAAATGTTATTTGTTATTCCAATGCAGCCTCCAATCAGTTAATACCAAATGTATTCATCTGAAGTCAGAAATTTCTGCCCATTTCCAATGTCTGCCCATTTTTAAAACCAGAGCAGAAATAACTTGCATATTAATTAATCAAATAACTTTTTAAAAAACCCACACATTTATATATTATTTTGCTGGAGGGAAAAAATATTTTGAAATTATAAAAATAATGGAAATTGCACAATAAGACTGTGATTAAATGAGCAGCAATATACCCCAAGATGTTTTCCTTAAATGGCTTTCATAGATGCTACAAAAAGCTACTGTTTTAGTCAAGGCCCTGTTTAAATTAATAATTATGGGCGCTTAATAATTTCAGCATGAATATATATATATATATATATATATATATATATATATATATATATATATATATATATATATATATATATATATATATATATATATATATATATATATATATATAAATATTTGGACTTGGATAATTTCTTCCAGTATCCTACTATTTAGAAGATATAACCCCTGAAATTCTAATTAAATTTCAGCTAATACAGCTAATATTAGTTGTAATGGTCAACAGCTAATTGAGCTCTCAATTAGAATCATGACAAAACGTGTTTTAATTGAACAGGTCTTTCCACTCATGGTAAGGAGAATGAAAGTACAAAATTTAACACTTTCATCAGAATGAAGAAATGAACAGCATAACATTGCTACACCGTCTTTTTCCCTTATAGATATGCAAGCAGCATGGCAATATACCTACCAAGGAGGTAAGACTTGTTTTATCCATTGGTACACCCTTGCCCCTGGCAGAGGCTTATGATAATGTGTGTCAGTTCCAATAAAAGTCTTCTGGAAACAGAAAGGAGAGAAAATGACATTTCCCACACATGTACCAGACACAACATACTATTACCTGTTTCCTTCTGCAAGTTTTCAAATCTCTGGATAGAGAAGAACAACAAAGATGATTAGGGGACTGGAAGCTAAAACATATAAAGAACGGTTGCAAGAATTGGGCATGTCTAGTCTAGTGAAAAGAAGGACTAGACCTAGAGGTGACAAGATAGTGTTCCAATATCTCAGGGGCTGCTACGAAGAAGAGGGAGTCAAGCTATTCTCCAAAGCACCTGAGGGCAGGGCAAGAAGCAATGGGTGGAAACTAATCAAGGAGAGAAGCAACCTAGAACTAAGGAGAAATTTCCTGACAGGTCAGAACAATTAATCAGCGGAACAACTTGCCTCCAGAAATTGTGGATGCTCCAATACTGGTGGTACTGAAAAAAAGAGATGGCATTTTCAAAGTTTTTCAAATTCAGCAGTTTTTATTCATGTGTATAATGAACATTAACTTTAAGTCACTGGTGAAAAGGAAGCCTATAAATGAATTCAGGAGGTCATTACATATCTTCATCAATGTTTCACCTTCATTAGAATCATGGAAGCAAATAGTGACATCAGAAAATGTAAATTGGAAACAGTAATTTATAAAATAACTTGGAGCTAGGATGGTTTATTTTCTGAAATATTGGCTTTGATCAGGAAAAGAAATAAAGGCAGGGTAAGATTCAATCAATATTCAACACTTTCAAATTCCTTTTTTTCAGTTAAAGGATAGTGCTGTGCATCCTCATTAACTTTCTTTTTAAATTAATTACTGTAGTCCTTTTCTCTATGTGTTGCAGGATAGATTTTTCATTTCAGCAACAATGTGAGAAAACCTTGTGCTGCTTTGTGATATTTTAGAGAATAATTATCTCTAAAATTGCATTGTGCGGTGCTAGAAAATCTCACTAAAGCCGGTGAATATAGCACCTATTTTTTGAAATACAGGTAGTCCTTGACTTATAACCATTCATTTAGTGTTTGTTCAAAATTACGACAGCACTGAAAAAAGTGACTTATGACCATTTTTCACATTTACAACCATGGCAGTATCCCTATGGTCACGTGATCAAAATTGGGACGCTTGGCAACTGGCTCATATTTATGACGGTTGCAGTGTCCCGGCGTCATGTGATCACCTTTTGTGACCTTTTGACAAGCAAAGTCAATGGGGAAGCCTGATTCAGTTAACAACTGTATTACTAACTAAATAACTTCAATGATTCACTAAATACCTGTGGCAAGAAAGGTCATAAAATAGGGCAAAGCTCTCTTAACAGTTAGCTGCAGTTTGGTAGTTTGAGTCCCACCAGCTCAAGGTTGACTCAGTCTTCCATCCTTCTGAGGTCGGTAAAATGAGGACTCAGATTGTGGGGGCCATATACTGACTCTGTAAAACCACTTAGAGAGAGCTATAAAGCACTGTGAAGCGGTATATAAGTCTAAGTGCTATTGCTATTAGCAACAGTTTCACTTAGCAGCTGAAATTTTGGCTCAGTTGTGGTCGTAAGTCAAGGAGTACCTGTACCAGTGGTGGGTTGCTCCCGGTTTCGCCCGGTTCTCCAAACCAGTAGCGCTGGCGGTGGGAGGCTCCATCCACCCTCCCGGGAGGCTTCTGTGCATGCGCAGAAGCGTCACGTGCGCTTGAACTGGTAGCAGTAGGTTTTAGAACCCACTACTTATCAGAGTTTGTTGCAGAAAAATCAATTTCCAGAAGCACACACAGATGACTGATTCAGCTGGATTCAATAACTTCTTTATAAATAAAGTAATATATATACAATACCACAAGTAGATTATTTCTTCAATGTAGCAACAGTTACAAACAGTTTCATTTCCAGCAGCAGACAAGCTTTCAGTTCAGAGTTCAGAGTGGACAGAGAACAGAGAGTGGGGTGAGCCACACCCAGCTTTAAGCTTAAGTTTTCAGTTTCGATTCTAGTCACAGCCTCAGAAGTGTTTAGCTCCTATTGGCTGACTTAGTTGCTATACCTATTCATTGGCTGACCTTGTTAACATGGCTCTCCCAGTTCATGAATATCTTAACACTACTGACCTGTACATACAATGGCAAAGTTAAGATTAAGCTATTGAGAAGCACATAATGCCATCATGTTACACACACTGTTGCACACTGCTCTTTCAACCGAGGTTTCCAATTTGAGGGGTCCTTGGTGCTCTCTGAGCTTGGATGTTTTCTTGCAAACGTTTCATTATCCAAACTATGTAACATCATCAAGCTAGTCTGGCACATCACTAGCACTGATGATGTTACCTAGTTTGGATAATGAAAAGTCTGCAACAAAACAGCCTAACTCAGAGATCACCAAGGACCCCTCATTTCAACCCCGAGCTACAAATATTCTCCTTTATTGTTTCCAATTTATTATGTCACCTGGAATGAAACATCCATGATTTCAGACAGCCAAAAATCAGTCTTGGTAGCCCAGCTTGGTCACAAGATCACAAAGGTTGGCTTCTGGATATCCAAGAAGATTTCTGATTTGGGACAACACAGGATGGTTCAGAGGAAATGGCAAAATACAATGTGAAGTTTTATGTGAAACAACTGCTAATAATCTGCTTCAGATTATTAATCACATAAATTTCCTTTACCTATACCGTTTCCCCCAAAATAAGACATCCCCTGATAATAAGCCCAATCGGGCTTTAGAGTGCATGGCAATAAGGCCAAGCGCTTATTTCAGGGTTCAAAAAAATATAAGACAGGGTCTTATTTTCAGGGAAACATGGTATTTAGTGGTATGTTTATCTATTTGCATTCTTGATTCCAATTAGGATCAATGGCTATTGGCCTTGATGCAATATGTATGACTGTCTATGAAGGTCATCTGCTGAGAAATGAGTGAGCTTCTTAGGAGGGCTGGTTGGCCATTGTGAGAATAGATTGCAGGATTAGATGGGTCAGGGGTCCCATCCAGCAGGGCATTGCTTCCATTCTCATGTTCAGTTAATAGATTTCACTTTTTAAAAATGGCATATACCTGAACTCTATGTAGCCCTGTAGTAGAGGCATATACCCAGCTCAACTATATATAAGCACAGGTATATAAAAACCACTAATGAAAGGCATGTATTATTCTATATAATTATTGGTATACTATTCTCTAAGGCACCTGGGGGTAGAACAAGAAGCAATGGGTGGAAACTAAACAAGGAGAGAAGCAACTTAGAACTAAGGAGAAATTTCCTGACAGTTAGAACAATTAATCAGTGGAACAGCTTGCCACCAGAACTTGTGAATGCTCCAACACTAGAAGTTTTTAAGAAGATGTTGAATAACCATCTGTCTGAAGTAGTGTAGGGTTTCCTGCGTAAGCAGGGGGTTGGACTAGAAGACCTCCAAGGTCCCTTCCAACTCTGTTATTATTGTTATGTGTCAGCTACTAATATATTTGAGCCAGTGTGACTCTGTAGGGTAAAATAAGATTTATAAATGTTGTGAGAAGTTTTGTATCCAAATATATTTTATTTTTATACTGTTTCCCTCTTCCTTTAAAATATGAACAGAATCCACAATGGTCTGAGAATCAGTGTCTCCACTGGATAATTGACAGTCAAGCTGAAACTCAGTTAATCAACTAAAATTAGCAAACTTCCACAACCCCCCCCCCAAATAGATTACCCAGACCTAATCCACATAGGATAAGGATAAGATCTGCAAACACAACACAGTTAATTAAATTAGGTTTCCCAGAGGAACTGCATGTTCACAAGAACACACACACACACACACACACACACACACACCCTTCAAGTGTCACCCTAAAATCATCACGTAGACACTTCACCCCGACAAGGTCTCCCTATAAAAATCTGCTTCTGTAACCCCATTTCTCTGCAGCCTGCCCATAAAGGCAAACTGTTTTGCTTTTAGGAATAAAGATTCCTTCTTTCCTCCCAGCTGTCTGGATTTCATTTTTATTTATTCTTGCACAGCCCCGGCTCGAATTGGAACCCCAAAATTATCCTTCTGACGTTTTGGACCATGATGTGTCTTGTAGATGTTGCTGATGATGATAAGAGTAAGGTGTCTCCATTCACACTGTCTGTGACCTGCAGCTGGACAAACCATTCAAAAACAAGTCTGCCTGTGTTCATTATGACGCACTGCTGCTTTGATTTCTTTTTCTGGGATAGAAATCGAGCCACAGTGACTGCAATTTATCTTCCCTTATTCACACATTACCTCAAACTGTATATAAACGGATTACCTCATTGAAACAGTAACAATGGCCTGATGTCAAGAGTACAAAAATCAGTCTCCGCTCAGCTTTATAATTACGCAAATCACTCATTTTGCATTCCACTATATCAGTTGTTTGAAATTGGCAAAAAAAACGGCGGAAACAAAAACCCGGATCCTAGTATGTACTTTATCAACTTTATGAAAAGGCTGAAGAAAAAAACTTGGCTGATTTTCTGCAGTTAATCTCTTGAAACTGTATGTTGAAACAAGCCCTTTGGCACACGAATTCTGAGGAGAAACAGTTTGTCAAAATGGAAATTATTTTCTTCAAAATGCTCTAAGGTGTATCCTCAATCAAAGACACTGGAGCCATTCTATAAAAGTGAATGAAGCAGCAGGATACACATCTCGGCTTTTTAAAAGGAGAAAACTGCTGTACTATTACAATCTAAGAAGAAGAAAGAATATATTTGAAGATTGTAGAACATAGACTGCAGGAAAAACCCAGTTTGAAACTAATGTTCTTTACATTATAACTATTTCAATATAGGTAGTTACACTGTAATGTTAACAATGAGCGAATCTTTGGAACTGTTCTTTAGGACTCTTAAGGAAAAAAAATGATTTTTGCTGGATATTTCAAAAACCAATATTTTTGACACAGATTCACGTGGTTTCTAAATCTTATCTCAGAGGTAAAGCTTGTCAAAATGTTTGCCTATTTTGAAATGATAAATTTTTATTACAAGCTATCTCATCATACAATACACGTAATTTTTTTAGTTTCCTGTGGAAATCTTTGTGTAATACTTGAAAGGAAGCTAATTATTCTTTTGACACGTTTTATGACTTTTAGAGAACACTGTTACCAAAGAGAACACAGTAGTGCATAACTTCATGTTCTTATCTGAAATTTGCCAAATCTCCTAGGCTAGCCAATGGGAAAAATTAATTAAACCTCTAATAATCCTTGGTTTTAAAACAAAGCCTATCCCAAATCTTCAAGTAAACAATTCAAGATCAGAATATATCTGATTTCTAACTCTTGCATGCTTGTATGCCGGTTTTATGTGAGAGATAAAAGTTGCTTTTTGGCATGACTGAAGTTGAAGGAAAGTCAGAATAAAACATCATGAACATTTGAGATAGGGATAGAGAGCTCCATCTGTTTCCATATCAGCTTCTCATAAATTGGTTCATATTTTATTTTTTCTTATTTTCTGCATTAATCTGCATTAAAAGCAACTCCCTCTGAAAATTCACATTCTAAATATTCATTCTAAATATAGTTATTGATATATTTTCTCTCAGAATATGGATTTCTAAATGTATTAGATCCTAAAAATAAATATTTACATATGTATGATGTCATTTTAGCCTTGCAGAATTCAGAAAAAATTATCTAATGCTGATTAATGTATTGGCATTTCCACACTAGAATGAGCCTATGACTTTGAACTGGAATTTGCAAGGAATTGATTCCTATTCCCTCAGATGAGTTTTCTTTACTTTCTATAATATAATAGGAATAGCACTTAGACTTATATACTGCTTCACAGTGCTTTTACAGCCCTCTCTAAACAGTTTACAGAGTCAGCATATTGCCTCCAACAATCCGGGTCCTTATTTTACCAACCTTGGAAGGATGGAAGGCTGAGTCAACCTTGAGCCAGTGAGATTCGAACTGCCAAATTGCAGGCAGCCGGCAGTCAGCAGATGTAGCCTACAGTACTGCACTCTAACCACTGCGCCACCACGGTTCTTATAAGTCTAAGTGCTTATAAGCTATATAAGTCTAAGTGATATTGCTATTGCTAATGATTCAAAGTGTTTTTCAATAGGGTGGAAAATGTTTTATATGGGGAGGGGGCAGTGGTGGGTTCCTACTGGTGCGGTCCAGTGTGTAGCTCCGATAGGGAGCGGCTGATTGCGCAATTTCAACGTGACCGCTCCGGTGCTGTCTTCAGCGGTCCGTCGCGTGCATCGCCATCTTTTTGAAAGAATTTTTGGGCTTTTTTGCTTCTGCGCATGCGCGGAAGCAAAATTGCACCAGGGGTAGCAAGTGTGCACATGTAGCAAGTGCGCATGCGCACGAAACGTGGAGATGCACGCGCAATGCACCAGCATCGGTAAGTTAGCAACCCACCCCTGGGAGGGGGCATTATTCTCTACATGAATGTTCATACATTATCCTTCACTCCTTTTTTATTGGGAGAAATATATCTGTTTTAGGATAAGCAGAATTCATCTTTGAGGTTATAACATAATGTTTAAAAGGTAATTGTATACCTGTGATATATAGGTATCCATTCCTAATCAAGATGACACTGAAGTGATGAATCATGTATTGGGAAGTTATAACACAAGCACTTCCTTTTCATAATTGTATTATGATGTCACATAGAAGTTGATATAAGAGACAGATTGTATGTTGTGACATCACATTTATTTAGTGACTCCTCACCCCCACCCCACCCTGCATATAGATAACCTGTGGTATACAAATCAGTGAATCTCTGAGTGGAAAGTATTTTTTAAGAACAACCATTTTCTAACCTCCAAAGATTAATAGAAAAAAAATGTATCTCTTAAATTCCTCATGAGTACAGATAAGAACATTCTAAATCCCATGACTGTTTTAATAAGCCTTGCGAAAACTATTCCTTTTAAACTAAACTTCCTAAATGAAACAATTTTCTATTCATCAAGTGAAATTCTAATCTCCATGCTATTGTTGCTATCAAATATGTTTTTAAAAATTAGATCAACATATGGTGCCTCTTTGGTGTGCTACAAACAAATCCCATAGGTTTAAGACAGCTTGCAAAATAATTTTTAAACATTTTTTTTGAAAGCGTGATTTTTTTCCCCACTTCTTTTTCCCCAAGAACCTGCCAAACGCTTCAAGATCTTCGCTGCCGAAAGACTGAATCAGTTTATGGGGAATATCTTTGCTTGTTAAGCTTTCCTGTTCTACTGAACATGTTTCTTGGTATCAATGTGTTGGCTTTGGATTTATTTATTTATTTTGTGAGATTTATATACCGCCTCACAGTGCAAGCACTCTCTAAGCGGTTTACACCAGTAAGCAATGTATATTTATATTGCCCCCAACAATCTGGGTCCTCATTTTACCTACCTCGGAAGGATGGAAGGCTGAGTCAACCTTGAGCCGGTGAAATTTGAACCGCTGACCTGCGGATCACAGTCAGCTAAAGTGACCTGCAGTACTGCCTCTAACCGCTGCGCCACCTCAGCTCCATAATATAATGATCCTGGTGGGGTGTTTCCATCCAAGATTAATATTCCTTATTACAGTTATGAATTGAAATCCTCTGTCATTAGAAAAATTAATATACTAATTTAAAAAATATATGGTAGTTTATTGTGGTTATTGTTTTGTTTTTAACTTGTGAGTTACTTCTTTTTTTCAACTTCATCCATCTTACAAGGGAGACAGTGAGGCTGCAAATATGGATCTAATTTAATTAATGAGAAAAACAAGCAACCCAATGGGAATTGAAACTGTTGTGTACATGTAGGAGGTTGAGCAAGCTGCTCTCTTTCATCCACTCATCCTACTTTCACTGGTCCTCACTGCCCAATGAATACAGCCTATAGCAGTATTTCCCAAACTCAGCAATTTTAAGATGTGTGGACTTCAACATATTGACTGGGGAATTCTGAAAAATGAACTAAACATATCTTAAACTTGCTGAGATTGGGAAACACTGGCCCAGAGGGAATTAAGCAGGGATTGTTTTCACTTCGCTGTCACTTCAGGGAATTAGGATCAAGGCTAAAAGAAGGAAATCATTTATGTTTTCTAATAATTGGAGAGAGGGGGGGGATCCATTTAAGCCCAGCAACTGGCAGTCTGTTTGTGGTGGTTTGGACTGTCTGGGCCATGCTGCTAGATTCATCATCATCATCATCATCAATCATTTCAGCCATTGTCTGTCCACTGCAGGATGAAGGCCTCTTCCGCATGTTTCCATCCAATACAATCCTGTGTTTTCTTTTGCCAATTGGGCCCGCAATATTTGCTGATGTCAGCGATCCAGCTTGTTTTAGGTCTCTTTTGTGAAAGACAAGATAGAAAGACCTGTACATGGATTAGAGAATAAATGAAACTATATGGTTTGGTTCTGCAACCCAACAAGACAGATACAGACTTCAGAGGATAATTAGAACTGCAGAAAAAACAATTGCTACCAACCTGCCTTCCATTGAGGATCTGTATACTGCATGAGTCAAAAAGAGGGCTGTGAAAATATTTACAGACCCCTCACATCCTGGACACAAATTGTTTCAACTCCTACCCTCAAAATGACACTATAGAGTACTGCACACCAGAACAACTAGACACAAGAACATTTTTTCCCAAACGCCATCACTCTGCTAAACAAATAATTCCCTCAACACTGTCAAACTATTTACTAAGTCTGCACTACTATTAATCTTCTAATCATTCCCATCACCCATCTCCTCCCACAAATGACTGTATGACTGTAACTTTGTTGCTTGTATCCTTATAATTTATATTGACTGGTTCCTAATATTATTTGATTGCTTATTTGTTCCCGGACTATCATTAAGTGTTGTACCTTATGATTCTTGATGAACTTATCTTTTCTTTTATGTGCACTGAGAGCATATGCACCAAGACAAATTTCTTGTGTGTCCAATCACACTTGGCCAATAAAATTCTATTCTATTCTATTCATCAAGAGAGTAAAATAATTGAAATGGAAATGGGTTGGTCAAATAGCAAGAGGAACTGAGATTAGGTGGACCATTGGGTGATTAAAACCCAATTATTGCTTTTTTAGAAAACACGTTAGAGCAAGGAGAAACAGGATTGTGTGCTGGGTTTTTTAAAAAATGGATTTGATTCTAATATTACCGTAAATATAGTAACAATACATACACCCTCCCAAAATGGAGAATGACCTTCATGAAAAATTATTTGTGAAAAAAAATTAGACAAAGCTTTGAGCGCATTCCATACATATTTGTAATTCTAATTCAGTCTAACTGCTTATAGTTAGTATCCATATTCAGTAACTGATACTGAATCTTGAATGCTGCATGTGATTGAGTCTTTCCTGAATTCTGGAATAGTCACATGCCATATAGCCTGGAGCAAGCTTTATTTTCTCTTCCTTTCAGCTTCCTATCAGCCAAATCAAGGAAGGAAAAGGAAGTGTCTCTATGCAGGAATTTAGCTAAGTGGAAAGTTTCCTTACTAGAAGTAAATCTCTTAGGTTATTAATGTCTTCTTTCTGATCCAGTGAAGACCTCTAAGGGATTAACCAGTTTATTTCATGATCTTCTTGTACATCTTGATGGCTTTTTTAATATTTTTATGCTTTCATCAGTACACTCTTTCCTTATTTTTTTCATTCCTAGCCATGTGACCTATATGTTGTTTTGTCAGTTGAGGACGTTTACAAAAAACAGGTGTAAGGCAGACAACAGAAGAAAATGAATAGCATTTTCAGATAATCAGCTTATTCTAGAAGGATTGAATAAAAAGTAATGGCTCCAATGTTACAAGTTGTCACACAAGTTGTGCTAGAAGCTCTGTGGTGTTTTTTACTTCTTTATATATACAGTAGTAAATGAATACATATTTCTCACTTTTAAAAAAATTGTTTGACAAGAACTCACATAAAGCATTATTCCCAGAAATAGCTGACCTTGCCCTTAGCCATGCCAACAAATCTCCCGACTTACAAACAACAGTGCTCAGAGCACTTTAATGATTAGTAAAATATTACTTTTTAAAGTGCATAAAGGACATTTTATGCACTGGTTCAGCACAATTTAGATTCTTTGTTCAATCATTTGGAGGCTACTATGGTCTTCTGCTCTGCTTCCTTCCTTCTCTGTTAAAAGGTGCAGAAGAAATATTTTTATGGAAAACCCTGAAGAGAGTCAGACAAAGTTCTGAGGGTTTTCTGGGGGTTTGCCCACTATGCTGTTTTCATCCCACTCTCTACCCCCAGCCCCCCCCAAAAGTAAAGCTGCAGCAGCCAATCCAATGCTTTCCCATCCTACCTATAGTCAAATCAAGCTTCAAATCAATCACAATCGAGTCTCGCTGCCATCAAATTTAGAACTCCATTTCAAAAATGCCTGCCATCTTTGAATCTGCTTTTGGTGAACCTCACACCCCTAACAACCACATCAAACACTTTTCTTATTGAACTGCTATTGATGTAATTTCTTTTTCTTTTTTTAAGGGTAGCATGCTGTTACTAATGTTCCCTAGCATTCTTTCTGCCCTCGCAATTGCTTTTAAATAATTACTCAGGTAGATCTGTCCTTTTACTGCAGACAAGAATAAAGCCATATGCACACAAAAGATCTACACACGGCAGTACGCAGAAGCCAAAGCATATAGAAAGGCTCCCACTTCAGCCTTTTTCCTTTTGATCAGCTAAGTTCACGATCCCATGGATATTCTCTTGATGGCCTTGGGTGGCACCTGATTTACTTTATCGTAATTGGTCCCTCTCATCTGAAACCCACAGATTCATACACACCCAATTCATTCTATCTCCATTCTATTATTATCCCTTCTATTATTATTAGATATTATCTAATATCTATTATTATATAGATAATAAGAGCCGAGATGGTGCAGTGGTTAAATGCAGCACTGCAGGCTACTGCTAGTTCAGCAGTTCAGCTGTTCAAATCTCACCGGCTCAAGGTTGACTCAGCCTTCCATCCTTCCGAGGTGGGTAAAATGAGGACCCAGATTGTTGGGGGCAATATGCTGAACTCTGTAAACCGCTTAGAGAGGGCTGTAAAGCACGATGAAGCGGTATATAAGTCTAAGTGCTATTGCTATTGCTATTATTTAGTTTCCTAGTATGGTTTTGATTGCTTATTTAGTATCCTATGACTATCACTAAGTGTTGTATCTTATGATTCATGATGAATGTATTTATGATGACTATGATCATGATTTATCACTTATATCTTTTATGTACACTGAGAGCTTATGCACCGAAGACAAATTCTTTGTGTGTACAATCACACTTGGCCAATAATGAATTCTATTCTATTCTATTCTATTCTATTCTATTCTATTCTATTCTATTCTATTCTATTCTATTCTATTCTATTCTATTCTATTCTATTCTATTCTATCCTATCCTATCCTATCCTATCCTACTCTACTCTACTCTACTCTACTCTACTCTACTCTACTCTACTCTACTCTACTCTACTCTACTCTACTCTACTCTACTCTACTCTATTTTATCCGCAGATCAGAAAGGACTGCTAAGGGATGTGACTCAAGGCCACAAATTGCACACAGAAGGTCTGAGCTCCTACCCTACCATATCTCAGCCAGGCTTAAATAATACTTTTGTGAAATATCCTTTATTGCTGCTGCACATTTATCAAGGTTTAGTTGCATCTGCGCTCTAAGTAGATGGTAATCTCTCATCAACTGTCTGGCCCCTTATTAATGTGACTTAGTTCAGAATACATTTACAATGTTTTGAGTTTGATTTTCTCTTAGCAGAAGCAGCCTGGGATTAACCCTCTGTTCTTTTCTTTCCTGCTTGTGTTTTTATATATTCATGCATTTTCATCTCATAAATATTTAATGACATTGTTTTGATTTTGGCTGAATTAATCCAAGAGAAGTGATTACTTCATGTTGTGGAGACAGATAACTGAAACGAAGCAATACATTGCCAGGTGAGTCAGAGAGCAATTTTTTCCTAAGACTTGTGATGATCACAGATCCTTGCCTCTACCTCTCATACCCTGGGCCAGTTGCTCTTCAATAATCCACCTGTTAGCTCTTTTCCTCCAAAAAAAAGGTGTTCAGCAGTTTCCACAAATTCCTGTTTGGAGAGAAGCCCAAGAAAGAGAGGTCCCAGACCTAAATCTTAGAATGTTTTTCCTCCACTGTTTCAAGAATGAATGCCTACATACCTATAGATACATATACACACTCACTCAACATATCATGGATAATCCTGAATCATTATTTCAAATAATAACTAAGGATTATCTGTTATACATTCAATTCACATGTAGTCTAAGGGGCTACCACAAAGAAAAGGGAGTCAAGCTATTCTCCAAAGCATCTGAAGCAGTAGTGGGTTTCAATTACCTTCGCTACCGGTTTGCTATTGGGAGTGCACATGGGTGCATGTGCTGCGCTTCTGCACATGCGCAGAGACATCCGGGCAGGTGGGTGGAGCCTCCCACCGCCACTGCTACCAGTTTGCCCAATCCAGGGCGAACCAGTAGCAACCCACCACTGATCTGAAGGCAGGACAAGAAGCAATGGATGGAAATTAATCAAGAAGAGAAACAACCTAGAACTAAGAAAAATTTCCTGACCATTAGAACAATTAATAAGTGGAACGACTTGCCTCCAGAAGTTGTGGGTGCTCCAACACTGGAAGTTTTTAAGAAAAGATTGGACAACTGAAATGGTTTAGGGTTTCCTGCCTGAGTAGGGGATTGGACTAGAAGACCTCCAAGATCCCTTTCAACTCTGTTATTCTGTTATTAGTCTAAGTGGCATGATTTGTTGTAGTTGTCCTGTTCTCCAACCTGGTATCCTTTCAGAAAATGAAATTCAGAACAAAAATCGTGTGTTTGAAATTATTAAATCTACATGCTGAATATTGCTTTGACTCCGTTAAATATCTCTCTTTGTTTTTATACTATCCAAAACATAACATAAGCAAAGGCGGGGGGGAATCAAACATATTATATAATAAAGGCATGGGGGAACAGCAGTGGTTGGTTTCGCTTACCTTTTCTACCGGTTCGCGAACTGGAGTGCGCGTGCACGCGATGCTTCTGCGCATGTGCAGAACCTTCTGCACATGTGCAGAACATCCGTGATGACGTCCGGGCGGGTGGGCAGAGCCTCCCACTGCCGCTGCTACCGGTTCACCCGAACCAGGGCGAACCGGTAGAAACCCACCACTGGGGAACAGAGTATGGATTTTGCATAGAAATAAAAAAAAGAACAGTGGTTTCATAAGTTATAACTATCTTGGAACTGGTTTACCAACAATTTATTAATGCCTTCTGGGAAATCTGCTATTGATTTTAAAAGGCTTTTGATGAGTCGCCATTATAATATTTATTAATTAATCAATCAATAATTATTAATAGCATTTTGAAAAAACTATTTTTATTCTTTCTATGAAAACTTCACAGGTGGCTCCAAGAAGAGTATAACAATGTATAGATACTGGGCTTGATGGACACAATCCTCTATTCTTTCTGTGCACAAAAAAGATTAATAATAAACTTGAATTCTGAGAATTTGTTTCAAGCTTCTTAAAACTGAAACTTAATTATTTTCATTTGACAGAAAAAAGTGTTGCACTAAATATCTATCATCTGAGTCCCTCGGGAGTAGGGCGGCATATAAGAACCAAGAAATAAATAAATAAATCTGAAAATGTTCTCTAGCCAGATACCACATTGGACATATAGGATGTAGTAGCAATTGTATATTCTCCGAATCCTAATAAAAGAAACCATTTGCAATAATCTATGGTCTAGAATAATACAATATAAATCCATAGGAGAAATGGAGTGGAAAAAGTGCAAAGTAAATAATGCTATCCCAATTATTAGTAGAGGAATAACCAGCCACGTTAAGAAAGGAAAAGGAGATGTTATATTATTTAATCTGAAAAGAACTGCTGAAAATAATGGACCCTATAAATCAAACATTATCTCAACCCATTTTTTTTTCGTTGAACTGGCTTGGCTAAATAAACAGAAGTCATACATTGTACTTTTCTTCCCAATTTACTCACACTGTAGTATAAAGCAGAAGTGAGTTCCTCCCGGTTCGGACCGGTTCTATAGAACGGGTAGTAACTTGGCGGCCTGGGTTGCTAGAACTGGCAGCAACTCAGGCCTGCTATGCCCCCAAACCGGCTTTCTCATCTTGTTTTTTGCTTCTGCGCATGCACAGAAGCTGTGTTTTAAGAACTCTGCATGCGCGCGTGCGGCGCAACACTGAGCGAACCGGCAGCGGAGAAAACCGGAACCCACCCCTGGTATAAAGTCTCTAGAATCCAGAGATTGCACAGGCCACTGTTATATCTTTGGTCAAAAGAGTTTCTTGATCATTGTTTCAACTGTGCACTATCCAGAGAGGTATTTACGGGAGAAACTGAATAAATACTTTATTCATAAATATATGAACTATTGCTCAAGCCAAGGACATGTATGCATCAGAAGGAGGAACTCACAAAAATTCCATTCTCGCCACTTTGTAATAAGCTGCATTTCAGCAGTTCAAGTTTCATGCCCTCCCTGCAGTTGCTATTTTTCCTTCCACAATTTGGAAGTATATCATGAGATAGCAAATATGCCCCCCAAGGGGGTAACGCAGCATCAAAATGCTGGTTTCACCATTCTGAAATAGTGGTGAGCTCCTGGATATAAATGCATCTTTAATGAATTACTTATTGCCTTTACTACCTGATTTCTTTACTACTAACATATGATTTTTCCTGCATATATTAACCAACAATATAGTAGCAGAGTTTGAGTAATACAGAGCAAGTTTTATGTTTCTTTTGACATGGGTTTCTCATATGCATGCAGCTGCTGTTGCAACTGCTGTAGAAAAAAATATATGATTTGAGGTTACAAAATGCCCCAAATTCAATTTCTCGATAATTGATATGTTTTCATTGGGAAGCCAAGGAACAGATGATGATTGCCTAAGAAACAGAATATATGTAATTAGGCAGGAGATAATTTGGTAGCCTGTTTGTTACAATGTTTGATAACATGTATTTCGGCCATCAGAAACAGAAGGCAAGTGAATAACTATTCATACTGGGAATGATTTTTAATACTTCGCTTTTGCAAAGTTTAAGATATTATGTCCATTAAGGCAACATGGAACATGCCATTCTTAGGTTTTACAAATCACAAAATAAGGAGTTTGTTGATTATGTTTTAATGTAGGGAACAGTTGGAAACAAAAAACATGTTTTTGTTTTTAGGTTTTTGGGATTGAAGTCATATCACTATACAGCAGTAATGATGCAGTTAATTCAGATGAGATTCTGATGATCTATGCCTTTTACAGTATACTGTATCTGCCTTAATGCATTCAGTGATTGTAGTGATTTATTTACTCTCTATTATGAATTAAATCAATGGAACCATTGCTTTGGAAGGAATCTTACAGATAATCTCATTTAGCCCTCTGTTCACTGCAGGATCTTGGACCAATGGCTATCCAGCTTCTGTTAATTATCTTCAGTGAAACAGAACATACCACTTCATGTGGTAATGTAATTATTGACAGTCCTACCATCACAAAATTCATCCTAACATATTTCCCATAGATTTGT
The DNA here is from genome assembly GCA_023053685.1 of Diadophis punctatus similis. Classification (NCBI taxonomy): domain Eukaryota; kingdom Metazoa; phylum Chordata; class Lepidosauria; order Squamata; family Dipsadidae; genus Diadophis; species Diadophis punctatus. Next base: position 15,008,640 of record JALIGW010000005.1, read on the forward strand.
TAGCTGGGGGGGGGGGGGGATAGTCTAGGGAAGGTTCGAAGATCCACCATGAGGGGCTCCAAAATACATGCAGGAGAGAGAAATTCAATTCAAACTTTTTATTCCCCCAGTAATAAAAAAAAATACACTTCCAAGTGCTTTCTTTACAAGGACTGTACTCGTAACGTGTTACATCAGTCTTTTACACAACTTCAAAAACTTGATACAATTTCATAATTCCTTTCTGCCTAGAGTAGATTCTAGTGGCACTCCACTCAGTACCATTCTCAAAAGCTAAGTAAATACTGTTAGATGGATTTTTACAGGTAGTCCTCGAATTACGACCATAATTGAGCTCAAACTTTCTGTTGCTAAGTGAGACATTTGTTAAGTGAGCTTTGCTCCATTTGACGACCTTTCTTGCCACAGTGGTTAAGTGAATTGTGGCAGTTGTTAAGTTAGTAACATGGTTGTTAAGTGAATCTGGCTTCCCCATTGACTTTGCTTGTCAGAAGGTGGCACAAGGCGATCACCTGACCCTGGGACACTGCAAATGTCATAAACATGCCAAGCATCTGAGTTTTGATCACATGACCATGGGGATGCTGCAATGGTCGTAAGTGTGAAAAATGGTCATAAGTCACTTTTTCAGTGCTGTTGTAAGTTCAAATGGTCACTCAATAAGCTGTTGTAAGTCAATGACTACCTGTAATTGCTAATGTTTATCACATAATCCATTTTATCATCTTATTTAGGGGAGATTATGATAGATAGATAGATAGATAGATAGATAGATAGATAGATAGATAGATAGATAGATAGATAGATAGATAGATAGATAGATAGATAGATAGATAGATAGATAGATAGATAATGATAGATAGATAGATAGATAGATAGATAGATAGATAGATAGATAGATAGATAGATAGATAGATAGATAGATAGATAGATAGATAGATAGATAGTCTGTGTATATACATAAATATAAATGATATTTATAAGATATATAAATGAGTATATAAATTATATACTCATATTTCAGAGTCAAACATTAAAATACAAACTAACATAAAAGGGTAAAGAATAAAAGAATCACAAACAAATTAAAAATGACAAAACATACATCAAATTTATAACAAAGATGTCCACCAAAGATGATAAAAGGTACTTCTCCTGGAGTTCTCAAAGATTACAGTTATCAATTCTGTGATCACTTCAGAGGTGGGTTCCTCCCGGTTCGGACCGGTTCGCCCAAACCGGTAGTAAGCCACTAGTGATGTCACTATGATGTCACGGAACCGGTTCTGTCATTGCCGGTCCGTGGACGCAGCCATCTTTTTTTTAAAAAAATATTTTTTATTTTTTCCTGGGTTTTTTTCTTCTGCACATGCACAGAAGCCGAGTTTCTGGCACTGCGCATGCGTCGCCATCTTGTTTTCAGCTTTTTGGGGGGAATCCTTTTTTGGCACTGTGAATGCGCGCACAAAGCGCGGCCACGCAGCGCGGGAGGAAGCGAACCAGAAGCGAGGTAAGTTAGAACCCACCCCTGGATCACTTCCACTAATTCACTCCATATCCTAGGATGCAATCACCCACCTAGCTTTGGAAACTTGAATTCATTTAAATCAGCTGTAAGGTTCATGTTTCCTTATCTGTCCTGAGCTGTGGCTTCCTCCTTCACTAGTAGGACAGTGATGGACAGACAGGGCTTTGTTTCCTTTCTGAGAGAAGGCAAACATAAAGTATGAATTAAGGCTCACCTTACAGGCACACACGGAGAACGGCTCCTGGTCACCATGAAGGTCCCTTGCAGGATGACCACCAAACCCCTCTCTGGCTTTGACATTACAGCTACCAAAGCATCTGGAGAGGAAATTTCAGACAGGCAATATCACTCAACCAGATTTCAATAATGCTCCTAAGTCTGCTTGCTCATCATCCAAAATGAAGATCCGTGTGGATGAGGATAATTTTATTATACAAGGATCTGGCATTCATTAGATCCAAGGTATGGGCATTTACATCAGATGAGAGAAGTGGCATCAAACTGCTCTTCCTCTTCTCTGGAACAGTCAGCCTGGTGCTTTCCACTGGACCTCTCTGTTGTGTAGTTAATCGCCACTATCTTCTTCTCCCCTCTCTAGTCACTTACCCTACAAACAACTTTACACCCCCTAATCATATTTTGTGATTATTGGTCATTAATTTTAAATATCCTGCAATTTACCTTTATTCATCTCTTCTCTTCTTCTAACATTAATTGGTAATTCTGTGGATAGTAGAAGACCTGACTTCTAGTAGTCATCATTTAATTTTCAAGGATGTTTCCAGTTTCAATGGAAAAATAAAAAGGCAGTTATGCCTCCCCCCACACCCAATTTCCCAAACTAATGCAATATCTTAAACCAAGCAAACAGTATCCACAGGCTAGGTTTCTGGACACTTTCCTGTTTGCAAAACGAAATAAGCGAATGAAATATAGAACTGGCATGAGCTCTTGATTGTCATTTTAAAAGAAAAGACCCCATGTATAAAACTGGACTGAGCATAAATTAGACTTTCAAATGGAGTTCTATTCCTGCTCATTTGTTTCCTTCTTCATTTGTTTTAGAACAAATGGAATCCATACGGAATTGTCCCAACTGTTCTGTTTTCCATTCATTGCCAAGAGACAGCATGTGCTTCTCGTCCCTGGACTAACCAGCACATAAAACCCAATCAGCATAAAAAATTCCCTTGTGATTGCTAGTTTATTAGTCCCCTGGCAAAAAAAAGGCATGAGAAATAACACGCTTACTTAGATAAGAGATTCATCAATATTCTTCAAGCCTTTTGATGCCTTCAATGGTCGTACTTTCCTTCTGTTTGTCTCTCAGTATTACTTTTGCTGGATTTCTCTTGTGTTTGTGCTCAATCTTCATGCGTTCACATTTTAAGGAAAAGTATGTTTGAATATGAATTTTCTCATGGTTTTTTAATGTATGCATTTTATATGCATTCTTTGAAGCATACCTTGAGCAAGCCAGTTTCTGATAAGAAAAAGCATTTCTCCGCATGCTTTTCTCTAATTGACATCTTTATTCATATAATTCCATTAGAAGAGTCTTCTTAACATTACAAATATAATTATATTTTAAAAGTTTGAGGTTTTAAAATTATTTCTTCAATGTTCAAAGTGGTTGGGGCTCTCTGATCTCTTTGATGCTACCAAACCTACTATGTACATCCAGAAATTCCATGGACTGGTATTTTTTTCCTCTATCCTTGTCAGGCAGTGATTTTTATATTGCCTGTTACATGTATATGCAGGGAGCTGCATCCCTATCAAATATAATGGTTTATTCCTGAGCACATGATTAATATGTTCCTAGTACGCATGTGTACATTCCTTTCTTTGATCAGCCCTTCTGTTTCAGCTTCTGTGAAAGCAAGACGTGTATTTTTATAGCAAAGATGTGATTAATGAGATTTATTGTTTTTGTACCAAAATAAATATTTTCTACTTAGAACTTTAAACTGCGGTTTCTTTTCTAATGTCAGAGTTCCAGGAAAAGATCTATTTTCGCCTCTGATGAGAATTATTCTTATTCTGACAATCCTGTGCGTGATGTAGCCTAAAGTTGCTACACAAGATATCTACTGGTTCAGAAGGTCAGTCAGGCAGAATCCAGTAATATCTCAGTTCAGCCACAAGGGATTCAGTTTCCTAATTGCACATTAAGAACTAACATTTCCATAATTAAGTTAATTTCTGGTAAGGAAGTAATTTTGGTTTAGTACACCCATTATTTTTAAGTCTTTAATATCTAGATATTGGTCTACCAAAATTTATTTTTAGCTTTTTTTAAAAAAACCTATAAGACATTAGAACACTTTCTAGGGCTGGAGAATTCTGGGAGTTGAAGTCCACAAATCTTAAAGTTGCCAAGTTTGAAGACCTCTGTTCTAGGGAAACATCTCCAAGGCCCAGGTCAACTGTTCTACTCAACCTTCAACTGGCTGGAAAGTTAACTATTAGAACTTCTGCTGCCTGGTTGCAACTTACCAGTGCTTCTACTTTAGTTTGTCTTGTCACATGTTCACAAGACATGTTAAGCCAAAGAGTGGTGGGTTCCTTCCTTTTTACCCTCCTCTTACTAAATGAGAGAACTATTGAGAGAACATTCACCAGTTCCTCTCCTTAATGTGGGATGGGTTGAAGCCCCAGAAGGATGGAGTGAAGGATGGGAGTTAGCCATCTGTCAAAACTCACTCCCAGCATTGTGTGTTTTGTACAGGGTGCGTTCCAAACGAGCCCAGTAAATGGTTGAATAAGTGGAATGGCTACAAGGTGAAGTAGAATTGGCCCATTCACCATATAGCCCCTTCTCCATTGTGCTTTTCTTTTTGGCAGCACCCAAGTCACTCCCAAACTCCTTGTGCTTTCCTGTGCTGTGGCACTGCTGGCTGCTGGCCAACAAGATAGCAAGCTGGTTGCCTGCCATTATCCAGAGCTACACAAATTTAGGCAGAATTTTTAAAAGCAAAGAGTACTTTTTATCTAGGACTAAAAACAGCAACTGTAACGTAGCCAAGATTTGGCCTGGGTCGAGACAAGGAATCCAATAAACCAATAACAATTTCAAAGGCGAGGACAAGACGCATAGTGACTTGTAACCCGAAGATCAAAAACATAGCATAACAAAAGCACAACAGAAAAGTGGCTCTCGGTATTTTGATTCATGGAACTGGGCCCGGAGGCTATTAAAAAAAACACACCACGCTGAGCCACCACCCAGATGCATAGCTGAGGTAAATTAGTCAACAGAATCTGCTCTCCTGCCAATCTGCTTCTTGCCAGCCTATCTGACCTGCAGCGCTCAACCTTCTGTTGCTGTACCTTTGAAGCATCTTTAAAGCTTGGGACTGGGTGGGTGGGCCTCAGATTTTGAAAGCTTGTCAATCAGTGCAGATAGGCACTCCTGAGACCTTGCTGGATCTGCCTCAGCTAGAGTAGAGTTATTGGCTTCCACGTGGCTGGAATCACCCCCTCCAGTACTATTACCCCTAGAAGCCTCTGGCTCTACTTTCTTCTGCTCATCATCATCAGAAGATGAGTGCAGCAGGACAGGGGTGCGTTCCTCCCGGTTCAGACCGGATCGCCTGAACCGGTAGCAACCCGCTGGTGACATCACTGTCAGTGCCGTTCCATGCGCTCCGCCATCTTTTTCCCCCTTCCGCTGCTTGAAAAAGGGCCCTCCTGCCTGTCCGCAAGTGAATTCTGACTTTTATTTCTTCGCCCGAAGCACAGCTGATGAGCTCCTCAGCTGTGTTCTGGGCTCTTTCCTGCTTCTGAGCATGTGCAGAAGCAAAATTGCACGAGGGGACGTGCGCGAGTGGAGCGAGCAAACTGGTGGCGAAGGTAAGTGGAACCCACCCCTGCAGCAGGACCATAACACTTGCAGCAGATGGACGCCAGGTGCTGATCGGCAGGATTAACTATCTTTCAAAAGACCATCTGGTTTCCAAAAGCTAACTAGTGGATCCCCTTTTCAAAGCCAAACCTCTAAGCCTGGAATCAGTTGAGCATAGGCTCAGAGACTTGGGGGTTAGGAGAAAGAATCTGTTAACCCAACCAGAGTAGAGAACAGTGCCTGGGGATTTGAGGCAACACTCATGACTGAGGCAGGCTGATTTGACCAATAGACAGCTTACTCATTCCCATCTACTAAAGACCACCTCTGACTGGGTTCGTGACAGGTTGGTCTGCAAAGTGTACTAGATTTTATACAGCTTACAACTACCACAACTTGCTACTGGTTCAGAAGGGGAAATGCTACTATAGCACTAGAATAGCTAAACAGAAATCTGAGTTACTCTTGTAATTCTATTACTCAGCTATTGCATTACAGTGAATTCAAGAAAAGAGAGAATGCTCAAATGTACCACCAATCCTTAGTATTTTCAGATAAATGGATCCCCTTAAAGATATGCATCAGCACAAACAGGAACTTTGGGGGAAATTCCCATTTATAGTGTGCTCAAGCATCTCTATTCACTTGAATTTATGGCGATTCAAATGCAACCTCATTTCTCTCTCTCCAAAATCATTGTAGTTATTCATTGTGGTGTCTATAAAGAATGGAAGAACTGAGTGATCAATTGACAGAAAGGAAATCCCCAAAATGAGAGGGGGGGGGGAAGGAGAGAGAAGGGAGAAGCATTTTAATAAATTCCAGCCATGTTATAGCTTATGCCAGTGACTGAATGGAGACACAGCAAATAAATGCCTTTTTATCAGTTTGCAGGCTGGCCCTTTGGATAGAATAGCCAGGAATAAACTTTATCCTCCGAGAATTAAAAATGTAGGCAACCTTTGTAGCAAACCTGATTACAATTCTGTGAACGTGTTGCCTAGCAACCAGACCAAGCTGCAAAGATCTATGTAAATCTCCTCCATGCAATATAGGTGTGGAGTAAGTTTATACTGGAGCTGCTATATGAGTTCCAGAGGACTATGTCAAATAGCAAACCTTCCCTGCCTGCTTTACCAATCCACTAGATATGCTGCTAACCTTCTCCTATATCTTAAGCAATTTTTACAGCAGATTTGTCTGGCAAAACAGAGTTGTCTGACACAGTACTGCATTACCGTGTTTCCCAAAAATAAGACAGGGGCTTATACTTTTTTGACCCCCAAAAATACCCTGGCCTTATTTTCGAGGGGTGGCTTATTATTTCCGGGGTGCAGGCGGGGCGGGGCACGAGACGCACCACTTACTGGAATTTGGCAGCTCTGTGGCCTCTCGGCTAGTCTGTTTAGGGAAAAAACCTTGGAAACAGACAAGCCGAGAGACCATGGAGCTGCAAAGCTCCAGTAAGTGGTGCATCTCTCTTGGCAGGGCGAGCGGAGCAAGGCAGGGCGCGCGTCCTCCTCCCCGCTACACCCTGCAGCAGAAGTCCCCTAAACTCCTTCGAAGCGTTTTGAATCCTGCCTGCAATGAACCCAGAGCAGGCAAGCCAGTCTCCTGTAACTTCGGCTCTTCGGCTTCCAAATCCACCTTGGAAAGCAGCCGCTCTGGACGAGCGTCTAGGACGCGCGTCTCATGCTGGGGCTTTGCGGGGTGGGGTGGGGCGCACGTCCTCCTTCCCGCTGCTTCTGGATTTGGAAGCCAAAGAGCCGAAGAAGTTTGGGGGAAAGAAAGACTTCTGCTGCTTCTGCTTTTGATTGCATGGAAGGAAAGCAGCAGAAGTCTTTTTCTTTCCCCAAACTTCTTCGGTTCATTGGCTTCCAAATCCAGAACAGCGGGGAGGAGGACGCGCGCCCCACCCCGCTCCGCTCGCCCAGCCAAGCCCCAGTGCGAGATGCGCATCCTACCTGGGACTTGTTCCGGTACCTCGGTCGCGTTCTTATTGGTGTTCTCTCCACGGCAGCCCATTCTAAAAGAGAACGTCTCGGCAGCATTTTGAAATGCGCTCCTGCCTGCGTGGAGGCAGGGATCGATGCTCGCCCCCTCTTCCTCGCGGGCAGAAGTGCATTTTAAATTGCCATAGGCAGAGCCCAGAGGAGCCGAGCTAGTCTGCCGCAAAAAGAGCGGCTCCCGGCATGTCCCCCACTTTCCCCAGAAGTAGTAGTTATTTTCAGGGTGGGCCTTATTTCAACGCATGTCCCGAAAAGCCCTGTATAGTTTTCATAGTGATATTGGAACATAGTGATATGGGAACAGGTTATATTGTACTCCTACATATCCATTGTCCTGAGATATATGGTCCAGATAGTTCTTGATTCCAATGGCATGTTTGTGTCATTAGCACTTGTAACACAGAACTTTAATTTGAAGTTCTATTTCAAGTGACACTTGGTAGTTCTAAATTTACTTGTAGAAGCTACAAGGTTTTCTAGTTGCTCGCTTGATCCATAGGGGTTCTTGCTATAATTTAAAATAAAATGTTAACAACTTAGTGCATGCTTAATCTGTAAGTGAATCAATGTCCTATAATGGGCAAGATTATTCAGAATAATACCTCCAAGGTCCCTTCAGTTGGAAGGGACCTTGGAGGTCTTCTAGTCCAGCCCACTGCTCAAGCAGGAAACCCTATACCATTTTAGACAAATGGTTGTCCAGTCTCTTCTTTAAAACTTCCAGTATTGGAGCATCCACAACAGGGGTGGGTTCTACTTACCTTCCCTACCAGTACTGATCGCGACGGAAGTATGTACACACACACACACACACACACACACAGAGAGAGAGAGAGAGAGAGAGAGAGAGAGAGAGAGAGAGAGAGAGAGAGAGAGAGAGAGAGAGAGAGAGAGAGAGAGAGAGAGAGAGAGAGAGAGAGAGAAGGCTGGATATATATGTATGTGTATGTGTATCAGTGGCAGGTTGCCGTCTTACTGGTGCCGGTGCGCTGCGCGCGCATCTCCAAGTTTCAGGAGGGTGCTCGCTCACTAAGCACGCACACCCCCTCATGTGATTTTGCTTCTGCACACGCGTGGAAGCAAAATCACACCGAAATCTCGCAAGGGACGCGCACACGAGAGAGATTTCGGCGCGATTTTCTTCCGCGCATGAGCAAAATCGGCCAAAAATTAATGGGAAAAAATGGCGATGCGCACGGTGGACTGGCAGAGAGGGCTCCAGAGCGGTCAGGCGCAAATTGCGCAATCAGTCGCTCCCTACCGGAACTGTGCACTGGGCAGCTCCAGCAGGAACCCATCTCTGATGTGTATGTGTATATATATACACACACACACATATATACAGTACACACACACACACACACACACACACACTGTTTACAGGTCTAAAGTGAGCTTGGCTCATAATTCTATCTATAATTTTGCTGAATTATATGCCTGCATGACAAAGTTTATGCTGGGAAGCATTGACATCAACTATCCTGGCTGCCATCATTTTTATCTCGATTCTACTTAAATACAGCCAAATTTAGTTCTGGCAATAAGGGATATATTTGTGTGTGGTGGGGTGCATGCCCCTCTATCACAATGCACAGACACATAGAGTACAACAAATTCTACTAAAATAATCTCACAATGAAGGAAAGCTTGTTCACTGTTTACCTAGCCACACTTATAAGATAAGATAACCTTTATTATCACTTTTTTCTGTGAACATATAAAAAAATGAAATTCTGATGCCGCTTGCAAAAATTGTGTGGGTGTGTGGGTGTGTGGGTATGTATCCCCATCCCCATACACACACACACACACACACACACACACACACACACACACACACACACACACACACACACACACAATGTCCTGAGTAGAAGGAAGTGAACTTCCAATAATTTTTTCTGCCTTCTTCACCACGCTGTGCCCAGACTTCTGTCCGAAACAATAATACTTCCAAATATTTCTGACACAGTAATACAATACGACAGGATGCTTTCAATCCTGCTAACACAAAAAAGTGTTTTCTTTCTGATACACACACACACACACACACACACACACACACACACAGAGGCAGGCAGGCAGGCAGGCAGGCAGGCAGGCGGGCAGGCAGGCAGACAGACAGACAGACTAAGTCATATTACAGTAGTTCAACTCTTGGGATAAAACCTGTCATCAGTTCCTCTGGGTGACATTTTAAATCACCCCATTTATATGATATTGCAATTTTGATACATTGCAGAGACAAACAAATAGGGACTATAATGGCAATTTTTTTTTTAGAAGGCTCTATCAAAGACACAGAGAGCCAGTTCATTACAGTGGTTAAGGCTAGAAATTGGGAGATGGGGAGTTCTAGTTCTGCCTGAGGCACAAAGCTAGCTGGGTGACCTTGGGCCAGTTCCTCTCCCTCAGCCCAAGGAAGAAATCAAGAGCAATCAATTTCTGAAAATGTTGTCAAGAAAACTGTAGGGACCAGTCCAAGCAACGACCACAAATCAAAATTGACTCTAATGTACAAATATTTTTTTTTTAAAAGAACCAGGTGTATGATTATGGAAGACATAATTTAAGACTGGCTATCCTTTTTCTAGATTATGAGAATGCTAAAGAAATTAACAGAAGGCACAAAGCTTGGCAACAAAATGCTCCAAATGTGATTTGGTTCAGATCCTTTTTTCCCCTTTGCTACCAACTAGTTTTCTCTTAGTCAACATTTTGCATCCAATCAACATCCTTAGTTTTCAGTGAACTGTTTCCCCTCACTCTCCATCGTAGTGTCTCCTTCTCCTTCTCCTTCTCCTTCTCCTTCTCCTTCTCCTTCTCCTTCTCCTTCTCCTTCTCCTTCTCCTTCTCCTTCTCCTTCTCCTTCTCCTTCTCCTTCTCCTTCTCCTTCTCCTTCTCCTTCTCCTTCTTCTTCTTCTTCTTCTTCTTCTTCTTCTTCTTCTTCTTCTTCCACTTCCTCTTCTTCCTTCTCCTCCTCCTCCTCCTCCTCCTCCTCCTCCTCCTCCTCCTCCTCCTCCTCCTCCTCCTCCTCCTCCTCCTCCCAATAATGAGTGGACAATGGTAAGGAACTAAGGAACAAAATAATAGAACCAAGCCAAAGCTTTTATTCGGACCATCTGCGAATTACTGGCAATGTTTTGAGCTGAACAGTAAGGTTTACAGACTTTCCTTGCTGTGCAAAAAGTACCCAATTTTTATATCTACAAAATAAACATAATGTGAATACTAGCTAGTAGCAAATGGCACAACAAATAGGTTTATTTAAAACAAAGTCCAAAATCAAATGTCAAAAAAAAATCAACCCTCAAAACATTTTATTTCTCGCCGATAGTGATACAAACAAAATTTGCTTTTCCTTACCCATAGAGACCTTTAGTTATATTGATGCATATAATTACAGCAAGTCAGAGCTGCCATCATGCCTGGAGCAATTTTTTAAAAAAAGAAAGACAAATGTTAGAAATGCATGAAGCCTGTGAACTGAATGTGAAGATAACATTTAATGTTCCAAAATTCAATATGAATTCAACTGCAATGCATAATAGGATTGATAGCAGTGATTAAATATGTTCACTTGACAGCAAAAAAAGGTCACCTGTGGGAAAACAATAGGAAGCTGAGAAAATGGAGGAAAGGGCAGTATCCTATTATACAGGTACTTTCAACAAGTTTTATTGCCAAGAAAAAGAGGGAGGGAAAAAACGCTATAATTTAATTTAATTTAATTTAATTAATCGTTCTTATATGCCGCCCAACTCCTGTGGGACTCAGGGCGACTTACAGCATAATAAAAGAACAATTCATAGCAAACAGTACTACTGTAATAATTAAAAAGAATTACAAAAATTAAAAACAGATCAACATTCATACATGGGGGTTTGATCTCAATTTCACCCCGCCTGCAGGAAGAGCCATGTTTTAACGGATTTGCGGAAGGCCAATAGGGTGGGGATAGTCCGGATCTCTGGGGGGAGTTGATTCCAGAGAGTCGGAGCTCCCACAGAGAAGGATCTCCCCCGTGTTCCCACCAACCGACATTGCTTGGTTGATGGGACCTGGAGGAGACCAACTCTGTGGGACCTAACCGGTCGAAGGGAGACATGCGGTAGGATGTGGTCCTGCAGGTAACCTGGCCCTCATAATCATCAGGCTAGCAAATGAACAAAATATACATACAAAGTAAATGTCCTTTGTTTACACTTCCTTATGTTAATAATAATAATAAAAAGTGTAACAGGAAAATTATTACTGAATGTTTTCAGCAGAATTGCAGAACTGAAGAAGCTTCTTGGATGAGAAGCAAAACGTCTTCAAAGTGTTTTTGGGGAGAAAAAACATCTTTGAGACAACCATGATCCAGGTGATTGAGAATCTCCATAGACATAATGCTGAATATCTACAAAATGCAAAAATGTGGATCTTAATCAGGGAAGTAGACTTCTCTGTTTTTTCTACAGTTCATAAGTGAACCTGTTAGTTAACCTAAAATTTCCTCACAGTTCCAAAATATATCAGGAATTTCAGATCAGGGTTTTAAATTATTCAATCTGTCCAAGCAGGAAAAGCTTCTTGCTGTTGTTGTTTACCCCTTATATAGTAATAGTTTATTATTTTTCCAAAGGTACTTTTTTTTCAAGAGGCAACTGGACTTTCTGGTTTTTCTTTGAAGACGTTTCGCTTCTTGGATGAGAAGCGAAACGTCTTCAAAGAAAAACCAGACAGTCCAGTTGCCTCTTGAAAAAGAAGTACCTTTGGGACAACCATGACCTGGATGACTGAGAATCCCCATAGACAATAGTTTATTGTTATATTTTACTTCACTTCCTTTTTTTAAAAAAAATGCACATTTTATGTTTTTTTTTCTTGGATAAAGTACATATTTTTTATCCTTGCATTTTGTTCTGTTCTATTGCTTTTTCAAAAATAATAATAAAAAATAAATGATAAAGACACAAGAGGCAGATTCAGATGCACCATCATTCTTTAAGAGGAGATTCTAGAGAAGTAAGAAGCCTGGATCAATGGCAATATAACGGAGGTGTGAATTTTGATTTCTTCCTCAAAATTTCTGAATAAATTGCATTGAAGAAAATCCAGTGTAAAAGTCTCATCCTTCTCTTCTGAGTAATTTATAACATGTCATTATTTTTGCTTAAGGAGTTTTCTGCTAATTGATACCTGCAGAGCCCTGCTGCTTCACAATGCCTACTTGAAACCTAAGAATAGCCTCCCCCCCCCTTTAAGAACAAGCAATAAAACCCTTCTTAGTATCGCTGGAAACTGAAGCTTAGTCTCAATTTCATCAATAAACAGAATTCCAAGTGGGAGTAAGAGAGGGAAAACTACAGATGGTTTCAGGTGGAAGAATTTTTTCTGGAGGAGAAGGCTACATCTCATTCCAGCTCACTGCGAACCCTAGTGCAACCCCAGGATTGGTGCAAAAGTGATTAGTGCATGAAGAGTTTGGCACGCAAGGCCTTGCAGCCTCAAATGCCTGAGACAAAGTCACAGTCAAATTATCCTACATTGGCTCCGACAAGCACAAGTTCTCCTCAGTAACCCTACTTCATAATTTCACATAAATAGATGCCAATCCATAAGGCATAATTATGGTAGGGATTTAATGTGGTGCTTTTCTTTTCTTTGCAGATTGATGTATGAGGCTTTGACACAAGAAAGTTCCTTAATTATAATTATACGTTCCCCTTTCCTACTAGCATGTCAATTACTCAAATAAAATATAACTAAAGTTTCCCAATTTGAAAATAGTTCACTGTGTTGGGAATTCAAGCAGGAAAGACTCCAAATGCTTTGTGCAAATTGCAAAACTTTCTGCTTTTCTGTGAAATTTCTATAATGAATTTATTTGTGTTTAAATTGTTAAAGACACTGCTGTCCCAAAATCATGGACTAACATTGATCACTCTGCTAAACAAATAATTCCCTCACCACTGTCAAACTATTCACTAAGGCTACATTACTATTACTATTAGTCTTCTCATTGTTCCTATCACCCAACTCCTCCCACTTATAACTTGTTGCTTGTATCCTTACGATTGATTGTTTCCTGATTGCTTATTTGTACCCTATGACAATCATTAAGTGTTGTACCTCATGATTCTTGACAAATGTATCTTTTCTTTTATGTACACTGAGAGCATATGCACCAAAGACAAATTCCTTGTGTGTTCAATCACACTTGGCCAATAAAGAATTCTATTCTATTCTATTCTATTCTATTCTATTCTATTCTATTCTATTCCATTCTATTCCATTCCATTCCATTCCATTCCATTCCATTCCATTCTATTCTATTCTATTCTATTCTATTCTATTCTATTCTATTCTATTCTATTCTATTCTATTCCCCCTGTCCAACTATACATGACTCATTCTAGCCAGACTTAGCAGTTAAAGTTGGGAATGTTTCGGTTTAATTTACTGAGATTCGTGAACTTGTATAATGACTTGGGGGTATATGCTTCTTAGCATGCTTCATATTTTTTACATGGAATTAATATAAGTTGCTTATTACAGGTAGTGTATAATCATTACAGGTAGTCCTCAACTTACAAGACTTCATTTAGGAGACTGTTCAAAGTTACAACGGCACTGAACAAAGTGACTTATGACTGTTTTTCACACATACAACCATTGCAGCCTCCCCACAGTCACGTGATCAAAATTCAGATGCTTGGCAACTGGTTCATAATTATGATGGTTGCAGTGTCCCGGGGTCATGTGATCCCCATTTGTGCCCTTCTGATGAGCAAACTCAATGGGGAAGCCAGATTCACTTAACAACCATGTTACTAACTTAACAACTGCAGTGATTCACTTAGCAACTTCACTGTAGCAAGAAAAGTCATAAAATGGGGCAAAGTTTACTTAACAACTGTCTCGCTTAGCAATAGAAATTTTGATCTCTATTGTGGTTGTAAGTCGAGGACTACCTGTATACAAGTTCCATGAATTTCAATATTATACTGGATGTAAAGAAATAAAGCAATGTCCAATTCATTCTGCATGTCCTGTCTGTTTTTCGGACAAATCCCATCACATAACATGTCCCAAAGGTGCTTTTTTTTCCAAAAGGCAGCTGGACTTTCTTGTTTTATTTTCTTTGAAAACGTTTTGCTTCTCAACCAAGAAACTTCTTCACTTTTGAAGGATTGAAAAAAGCTTCTTCGATGAGAAGCGAAACATTTTCAAAGGAAAAAAACCAAGAAAGTCCTGTTTTCTTTTGGGAAAAAAGCACCTTTGAGACAGCCATGACTTGGATGATTGATCATCTCCATAGACATCACATAACATGGCAAACTGTTGTTAAAATGGAAGGGATTTTCAAGTGCAACTTGCCATGTGACTGTCAAGAGGACCATATGGGAGAAAGAGAATTAAAAGGCGACTCTACTCAGTACAATTGGGCATATTTAAAATATTTGCATAAGTCAAGGTATCATTGGTGTCTTGAATCCCATTCAGAAAAAATGGAATATCTCTGAATTCAGTAATCAATAAGACAGAAGCAAATCAATGCCATTCATATTCTTAATTGAGTGAAGTAAGTGTTAATAACACTAAGGAGCAACCTTACTATCACATGGAGAGAATGGGACGGGGGTGGCGGCAGGATGACATCATATGTATCACTTGCACAATGGCAAGTGACATTGTCATGTCATCATGGTTTCATTCAAAAGCATTTGCTTTCCATCAGGTTGAAGCAGAAAGAGATGGGAAACTGGATTCTTCCTTCAGCAGTCTGAAACTCTGTTAGGCTCCTGCCCTGGTTTGTTGATGGTTTGTTTTCCATTTCAACCAGAATGATAATAGCAATAGCAATAGCACTTAGACTTATATAACTCTTCACAGTGCTTTACAGCCCTCTCTAAGCAGTTTACAAAGTCAGCATATTGCCCCCAACAATTTGGGTCCTCATTTTACCCACCTCGGAAGGATGGAAGGCTGAGTCAACCTTGAATCTGGTGAAATTTGAACTGCCAAATTGTAGGCAGCTGGCAGTGAGCAGAAGTAGCCCGCAGTACTGCATTCTAACCACTGCACCACCACAGCTCATAATAGCAACTATTATGTAACTGTTATTTAATATCACAGAAATCTACATTTCACTCAATTTTAGCATAAGATGTTATTCCCCCTAAATACTTAAGATCATGGTATTGCAATGTACAGTATGTGAATTCTTTTGTTTTTGTTTTTTGGCATTTTTAATTGCTTGGTGTAAGTGACAATAAAATTGTGAATGCGGATTAAGAGACTATATTCAGTCCTTCACAAAATTTTGATGCAATTTTATCTAATATTCTTTCTTTTAAATAATAAATAAATTTGGACTGAGCTCTTTCTAGAGGTATAAATCAACACTGAGGGTCCGAGCAGGATCCCATAAAGAAGCTGTTCCAGTGACTTGAGCTGAAAAAGCTTAATTGTGGCAGGAACATAATATCCTCCCCCTGAGCGGAAAAAATTGAGAATTAACATTAGTTGATCTTTGTTAGAATATTCATGACTGGGAGAGCCATGTTAACAAGGTTAGCCAATGAATAGGCATAGCAACTGAGTCAGCCAATAGGAGCTAACCACTTCTGAGTCTGTGCAGAGAATCAAAACTGGAACTTAAGCTTAAGGCTGGGCATGACTCACTCTCCACTCTGCACTCTCCTCTCTGTACTCTCTGCTGAAATGAAACTAACTCTCCTGCTTGTGTTTACCTGTAACTGATTGAAGAAGAATTCTGCTAATTTATTTATTTATTTTATTTATTTAAATAGATTTGTATGCCGCCCAACTCCCAGGGGATTCTGGGCAGCTCACACCATGTCAAATCCATTTATCAATATAAAAATCATAACAGTTAAAAACTACAAAAGTTAAAAAAACATCTAGCATTCATAACCAGGTATTAGTATTGTAAATATATTTGCAATTGTAAATATATATATTATTATGTTTATAAAGAAGTTATTGAATCCAGCTGAATCAGTCATCTGTGTGTGCTTCTGGTTTTGATTTTCCAACAAACTTTAACAATCTTGGGAAATGGGACAATTTGCCACAGTCAACTCGCCATGGCCAATTCATCCAGCCAACTCATCAGGGCCAACTCGCTGCGGGAGAACTCAGCATGGCCAACTCACCATGGGACAACTCTCTGCGGGAGAATGTAACAATTCTATTTAATTATTTAAAATAAATAAAAATATTTTAATTTTTGCCATTTACATTTTATTCTGTTCCTCCTTTGGCATCCTTTCTTTAATGATTCTATTCCACCATTTCTTTTATATTAGTGTAACTCTTGTCCCGCAGCGAGTTGTCCTGTGGCGAGATGGCCGTGGCGAGTTGTTCTGCAGGAAGTTGGCCATGACAAGATGGCTGTGGTAAGTTAGCCATGGTGAGTTTGGCTGTGGTGTGTTGGTCATGGCGAGTTGGCCATGGTGAATGGTAATAGACCCGGATGGCCATAGGAAGCTGCATATTCACAATGTGCTTGTCTCGAGCTGGTGGCATGTATGGCCACACCTAGATATTTAAAGGTGGCCATTTGCTCTATGTTATGTCCATTGAGATACCATGAGCAGAGTTTTGGCCTTTTCGCAAAGGCCATGATCTTAGTTTTCTTAGTTTTTTATGTCCAGTTTTTCATTATTAGAATACTGGAGAGCAATTAATATGCATAAATGTCGAACTGTCAGAAACATGAATAATTTGAAAAAAAAGAATATAAAGGAAGCTAATGGACAGTATTATCGGGTAATTTTTCAAACTAGAAAAGGGTTGGAGAGGGGAAGTGGAGTTAGGATGGGAACAAGTTGTTGTCTTAACTTTCTTTCAGAAAGCAGTTCTTTTTGCTCCACATCTTAGTGCTTCTCCAATTTACAATTTGGCTTTCAATCAGTCTCCTTTCCCTGCTGTTGGCACGTAGCTGAGCATATTGATATTTTTTTTTATTCTTTACTATCCCTGGAGATTTTCTCAAGAGCTTTAAAGAGGAACAGTTAATAATAACTACATATTTTGAACAGTCTATTCTTTCCGATTAGGACCTCTCTGTAACCTGCTGCCCTATGGAAGTGAGGGACTCTAACTTCCATCATCCCACAAGCATTGAGATGACTGGTAGCAGCGGTGGTTGCTCCCGGTTCGGCCCGGTTCTTAGAACCGGTAGCGCCAACGCGCGAACCGGTAGTAAAGGGTTTTAGAACCCACTACTGACTGGTAGTATGGTTGTGCCCATTCTTTAAAGTTCCATGGTTTCCTGACATGCACACATTAGGAAGAACCATTATATCTCAAAGGGGTTCAAGGTGGAATCCTATGTATCAAAATCTTTTATGGTAGACATTGTGATCTACACACCAGTGTTTCTCAGTCTCAGCAACATTAGGAAGTGCGGACTTCAACTCCCAGAATGCATGCTAGGAAATTTGGGGAGGTGAAGTCCATACTTCTTAAAGGTACCATGATGAAGAAGCACTCATCTACACTAGTCAGTGTTGGCAGTAGTAACCGTTATGGAGAATTTCTAACAAGGCTCTTAGCCTACATGACTTAGAGGCACAGCTCTCTTTGACTGATTGTTTGCATATCTTTGCTGCTGAAAATGATTAGAGGTTTATGTGGCTTCTACTAGGAATGGCTAATCGATACAGGCAAACTAGGTGGCTAACCAAAGTATCAAACAGAATGCCAAATTCCCCTCCCCCACCCAAAAAAGGGAGGGAATCAAATAAAAATACAGGTGTGATTCCCCCCACCACCACCAAGTGATGGAGACCTTATATTGGCACTATTTGCTTGATCCTACTGAGATATAAGGGAATTATATCACTTTTTAGTCCTTGTTTTACTGTATTTTATAAACAAATCACCCAACATGCAATGAAGTAATGTGAAAAAGCCATCCCTACCTTTGATTCAGTAGGTAGTTGTGCCATCTTTTAGCTAAAGAATTGCAAAATTAGAGAATAACAGAGTTGGAAGGGACCTTGGAGGTCTTCTAGTCCAACCCTCTGCTCAGGCAGGAAATCCTATAACATTTCAGACAAATGATTGTCTAATCTCTTCTTTAAAACCTCCAGTGTTGGAGCACCCAGAACTTCTGGAGGCAAGTCGTTTCACTGATTTCCACTCAAATCAAACACTTCCTATCAAAATTGGTGAGATTTTATATAGGACAAGATTTTATATAAATCAGCCTTTACAAATTAACAAAATACGCACACAACTGGCTCTAGTTGGCCCTTTAATTGAACTGGTTGAACTGGTTAAAGGTAGATTATGCTGGTAGATCACATGTTGGATGACTTCAGTTATGAAATGATGAAACAATATTATAATAAGGCCCACAAGGAGTTCTGATAACAATTGGTGGCAAAGATATGCAATACTTTGGAGATTCCAAAAGGCAACAAATAGTCTTTCATAACTGTCCTACGAAAAAAAATCAGAATAATTTGCATACAGATCATATTTTCTTCCAGGTTAAGTACTATCTATCACTTAGGATAAGTGCAAGGTGGAGAGAAATAAGGTAGAGACAGTGGAGATGCTATAGTATCTGGTGCCATAGTAAAGATAGATAGATACGCTTTTATTGCGGTCGGAGACCAATTTAAAATACACATAAAAAGGGGGGGTAAATTTTACAAATATAGATAGCTCATGTGACAGTATACCATCTACAACAATCTATACCGTCAATACTAGTGATCCTCTGCAGTAAGGGTTACCCGTCTTTTCCTCCGTTTTTCAGCCACGACTGCAGCAAAAATTTTTGCCACCTTTGAGGTTATATTAGGGTCTATATCCTGGAGTAGGAAATAAAGGCTGAACAGATCCGGTGAACCAGGGAATCTCTGGGAGCCATAGTAAATAGGATCAGATCATGAATGACATCATCACTGGATGTTGACCTTTCCAACTTATATATGGTACTTGAGAGCATCTGTGGTCACCTGTTTGCTTTTCCAATAGGGACAAATAGAATATCTATCACAGCAAAAAACGCAATCCATCTGGAACCTTGCAGAAATTTAGTGTTACATTGAGGCATGGACAAACCCTTTCCCCTATAAGGGACTATTTAAATATTGGAATAAATACTGAAGCTGTAAGTCTGGGAATGCATTTTTCAGTTAAGTTTTATTGACAACCTCTAATGGGTTAATTATCTCACTGATCACTTCACAGTCTAATTATAACCAAGCTAATGAGGAAATTTCAGAGTCCCCTCGGATGTGTAAGAAGTCTGGTTCATGTCAAAGGAGAATGTAAATTGAAACATGATTGCTGAAAGTTCTTACAGAAAAATTAATTTCACGCACGTGCAAAGGCCGTTTCTTTTAGACCAGAGAGTTCAACAGTTTCCTTGTAGGGCTGGGCATTGATTTGTGAAATAATTCATCCTGTACAGAAGTTTCCATGACTTGGAACCCTAACAAGCTATAAATGGAAGAATGAACTAAGAAAATGCCATCTAGCTAGAGCAAGGGTGTCAAACTCGATTTCATTGAGGGCCACATAAGGGTTGTGTTTGACCTCAGGGGACTGGGGTGGGTGTGGCCGGGGTGGGTGTGGCCAGCTCGACATCACTCGTGTCGGGGACTCCCGTAGTGGCCTGAGCGCTCTGCCAGCAAAAACTGGCTCCCAAGCTCCGTTTCGGCTGCAATGGTCTCCTGCAACCCACTGCCAGCGAAAACAGAGCTTACAAGGGCCCCGTGCTGCCCTCCCGCGCTCCGTTTTCACTGGCAGAGGCACCACGGGCCAGTCCTTTGCTGTTTCCAGGGTAGCCCCATGGGCCAGATCTAAATACCCCATGAGCCGGATCTGGCCCCCGGGTCTTGAGTTTGACACCCCAGAGCTAGAGGATACCCACTTGTATTAGCCAGAGTTAATTATGCCAGGTAGTTGCTTATCTGTATGAACATTTTCTTTGAAATTCAACAAATGTGTAGTTTGGCATCAGACAGACAGACTGGGGCTTCAGGGAATTAAATCCCATCACATTTGTAGAGCATTGAGATGAAAAGCCACAAGCAATCTCTATCTTTGGCTATCAGTGGATAAAAAACAATAACTATAAAAACCCCATGGAGAGATGTGAAGGTAGCTCAACCTTTTTGAGCATTGTCCATGGATATTCTCCGTCATCCATGCCATGGTTGTCCCAAAGGTGCTTTTTCAAAAGGCAACTGGATTTCTGGTTTTTTCTTGAAGACGTTTCACTTCTCATCCAAGAAAAGCTTCTTCAGTTCTAACTTTCTGAGTGTTAGATTTCCAGTCATTGTTAGACTACTAATTTTAGACTTAGACTTAGAATAACTTTATTGTCACTTTAAATGTACAATAGGAGCCGAGATGGCGCAGTGGTTAAATGCAGCTACTGCAGGCTACTCCAGCTGACTGCTAGTTCAGCAGTTCAGCTGTTCAAATCTCACCAGGCTCAAGGTTGACCCAGCCTTCCATCCTTCCGAGGTGGGTAAAATGAGGACCCAGATTGTTGGGGGCAATATGCTGAACTCTGTAAACCGCTTAGAGAGGGCTGTAAAGCACTATGAAGCGGTATATAAGTATATAAGTGGTATATAAGTATATAAGCGGTATATAAGTCTAAGTGCTATTGCTATAAGTGCTATTAATCGGCATACATTAAAATGAAATTTCATTGCATATAGCTCTCAAAGGGTCACCACCGCCAATATACACTACATAAGTATGACAAAAATATAATTAAATAAAAATTATGCATATACCCACATACCCACATATATGACACAGAGAAACAGCACAGTCTAATTCGGATGTATAGCAGGGGTTGCTACCAGTTCACTCCAGTTCGGGTGAACTGGTAGCTCTGCCCACCCTCCTGGACATCATCACAGATGATCTGCGCATGTGCAGAAGGTTCTGCGCATGCGCAGAAGCGCCACGTGTGAGCGAAGCGAGCGAGCATGTGCACAGGTTCACAGTTCCGAACCAGTAGCGAAGGTAAGTGAAACCCACTACTGATGTATACATGTACATGGTGAGAAAAACGAATCTTGCTAGTTTACCAGACGGATGGCATAGGGAACAAAGCTGTTACAGAATCTGTTAGCCCTGCTAGAAATACTTTGAAACCTCCTCCAAGAAGGGGGGAGCAACAGAAACAGACAGTAAAGTGGGTGTGTGGGGTCTCCAACAATGCTTTGAGCTCTAAGCTTATAGCGTTTATAAGCAGTATCCTGAATGATGGGAAGCAAGCTTCCTATAATCTTCTCGGCTCTCCTTACCACCAGTAGTGGGTTCCTACCGGTGCGCTCTCCGCCTTTCTTCGCCGCCGAGCCGAAGAAGCTGGCGGCGTTTGCGGCGCGGGGCTTCCCCCGCCCGCTTTCCCGGGACGCCGCCATTTGCGTTCTTCTGCACTCTGCGCAAGCAGCGCTTATGCAGAGTGCAGAAGAACACAAATGGCGGCATCCCGGCGTCCCGGGAAAGCGGGCGGGGGAAGCCCCGCGCCGCAAACGCTGCCAGCTTCTTCGGCTCGGCGGCGAAGAAAGGCAGAGAGCGCACCGGTAGGAACCCACTACTGCTTACCACTCTCTGTATGCCAATCAATCTCATCACCCTAATTGTAGGGCACACTAGCTAGGGAGGATGGGATTGTCTAGGGACTGAATCTTGAAGAAATTAAGAGTTACTTCTCCTTGCAGGAATAATTTGTGGAATGAGAAACCCGATCTTCTGAGAGGGGCACTTAGAAAAAATGCTGTGACCTGGCAGGCCTATTCAACAGAGCCTATGCTGAGAAGGGATAATGGATGCACGTCGTTATTATTCTGAGTTATTGTTGTAGACATGTAAATCATTTGAGCAATTAAATTCTACAGAAAATACTGCATAATTACATCACACTGCTCTGTATCCACTGTATGATAGTGTCCAGGTTAATGGGATTTTTTTTCTGTGCTCTTCGTGGGCATCCTCATTAATTCACGGAAAGGTCTGTTAATCTGATGGGTGTAATTGCTATTCTAAAAATAGCTATCCGCAGCTTTGCTGTTTGTAAAAAATGCTGGAAATTGGGGGGAGGGGAGGGAGAGGGCAGAACAAATATATTTTATTAGGAAATGCATATTAAGAAGTGCAAATGTATTAAGAAATTGCCCATTGTGAGAATGGGCAACTGTAATCCTCAGTATGTATCCTGGAACCGTCAGGTTTTGCAAGATAATTAGCAATCAGAAGCTGAAAATGCTGCCGGTATATACAATGTCTTTAACAAATATCTTAACTAGTTGCCATTGAGTTGTATCTGATAGGTGATATATATCTCTTAACACAAAGTTGGACAAGATTGGAAGCTGCTTCATTATAACTGCTCTTTCTTTTTCATTGCTATGTATTTCCTTGCAACTTTTTTTCATTCAATGTTTTTCTTTATTTTCTTTATTTTTCTCTTTCAAAATGTTTATTGTTTTTATTCTTTTAAAAATGTCTCTAGGAAAAATTCTGTATTAAAAGCAAAACTATGTATACGGCAAAGAGCAGCCTCTGAAAGCCTGAGATGCAACCTTTAAGTTGCCAACAAACTATATTTTTCTAATGCAATAAATGAGGAATGATATTTAATCATCATAATCATTGCCATCATTCCAGGTCATTGGGAAGGACTTGATAGGTACATAAAAATGCCAAATCCAGTCTAAACATATGGTTGACTGTGCACACCAAACATAATAATAAAAACAGGGTGGCACCTTTCACCGGAGAAGGGTTTTAAGACATGCGGAATTAATAGAAACTAAGAAGTTCATCAGTATTTGATGTCTTCCACTAACACAGTGGTGTCAAATTCAAGGCCCACGGCCTGAATCTGGCCCACAGGGTGCTTAGATCTGGCCCGCAGGGCAACCCTGGAAACAGCGGAGGGACCGGCCTGTGGTACCTCTGCCAGAGAAAATGGAGCTCGGGAAGGCCGTGTGCAGCCCTCCTGAGCTCCGTCTCGGACTGGCTAAGCCAAACCCATGCGTTAATGACGTCAAGACACTTTCAAAAGTATTGACTTCAGCTTTAATCATGCTACAGGTAAGAGCTCAGACCATACTGAACCAATTCAGGTCAATGTCAGCGCTGAGAGCATACGCCTCTCAGTGCTATTTATGCAAATCCTCATCATTCCCCCCCACCAAACCACCATCCGGCGCTGCAAACCCTTCCTCCCCCAGCTGGTCATTAGCCACACGTGGCTTAGATTCTCTCTTTCCGGTTGCAGCTTCACTTTGCTCGGGTTTCTCTGCGTCTCATTTATAAGGTGACCAGACGTCCCGATTTTGGCGGGACAAACCCGCTTTTTCATCATTTGTCCCGCGTCCCGCCCGTTCTCTAAAAAGTCCCAATTTTTTGAAAGAATGCACGACTAGGGCATTCTTTCAAAAAATCGGCCTGAAAGGCAGCAGGCCTCTCAGCTCGGGCCGGCTGTGGGCGGCGGGCGGGCGTCCCGCGTTGTTGACTCCTCCGGCGGCGGCTGGAAGCTGGGGGGAGGGGGAAGGGAGGCTGCTCCTCCTCTCCTTCCCCCGCCCCATCCCTAGCCCCACCCTCGGAGGCGCCGCTGCTGTTGGGAGGGGTGAGGGACGAGGAGCCGTCGCCGCTTTGAGTTTACGAGCGGCGCAAACAGCCCTTCCTCGTCCCCCTCCCCTTTCTTCCCCCCGTCGCCTCGCTGCCGCCGTTGCCCTGGGGCCGGGCGGGCGACCGGGAGACCGCGGGGCTTGGATGCTTGGAGCAGGTAAGCTGCCGGCTGCCTCCTTTCCCCGTCTCCCGCCTCCCGTTCGTTGCTTGCCAGCCCGGCCGAAGGGAAGGCGGAAGGCGAGGAAAGGCCTCCCGAAAGGGAGGCGGGCTCCCGAAGGGTTTTCCCGAGGCCTTTCCTCGCCTCCCGCCTTCCCTTCGGCCGGGCTGGCAAGCAATGAATGGGAGGTGGGAGACGGGGAAAGGAGGCAGCCGGCAGCTTACCTGTCGCGAGCTGCAGGCATCCAAGCGCCCTCCCGCCTCCCCCCCCTCCCCCCCACCTCACCTGGACGCCGACATTTGCTGTTTTGCCCTCTGCGCATGCGCAGCGTTCTGCGCATGCGCAGAGGGCAAAACAAATGGCGGCGCCCAGGCGCCCCCCCCCCCGTCCCGCTTAAAAAAAAAAATCTGGTCACTTTACTCATTTAACATGATGTTATTCACCTGCGTCAGGCTTTGAACCGCTGAGAATAGTTCATTGTGTTGGCAACCATCGATCCCCGGTCTCAGTGTCTCTCCCTCCCACCAAGGTGCATATGTCGAGCCTTGGCACAACACTCTGTTTTCGCTGGCATAGGGTTGCAAGGAGGCCATCGCAGCCAGAAATGGAGCTCATGAGCCTGTTTTAGCTGGCAGAGCGCTCGGGCCGCCACAGGTGCCCCCAACACAAGTGATGTCAAGCTGCCACGCCCACCCTGGTCACACCCACCCCGGCCCCCCAAGGTCAAACACAACCCTGATGGGGCCCTCAATGAAATCGAGTTTGACACCCCTGCAGTAGCAATATAAATATAAATAAATCAGAATAGAGCTGGAAGAAAACTTGGAGATGTTCTAGTCCAATCCTCTGCTCAAGCAGGAGACCCTGTACCATTTCAGACAGGCTGCTATCCAGTCTCTTCTTAAAAACTTCCAGTGATGGAGCACCCACAACTTCTGAAGACAAGCTCTTCCACTGATTAATTGTCCTCACTGTTAGGAAGTTTCTCCTTAATTCCTGGTTGCTTCTCTCCTTGATTAGTTTCCATCCATTGTTCCTTGTCTTGTCCTCTGGTGCTATGGAAAATAAGGTGTCCCCCTCTTCTTTGTGGCAGCCCCTCAAATACTGGAATACCACTGTCATGTCACCCTTAGTCGTTCTTTTCTCTAGACTGGCCATATCCAATTCCTGCAACCGTTCTTCATATGTTTTAAAGACTGCTGCTTCAAAGGAGGATTTTAAAATAATGACAGTATGCAGTTCTTTCAATCTCTAAGAGAGTCATATATTAAAATGTGCCTTTCTAATAAAAACATATAGCACGTTTCGGGGCTTTCTAATTAGCAGACTGAATGCAGACATGCACGTGCACAAACACACTAGTTTGTTAGACCTAGACCAGTGATGGCGAACCTTTTTTTCCTCGGGTGCCAAAAGCACGGGCGTGCATGCTATTGTGCACATGCGAGTGCCCACACCAATAATTCAATGCCCCCCTGCCCATGCGCATGTGATCCCCTTGTGCTGCCCCGCCTCAATGCATGTGTGCACGATCCTCCCGCTCCATTTCCCGACTTTGGGTGGGCCCGGTAGGCCCATTTTTCGCCCTCCCCAGGCTCCAGAGGTTTTCTTGGAGCCTGAGGAGTGCGAAAATGGCTTCCCCCGCCCCCCCTGGAGGCCGAAAACGCCCTCCCAGAGCTTCAGCACAAACCGAAAATCAGCTGGCTGGCGCGCACATGCGCCCTGGAGCTAAGTTAGGGCAATGGCTCGTGTGCCGGCAGATATGGCTCCGCGTGCCACCTGTGGCACGCGTGCCATAGGTTCGCCATCACTGACCTAGACACTCTTAAAACACAGACAACTGGATGTTATTTGGGTTCTTTGATAGCTATTGATCAAACAAATGAAGTAATCAATAGCCTTGTTAAAACAAGAAGGAAATCTATACTGGAGTGTTTGGGCTTGTGTTAGGGAAGCTGGAGAGAGAGAAAAAAGGAAAAGTACTGGTAGGAAAATATTGCAGCATTGATTTGATGTACTGAAACACAATTGGACGTGGCCAAATGACATGTATGACATGGGTCTCCTGGAAAAATATAAAAAGGGAAACTGCAATCTGTACATGTTGAAATTAATTCCTAGACCCTATTCCTAGGGTCCATGTGACAGATGGGGTATAGAACTGGCAGAAACTAGAAACAATAGGAGGGAATTAAAACGAATTTATAATTTGCATTTCATCACAGCAAAGGCAAGGATTACATTATTCTGAGAGATCTGATGAGCTGGAAAACTGATTGTAAATGCTTTAAATAAAAAACTTGAGTGTACCCCTTTCAGAATCTGCACATTAAAAATGACATAGCAGATGGTTGACCGATACAGAATAGTAAAAAAAAAAAATCTATTTAGTGGTTTTGAAACATTTTCCCTAGGTAAATGTGAATGTAAATATATGAAACATAGCTTAGCTTGACTTTGGAATCACTCGTAATACATCTAGAGCAGTGTTTCCCAACCTTGGCAACTTGAAGATGTCTGGACTTCAACTCCCAGAATTCCCCAGCCAGCATTCGCTGGCTGGGGAATTCTGGGAGTTGAAGTCCAGAAATCTTCAAGTTGCCAAGGTTGGGAAACACTGATCTAGAGCTTCTGTTTTGTGATCATTCCGGTATCGCTTCTAAGACCCAAATATTGTTTTTCAGTCTTAAACCAGTATAAGTATTCCCAGTACTAATTGAGATCTGATAATCAATTGATTATGATCACAGAACTGAATCCACAAAGATGTATACTCAGGAATGTCTGCAGAATATAATCTAGTCAATAAAATCAATAAGGCAGCCATGATGGTGAAATACACATAAAAATGGGTAGAGCTTAGATTGCCCTGTTACTCCATTTTGACTTTTTTTTAACCATATCCCATAATCATCCTGTATCTTCTAATCCATTAACCGTATCATTTACAGGTAGTCCTCGACTTACGACTACAAATGAGCCCAAAATTTCTGTTGTTAAGTGAGACCTTTGTTAAGTGAGTTTTGCTCCATTTTACAACATTTCTTGCCCCAGTTATTAAGTGAATCACTGCAGTTGTTAAAGATAGTAACCTGGTTGTTAAAAGAATCTGGCTTCTCCATTGGCTTTGCTTGTCAGAAGATCGCAAAAGGTGATCCCATGACCTTGGGACACAGCAACGGTTGTAATTATGAATCAGTTGTCAAGCATCTAAATTTGGATCATGTGCCCATGAGGATGCTGCAAAGGTCGTAACTGTGAAAAATGGTCATAAGTCACTTTTTTCAGTGCCGTTGTAACCTTGAACGGTCACTAAATGAACTGTTGCAAGTCAAAGACTACCTATATTTAGCCCAGTTAGATGATGGTGTCTAGCCAATGTTGGCTGATTCCTGAAAGCTAAGCAAAGTTGGATCTGTCTAACACTTGGATGGGACATTATGAAGAAACCTAGCAGTTATTAACTAGACTGGAGTTTTTAAAATAAAGAATAACAGATGCTTTCCTCAGAATAAAACAGGGGTGGGTTCTAACTTACCTCACTGCTGGTTCGCTTCCTCACGTGCCATGTGGGCGCGTGCACATGCGCATTGCTAAAAACCCTGTTTCTGTGCATGCGCAGAAGAGAAAAACAAGATGGCGCTGCCTATGGCGGCGCCAAGAAAGCCATTTCGGCGGCGTGGCCAGCGGGCCATCGCTGCCAGTTCGGTGAGCGGGGGAAAATTCCTGCTACCGGTTCTATAGAACCGGCCTGAACCGGCAGGAACCCACCTCCGGAATAAAATAATAGCAAACCATTTCTATATTATTGCCAAGACTCTAGGGATGTCTATGAAGTGACTAAGAGTTGAGCTGAACATGGGGGAGTATTTACCTTTTTATTGCTTCACTTACTGGACCAGCAAAAGTTCATCTCTGAAACGCCGTCTTTGCAGTTTAATCCTTGTGAGTGATGCTTGTGACATCTGCCATTTTAGACTGATCTCCTTTGGTAGTTATTGCAAACCTGAGATTCATACATTTGTTATCTGATTGAATGGGGGCAATGATGCAAAAGGGTCGGGCCATGTCATATAAATGGACAAAGCTGCATTTTTTGTTTTGTTTTTTTCCAGCACTGTCAGGACTTTTGAATGGGTTAATTTCTGTTAAGTTTTTTTTTAAAGAGTAAGTTTATGCTACAATTTTCTCACCTGAATGTGTCAGGAAACATCTTGGTCTTTGATAGAACTAATCAAGGCACGAATTCCACAGGAGGTCTAAAATGACTTTTACTGAAATTAGCTATAATCTTACAATCTTGCAAGCCTGACTGTGCTGGTCCTCCTCCTCCTCCTCCTCCTCCTCCTCCTTACAGTTCAGTAAACTAAGGAGATGTCTTCCAAGCTGTTGTTGAATGTCATCTTGTTGTTCTGGACTTCAAAAATTATTCAACGCCTTTTGCCTAAGTAAGGGTTCTTGACTATTTATATCAAGGTCGTCTTTCTTACTCTCTAGAGCAGGGATGGCAAACTCAATTTAATTGAGGGCCATATTAGGGTTGTGTTTGACCTTGGGGGTGAGTGGCCGTGTCCAACTTGACATCACTCATGTCGGGGGCGTCTGGGGTGGCCCAACTGCTCTGCCCGCGAAAACGGGCTCACGAGCTCTGTTTTCGGCTGCGATGGCCTCCTGCCTCCCTCTGCCAGCGAAAACAGAGCTCAGGGAGCCGTGCGCACCCACTGGGCTCCATTTTTGGCCACAATGGCCTCCTGCTGCTCTCTGAAAACATCGAGGGGGCGTGTTTCAGACTTGTGCTAACATCAGTTTTGGATATAAAAGCAATAGCAATAGCAATTAGACTTATATATTGCTTCATAGTGCTTTACAGCCCTCTCTAAGCAGTTTAAAGAGTCAACAATCTGGGTCCTAATTTTATCAACCGTGTAAGGGGGGAAGGCTGAGTCTATCTTGAGCCAAGTGGGGATTGAACTCCTGACAGTGGGCAGAGGTAGCCTGCAAATACTGCATTGTGACCACTGTGCCACCAGGGCTGCCGAATGACAAGGAATTATGGATACTAACATCCAAAACATTTGGAAGGCACAGGCTATCTACCCAATTGGACTGATCTACCAAGATATTTTGGCATGGAGCTTTCACTGCCCTTCCTCGTTGAAGCATTCTCTTGCCTTCAGAGGACTTTGTTCCTTTTCTTATGTAAATCTTAAAAGGATTTTTTTTCAGTTAAAGCTAAAAAGACTTCCACCCAGTGATTGATATAAACGCTCCATCCATCACGCAATTTGGTAATTTAACCTTGTGAAACTAATTTGAAGTTCTTATTGTAAAGTCTTCTCTCTTTTTTTTTAAAGTTACTGTTCTAAGTTGTCCTCTGTAATTATAGCTTGTAATAGTAATCTATTTCCAGTAGGTGCTAAATTAGCAGGGCTCCGAGATTCCACAACAGCCGAAAGTTTTTTCAAGGAAGTCTGGTCTGAATTTCTAAAACTCTGTTTCAAAATGTAACACTGTTGGAAGAAATGTCCATCTGGGTTCAGTTCCAAGTGGGGAGAAAGACACTGGAAACATGGAGACTGCTTGAAAAGATGGTTTAATGGTGGGCAGGACCACATGGTTTGAGGTCCTGGGCAAAAAAAAGCACATGAGAGAGAGAGAGAGAGAGAGAGAGAGAGAGAGAGACAGAGAGAGAGATTTATACCCTCTCTTGGGCCCCGCCTTGGAGCTTCCTGTTCCTGTGTAAGAAATGTATTCTGATTGGTTGTCAGACTCCCATGGGGCCATGCAGGGGTAACTTTGTAGTGTCTTGAGTCCCAAGCTTGGCTGAATCTTGCTGGGTGATGTAATCTCCCCAGGTGCCATGTGGTGAGTTCTGTTGCTAGATGGGCAGAGAGCTAATCCTACCATGTCCTGAGGACCATGTCTTTTGTGTTGTAGATACGCTGGCCCAGTCTTTCTGGGGCTATTAGCAAAGGTGGGGGCTGCTTTCCAAGAGCATATTTCTCCTTTTCTCATCCAGGGAGGTCTAATATTCTGCCTTTTTAATATTTCCTAGAATATTTCATTCTTGTAGGAGAGGGGTGGGTGCTTATTTCCTGCAACACTTTAGCTAATTTGGTCGCTTTTATGATTGAAAACCACAGCAAAAAGGTACTGCCAAGATGTTTATGTTCCACTTTATGGATGTGTTTCATAACATTACCAGAGAAAATATATTCTGGTTTATTTTTAAAACACACACATTCATTTTTAAAACACACACACAAATACCACATGAAGGTATTTATGATTACTACCAGAGTGCCCTTGATTATTAAACAAGACAACATTTCTGGTAGAAACACCACATGTCAATCTGTTGATTACTGCCATGCCAAAACATTCCCTAAATGTCACTTGTAAAAAAAGGGCAACCGAATTTATCAAAAGACTGAACCCTTTTTTCCTTTGTGAAAAAGCTAAAGGGTGAACTTTTCTCTTTCTTTTTTCCCCCAAATAGGAAAGGCAGGTGTAGAAACATGAAATATAAATATAAATAAATTCTTAACTATTTCTTCCAAATCATTTTTCAAAGCATGGACTGCTCCAATGGTTTCTGTTTGCCAACTCCCAAACTCATACATTATATATACATCTTGCACCTTCTCTCTCTCATACACACACACACACACACAACACACACAACACACAGAGAGAGACAAACAAAGATACCCCAGTAATGGACAAACCCATCTGATTGGTCCAGATTAAATCAAGCTATTGCCTGCAAATTGTCACAACCTTATCTGCCCATCCAGTACATCTAGAAATGGCATGCTACAACTCTTTAAAAGATAGATGGCCATGGGTCATCTTATAGTAGCTCTTAGCTTAGATCAGTGATGGCGAACCTTTTTTCCCCTGGGTGCCGAAAGCGCGTGCGCACACGCTATCGTGCATGCGCGAGTGCCCACACCCATAATTCAATGCCTGGGGAGAGCGGAAATGGCCTCCCCCGCCCCCCAGAGGCTCTCTGGAGGCCGGAAATGGCCCGTTTCCCAACTTCTGGTGAGCCCGCTAGGCCCATTTTTCGGCCTCTCCAGGCTCCAGAAGCTACCCTGGAGCCTGGGGAGGGAAAAACGCCCTCCCCTGCCTCCCGGAGGCCTTCTGGAAGCTGAAAACGCCCTCCCAGAGCCTTTGTGCGAGCCAAAAATCAGCTGGCTGGCGCGCACATGCACACTGGAGCTAAGCTAGGGCAACGGCTCGCGTGCCGGCAGATATGGCTCCGCGTGCCACCTGTGGCACACGTGCCATAGGTTCGCCATCACTGGCTTAGATAGTAGTCCCTATCTTGTGGAATAGGCTTCCGTAGAAATACAGGGAACTCCCATCTTCCTGCAATTCCATAAACAAGTTATATCTGTTTAACTTCAGCATGCCTTCAGCCCAGCTGTGAAATCTACTTACCTTCCCTACCGGTTTGGAATAAGAAAATGGTGATATCTGGGCGGGTGGGCGGAGCCTCGCACTACCGCCGATACCAGTTCTCTGAATCACTTGCCGCTGCCACTACTGGTACGCCCAGACTGGGCCGAACTGGTAGCATTTCACCCCTGCTTCAGCCCCAGCTGATTGACTATGAACATCTACCTTAGGTTGACTCAGCCTTCCATCCTTCTGAGGTCGGTAAAATGAGGACCCAGATTGTTGGGGGCGATATGCTGACTCTTGGAGAGGGCTGTAAAACACTATGAAGCGGTATATAAGTCTAAGTGCTATTGCTATTTTTGGGGGGGGGGGATTTAATTCTAATTCTGATATCAGTTTTGATGTACAGGTAGTCCCTGACTTACAACAGTTCATTTAGTGACCATTCAAAGTTATAACGGCACTGAAAAAAGTGACTTATGACCATTTTTCACCACCTTTGCAGCGTCCCCATGATCGCATGATCAAAATACAGACGCTTGGCAATTGACTCATATTTATGACGCTTGCAGTGTTCTGGGGTCATGTGATCCCCTTTAGCGACCTTCTGACAAGCAAAGTGAATGGGGAAGCCCGATTCCGTTAACAGCTATGTTACTAACTTCACAACTGCAATGATTCACTTAATAAATGTGGCAAGAAAGGTTGTATCATGGGGCAAATGTCACTTAACAATGGTCTCGCTTAGCAACAGAAATTTTGGGGCTCAATTGTGGTCATAAGTCGAGGACTACCTGTATTCTCCTGCAGAAATACAGGCAACCGCCATCTTCCTGAAATTCCATAAGCAAATTATGTCTGTTTTATTTCTGCATGCCTTCAGCTCTAGCGGACTGATTGTGAGCATCTAAATTCTTGTTTTGGAATTTGATTCTGATTCTGCTATCAGTTTTGATGTAGTTATTTATTATTATGGGTTTCCTATCTTCTCTGATGTTGAATGCCTTTCATAATCCTTCAAGATTGAGGTAGGTTATAAGTCAGGGGTGGGTTCTACTTACCTTCCCTACCGGTTCTGATCGTGATAGGAGTGCGCGTTTCTGCGCATGTGCAGAAGCCTTTGCGCATGTGCAGAGGGTTTTTTTCCAAGACGTGGCGACCAGAGGACTGGTTCGGGAGCGTGGACCGCCGATCATCGCTGCCGGTTCAGCGAGCGGCGATAAATTTCCGCTACCAGTTCTAAAGAACCAGTCCAAACCAGCAGCAACCCACCACTGTTATAAGTACTGTAACATAAATAATAAAATACAGGAAGATTAGGATTCCAGTCTTCCCACATTCCTTGTTTTGTCTCTAATTCTTCCATCCACAAAATCTAAACTGGGGTTGCCAGTTCGTAAGGGCAGTAATCTCATATGATCATTTTGCTTCCTTCCCCAAACATTGTGAAAGTCTTCTATGATTTTGGCCTGAGATACCATGTTTGGCAAGATAGACAAAATCATATTTGATTTTGCCTCTCTTTTGGCAAAATCTCACTAAATATTATCCTATTTTCAGATATATTGAATTTCCAAATCCTATACCTCTCAGCCAGTTAAGAAACGTCAAGGATTCTGGACATTAACTCTGTATGCATTGTTGCATCAATAAGACACTTATTTCCATGCCCAGAAACAGGAATCCAAGCAACATTCCAAGAATATAATTTCAGAAACCTTGAGAGGACTGGTGGAAGGACATGTGGAAGGCAGGCAAGCATACCAGGGATGCAGGGAAGGGAGTAGGCTGCTAGCTGTCTTCCCCGTGGCTGGATGACCCCAACATGCTTTGATCCTGATGGGAGCTCCAGCCGCAGCAGCAGTGGAAGGAAAGTTCCAGAAGAAGGGCGGCGAGTGGTGACTGGGCGCGCAGGGGGGAGCAAGCGGAACCGGCATGGGGGGAGCAAGCGGAACTGGCTCCGGGGCATGGCCAGGCTGCCGTTACTGCCGGTTCGGAGAACCAGTCCCTATTTTTACTACCGGTTCTATAGAACTGGTCCGAACCAGCAGGAACCCACCTCTGATTCAGGTAGATTTCAGTTAATGAAACAACAGATGAATAATATTTATTATACAGTATTAACCCATGGTTAATCTCTAATTTATGGAAGATTACATGATCAATTTATTTTAAACAACCTTATTCCAAGCAAACTAGTTGCATATTATGGGAGAAGGACATGATACAATGAATTAGAATTAGACACATTGCAAGGGACAAATAGTAAGGATGTAGAGTTGACTTAAAAATCAGAAGGTGGGAAATTTTTTCTTTGCCTCCAGTTTCTGATATTGAGGCAGGAATTTTGGCAGAATGATTTTTAACAACATATTTTCACTGCATGCTACAATAATATTAGATAAATGAGAACTGAGCTGATCAGGGATAAAAGGATGAGCAGATGAATGTGCACAATAAAATTGGTGGGAATGGACTCTTCACAAATGTTGTACAATTGTGCAGCCTAAAAATTAAGTATTATAATGCTACAATTTATTTCCAGAAAATGCATGTACTGGCCTTAGCCACTGCGCAGACATTTCTTTTATTCTGGAATTACACAGAGAACAAGCAGGATTTATGTTATGAATTAATTGTACTAAGGATTTATATGATATGGTGGTTTTGGCTGAATGAATATAGCCTTCCCAGAAATGCAATCTAACCGGCAAAGATTTTGCATCAATTAATGCAGAAAACATCTTAATGCAATTTCACTTACGGATTCAGCCACCAAACTCTGGTACACACACACATTTTTGTTGTCTGGTGTTGTTTATCTCAACTGGAATTTCCATTAAAACAAAACGGCAATTTTTTAAAAGAAAAGTGGAGAATTAAGCAGCAGAATCCAGTGGCTGACCAAGAGGATTGAAGTAGGCACAACAATAGTTTTAAGCTGTGGATATCCACCAATGTATATGTGGGACAAAGTCAACATGGTGGCTGAATAACCATTCAATCAAAACCACATAGATTGTTTTAATCAGTGTTAATGCACAAAAAAGGAGTGGGGCTCAATTGCATTGAAAATCTTTTTTTTGTTAATGAAAATTAGCACATTGGAGAAAGAGGTTAATTCCAATAAAGGACAATATTTGTAGCTCAGGGTCGAAATGAGGGGTTCTTGGTGGTCTTTGAGCTTGATTGCTTTCTTCAAGACTTTTCATCACCCAAACTAGGTGGCATCATCAGTGCACTGATGATTATTACCGAGTTTGGGTAATGAAAATCTGCAAGAAAACAAGCAAGCTCAGAGATCACCAAGGACCCCCTCAAAGAGGTTAGTAGCCAAAGATTATTTATTATTATTTATTATTTGGTTCTTCTATGCCGCCCTACTCCCGAGGGACTCAGGGCGGCGTACAACATTGTGGAAGAACACTATACAATAAACAACAATTAAAAACAGAGTTTAAAAAATTTAAGAAATTTAAAAGTTAAAAATCTTCACCAACAAACATACCTGGGGAGAGCTCAGATGGAAATAGTCTCAACCCCCTGCCTGCAGGAAGAGCCATGTCTTGACAGCTTTTCGGAAGGCCAGCAGGGTGGGGATGGTTCGGATCTCTGGGGGGAGTTGGTTCCAGAGCACGGGCCCCCCCACAGAGAAGGCCCTCCCCCTAGGGCCCGCTAGCCGGCATTGCTTGGCTGACGGGACCTGGAGGAGGCCCACTCTGTGGGCCCTAACCGGTCGAAGGGAAGTATGAGGCAGAATGCGGTCCCATAGGTAACCTGGTCCTAAGCCATGAAGGGCTTTAAAGATGATGATCAACACCTTGAATTGTACCCGGAGACCAATGGGCAACCAATGCAGCTGGCGGAGTATAGGTGTAACGTGGGTGTACCTTGGCACACCCACCACAGCACGCGCAGCCGCATTTTGCACCAACTGAAGTCTCCGAATACTCTTCAAGGGTAGCCCCATGTAGAGCGCATGGATCTCTGGAATACTAAGAGAAGATTCAAGCAATAATGCCAGTTTGACTCTTTGAACTAGCACACCCCATTTTACAAATCGAAGCTCTTTATCTCTTCAATTGAAAAGTATTCATAAATTGAATTGGCAGCCATGACAAGTATGGTAATTTGGTTCTGAAAAAGCAAATGCATGCACACGAATGTACGGCTTCTTAGATTCAAGAGCAGAAGTCCCTTGAGTTGGAATGTTTCTTTGTAAGGATTGCCATAAATGATCTCACAGCTATTGGCTAAGGGAAAAAAATAACAAAACTTAAAAATGCTGAGTTGAGCAAACCACCCGCATTTGTAAATCTCTCCCTGTATCAAAATGCATAGTGACATCAGTTCTTGATGACTATGCTAACTCAGCTTTGAAGTTGCTCCAAGAAACATTTACATGCTCTTATGCTGAACAAAAAGAATGATTTTCTGTGATGGAATGTAATAAGAAGATGGATTCTCAGAAGGGAGGAGGTGCAATCCAGAGGGGTAAGAGACAACTCAGTTCAGATAGTATCTGAGAGAAAAATTGACAATAAAGACAGCCTGTAAGGTCCAGCCTCTCCTCCTCATTCAAGAAAGTAAAAACTCTTGAAACTTGGCGTTTCAAAAGGAACCTTTTATTGAACTGGAGTGATAACAAGACGAAAGAAAAGCAGGCTCTGAGATCCCTCAGGCAATACAGTTAGGATAAAGGAATTAGAAACCCAGGGGTGAAATCCAGCAGGTTCTGACAGGTTCTGGAGAACTGGTAGCAGAAATTTTGAATAGTTCGGAGAACCAGCAAATACCACCTCTGGCTGGCCCCAGACTGGGGTGGGAATGGAGATTTTGCAGCATCCTTCCCCTGCCATGCCCACCAAGCCATGCATACAGAACTGGTAGTAAAACAAATGGATTTCACCACTGTTAGAAGCCCCTCCCAACAGTCCAATGTGGATCCACAGGTGTGAAGATGTTATTGTACCGGCCGCTCTGATAAGGGAACGGTCTCAGAGTCATCCTCTGCCAGCTTTCGAGCGATACAACCCACATGGCCATCCCTCCCCTTACATTCCCCAAGAGATGCGAAAATCTCAGGGCGCCTAGGCGCCAAGCTAGAGGTATAAATCAATAGAATACAGGATATAGGATACATAAGGAAGAAAGCAATAAAGTAAATAATGTAACCGATGGTTCCCCTTCCCCTGAAGAATGGCAGACTCACGGATCTGACACAGCCCCTGCCTAATAGTTCGCAGAGTATATTGTAGGTGCAGTCTAGCTAGATTTTATCTACATGTGTTAAACAATAAAGAACTCGCTTGAAAGAATCACCATGTGTCACTCTTGGTTTGGGGCCGGACGTTTTCCCATCAGTAGTCCAAATCCAGTAAAAGAGATGGCTTCCTGCAGTACAGGTAATCCTTGACTTACAGCCATTCATTTAGTGACCGTTCAAAGTTATAACAGCACTGAAAAAAGTAACTGTTTCTTGGCCCAGGCTCAAGTTTCCCTTATCTGACCATTGTCTTAATAGCAGCTCTTTGTCCTATCCTTCAAGTCCATTCCCTAGTCCATCTACATCTGGAGATAGAATTGTGAGGTCTGTCTAATCTACTATGTTGTGCCAGATGCTGGAAGAGAAGGTTGAATTCAAGGTGACTTTCATCATGGCTTAAACAACATGTCTATATACCTCAACAATTACTCTATGGACGGGTTGGGGTAGGGTAGCACCTTCCCTCTTAACCTGCCATTGCCTAGTTTTCTGGGTTTATTTAGCATGCTGAAGTCATAACTTTATGAAGAACCATCCTCCAAAGTTATCTGGCCATCTTAATGGCTGAGTGAGTATTTGAATACAGGTTTCCTCAGTCATTGTCTGATTTTGTATTCATTGTATTATATTACTTCACAGAAGAGTCCGCTGCCAGCCACGACTCCATCTACCCAATGCCTACCTCTTTTGATCCCCAACACAAGAGGTAACAACCAGACAGATACTCTTGTACTCTGTGGCTAGCCTTGGCCTCTTTCCAGTAGCAATGGTAGACAACAATCTGCAGAAGAACCATCAGACTCTTAAGGATCAGGATAGGAGTTGCTTATATACTTTGGCATAGCTCATTATGGATCAGTAACTACCTACTCAAATTACTGCATTGTGTTTTGTGTGAGGTTGCCTCAAATGCCACTCTTGAGGTTGCAAGAGGCAAAATGGGATTATCGCTCCAGATCTTACATGATCTGCAATGATTGTCTCTTAGCTAGCAAGCCAAGTCAAGATATTGGAATATGTCTCTTTAAAGCGGTTACTTTAAAGTGCATGGACTTCAACTCGCAGAATTTCCCCTAGCTACCCTACATCTTGGAGAGGCCTTCATTGGATTTCTTTCACTATGGCAATAGTAAAGATCAGGAACAAAGGCTTTTCTTTACTTATGAGCAACTGTGTGCCTTTCCTCCTAAGCAATTTGCAGCAATTAAATCCTTCTAACCAGCTTTTGTTGAACCCAGTAAGAGGTCTAAATTTTAAAACCGCAAACTTTAAATTATTTAATTTGCAATAAAACATTTATAGAAGCCCATTCAGGAAAAAGATACATGATTTCACGAGATTGAAAAATAATCAGGGATCTTATTCCCCTGCCTAAATAAGCGGAGAGCCCCAAGACAGATAGCAATAGCACTTATACTTACATACCAGTGATGGCGAACCTTTTTGGCACCAAGTGCCCAAACCGGAATGCACGTGCATGTGGGTGTGCATGTGCACATGCACGGGAGCACCTGCCAGCTGGTCTTCGCACGCACCGGAGCACTGGAAACCCAAAGACCAGGTGGCTGGCATGCATATGCGCCAGCCAGCTGGTCTTTGGGTTTCCGGAGCTCCAGTGCACGCGAAGACCAGCTGGCACATGCGCATGCCAGAAACCAGAAGAGCAGCTGGCAACGGCGCACGTGCCCACAGAGAGGGCTCTGCATGCCACCTCTGGCACGCGTGCCATAGGTTTGCCATCATGGTTATATACAGTTCCACAGTGCTTTATAGCATTATCTGAGTGGTTTACATATCTCAGCATATTGCCCCCAACAATCTGGGTACTCATTTTATTGACCTCAGAAGGATGGAAGGCTGAGTCAATGCCTTGAGCCAGTCAGAATCGAACTCTACACTGTGTGCAGATTTAACCTGCAATACTGCAGTCTAACCACTGCGCCATCATGGCTTCTATTGTTCTTGTACTAATATTTATTAATTTATTTGTCTATTTGTTTATTAAATTTATATGCTGCATCTGAAATCAATATAAGGCACTTATTATCAGGAAAATTGCAGGAAATATGCCTCATATCACTAGCAAAAGTGGCATGAAGCACACAAAAAAACTTTCTGAAAATCCGATGAATTAATTTACAATTGCCCACAAAGATTTCATATATTCTACTCTGGGGATCTTTCAATGCATCTGAAGTGCAGCTTTGGGTTATAATGTCTATCCGTTATAAAGGTTTCTGCACATATGCCAATATATGCCACAGAAGGAGAAATCTCAATGCCACATGCCAGAATCCAAAGGAGAAAGTGATGCATGAAAATTTGATTAGCTTCAGGCCATGGTTGCATCTCAGATTAAGGTGATGAATGTTTATGTCAATGGATGCCTTGTTCTGATCTAAATATGATGATAAAACATGTCAAACACATGCTCTCAAAATGCGATAGACTGTTTGCCTTCTCTGTGTTAGTATCGCTAGCAGGAAATGCTCGCCTTGATTCTGATGACTTCTGCAAGAGCTGTCTCCAAAAAGTTTTGTTGCCAAATATGGGCAATAAACAGCATCCCCCTCTTCTCCTCCCCTCCCAATAGTACCTAAGGCTAATCAACTGAATTTAGCTGATTTTAAGAGAGAGAGAAAAAATCCCCCTGCTAAATGAGAGAAAAAGATATGGAGAATTTAAAATTAATCCATAATGTATATTAAATGCTACGCTATATGAAATGGTTCCTAGAGCTCTTGTATTTCCTCCTCATTGATTTTCTTTTCATTTGTAAAGTAGCTGAATATACTTAGTACAACTGCCTTTTCCAAAATGCCAAGGTCTTTATTTTATGGAGTGCTCTCAAATCATATGTGTCGCGACCACAAAGTTTGCTTCTTTTTAATCACATATATGTAATTAAACAAGAGGAGAAAAATAAATGCACGAAGGTAGATTCCATTATATCATTTGCAGTTCTGGCATTTATTTTATTTATTTATTATTTTTTTATTTATTTTGTTATTCTTATATGCCGCCCAACTCCCGAAGGACTCAGGGCGGCGTATTTATTGTAAGTACCTAAAAGGCTACTTGGGAAACCAAGCATTAAATATAATTGAGACCTATCACACAGTCAGAACAGAAATTATAAGAACAGAAATCACTGCAGAATATTATGAGAAGATAAAACGTGAGACAGAAAACTGGTTTACTGGTTTGTTTATGCCCGAGAACATAAACTACACAATGGGGCTAGCCGGTTGGGATATATTTGCCTGGGGAGAAACTAGTCTCAAATAATTATTGGTGTTAGTTTGCTGTCTTATCAGGAACAAGACATTGTCTTCTGTCAGTGTGATCATGGTTCATACCATGTACGTGGTACCAAAATAAAAACTGCAAATCAACAGTTTATTAGTTCACAACACTCAACACTGCAGCAGTAAAGAAATCGAGCTTGAAGAACTACCAAAGGCTATTACAGAAAATCCATCTAAGCCAGTGATGGCTAACCTTTTTCTGGTCGCATGCCGAAAGCGCACGTGCCCGCACCCATAATGCAAAATGTGTGTGACACCTCTCTGTGGGCCCTGCCCCCCACGCATGCACACATGAACCCCCATGCTCCCCCCTCCCCGATGCATGCATGCATGAGTCCCCTGCACTCCCCCCACCCCCTGCATGTGCACGTGACCCCCGCGCTCCCCTTGTCCCCCACGCATGTATGCACGGCCCCCTGCACCGTTTTGGACCTAGCAGGCCTCCATGCAGCCTCCTGGGACCAAAAGCAGGCCGCAGGGGCCCCGCACCCCCCGTGCTCCCCCCACCCCCTGCATATGCACATGCGCATGTGGCCCCCACCCCCTGCATATGTGTGCACATCTCCCACATGCGCCCCGCCCTCTGCACATGCACGGCAGATATCCGAAAATCAGCTGGCTGATGGGAGGCATGCGCGCATGCGCGGTGGAGCTGAGCTGGGCAACGGCTCACATGCCCACAGAGAGGGCTCTGCGTGCCACCTGTTGCACGTGTGCCATAGGTTCGCCATCACAGATCTAAGCAGTCAATTCTCACTGATAAAAATAATGCAATCTAGGAATAACTTTATTTTGAAATATATAAAAGGATGCAGACTAAAGAGCAATCACCATTAAGCCAGAACATGATGAATACACCAGCAATTTAATAAGAATAATGAACAAAGCTACTTTTATCCTCATAATATATTCTCTGGCCCATTTAGTTAAAAAGTTTCCTGGCATTACGCTCCAGAGAAATTGTCGACCTAATAGAATAGACCCCGCCCGGGGTGAAATTCAAAATTTTCCCTTACCGGTTCTGTGGGTGTGGCTTCGTGTGCATGGCAGGAGAAGGATACTGCAAAATCTCCATTCCCACCAGGGGTGGGTTCCAACTTACCTTGCTTCCGGTTTGCTCCCTCCCGTGCCGCATGCGCAGTAACAAAAAATCAGAAAAAAAACCCCAAAGCCGAAAAAAAGATGGCAACCACATGCACAGTGCCGGAACTTGGCTTCTGTGTATGCTCAGAAGGAAAAAATAAAAAATTAAATAAAAAAAAAGATGGCGGCGCCCATGGACCGGCGCCGACCAATCCGGTTCAGTGACATCATCGTGACGTCACCAGCGGATCGCTACTGGTTCGGGCAAACCAGTCCGAACCAGGAGGAACCCACCCCTGATTCCCACACCACTCCACGGAAAGGATACTGCAAAATCCCCATTCTCTCCCCATTCCTAGGGGAAGGATATTGCAAAATCTCCATTCTCACCCCACTCTGGGGCCAGCCAGAGGTGGTATTTGCCGGTTCTCCGAACTACTCAAAATTTCTGCTACCGGTTCTCCAGAACCTGTCAGAACCTGCTGAATTTCACCCCGGGATCCCCCCACTTATCCAGACACACCACTCTGCAACTTCATCAGCAGGCTGACAGGAGAATGAGCATCAAAAACAGAAAAAATGATTTAAAAAAACAATTAAAATAAAAAAGGGGGCGAATTGCTTCTTACAGTTATTTGAAACAAGACTAGACTTTCATGTCAGCAAGCCCTAATACGGATTTATTATAAATAATTTTCTCTTAGAAAATGTATCTGTGATCTTCTGGAAGGCACTTATTATCAGGTAAATTACAGAAAGTATGTCTCATATCAACAGCTTCTCAAAATAAAATCAAGCGTACTAAAGGACACTTCCTCTGCTGCACCAACTGATAACATTTTCCTAAGCCTCTTATCAGGAAAGATGTTCTCCCTTTATTTATTTTCTTTTATCTTATCTTATTTTTATTTCCCATCCCAATCTCACGATTCTGGATGGTATGCAAGATACAAAGAGGAAATAATTTAAACATTCAAGTAAGATTAAAACACGAACAAGATTAAAAAGAGAATCGAAAACATAAATAAATAAAATAAAACTGTAACCCAACCACTTACCACTTCTAAAAAATAGTGCAGTAGATGAAAATCATTGAGATATTTTTCTGGGAAAACCTTGGTTTTTAACAACCATCTGAAATATTAGCCCAATCTCTATAGGAAGTCTGTTCCACAAGATTAGCATTATCACTACGAAAGCAGTTCCTGGTAACCTCACACACACCCCACACCAGGGGTGAAATCCTCCCGGTTCGCATGGGCCAGTCCTTCGGCGTATAGCCGATGGAACTGGCGGCGGTCGCGGCGCGGAGCTTCTCCCGCCCGCTTTCCCGGCCCGGCTGAACACAATCACCGCTTTCCCGGCCCGGCTGAACACAATCATTCGGGTTATTTTTCCCTCTGTGCATGCGCGCGCATGCACAGAGGGAAAAATAACCCGAATGATTGTGTTCAGCCGGGCCGGGAAAGCGGTGATTGTGTTCAGCCGGGCCGGGAAAGCGGGCGGGAGAAGCTCCGTGCCGCAACCGCCGCCAGTTCCATCGGCTATACGCCGAAGGACTGGCCCGGGCGAACCGGGAGGATTTCACCCCTGCCCCACACACATATCCTAGAAATGTGCAAAAAAAAATTCTTGTTCCAGTAGGTTAGTCTGATATAGATTGGAGAAGGAGGATCTTCAGGCACCAACTCAGGGAGAGTTTTATAGGTTAAAACCAGCACTTAGCATATCACTTAGACTTATATACCGCTTCACAGTGCTTTACAGCCCTTTCTAAGCAATTTACAGAGTCCGCATATTGGCCCCCCAACAATCCGGATCCTCATTTTACTGACCTCAGAAGGATGGAAGGCTGAATCAACCTAGAGCCGGTGAGACTCAAACTGCCAGTAGCTGGCAGTCAGCAGAAATAGCCTGCAGTGCTGCATTCTAACCAGGGGTGGGTTCTAACTTACCTCTCTGCTGGTTCGCTTCCTCCCGCACCGCATGGGTGTGCCTTGTGGGCGCGCGTGCAAAGCACGCACACGCATGCACAGTGGCAAAAAATCCAAAAAAATTCCAACACCCCCCCCTTGAAAACAAGATGGTGACCGCATGCACAGTGCTGGAAACTCAGCTTCTGCGCATGCTCAGAAGAAAAAAAAATTCAAAAAACATTTCAAAAAAAGATGCCGGTGCCCACAGACCGGCATCAACCGAAACGGTTCCGTGATGTCATCATGACATCACCAGCGGATCGCTACCGGTTCGAGTGAACCGGTTCGAACCGGGAGGAACCCACCTCTGATTCTAACCACTGCACCACCATGGCTCTTATACCAGCTATACCAGCACAGGGAATGTATTAACACACTGACTGCTACATTCTGGGCCAGCTGTAATTCGATAGTCTTTAAAGACAGCACCAGGTAAAGTACATTGCAGTAGTTTACCTGGGTGGTAACGAAAGCATGGTATTGTACTCAGATATTAGGTATTAGTGCTTATCACTTCTACATAACAAAAATTAGAACTAATTTGCACAGAGGCTCTGACAGAGCTTAACTTTTGTTTCCTGTGATACATTTTAGTCCATCACAATTACTCTCATAAACTCAAATTTCAGTTATTGCATAAATCTATCAGGGATGGATTAATAGCTATTGGAGTGCCTTAACACTTTTATGTTGCTAAAATAGCAAGAAAAAAAAGTTTGGATGATCACAATAGAATGTTGTCAAGCAAATGAGTCAATTTTCCACAAGGACCACTTATTTCTTTCAGAAAATTGTTCATAAAATGTTTTCTCTTTAAGCCCTGTTAGATTTTGTTAGAATTGATCTATATTTTATGGTAAGTCACTTTGAGTTTAGTTATAGACAAAACAGGATATAAAAAACTCAAATAATAAAGAAAAACAAAAAATAAGCAAATATACTTGTGAATATCCTCATGGATTAAAACATAGTGACTTGTGGGTCAACTAGCCTGCGTAGCAGTAAATTTCATTGTATTCAATAGAATTTACTTCTGAGTACATGTTTTACTTAATAGAATAACACAGTTGGAAGAGACCTTGGAGGTCTTTTATACTATTTCAGACAAATGGTTGTCCAATCTCTTCTTAAAAACCTCCAATGATGGAGCAGACATAATCTCTGAAGGCAAGCCCTTCCACTGATTAATTGTTCTATCTTCTGAGAAGACAT
Organism: Diadophis punctatus similis; assembly: GCA_023053685.1. Classification (NCBI taxonomy): domain Eukaryota; kingdom Metazoa; phylum Chordata; class Lepidosauria; order Squamata; family Dipsadidae; genus Diadophis; species Diadophis punctatus. Next base: position 15,053,068 of record JALIGW010000005.1, read on the forward strand.
AGGGTTTAGAGCTGTGCTGAACTTGTAGGAGAGATTTGAACACATTTGAATTCTTCTAAAACTCTAAATTGAAATCCAGGAATTACAAAGGGTAGTATAATGCATCAGCTTGGGGGGAAAGTTTAAAAACTTGTGGTAAAATGCTTGGTGGGAAGAGAAAGGAACACAAAGAATTGCGTTGGCTTCTGTGGTTTTTCCAGATCTGCTCCAAATTGGGGGGAAATCTTGCCATCATCAGTTGCCCCTTTTGACATGGCCTTTTAGATTAATAGCAAAATCATCACTCACAATCAAGCCAGAGAGATCAAGGATAGGCAATTCTCATTCAAGTTGTATTTTTGTATGCATTGTGCTAGCTTTGGCGCTCTGAACAATTAGTTAAAAAGCAAGGATATGATATGAGCAGCTACGCCAGGTCATTGCTGGACTCAGAGTAAGAACTGAGGATCAGGACAGAAGATGATGGACTTGACGTTTGAGAGAAGAATATCAATACAATCTGCCCCTATCACAAATGTGCAAATTTTCGCTGTGTAAAATGTGTGTTCCTCCTTGGGTCATGATCCTTTGATTTCTCCATATTGTTAAGGAGAGAAAAGTTGGTTCTCTACTGAAGGTGAGAGAAGAGTCCGTTCTTCCTTTCCCTGGCCAAAAAGAAATATTTTGTCTGCTGATGATTAATAATTAATAATGGGAGACTACAATTCAATTAAATCAGAATTGTTATCTGGTCCAGCTGAAATGCCATTCAACAAACTGCTGAAGTAATGATATTAGAAGGCACTGTAATTATGCCACCATAAAAATGGGATCATAATTAGATCATAATTATAGACATGGTCCCAACTTTGTCTAGAATTTATGCTCCAACACACACACACACACACACACACACACACACACACACACACACACACACACTCCCTAATATTTGTAAATTGTATTTTGGGAGGGAATGCTTATAAGAGGAATGATTTAATTGTTTTTTAAATTGTCATTACTTAGTCAAAGAATATAAATAGTCTTGCCCTGCATATTCCTCCATTATAAAGGTATTGCCTTGGAACTAAACAACACAATGCATGCAATGCTAAATACATTTTAAGCCCAGGACCAGCCCACGCCAATTTTCTGCCTGAGTTAGTACAGGAAAAAGATTCCTTCCCCCAAGTTGAAGTCCACCATATTCAAGGTTAGCCAACTTATTTTGGCATCTGAGGCAAACTTCCCAGAACTAACTCCATGACATCAAAAATATGACAATAATACACTTTGAAGTTGATAATTTGTTCTCCTTCACAGTACCTACAAATAGCTGTGTGAGTCACTTCACTCTGCTAACACAGAGGAGGAGAAGCCATTGAGCTTAAGGGTCCAATTCATTCCAGGTAAACAAACTGGACCTGTGTCCCAATAGTATAGATGACATTCTGACACAGTTGCCAGGGACTAGACCCAAATCTTCATGGCATTAGATGTACAATTTCTATTCACACAGACACCAAAGACTATCTTCCCTGACATCAACAAAAATTCTTTTAAAGCTTATATAGTAAAGAAAAAGGAAAATATATAAAGAAGTGACTTCCTTCTTCATCACAAGTATAAACACTTTTAGTAAATTATTACCTTCTCTTAAAATATGACAAATGATCTCTTCTTCTCATATCACATCTCTTATGTATAAACAAAGCCTTAAAATCTTGTCACTCAGTCACGATCAAAAAAAGCCCATTAGGAGTTTCCAGAGATAACAACAAATCTATTTTGCTTTGATCAAATAAACCAACTTTATATTCCTTCTGTTTAGTTTTAAAAGTCTTGATCCCTTTAGTCCCTTCAAATAAATTCCTAAAACTTGATTTTTTCATTATTTTTCTTTGTCCCTTCTTACAACATTCTTCAAAGCTTTAACAAGCCTATCAATTTTGTAAATCCATATAGGACAATTATTCAGGTCTCTCTCTTAGTTTATTATTTGTATATCCATTTAATCATTAAGACATTAGCCAGTTTCTTTTGTATGTGTAGTGTAGCATCTTTTTTCGTACCATTCTTGTAGTCGGTCATTCTTAAATCCACTTTCAGATTAGTCTCAGTCTTTTCCAGTTGTTCCTCATCCATAAATCTTTTAAGCACAGTCTATCTATAGAGGCAGAAACTCTTAAAATTAACTTCTGAGTCCAATTACCCAAAAGTGATTAGAAAAGGAAGTGTCCACAAATCCAGTGTCCACAAAGGCTCCAACTGCATTGTTAGCGAGACGGCTGTTCCCTCATCTCTCAGAGCTCAAAACCCACCAAAGACATCTCTTACAGCCTCTTCATGGAAAGCAGCTGCATTTTGGGTGATCTCAAGTCCTTTCTTTACCCGGAAAGAAATAATCAAAAAATCAATAATACTTGCCAGCTCTTCATTCTATCATAATCATCGGCTCTGCTATTAATGGAGCTTTCTTCAATTTCTTCTTCTTCCCTAGAAGTCTGAGAATAATTATTTTTCAAGAGAATAGGGGAAAAAGAACTTATTCTGGAGCATCAGTAGGGTATGGTCAAAAAGTCAAGATACTGGCTACAGTACTGTAATGGAAGCTCTGCCTTTTTTTGATGTGCATCAGACATTAATATAAAAAGTAGGTGGAGCTTAGATGATGCAATTAAGATTGCCACTTTTTTATATTATTGTTGTTGTTGCTGCTGCTTCTGCTGCTGCTGTTGTTGTTGTTGTTGTTGCCCTGCATTTACCCTTCCTTCTCCAACAAAGGCTGCCTGCACAAAAACTCACCATAAGGGTCAATGAGACTTAAAAAAAACCTCCAGTGATCTAAATAGAATCTATTTTAAAGCTAATTTTCTGCTGAGGGTTGTTTTGGGTTTCTTCCAGACTGGGGCAAGGGGATTGAACTGGGCTGGTTAAAGAGAGGAGGAAAACCTAAGAGGAAGTGTGCAGAATTGATGTGAAAGCCCCACTGGCATTTCCCCCCTCTAGTCTAATGATCAGATTTGACGATGTAATTTAATTCAGAACTCTTTTGAGCCCGGCTTAAGGCATGGATTAATAGGCTGCAATCTAGGCCCTGTCATCTCATGGGGCCTCTCTATTTTCTGTGCTAACTTCAAAAATCAATGTACATGCATTGATTTTTACAGAAGAGTATTTTGTTTCCTCCATCGTTTATTTCATGCTTTCCATGTTCAGTACACACTGTTTCTTTAGAGGAGAAGAATTGAGATATGAATGAATGAAGTACTGCGATTGATTGATGGAGTGCTTATGGGCCATCAAGTCATCGACACTTGGCAACCAGATAAATAGGTTGTGTTTTTGTTCTTTTAAAAACTGATCACTATAATGAAAATGGGGAGGTTTCCCACTTAAAGACATCTATGTTCATTGTGTTAAGATCAGGACCAGCCCAAGGCAGCCATCTGACATAAAAAAAAAATCAAGCTAGCTATCTTATCCTGACATCCTCTTAATTCAACAGACATCCATCAAACCCACAGAGAAATATTTTGTTCAGTGACTATATGTAGAGTGTTCCCTCCCCCCACGTACTGTTTATAACTAATACATAGTTCTGTGTGGGTGATACACAGGCTTGTCAAAGTGAGTTCAGTGTTGGACTCAATGAAGTAGCCTCCACAGGGGTGGGCAAAAAAGTCAAAGTGTTAACTTCAACTGTATGATCCAAGCCGCAACCTATGTTTAAAAAAAAAAGAGCCAGGGTTTCAGTCACATGGTTGTAACAGAGAGCTTGATATTTCTCCCACTCCTGACAATACCGTGGAGGCCATGTTTAAAAATTCTGAAGGGTGGCTTTTATCAGAGCTCAGCATTTTGGTTGTAACATTTTGGTTCTCTGTGTGCAAAAAGCACACAGAGAAATGCTGATCTCCCTCAACAGCCTCAAACTGCCCCTCCATATATGCCAGCCCTTTCAGGTAGGCCCTGTCAGGAAACAGGCACCATGAAAGTTACTAGAACTTTCCTTTTGATATCAACTAGAATAAGAAAATCTTGAAATCCTGGCAGCACTTTCTCTTCCCTCCCTCCTATACCAAAAAATGTCAAAGCAAGCAACCTTAAGGTTTTTTTCCACCTCACAGCTGTCTTGTTTTCTCATACTGAATTCAGGGTTTGCTTATCGTTTCTGCGTATCTTCTGCAGGATTACCTCTGTACTCCACAATGGAGATTCTCAGTCATCCAGGACATGGTTGTCCCAAAGGTGCTTTTTCAAGAGGCAACTGGACTTCCTTGTTTTTCTTTGAAGACGTTTCACTTCTCATCCAAGAAGCTTCTTCAGCTCTGACTGGATGGTGGGGAATGGAAGGATTTATATTTCTTGCAGACAGCTGGTCATTTGCATTCTTTAGAGAGTCATTGAGGTCACTTGGAGGTTTGCCTGGGTCCTCAGGGTCACCTGAGCAATGCAAATGGATGTGGAGTCTTCTTGGAAAATGTAAAACTCCAGGTGGCCTCAAAGACTCTCTAAAAGAATGCAAATGACCAGCTGTCTGAACGGAATATAAATCCTTCCATTCCCCCACCATCCAGTCAGAGCTGAAGAAGCTTCTTGGATGAGAAGCGAAACGTCTTCAAAGAAAAATAAGAAAGTCCAGTTCCCTCTTGAAAAAGCACATTTGGGACTCTTCACTCCTCCAGAATATAATTCAGCCTACAACAATGAACGGTATATTCACAATCTGTCGACAGAGCAACATTTACGAAAGAGCAGCATTTATGAAAATGAAACAGGAGCCCTGTTACATGAGCATTAGCTCATCGCACAGATGTGGACTTGGAAAATAAATAAATAAAGGTGCCCATATGTAAATTGCATGGAAAACAAACAAAATCATCCATGAGTAAGTGTTTTCAGCATGCAGCCATTACTCTGCCTTGTGCGTTTGTCAATGCACTCATTCAGCGCTGCCAATACAGCCACACAGGTGCCAAAATCAAGTGGCATTTCAAAAATGTGAAATGGGAGCCATTTCAGCTCTGAAAACGGCCACTTTAATTTTTCTTCTGGCTAACAGCACCAGCTCAGAGGGTGTCCGGGTCAAGTAAACAAACTTTGAAACCTATTTATCAGTCCAAATGAAAAAATGGGATCATATATCACTGTATGCAAAACATTGCCACATATAACGTGGCTCCATTAGATAGAACAATGAGCAAAGTGTTTCCAAGCGCCCTTTATCCCTTTAGTTGATCATTGGGATCCTATTCTATCCATGTATGACTTTATTTATTTATGACTTAAACCTAATCACCCCAGCTTCAAGATAATTTGCAGGCTCACTATAACACATGGCATTCCTCCAGCTCCCTAGATCTGGAGGATTTAAAGCAAAGCGCTTGTACTGAAATTTGCAGATTTCAATTGCATGAAGGGAAAATACCGGGTATCTTTCCGTGCGAGTGTTGTAATCCTGCAGGGTAATATTTTTATTAAAGTTTATCTGTGTCTCTAAATTCATTCATTCCATTCCTCCTTCCCCCCCCTCCCCCTCCCCCGCAAAAAAAATGCTAATGTGGCCAATGCCTAAGGTGACCAGACGTCCCGATTTTGGCGGGACAGACCCGCTTTTTAATCATTTGTCCCGCGTCCCGCCCGCCCTCTTAAAAAGTCCCGATTTTTTAAAACAATGCCCGACTAGGGCATTCTTTCAAAAAATCGGCCTGCAGGCACTCGAGGACGGCCAGGTTGGGCCCAGCCGCAGGGGTAGCAGCAGCAGCAGCAGGCCCTCTCAAAATCAGGACATCTGGTCACCTTAGTCTAATGAGCCCCGGCTTCTTCCTCCAACCAGACGCGCGCCCGAGCGACAGGCTTCTGATTCAGTCCCCTCTATTCACAGGGTGGCGCGGGGCGGGGCAGAGCGAACTCTGGGGGGGGAGCGCGACTTTGCACTTGTCTTTCAGTCTGTGCCGCGGCAAAAGGGGCGGGGCAGGGCTGGGCGTGCGTCCTACCTGGGACTTTTCCTGGTAGCTCCAATCGCGTTCCTTGCTAATAGCGTCCAGAGCAGAGCAGCCCCTTCCAAAAGATCGCGAGACGTTATCTTTTGGAAGGGGCTGCTCTGCTCTGGGCGCTATTAGCAAGGAACGCGATTGGAGCTACCAGGAAAAGTCCCAGGTAGGACGCGCGTCTCGCGCTGGGTGTTGGGCGGGCGGGGCAGGACTGGCGGCCAACTACCTGAGCGATGGAGGCGCGGCGGCCGGTTTGGGGCTCGGGGCGGACCCCGGAGGCCCCACCACCCCCGCCGGATCGCACAGAGCGGACATGCAGGCACCGGTCGAGATGCTAAACAGCTAAAAAGCCCCCCCCCACCACTTGTTTTCCTCTTTAGCGCCTGCGCACGCTGGGCCCGAGCATGGGGGAAGAATTAAAACAGCACACCGAGAGCGTCACCTGAGACGGTTGTAAGGATCTTGCCAGCCAGCCAGCCTAAACCATTGCCGGCTCCCGAAGGGGAGGCGAGGAAAAGCCTCCCGCCTCCCCCCCCTCCACCCACCTGGACGCCGACATTTGCCTTCTTTTGCCCTCTGCGCATGCGCAGAGGGCAAAACTCAAATGGAGAAACCCACCCCCATCAATGGTGTCCCGCCTGAAGAAAAAAAAATCTGGTCACTTTACCAATGCCCGTTGTGCATCCTGTTTTAGAAAGATTAACAACTGACTGTTTTGAAAAGAGAAGCCGTTTCAGTGTGAAAAACTCTAATTCATAAATTGTGAATATTAAAATAAATATAAAATACCTGAATTTTAATGGAAGCTTCCCTATAAAAAGCAACAGAATACTGTGAATTTCTACATGCCTTTGCCCCCCTCCAATTTGTAGCCTGGTTAATCGGGGAAGCAAACAGCTTAGTTCCCTTTTGTCTGTTAGCTCAGAATATAGGAACCTATATATCTCCCTCCACACCTTACCAAACAATAACTATCATTACTCACAGCTGACCATGATGGCTGGTTATGGCAGTTCAACGTCATGTAAAAGATGATCTATGATCACCGTGCTTAGTTCCTACAATCCAGTTATTTGAGAACAATAGCACTTAGACTCATATACCTCCCCATAGTGCTTTACAGCACTCTCTGAAAACCCAGCTGCTGTGACCTAGAGGTAGAGCTCTTGCCTCACAATCAGGAGGTTGTGAGTTCAATCCTAGGTAGAGGCAGATGTAAGGGTCTCCTGCAGGGGTTGGACTAGATGACCTGCAAGGTCCCTTCAAACTCTGTTAGTCTGTTTACAATGTCAGCATATTGCCCCCAACGATCTGGGTCCTCATTTTCCCACCTCAGAAGGATGGAAGGCTGAGTCGGCCTTAAGCCTGTCAGGATCAAACTGCTGGCAGTTGGCAGAGTTAGCCTGCAATGTTGTATTCTAACCATTGTGCCGCCACAGCTCTCATATCTCACAGAGATATGACTAGTACAGAAACATCCCATCCCCAGCAATTGCACTGGCAAATTTCCTTTTTAATTTAAAATTAAAGATCTTTTACCTAGTTACTTAAAAGATAGTTGTTCCTCTACTGATAAAGGTAAAGCCCCTTCAAGAGATACTCATCTCCTAGTAACTGGATGCACCCATGTGATTTACTTGGAAGCACTTCCTTCAAAAACGTTGTTCTATTTCCCACTCCTGTCTAAAACCTTCGTATTTCCAAGTGGTCTCCCCTTTAAATATCAACCAAGTCTGAACCTGCTTAGCTTTTCAAGATTAACCAGATGCTATTGTTTATTACTGCTGTGTTTTTTGTCTCTGGTCTATGACTGTAATAAACTGAATTGAATTGTACTGCTGTGTTTTTCATATTTGAACACGGTTTAATTTTCTGTTGAATGAAAAACCAGAGGGGGAAAACCCCAGTAGGAGATGGTGATCTGCCTTTAACAAAAGCAGGTGCAAGTAAAGAGGGGGAGTACCATTTATGGAAAGCTCCCAAAAGTTTGCATTTCCTTCTATTGTCCCTCCAGTCATTGCAGAACATAACAATAATTCTAAATTTTCTCTCAGTCAAATTAGCAACCAGCCATTTTGTCCCATGTTTTACCTGGCACTATACAGGTAATCCTCAACTTACAACCACAATTGGGATCAGGATTTCTGTTATTAAGCAAGGCAATTGTTAAGTGAATTGTGTCAGGTTTGTTATCTTTTTTTGCCATGGTTGTTAAGTGAATCACTGCAGTTGTTAAGCGAATCTAGCTTCCCCCATTGACTTTGCTTGCCAGAACTTGCTGTGAAGGTCAAAAATGGCAATCACATGATTTTGGGACACACTGCAAGCATCATAAATACATCCTGCTAAGCACCCAAATTTTGATCATCTGAACATGGAGATACTATGATGCTTGTCAGGGTGAGGACAAGTGTCTTTTTCCAACGTCATTGTAACTTTGAATGGTCACTAAAGAAAAGGTTGTAAATCAAAGATTACCTTTACGTGTATATTACTCAGGTACCTAAGACAAATAATTCCAGATTTAAGACATGGGAAATTTCCACATTAATTGGAAAGTATTAATAAATTAAATATCTCATGGTCAGTAACCTTTAGATGGCTAGGGCCACATCTAATATTATATGACTGCTGAAGATTACTTGATATATTTAGGAAATCTCCCCCGCCCCCGACTTTGGGGAAAGAACTTTGGGATATTTGGGAATGAGCAGAGGTGGCGCAGCGGTTAGAGAGCAGTACTGCAGGCTACTTTAGCTGACTGTGATCATTTGAGTTCAGCTGTTCAAATCTCACCGGCTCAAGGTTGACTCAGCCTTCCATCCTTCCGAGGTAGGTAAAATGAGGACCCAGATTGTTGGGGGGCAATGTAAAATATATACATTGCTTAATGGTGTAAACCGCTTAGAGAGTGCTTGCACTATGAGGCGGTATATAAATAAATAAATAAATAAATAAATAAATAAATAAATAAATAAATAAATAAATAAATAAATAAATAAATAAATAAATAAATAAATAAATAAATAAATAAATAAATAAACAAACAAACAAACAAACAAACAAACAAACAAATAAATACACACACACACACACACACACACACACACACACACACACTATAAACCCATTTCATAGCATGGCTACAATTTTTCTTCAGAATGGCAGGAAACTGTATTGCTAATTTTCAGGAGCATAGTTCAAAGGGATCTTAGGGCTACAAAGAGGGAGAGAGATTTACCATTCACATGGTACTGGAAAATCTGGTTATTCTTATGTTAGAAATATTATACTTCCATTCTCCCTATCAAAAGAACTTTGTCCATATTCAGAGGAGCCTCATTTGAAACACCTGACATTTCAGAAAACCAAAGATAGTAATCTTTTATAGCCATAGCTTACAGGGACACTCTGAAAACTCTTGAAACAGGTTGTAAAATGATACATCCTGACCATATGTCTTTGAATTGGATGAAACATCCTTGATGAGAAATGTCCCCACACCTAGTCTTCCACTCCTCTACTCGCAACAGAATACCTTACACAACCAGACTTGAAATCCTGGGCTTAGAAAGCTTAGAACTACGTCGCCTTCGGCACGACCTAAGCATAACTCATAAAATTATCCGCTACGACGTCCTTCCTGTCAACGACTACTTCAGCTTCAACCACAACAATACACGAGCACACAACAGATACAAACTCAAAGTGAACCGCTCCAAACTTGACTGTAGAAAATACGACTTTAGCAACAGAGTGGTAAATGCCTGGAACTCACTACCTGACATTGTGGTTTCGTCACCAAACCCCCAAAACTTTACCCTTAGACTGTCCACTGTTGACCTCACCCGATTCCTAAGAGGTCAGTAAGGGGCGTGCATAAGTGCACCAGCGTGCCTACCGTCCCTGTCCTAATGTTCCCTCTTATCAGTACTCATCTTATGTATATAAACAATGTTATATCTATACCAACACGTACTTGACAAAAATAAATAAATAAAATAAAAATAAAATATGTCAGACTTTTTCTAAAGGTTTCACAAGAGCTGAACAACACCAACACCAACACTCGCAGAGCGGCCGCTGCCCTGGCTGGGGTTTGGAAGCCACAGAGCCGGAGTTTGGGGGAGAGAAAGAAAGACTTCTGCTGCTTTCCTTGCGTGCAGCCAAAAGCAGAAGCAGCAGAAGTCTTTCTTTCTTTCTCTCCCCCAAACTCTGGCTCTGCGGTTTCCAAACCCCAGCCAGGGCAGCGGCCGCTCTGCGAGTGCGCTTCCCGCTCTATGGTGACAGCTGGAGCTGGAACTGGAACTAAACAGACTGGCCGAGAGACGCCACGGAGCTGCCAGACTCCAGTAAGACACATGTCTCATGGCCCGCCCCACCTCCTGCATCCCGAAAATAATAAGACCCCCCGATAATAAGGCCAAGGCCATATTTTGGGGTTCAAAGAAATATAAGGCCCTGTCTTATTTTCGGGGAAACACGGTAGAGATAGAGATAGAGATATTCATTACAATTAGCTCAAGAAAATAGGAATAAAGGCAGCAAGGATTATCGGGAAGAGAAGTATTGCTTTTCAACCAGCAGACTGATTTACTACCGATGTTGAAATGTCTATGGGCTTCAATTGATTCTAGACTCGAGTACGGTCAGGATCAAGCACCCTTAATAAGATTCATGGTGTCCTAGACATCAGCATCAGCAATCTCTCATTTGCAAATTGGCTTTCACCTTTGTTCGGCAATTTGTATAGATCTTGCTCCTTGTTATAGAGATGGACAGCTTCCAGGCCATTTCAACAAATGTAGCTTAGAACCTGTTGGACAGCTCTGCTGTTTAATTCATACAATTTGCTGTTACTTCTGCTGCACAGTTCAGACAAATTGTCATTATTCCAGGAGAAGACTGAACCCTAAGGCACAATTCACCAAATCAGATTAAATGAACACTCAGGACTAGGCTGGTTTTTTAATAGTCTATGACTGTCTTCCATATCTAAGCCTTCCGGTGCTTCTGAGTAAAACTGTCCATCTCCAGCCAATTCGGTCTGAGGTGATTTTATAACCAGTGGATAGGGATGATGGAGTTGTATTTATGCATGTAGGTACATATGTATGTATGTATGTATGTATATGTATGTACATATTTATTCAGCCTATATGCTACCTATCTCATCTAGCAGTGACTTTAGACAGCTCACAACAAATAAAGGCAACAAGATACAACATTAAAATAATAAATAGTAACACTAAAATTGATTTTAAAATTAACAAAGATAGCAAGGAAGGGAGAAAGATGTACACAGGGAGGAAATGGAATCTTACCTCAGTCCATTAACCATCTCCAGTATGACATGACTCCACTGGGCCCAGACCAATTGGCAGAGTCAGGCCAATTCCAGAAGGCCATAAGATCTGTGCAGACCTCCCCTTGAGAGGCACAAGCTTCCAGAATTATCCAAGACACATGGCAAGAAATAAGGTGGAGGCTATTACCATGGGCAAATGTTTTTTGTCTCCAAGGACTGTAGATGTGTCTAGACTGGTTTTGGGAAGGCGGTCATACATAATATCTATGTGTAGATCTTTACCTGATCCCATTGCCCATACTCCAGATTATCAAATATTTTTCTTGTACACAGATTCTTATTTCTTCCTCCCACACTCTACCCCCCTTTTTCGTCTCCTCTCTCGAGCACCCATAGTTGCATGCCTTTCATGCAAGAGTCTCACATGCAATCAAACTGTTATCCGTCCGCAACCAATCTAAAAATGAGCTGTTGGAAGAGACGGCAGAGTGGTTTCCTGGGAGAAGGTTGGGAAGGTTATTTGTCATCCTTTCAAGGTGGACTGAATTAAAAAAACAGGCAGGGTAGAAATTCTGAAAATGCTTTTTATTGTACTAAGCTAGAATTTTGAAAGCCTATCCAAGTTTCTCCCTGACCTGTTATACACTAAAAAAAAATCAGGATGGGATTATTTTGAGTATCTTTGTTATGCATTCCTGTTTCTAAGGGTTCTGTAATATTCTTTGTAGGTTCTCCCTTTAAAGTTCATTCATTCTTTCCCCTTTCCCAAGGCCAGGCCTGTGTTATTTTCCATCATATCACCTTCTTTTAGCAACCCAGCTTACCTAGCCCCCACAGAGATCAAGAAACCAGCAATCTTGAGCTGAGCATCTCTGAGGAAAGAGAAGGCAACAGACATTTTTTAAAAATAAATAAATCTTTAACAAGCTGTTTGTCTTCTATTGATCAGTTGGCAGGTGAGACGAATTGGACGGGAGACAGCTTCCGGCAGCTTATGGTATAAGAAATCTAGCTGAAGACAAACATGGACATATTGGCCTTTCAAACACCACAATCCAGTTGATGCTGCTGTTTCATTTGCTTTTTACCTCAGCCACAGTTTAAATGAGTCATATTGTAACATCATGGTGGATTTCGTTGAGTTCTTCTGCTGAAGCATTTAAACAATTTCTCTGGGTTTTTTTTTTTAACTAAAGAAATTGTTCCAGTTCTTAAAAAAAAGCACTCCTCTTCAGAAGTTAACCTAATTAACTGAAGCTTGTGAATTAATTTGTTCCTAAGGAAAAATAAGAATTTAATGCATCTGATTCTGGTTGGCTGATTGCAACAATTTTTTTCTCTAAGAGAAAATGTCAAATTAGCTGTAAAATTCAAATTAGCAAATCAATTTTTTACAGAAATGTTCATGCTATTTTGTCCTTAGTCCTTTTAAAAGACAAGTGGCAACTCTCTCTCCCCCCCTCCCTCCCTCTCCCTCTTCCAAACTCTTCCAAACATAATTGCTTTCTCCAGTGAATTCCCCCACATGACATGGCCAAGTCATACATGTGGGACTACTAAGTTTCTATGCATTATGATTTCCCAGATTTATAGTCTAGTCCAGGGATGTCAAACTCAACCGGATCTGACTTGCTGGGTGCTTAAATCTGGCCTGTGGGGCCAGCCTAGGCATATCAAAGGACCAGCCTGTGGTGCCTCCGCCTGCTAAAACGGGCCATGTGCAGGCCCCCCGTGGCCCGTTTTCAGTCTCCACGGCCTCCTGCAGCACTCTGCCAGCCAAAAATGGCCCATTTTTACCCGTTTTTTGGCCTGTTTTCAGCCAGCAGAGTGTTGCAGGAGGCCATGGAGGACAAAAATGAGGAGCAGGGGGATGCGTGCGTCCCCGTGCCCCGTTTTGGCCGGTAAAGTGCTGCAGGAGGTCGTTCAGGCTGAAAATGGGGCAGAGGCGGCCATGTGTGGCTCCCCCATGCCCCATTTTGACCGGCAGGGAGCTGCAGGAGATGTCCGTCCCGTCTCCCTGCCACCCACCCCACCCCCCGCCGGCCTGCAGAGGAGAACTACAATGCTGATCCAGCCCTGAAAGAATACAGTTTGACACCCCTGGTCTAGTCCATAGATTGCACAGAAATCATAAACAAATCTGGGTTATTCCTATGACATATCTCCATTCCTAAACATCATTTCTTGGTGATCCTACATCAATAATTGCCAAACATTTCTTCTTATGGAAACCAATCAAGACAATGTATGTGCCTCTTAGGCTAGATGCAACTTTTTCTGCTTCTCTAAAATGATTTAGACAAAGATATCTTCAACAAAGGTACTATTTAGTTTAAGTGTGGTGGAGTTTTACACTTATTCATATGATTTTAATTCTTAAATTTTGTCCACTGGCAACGATCACTTTGATGGAGAGGCAACCATAAATAATAAACAAACAAACAAACAAATAAATAAATCAAAATACATTCAAAATACATTTCTAGACTGAAAGAGCAGTCTAGAAATCAATGTAAGTATTAGGGCTAACCCACAGGCAGCAGATGAAGTTCACCAGAAGTCAGGAATAAAGTGCAATGGTCTATAAGAGAGACGGGAGGAGGAGAGACGTTCAATGAATACCATGGAGATTCGACATCCGTAGAACAGAGGGACAGCATTGTTACTAAACATAGTGCATGAATTCTGGATTCAGGCTGCCAAAATCTCTTTGGACAAAAGAAATCTCAATATTACCCATGCATTCTCCATACAGTTAGAAAGTTTTGTGAGCAGACAGCAGAAGCTGCATTTTTGTGGTTGGCTTGCAATTGGCTAGGAGTTACAGGATTTCATCAAGATTATAGCCACTATTGTAGCCTATATGAACTGAAGGTCACCTCTAAATCACTTTGGATTTGTTTGTTTGTTTAATGCTTTTTAAAGATTGAGAACCTCCTGATCAGGAAATCTTTTGGAAGTCACAATGAGTTTTCTTCAATCCCTTAAAAAAAATAAGTTTTGGCTAGAAGTTGAAAGATTTGTAAAAAAAAATGCTTTTGAATAAACAACAAAAGTATAATTAGTGTTGGCTTTAGAAAGTTTTAAATGAATTAAGGACTCAGATGAACTTGATTTAAGACTTTAAAGTTAATTAAAATAATTGTTTCCCATTGGAAAATGTCTATGTTTATATTTGGAAACAACTGATCAGACGACTTTGAAAGCAGATGTTAGAACTTTGTTTGAGGGATCTAAACATTGTTCAGAGAGATAAAAAAAGAACATAATATTGGTTTATTTGATCAAGGTTAAAATAAAGGACTTGCTATTTCTGGTAACTGGATGACTGTGTTTTAAAGATTTTATCTGAAGAGAAGAAATAGGGGGGATATGCTTAATAGAAATAGAGATATAAATATGAAAGGAACAAATCAAATTGGATTTAATGGATAGATCCACTGGAGTCATTCCACCAGTTAAACGGGACTAGAACTCACCGTATCCTGGTTTCGAGACCAGCACCTTACATACAGAGACCTGGTTTGGTGGAATGGTTAAGGTGCTGGTCTAGAAACCAGGATACTGTGAGTCCTAGTCCTGCTTTAGGCATGCTAACTGGTGGAAAGACTTCAGACCAGTCATTCTCATTCAGCTAAATCCATCTCAAAGGGTTGTTGTGGAGAAAATAGGAAGCAAGAGTATAAGCATCCAAATAAGCAAGTATTAACACCAGAGAAACAAATAAAACAGAAAACAATACCATAATCAAGTAATTAACAAAGAGAATCTTCTCCCCACACTGGCAGGGCAAGCTACTGTACATAAAAAGAGAGCAAACCCCACAGTGACTGATCATATTGGAGCAAATAACCAAGCTCAAAAACTACCAAGGATTCCACAGTTTAACACTGAGCTACAGATATTCTCTTCTATTGAAACTAGAAATACTGTCAGCCAGGCTAAATAAAGAGCCAGATTGGCAGTCAGTTCCCAAATATTACTGTAAATTTAAAGAAGGGTGAAACTGGCAAGAAGAGTTGCAATGTTGATTCCTCCACTATTTCATGTTCGCCAAGAAGAAGCTGCACCATCAACTAAAGTGCAGGTGAATGGCCTGGGGTTTTAGCCAGGATGCAGTTAGCACAGCAACAAGATTTGCTGCGCTATAAATATTATGAATGCCAATAGAGAATGAACTATTTATGTTCCTTCCCTTCCTTCCCCTTTCTTCTCAATAAATAGCTCCCCTCACTATTTTTAGATGCTATTGATAAGGAACAGAAGGAGAGAATGATGGATTACCAAGAATAAGAATGTTTTATGACAGCTCTTTGAAACATAAAGGATCAATTATCAGAAAAGTCTATTCAAGGAAAGGGAGACAAAACGGCTGCAGAAAAGGAAGAGAGAATGTAGCCCTATTGTGGCACATTTAATTCATTTTAAGGTACACTTCTACACTATGTTCAGTAGAGCGTACTTCTGAGTAACTGCAAATATCCAGCTACAGAAAAGGATGACTAAAACGCAAAAACATGGATATTTTAGATAATCCCATCTTTTATTATCTAATATACACTCTTATGTAGCTTCAGAGAATTCAGACTGAGTTTTCAAAACTGCCCTTTGCATTGCCTTTCATCCCCAAACTGAAAAATGTGTTAGAAGTACAAAGAGAAGGTTTGCTATTATTGTATCACCACCTTTTGAAGAAAGAAGACCAAGAACAAATCTGTGCAGCTCATAAAATGATAGAATTAGCAGCCCTTTGACCACATAGGAAGAAAGGCTATAGGATATTCCCTTTATCTTCTATCAGAAGCCTCACCAAATGAAGAAGCTTCCTCCACTAGACAATTGGGCAATTATTGTACATTCCATAAATTCAGGATAATCACTTTCATTGTGCTTGCAAAATGTTAAATATTTATAAGTTTACTATTATATCCACTTATTGCATTTTACCAAAAGGCCTTTTTTCTACAGCAAAAATTGCTCGGAAATATTCAGCCTTTCACCTCTTGCAATTTACAAGTTGATGCAGAAGCGCATACGTTGGTAGTCACTATGTCAGACTCTCTACTGGCAATAGGGTCAAGAGCAGGGGTGGGCTTCAATAATTTTAGCAAGGAGTTCTCTGCCCGGTTGCTGGGTGGGCGTGGCCATGGTGGGCATGGCCTAGTTGGCCTCCTGCACCACGGGGGTGGCATTTTTGCCCTCCCTGGGCTCCAGAGGCTTTCCTTGAGCCTCCGGGAGGGCGAAAATGGCTTTCCCAGGCTCCAGAGGCCCTACCAGTTCCCGAACTTCCGGTAGGCCCATTTTTCGCCCTCCCCGGCCTCCGCAGGCACACTGCACTTACCAATATCCAAAATGGGCCGCGTCTTTTTGCTCAGTTTCTAGCCAAAAAAAAAATTCCTAAGAATGCATTGATTCATTTAACGACTGCTGCATTTTATTAACGACCACCGCAAAAAAGCTAAAAAAATTGGGCTGGTCACATGGGTACCAGCCAGTCACAGGGATAGTTGACTTACAACTATCATGACTTACAAGAGAAATTCCAGGATCCATTACGATTGTAAGTGGAGGACCATCTGTATCTAAAAGGAGCAAGATGGTTCACTGAAATGCTATAAGAAAATTCCAGATTTACAAGAGTTCAACATTTCCCTTAGCCATTAAGTATAATTTATGCTATATGAGCTTGCGTTAAAATACAAATATAGAGATGTAACTCAGCAGGTTGTCATCTGTTTTTGTAACGTGTGTATAAATCAAGTTTCCACACCATTTAATAAGATGGGTTGCTTTTTGGAAGAGGGAAATAGATTAATGGATTCTGTCTTAGATACCGCTGGCCTTTAAGGACAGAACAAGACATTATTTTGCATTGCCTAAAATAAATATGAAGATGCCCTCATATTGAGGTCAGTTCCTGGCGACTGCATCCCCAAAGCATTATGGAAGTCATTATCAATGCTTTCTTCCTTGATGTGTTTTGACTCCATTTGTCCTCCAATCAAATACTCACCAGGGTCAATCCTCCTTAACTTCTGAGTTCAGCTAAGGTCAACAAGGCATGCTACTGCTGAAGCTGGAATTAGCTGGAAGTTTGGCTGTAATTAGCCGAACATCACTAATCCACTTGGAAGGACAATATACAAACACAAAGTCAATTAGATAATGAAAATGTTGTTAACCTTCAACTAAAATGGGGCATGTCTATGGAGATTATCAGTCATCCAGGTCATGGTTGACCCAAAGGTGCTTTTTCAAGAGGCAACTGGACTTTCTGGTTTTTCTTTGAAGATGTTTCACTTCTCATCCAAGAAGCTTCTTGGATGAGAAGCGAAACGTCTTCAAAGAAAAACCAGAAAGTCCAGTTGCCTCTTCAAAAAGCCCCTTTGGGATAAAATAGGCATATTCCTGTGCTTTCCCGCTCACTCACACACACACACATAACAATGGTTTAGTGACTTTATTAATATTCCCCAGCAATTCCCTTCACCAAAAACCCAGAACTGTCTCAAGTAAGTCCAACAAAAAGCAGACCAATGCTAGTCCACAGAACAATGGCCAATGAGTCCACAAGACATTTGAAAGTTTCCCAAATGAGATAAACCCAACAGGCAAAATTAAATCTACAATACAAGAGGGTTCACGAGGCAAGAAAAGTTCAGAGTTCACAAGGCACGATCCTGGTCAAGCCATGGTGTCAATCCAAAGCAAGGCAAAAATCACAACACACAGAAAACACACAGTTAAGAAATGAACACGTTGTTCCCAGCATCACCTCCATCTGCCTGCTCTGCTAAATAGCCAGCTTCTGGTGCAGCCCATCAAGAAGGGCGAGGCTGTTTCCACGCGAATGACTTTTCTCTGCCCTATGTGTTCTTGGATCAGTTACAGAAGGCAGTTCCTCTTCCTCATTGCTAACCAGCTGCAGCTGCATGCTTTCCCCACTTGAAGTCTCGGAGCTATCCTGCTGAAGCTCTGCTTCAGCCAAATCCCTCTCAAACAGCTGCTCAGAGCCATTGACCAACTCCTTTCCAGAAGTGTCCATTACTGGTTCATCCTCCTCTGAGCTGACATCTGGAGAGATATCTGGGGGAGTGTCCAGGGGAGTCATCACAACTCCCTTGGGTTTTTTTTACCAGCTTCTCACTTGTCTGTGGAAGATATACAAAGTGTACACCATGGTACTCTTCTACCCAGCAGACTAAACTCCAATTCCTGAAAAATATTGCACTATTGTTTGCATCTTTATAGGCATCATTATTTTTTAAAATAAATGCAGGTGGTGAAAAAGTTGTGGTGGAATATAATCCAGATGCTCAGAAGGGAGGTGAATCCCAGAGAAATAAGAGACACTGAAGTTTAGCAAGATTGATGTCAGTTTCCAAAACCCAAGAAAGACATGCAGAATCATTTCTAAGCAGTTTCCTTTATTGTTCCTCACCTATAGACAGAATCTTGCCACACTAAAGCAAACTACTTGCGTCATTAAAGGCATACACTGATACTTCTAGGGATGAGCTCACACACACACACACACACACACACACACACACACACACACACCAGATGTAAGGAGTTTTTATTAAGGCTTCCGAGCCTGAATTGTATTCCACAGCAATTCCCTGTGTTAGCACCAGCTCAACCCCAATGCATTCCACAGGCTACTCAAATGAAGCCAACACTAGTACTCAAGGCAAAGGCAAGTCCAGTCCAATAGGCCAAACCAAGTTCCCAAGGAAAGGCAAGTTCCAAGGCAAAAGCAAGGCAGGAGAAGGTAAAGGAAACAGCTGAAGAGAGACAATCCAAACTTCAAAGCAAGAACACACAGCAAGAAAAGAAACACATTGTTCCCAGCATTGTCTCCATCTGTCTGCTGTGCTAAATAGCCAACTCCTGGTGCAGCCCATCAAGAAGGGCGAGGCTTTCTCCTCGCAAGGAATCTGTCTGATCTTCGATGCTCCTGCCTTTTCTCTGCCCTACATGTTCTTGGATCAGATGCAGAAGGCGGTTCCTCTTCCTCATCGCTGACCGGCTGCTGCTGCATGCTTTCCCACCTGAAGTCTCAGGGATGTCCTGCTACAACTGTGCTACAGCCAAATCACTGTCAGATGGCTGCTTGGAGCCACTGACCAGCTCCCCTCCTGATAGAAGTGTCTGCAAGTGGTTCATTTTCCCCCGCGCTGACATCTGGAGAGGTATCTGGGAAAGCATCCAGGACAGCGGTGAAATCTACTTACCTTCCCTACTGGTTTGGAAGTGCGCGATCCAGGGAGACATCACATAGACCCTCTTCCTCCCAACCAAGTTATCTAAACTTCATTGCTTCTTATTCCTCTGTAATAATACAGCCACTCCGTGCTGGGAATTTGGACTAGATTCCACCACATGAGTTGACAGGAGCCTCCGAAGGATATGGTCAAAAGAGTTGAGATGACAGCTGTGAAAGTGGAATACAGTACAAACAAGGCATATAAACATAGGTGGGGTCTTGACTGTAATATCGTGGTCACCATCTTGACTTGTTTTACCGTATCCTGCAGACAACAGAGCAGGGGTGGGTTCCTAATTTTTTTACTACCGCTATGTGGGTGTGGCTTATTTTGTGGGTGTGGCTTGCCAGCCATGTAACCGGGTGGGCGTGGGCCTCAGGAGCTTGGCAGCGGCCAGAGAAGTAGGGGGGGCATTGCCCACCCGCAATGCAGCCCCCCGCAGCGGGAGCAGCAAGACCGAGGCAGCGGTTCTTATAGGAGGCTCCGTCCAGCCTGAATGCTTCTCCCCATTTGATGATCCTAGGCTCCTGCCACCCATTCCCCCTCCCCTCAGCAGCTTGAGAAGCCTCGAATGTGCGAAAATGCCTAGGATCATCATCGCGCGTTCGTGGCTTCTCGGACTGCTGAAGGGAGGGGAAGTGAGATAGGTCCTGCCACCCATTCCCCCTCCCCTCAGCAGCTCGAGAAGCCTCAAACGTGCGAAAATGCCTAGGATCATCATCACGCGTTCGTGGCTTCTCGGACTGCTGAAGGGAGGGGAATGAAGATAGGTCCTGCCGCCCGTTCTTTCAGCGTCTCACGCACTCCCTCAGCCATCCTCCCCTGCTTGGACTCACTGTGGGGTAGGAAGGCACCTCATGCGAAGTGCTGGAAGCTCGGCTTCTGGGCATGCGCAGAAGAAAAAAATTTTTAAATTAAAAAAATTTTTTTTTAATGGCGGCCCCCAGGCACCAGCAACCGACCGCACCGGTATTGTGATATCACCAGCAGGCCGCTACCGGTGCTATAGAGTGGACCGCACAGGTAGAAACCCACCACTGCAACAGAGATATATCAATGTGATTAGGAAAGACTGAGGCTTATGGTGCTGTTGGGAGGGGGGAAGAGAGACACCCCTTTTAAGAATAGGTTTGTGCTGGATTTTTGGTAGGCATCAAAAGCTGTACAGTATTAAAAATTATTAAAGAGGCGCTGAAATACATTAGGTTTAGGAAGGAGAGAGAGGGAGGGAGAGAGAGAGCGCTGAGCTAAAAGGGAAAAGGAATGGGGGGTGGTTAAAAAAACGTATCTTCCTTTTATTAGCACACTACAAATTATTTGAAGTAAAGTAGCTGTAGTGCATGGAGCAATGATTAAGCGTTCATAATATAAGAACATTTAGAGACAAAAAAGGGAAAAAATGTCCATGAAAGTTCTCTTGAAATAGCAGAATTGTACGCTACTCCTTCTAGCTACAGCAAAACTAATTCCTTCCCCCCCTCAAATATTATGTGCGCTAATTCAAAAATCACAGTGTGAATAAAATAATGTTTTGGGAAGTATTATTTGCGTAAGAATTTTAAAAATGATTTTAATCTAGCAAACAACTGCTGCTCTTTTGAGAGCAGATATTTGTTTTTTTCTGTTTCTTTCTCTGAACGAGTTATATACAAATCACTAACCCTCAAAAGAAACAGAACCGGTATTTTTTTATATATACCTATTGTTAAGGTGACCAGATTTTTTTTTAAGCGGGACACCATTGACGGGGGGGTTTTCTAGGGGAGCCGCCATTTGAGTTTTGCCCTCTGCGCATGCGCAGAACGCTGTGCGCATGCGCAGAGGGCAAAAGAACGCAAATGTCGGCATCCAGGTGGGTGGGTGGGAGGCGGGAGGCCTTTCCTTGCCTCCTGCCTCCCCTTCGGGAGCCGGCAGTGGCTTGGGCTGGCTGGCTGGCAAGCGAGCGAGTGGGGCTGGCTTGTGAAGGGGAGCAGCCCGGAGATGGTGCTCCAACCCAGCGTCTCTTGGCTCTCCTGCTCCCCCTCCGCCAGCGCTGGGCTGCTGGAGTGACAGGGGGAGAAAGGAGATCAGGAGGCGGCGGCTGATCACAACAACCCCAGCAGCAGCTCCAGGCAGAGAGAGAGAGAGAGAAGCGAGTGAACAAGTCACTCCGCCGCGCGCGCTCATGAACACACACACACACACACACACACACACACACACACACACACTGTATGCGCGCTTGTGTGTGTGTGTGAGCGCGCGCGGCGGAGTGACTTGCTCGCTCGCTTCTCTCTCTCTCTCTCTGCCTGGAGCTGCCACTGGGGTTGTTGTGATCCGCCGCCGCCTCCTGATCTCCTTTCTCCCCCTGTCACTCCAGCAGCCCAGCGCTGGCGGAGGGGGAGCAGGAGAGCCAAGAGTAAGGTGACCAGACGTCCCGCTGTTTCTTTTCCAAATGGCATTCTTTCCAAAAAAGCGTGACTTTTTGGAAACAATGCGGGACGTGGGACACATGCTTGAAAAGCATGTCTGTCCCGCCAAAAGCGGGACGTCTGGTCACCTTACTATTGGTACAATTCTCGCACTGGAAAAGACCCAAAGTAGGCCATTCGGTAGCACTCATTTTCCACTGCAATCTGATTTTCTAAGAAACTATCTTTAAAAAAAAGAAGCGGCTTTAAAACAGCAGCAGCTGAAGTTCAGGGTAGACAAGGATCTTTTTGCCAGGCATTTCATAAAAATTAGAAAGAAGTTTTGATGGCTTCTTTAATCTATGTCTCTGCCAATGGGGGGCTGACCCTAATTGAAAAATTGCCAGTCTTAAATTGAGATCAGAGAAAGGTCAAGAACAGTTTGATGCTGGAAGTCTTCAGAGCTGGGACTTCCAACACTGTTCAAATGATATATTTGACAGGAAATAGTTGTGTGACAAGCTACTGTTCCTCTCCTTTTTATTCCAGTTCTCCTAGGTATAACTGGCTATAAAAAGTAGAGAGGCCATTATCACTAACTGAGTGGTAGAACGTGACTTCCATCCTCAGCTGTTCCAATAATTTTCACTCATTGATTGTTGTTTCTTTTCCTCCTATAAGGATTGGCTTTGACTGTAAGGAAATGTATTTGTTTATTTATTCAATTTATATAGTGGCCCATCTCGCTTTTATGTGACTCTAGGGAGCTTACAATGAAATAAAATACAATGCATAAAACCAAAACAAAATCACATAGCATCAGGGGACGATACAAATCATACATACAATAAAGAGGCGGGCTCTAATCCATGCCTAGGGACCCCAGCCGCTAGCACAGACCTGGGCATTTTACAGCCCCTGGGCCACAGTCAGCCCTTCGGTTGTCTCTGTCTGGCCCATGTAGATAGGATGTGGGGCTGGCAACTATAGGTTTGTGCTAAGAATTTGTATTTAGTATTTTTATGTATTACTTATTTATCACATTTAGAAACAGCCCATCTCCCTTAATCAGAATAGAGCTGGAAGGAACCTTGGAGGTCTTCTAGTCCAACCCCCTGCTCAAGCAGGAGATCCTATACTATTTCAGACAGGTGGCTGTCCAGTCTTTTCTTGAAAACCTCCAGTGATGAAGCACCCACAACTTCTGAGGGCAAGCTGTTCCACCGGTTAATTGTTCTCACTGCTAGGAAGTTTCTCCTTAATTCCAAGTTGCTTCTCTCCTTGAGTAATTTCCATCCATTGTTCCTTGTCTTGCCTTCTGGTGCTTTGGAGAATAAGTTGTCCCCCTCTTCTTTGTGTCAGCCCCTCAAATACTGGAATACTGTTATCATGTCACCCCTAGTCCTTCTTTTCTCTAGACTAGCCATACCCAATTCCTGCAACCGTTCATGTGGCCCCTGGGGAAAATCAATTGTCCACCCTGCTTTAGCACAAACCTAGTTTTCAAGGTCTTACAAAAGATTAACAGGGATGGGGCCAGTCTAATCTCAGGGGGAAGAAGTCTCCTTCTGGGCCTCGCCAACTGATGGCACCTGGAAAATGTCCTTCCTGCCAGATTGAGTAGGGTAGAAAGAGGATAGAAACAATTGAGAAGAGACTCTCCCACAATCAATCCATTCCTAAACTATGAAGGCCTTTAAAGGTGACAACCAGCACTTTGGATTGCACCTAGAAGCATACCAGAAGCCAATACAGCTTGCAGACCAGTGGTGTCACATGTGCTGAGCAAATTGCACCAATTTGAACCTTCTGAATACCTTCAAGGGCAGCCCCACAAAGTGTATGCTCTGAATGGTATAAACATCAAACTTTGAAGAAGAGCCGAGATGGTGCAGTGGTTAAATGCAGCACTGCAGGCTACTGCTAGTTCAGCAGTTCAGCTGTTCAAATCTCACCGGCTCAAGGTTGACTCAGCCTTCCATCCTTCCGAGGTGGGTAAAATGAGGACCCAGATTGTTGGGGGCAATATGCTGAACTCTGTAAACCGCTTAGAGAGGGCTGTAAAGCACTATGAAGCGGTATATAAGTCTAAGTGCTATTGCTAAGTGCTATTGCTAAGAGTACGATGACATCATTGTTATCTTTGCAGCTCTAATCTTGAAGGGCTTCCCAGGACAGTTAAACAAAGCAGACAGTAGGGTTTTTATGCACACCCAAACACACACACACACACACACACCTCATACTCACACTGAAGAACATCAATACCCAAGAGTCCAGTGCCTCTTGTATTGGGATCAGCTACCAGTAAAGAAGAAGTTATCCACTGCAGCAGAGTTCCTGATGCGAACTTTATGTGTACATCAATTGTGCCCACAAACTGATTCCAGCACTGCTAACTATACTGAACCCATATTACACCTATGCTAAAAGTTCTAGTAGCTAATATGAGGCCAAACCAGTTTCAAGAACTTAATGTACAAAGCCCCTAAATAGTTGGACTTACCTTAATATTTGAATGCTCCTGATGCTTTGTGGGTTGTTATACATTTCCCATCATCTTGTTTTTACTGTTTGGGAATCTGTTTTATATTTCTTCTGAATTTATTTTCTTTAAACTTACAGATATATTTTCACATTACGCATACTTTTATTTTGTAGTACTTAATTATTCATTGTGCAGTGTCCATAGGAATAAGCTTACTTTTGAAATCTTTAGTTTGTATTGATTGTAAATCACTTTAAATGGAACTGAACATATTTGTGTGCATTTGTGTGTGAACATATAATTGCTATATCTCTTATTTTTAAATTCCCGGGAATAATCCTAAGGTCTCAGGGAAAGTCAGATCTCCCCTTGTGATTGGAAGAAGAAAAGGAGGGAGAGATTCATCTGCGAGGTAAGATTTGTCTGGTTCTTTCTCAACAGCTATAGGAATATATCTCCAAGGGCCTCTACTGCTGGGGCAGCAGAGATTAAACAATGGTAGGAGCCAAATTGCAGCAGATTCTGAGACACATTGCAGGTGGATGTTGGCAAGCGGTAAAAGTCTAGCTTTTCTAGATTCCTGGCACCTTTATATAATTTCCCTCATTGACCTCTGTTGGGAGGTAGAAGGAAGGGAGGGAGGAGAGGGAGGGAGGGAGGGAAGGAAAGAAGGAAGGGAAGGAAAGAAGGAAGAAGGTGTTTCTGTTTTATGATCTACTTATGGAAGGCAGATAGGACGGCTCTCCACTGTCTGATCTTCTCCACCATACTAGCAAGATTTCTTAACTTATCTCAGCCATGAATCATTCTGTCATTTGATTCATTGGCATACAGATTTATATGTTCAAATGCCTCAGGCTCAGACTATATCTCACCATATATTCTTTCAGTCAAATGACTTTATTCGTTTGTGTCTTTGTTTTCTCCATTGTTGAAGGACGTAGCACAAGGATGCATCTGATTGATGTTCTCTGGTATTTTGAAGGTAAGCAGGGATAGTGGGCTGGGGGGAGATGGTTAGTAGTTGTATGGAGAAACACAGGCTAGGGTGAAAAACTGAAAAACACCCCAGAAAAAAGAAATGGGAAACCACTTCTATATTGTTGTGAATAAACCAACTGTATATGTTCCATGTGCAGTTGCTGAAGTCAAGATCAACTTAAATGGCATCTTTGATCTCTCTCTATATAGATAGATAGATAGATAGATAGATAGATAGATAGATAGATAGATAGATAGATAGATAGATAGATAGATAGATAGATAGATAGATAGATAGATAGATAGAGATAGATAGATATAGATATATAGATATATAGATATATAGATATATAGATATATAGATATATAGATATATAGATATATAGATATATAGATATAGATAAAGAAGCGATAGCCATCACGATCTCTGGAACATTTAAAATTTTATTTAAAACTACTATTAAAATTGCTAAGCTTTCGTCAACCCCTGTTGACTTCGTCAGAGTGTAAAATCCCCATGGAAGAGATGCTTGCTTTTATAGAATGCCCATCAATTTATGTAATGTCTGTCAATTTAGACTTTGCACGTGTAACCGGTCCAACCCTTTTCTCTCTCCTGTAATTGACTTAATTGTTTCTGCCTTAGTCATGCTGACAGATGAAGATTTCCCCATGGTGTATTGCCTCTTTCTCTCCCTAGGGGGCAAAGCAGGGCTATCAGGCATTGCTGTGAAGGTGTTTCTCCTGGCTTCCTCCCCCTCATTGTTGTTCCTCTCCCTTTTAGGCACACGCATTGCCTGCTCTAAATTCATCTGTTTTGCCTTCACAGCAATGCCTGATAGCCCTGCTTTGCCCCCTAGGGAGAGAAAGAGGCAATACACCATGGGGAAATCTTCATCTGTCAGCATGACTAAGGCAGAAACAATTAAGTCAATTACAGGAGAGAGAAAAGGGTGTGGACCGGTTACACGTGCAAAGTCTAAATTGACAGACATTACATAAATTGATGGGCATTCTATAAAAGCAAGCATCTCTTCCATGGGGATTTTACACTCTGACGAAGTCAACAGGGGTTGACGAAAGCTTAGCAATTTTAATAGTAGTTTTAAATAAAATTTTAAATGTTCCAGAGATCGTGATGGCTATCGCTTCTTTATCTGTAAATATGCCTGGAACTCGCATTTTTAGAACAATCCTTAATATATACATATATATATATATATATATATATATATATATATATATATATATATATATATATATATATATATATATATATATATATATATATATATATATATATATATATATATATATATATATATATATATATATATATATATATATATATATATATATGTATATATATATATATATATATATATATATATATATATATATGTGTGTGTGTGTGTGTGTGTGTGTGTGTGTGTGTGTGTGTGTGTGTGTGTGTGTGTATGTGTGTGTACTGTATGTATGTATGTATGTATATGTGTATGTATGTGTATATATATATATATATATATATATATATATATATATATATATATATATATATATATATATATATATATATATATATATATACAGTATATATATATACATACATACATATGTTTGTGTGTGTGTATGTGTGTGTGTGTGTATGTTTTCTGAGGTTTTTGCGGGTGTTTGTATGTAGGTCTTTGGTTATTCGGGTTTTCTCCCGCGTGTCAAGTTTGAAGACCCCTGGGTTAGGGATTAGGGATGCAAGGGTCTTCAAATTTGGCAAGTTTAAGACTTGTGGACTTCAACTCCCATTCCTGAGCTAGCATGACTGGAGGAGGAATTCTGGGAGTTGAAGTCCACCAGTCTTAAAGCTGTCAAGTTTGAAGTTTGTAAAAAGTGTACATGGTTGTTAAATGTATTCTGCTACACTGGTATTTTATTAAATAATATATTACTACACCATTTGGTTCAGAATACTTTTTTCCTTGTTTTCATCCTCTAAAATCTAGGTGCGTCTTATATTCCGGTGCGTCTTATACTCTGAAAAATACGGTAGCTGTGAATGATTGTTAGAAATGTGATAAAGTGATGGAATTAATAGTTAAGAGGATAAAATCAGCTTGTATTAAAGAGTAAGAATGATATGGAAAAGAAAAAAAAGAAGTAAAAATTATTGTTTAATTATTGTTTAGAAAAGAAGTGAAGTAAAATATATTAATACTAGAAATGTACAAGGTGGAAAAAGACCACATCTTTGATTGTTGGAATGAAAGGAGAAGAACAGAAAAAAGCGGGGAAAGAAAAGAGAATTAAGATAGAGATAAAATAAGAGGGGGAAAAGACTAAAAGATAGATATTAAGATGAAAAGAAAATGTGAGAGAAGGGCTAGAAGGTTTAGAAATGGAAGAATGATATTAGAAGCCATGTATTGAAAATGAAATGATAAATGAATTGTAATTATTAAGAAAATATTGCTAAGATTATTATATGGATGTATGAAACTCAGAAAGCAAACGCTCACAATATGAAATGTATAAAGATTAAAAATAAATAAAACTTATTGGGGGGGGGGGGGAAGAATGCAGTATTGCAGGCTAATTCTGCTGACTGCTAGCAGTTCAATCCTGACTGGCTCAAAGTTGATTCAGCTTTCCATCCTTCCGAAGTTGGTAAAACGAAGACCCAGATTGTTGGGGGCAATATGCTGACCCAGTAAATAGCCATCGGTAAAGGGCTGTCAAGCACTGTGAAGCAGTAAATAAGTCTAAGTGCTATTGTTACCAGATCTGGGCTTTAGACAAGCCGGCAACCAAGAATTCTAGTAATTTATTTATTTATTTAGTGCTCTTATATGCCGCCCTACTCCCTGGGGACTCAGGGCGGCGTACAACATTTGAAGAACAACTAAACAATATAATTTAATAACAATTTAAAATACATTTAAAAAGAAACATACAAAATCAAACTTACATGGGGGAGACCAAGATGTAAAATTGTCTCAAAACCCTGCCTGCAGGAAGAGCCATGTCTTAACGGCTTTTCGGAAGGCCAGCAAGGTGGGGACAATTCGTATCTCTGGGGGGAGTTGGTTCCAGAGAGCAGGGGCCCCCACAGAGAAGGCCCTCCCCCAAGGCCCCACCAGCCGACATTGTTTGGTTGACGGGACCTGGAGGAGACCCACTCTGTGGGACCTGACCGGTCGAAGGGAAGTATGAGGTAGGATGCAGTCCCGGAGGTAACCTGGTCCTAAGCCATGTAGGGCTTTAAAGATGATGATCAACACCTTATCTCCTTGCTGCCATCTCATGGACATCTGCATTTTTGCAGTCCTATTTCTGTGTTTCCAGACCTCATGGACAGTTGTTACCTCATTTAAGTAAATGTAAAGATAACTTTTTCAAGACTTATCTTCACATCTTGCTAACCGCAATCGAAGATGTTCCACTAGTCCGTCCTCATGACATTGCCTTCCTGCTCATGTGCATACAGCCTCCATTTTTCTTTAGCTGTTCCAGTGTTAAAGTCATGTTTTCTATTTTTTTATTCCCAATACATGTAGACCTTGACTTCTAACTGTTCGTTTAACAACAGTTTGAAGTTACGAAGGCCTCGGAAAAAGTGACTTATGATCTGTCCTTGAAGTTATGTTGTTGTACCGCTCCTACAGTCACGTAATCACAACTCCGGTGCTTGACAACTGACATGTATTTACAATAGTTGCAGCACCTTATCACAATTTGCAGCCTTCCCCGCCGGCTTCTGACGAGCAACATCAATTGAAGAAACTGGATTCACTTTTTCATTTTGTGTCACTCTCATCTTTCACATTTTTTCTTCATTTATCTTGTTTCTCCTTCTCATTCTGTACCATGGTTGCTGCCTCTCAAAATTTCCCCAAGAAGATTTTCTTCAGAGAAAACTGAGGGGGAGGGGCTGCCACAGAAAAGTCCTTCTTAATTTCCCTCCCAGCTAACCAATCCACACACAACCTAACATTTATGGGTAGTCCTCCACTTACAACCTTTCGTTTAGTGACCATTCAAAGTTACCATGATACCAGTAAAAGTGACTTATGACCCCTTTTTTGCCCTTGCAGCATCACATCCTATGGTGATGTGATCAAAATTCAGTTGCTTTACAACTGACTATATTTATGATGGTTGCAGTGTCTCAGCAGCCATGAAATCACCTTTTGTGACCTTCTGACAAGGGGGAAGCCAGATTCACTTAACAACCACGTTATGAGCCATGGTGGTGCAGTGGTTAGAGTGCAGTACTGCATGCTACTTCTGCTGGCTGCCGGCTGACTGCAATTTGGCAGATCGAATCTCACCAGGCTCAAGATTGACTCAGCCTTCCATCCTTCCAAGGTCGGTAAAATGGGGACCCAGATTGTTGGGGGCCATATGCTGACTCTGTAAACCGCTTAGAGAGGGCCTTGTGAAGCACCCTCAAGCGGTATATAAGTCTAAGTGCTATTGCTATTGCTTTAGCTCAACAACTGCAGTGATTCACTTAACAATGATTCACTTAACAAGTGCAGCAAGAAAGGTTGTATAAATGGGATAAAATTAATAACTGTCTTGCTTAGCAATGGAAATTTTAGGCTCAACTGTGGTCATAAGTCAAGGCCTACCTGTAATACACTTTCTTGTAAACTATCTTTCACATCTCAGAAGAAGAGATAAAGTTTCTTTGCTATACCTAAGGCCAACTTCGTTTAAACAACTGAGAGATTTTCAGTTTAAGACTTTTAAAACCAGTAGGCTAAGTGTTGTCCTCCCTCAATGGCAAACAAGGGAAAATTGGTCACAGGGTATATTGATTGCTTTGGCCAATGTGAGCTAGGAAATTTGGCAGACAGAACTCATTAAAACAGCAGGCCCCATATTGTGTTTTATCACATATGCAAGCTATTTATTCAAGTGCTATTTACTAACTTCGCTGTCCCTTTCTTCTAAAATATCGGCTTTGTGGGCCAAAATGAAGGGATACCCACTATATTTACTTAAAACTTAACTATATGGAGCCGTGCCTTGTGAGAGAAGAAAATCTTAATTGAGAGGCAGTAAAGAACAATCTTTCGGGGATGTGATAATGATTCTCCCGTTGTTTCTGAAAGGCCACTTATGAAAGAAAGCAAGTGCATAATGTTCTGAGGACGGCTGGATGTCACATTGTGTTTCATGGATGGTTCTAAATGAGCTGAACAGGCTTGTTTTGATGAACATTAACATTTTGACACTAAATTTAACATGGATTCTTTGAGCCCAGCACAGCAATGTACTTCTGATGGGCTCGAACATTATTTGGTAAGTAAAAGTGTCTGGGATATTAAAACATTCTTCTGAGAGAGTAACAATGAAAGAGCCTGCAAGCCGGTAAGAGCTGGGAAGATAGTACCTGGTTAGGGCTAGAAAAAAACTTATTCGGAGCAGCTTCAGCACATTATTTTATCTCTTGGTTAGGACTTAAAAAAACCTTCTTCTGAGAGAATAACAATGAAAGAGCCTGCAAGCCGGTAAGAGCTGGGAAGATTGTTAGCACCTGGTTAGGGCTAGAAAAAAACTTATTCGGAGCAAGTAGAGCAATGAAAAAAAATTCTGCAAAGACTTAGGGCTGGAAAAACATTCTTTGGAGAGAGTAACAATGAAAAAGCCTGCAAGGTAAGAGCTGGGAAGATCTGTTAGCACCTAGTTAGGGCTGGAAAAAAAAGCTACATTCAAAGTATAAGACGCACCCAAATTTTCAGCCACTTTTAGGGAGGAAAAAGGTGCGTCTTATACTCCGAAAAATACGGTAATCAAAACACAGAGTATGAAGAGCATGCTATGTACTATTGCAATCCATAATTCAGAAATTACGGCCATGTCTGTTTACTAGAGGGAAAAACTTAATGTGTGTGGCTCCCCACCACCCTCTATAACCTTCCCAAGAGGCTATAACTAGGGATCTGCTCAGGGATAGCTTCTTTTTCCTCTGGATGACATCAATCCAGCTATTCCAAGATTGGGCCCTCGAAGTGTTTCAGACATTGTCCATTCTTTAATGGACACCATTAAAGATCGCCAGGCCTAGAACAGGGTCCCCAATCCCTGGGCTGCGGCCGGGGCCCCTTTGGAACCGTGCCACGGAAATGGTGGGCGAGTGCACGCCTAGTTCAACTTCCACAAGAGGTGAGCGAGCACACACAACTCCATTTATGTGAGCTGTGCATGTGTGCACTCAATGGCCACTTCCGCGAAAACATCCCCTCTTCCCACCCCCACCAGTCCACAAAGCCAGAAAGGTTGGGGAATGCTGGTAGAATAGAATAGAATAGAATAGAATAGAATAGAATAGAATAGAATAGAATAGAATAGAATAACAGAATTGGAAGGGATCTTGGAAGTCTTCTAGTCCAACCCCCTGTTTAGGCAGGAAACCCTATATCCGTGATGGCGAACCTATGGCACACGTGCCACAGGTGGCACGCGGAGCCATAGCGGAGGGCACGCGAGCGTTGCCCACCGGCAAACCGGAAGTGCGGAAAAACGCACTTCCGGTTTGCCGGTGAGCTGTTTTTTGCACTCCGGAGGGTTCAGGGAAGCTTCCTGAAGCCCCGGAATGCAAAAAACAGCAAAACGGGCAAACCGGAAGTGCGTTTTCTGCACTTCCGGTTTGCCCATTTTGCCATTTTTTGCATTCCGGGGCTTCAGGAAGCTTCCCTGAACCTTCCGGAGTGCAAAAAACAGCTCACCGGCAAACCGGAAGTGCGTTTTTTCGCACTTCCGGTTTGCCCATTGTGCGCATGCGTGGGGGGGGGGCAATGGGCGTGGGCACGCGAACCAGAAAAGGTTCGCCATCACTGCCCTATATAATTTCAGACAAATGATTATCTAATCTCTTTTTAAAAACTTCTAGTGTTGGAACACTTACAACTTCTGGAGGAAAATCATTCCACTGATTAATTGTTCTAACTGTTAGGAAATTTCTCCTTAGTTCTAGGTTGCTTCTCGAGAACATCATGAACTTTCTGGTCTGAATTATTACATTTCCAAGAATGTACCAGCTGGATCCAGAGGGGGGAAAACTGAATAAATAGAACATGCCTTTTCCAGAGTGGAAATTTTGCACACGCCTACTATCTACCAATTCAGGTTTCCTGTGTGTTTTTTTCTAAGCAAATGGGTGTACTACAAAACATTATTTTGAACTTTACCTCTGTGTGGTTTATATAGATTAATATTTCTGGGCTCTCAAGTAAGTCTCGGGGGGAAAGGATGGTGATTACTTTGCAGCATGTCGGATTCTAATTTTTTTAAAACTAAAAGAATATCTAAAAATAAATTAAAAGGAAGTAAGGCAGGGAACCTGGCAGCCAACAAGAGATGTGGTTGGACAACCAAAATGGCACCCACTCAGATACAGATTATGTAATACTGATGCAAATTACATATTTTATGTCATTTGCATAATGGTATTGTGTATGTCATTGTGGCTTCTCCCAGACACGTGAAATCAGGTAGTCACTGATTTGTGTCTACCCACTGAACCTGGGTAGACACAAATATCCTAATATTAGTGCCACTTAAGTGTTCTCCATTTAGGTTTAAATCTATCATTACGGTAATTTCTGTTGAAAAAACCTTTTGTCTTATTACTGCTGTTATATCAACAAAGGATGAAACCGGAAGATAACCTGGACCATTTATTTTATCATCAAGCTATTGTAAGGCTTCTTTTCTCATAATCCAAAAGATTATATAAAAATGTAAATAGATCAAAACAAGGCTCTTTATTTTCATACTTTTGGTATTTTGTTTTATTTGGGGATGTGCATTGTATGGAACACAATAAGGAGAAGCATATCAAATTTGTAATCGGCATCTGAGTCTTTTGTTATTCTCCCTTTGAAATTTCGTACCTTTCAAAATATGCATTCATCAAGGAAAGTTTCCACCCTTGTAGGTATTTCAATAGAACAAGCCACCAAACCTCATAGCACCTTGATTCTATTGTGCTTCTTGGCATACATTTGCAAGGGTTGATAAAGGATGCAGAAAAATACTCCCAAACACACAACATCCTTCCTACAAGGGCAAGTTTTGCACTCACCTTCCAACATACAAATGAAATGCAGTTAACTGAGCCAATACTTCGCACAATCACATAAAAATGGATACAATAGCAATTAAAATAAGGGGGGAAATCAGGCCAATTTGATGTCTCTAATGTTTTGTACAAATGAACTTAATTTGCATGTTTAAAAGACCAAGATTAAAGCTCTGCCAAATTATCTTCCACCACTTTTGTGGGAACTCATGCAGAACTGAAAATGCTTTCGTTCCTCTTGGGAGTCTGTAGTCGGCAGATTGGGGGTGGGTGAGGGAAGACAGGGAATAAGATGGACCAGGATTTTGCTGTCTCTTTTGATAACATGCTTCTGAATTAAATTTTGTTCAAGGACACTTCTCAGTGCTGAAGTATGTGATTTTTTTGCTTTCCATTTGACATGCTCTCCACCAAACTCAAGTTTTTCTGGATGGTTTTGCCTTCCTTAGATGGAAGTGGCCCATTAATTCTATATTTGGATTCTACCAGTACAGTGGTCTGTCATTTCACTCCAGTTACTTTCTTTACTGGCACAGAGATAGAATGGTTCCAAAGCAAACTCTAAGTACAAACCGTACAATGCTTGCATATTTCAAATCACTTAATGATTAGACAATGATCACATAACTTGATTGGATCCCTCTCCTGCACACCCACTCCAGGTCTTCAAAATCCAAAGGTCTGAAATAGGCAGCCTGCTTTACGATACAAGTGGGCATAAATGCACATACATAATTTAGAACTTGGCGCAGTCAAGATTCCAAACAGTGGACCAAGTCCATCACTTCATGCCATCTGCCTCCAATGCACAGAGTATCGTGTGG
Source organism: Diadophis punctatus similis (assembly GCA_023053685.1). Lineage (NCBI taxonomy): Eukaryota > Metazoa > Chordata > Lepidosauria > Squamata > Dipsadidae > Diadophis > Diadophis punctatus. Next base: position 15,087,387 of record JALIGW010000005.1, read on the forward strand.
CCAGGTCAAGGGGATGTGATTGGAGCATGGAGCAGCAGGGACAGCTGTTCTCTTTTTCTCATTGCATCTCTAAGAGCAAGATGACTTAAAATATATGTAATTGTGATTGGAATATATGAAACTAAACGTTAGGCGATATACTTGCTTCAAAAATAATTCAGAGGCCTTTTGGACTTCATGCAAGCAATTATAGTGCCTCTGTGCCAGTTCTCACAACTATTTTCCAGCCTGGTATGCAATCCTGAAACCAAAAAAAAAATTGCCATTACTTTAAGGAATCCGCCTACTGAGCTAAGATAGTCTTTTAGCAGTAGCACCTTTTCTCTCAGTTGTGAGAAGCTTAAAACAAGTTGAGCAACTTTGCAGAGTAACAGTAGGCTTAGGAGAGCTCCAAGGTACATCTTCCAATTATGAATGTCAAAGCATTCTTGGGCTAGCAACAGCAAACCACTTCTGAAAAGCCTTGCCGAGAAAACTGCAGGGATTTGTCCAGCCACTCTCCGAGAATGATTGAACGGAAGGAAAAAATAAGGTTTCAAACTAAAATCCAACTGAGTCTGCATGGCGCAACTCAAAAGTCTTGAAAACCAACATACTTGAAGAAAATTTCCTCCCTCTCCCCACAATTGCTATAATTCAACATAGTACAGTAAGTCCTTTGAAATGATGGGCTGCAGATGCTTGACTTTGGTTTCTCTAATATTGTCAAGCTCTTCATGCCCAGAAACAATTTCAGACTAAATCAAAGTAAATCTCACTACCACCACATCCCCAAGCACATAGATTGGACGTGTCAGCCAGTATCCTCTAAAGTTAGCAAAATAGAAGGTTGCAAAAAAAAAAAACAACCCAGCTCTGCGTCTTTATCTACAGCATGTTCTGTTTTGCATTTCAACCATCTCAACATTAGCAATCAGGATCATTTGCACAGCCATTAAGATTCCATGTCGCAAGACGCCATTCCTCTGTTCAATGCATTCAAAAGACCAAAAGCCACGGCAGGATGCTACGGTAACAAGACCACTGGGGCAAAACAAGGGATCCCAATAACTGATTGATGCATTCATGAGTCAAAGGGAAAGTGTTCTGCTCCCAGGTTCTGCAGAAATCCAGCTCTAAAAATGGAAAACCACATTCAACAGGTTTTCCACTGAACCACAGCTGAACCAGAAATAAACTAACTCAGCTGCTGAACCAAGATAAGGTTGTGGGATCTCATGAAGAATCAGTTTGGGGACTAGGGCAAACACCTCGAAAAATAATAGACCCTGCAATTGGTGGTATTTGAACGCTCCTCTATGGGTAATGATGGTTTGAGCCTCCGCCGTAGCGCCATCTACTGGTACGCCTGCACAAGGTCCAATTTAGCAAAGATGGCACCCGGGCCTAGTGTGTGGAGTAAATATTGCACTATGGGCACTGGGTATGCGCTCTGTTGGAGGGCTTTGTTGATGGTGCATTTATAGTCCACGCAGATGCAGACAGACTCGTCACTCTTGACCGGTGTCACTATAGGAGTCTCCCAGCGCGCATGATCGACCGGCTCAAGGATACCCTGACTGATGAGCTTATCCAGCTCCTTAGGTTTGAGCGGGAATGGGACTCTCTGGGGCTTAAGCTAATGGGGACTATCTTGGGGTCAAGGCTAAATGAAATAGGGGTGCCCACATACTTGCCGAGTTCGGCAGAGTAGGAAGGCAACCATGAACCACCGTCAGGGGCAGGTTTCCATTGAACTTTCCAAAATGCACATGGAAGTTTCCCCAGCCCAGCACGGGAATTTGATTTCCCTGGTAGTCGCTGAGTTTGAGGGGTTGGCTTTGCAGTTGTCCCTGGAGAAGCGCTGGGATGGCTTGCTTGACAGACGCCCATGACATAATGGAAATGGATGACCCTGTGTCGACTTCCATTTCGCAGGGAGACCCCTCAATTAGTACAGTCATATGGATCTTTTTGTGATTAGGGGTGCTCGCCTGCCCGTTTCTGGTCTGATTAGTCTCTGGAGCCCTGGTGCTGTCAGTGCGGCATTTGGGCTGCCATGGCTCCCATTTTGGTGTTCGTCTTGCTTCGGCTTGGCTGTCTTTGGGGGAGGCTCATTTCCCCGATGGCTGGCTGGCCCTGCAGACCCTTGCCAGGTACCCAGGCTGCTCGCAATGGTGGCAGATGGTGTCTCTGTACTTGCAGGTTGCCCTGTGGTGCTGTCCCCTGCAACTGGAGCATGGCTTGAATCTCAGGTTGTTGGCTCCCCAGCGCCGTTCCATCTGGAAAACCTCTTCCTCACTGTCATCCGAGGGGTCGTCATGGCACCGGTTCTCATGCACTGATGGTGTAGCTTTTTGTGGTGCCGGTGGCACCGCATGCCGATGCAGCGTGTCTGCCCTTTTGTTCGATGCTTCGGTTGCTCTTGCTTCATCCAGGGCTGTTTGCAATGTCAAGTTGGACTTAGCAAGCAATCGCCGCTGTAGATGCAGGTCTTGCACCCCACAAATTAGTTGATCGAGTGGTGTGTCATCGAGGTCCCTGAACTTGCAGTATGTGGCGGCCTTTCGGAGTGCTGCTATATACTGGTTTATTGATTGTCCCTCCTTCTGCAGTCTTTGGCGGAATTCATGCTGTCTGACCACCTTGGAGGGCACCGGAGCGTAGTCTGCAGCATGTTCTGCAGCACCTGCCAGGGAACCATCTCCACTGGTGTTGGCTCTGACAGGGACTTAACTGTGTCAAAAACCTCATGGCCGCAGTGGCTGAGGAAAAGCACCCTTTTCCTATTGTCTGACAGGCCGCTGAAGTCATTGGCTTCCAAGAAGCATCTGAATCCGGTCATGTAGGACCCCCAGTTCTCCTTCGCTGGATCGAAAGGAATCAGCGGATGGAACGCTGACATCTTGGCCTATGCAGTTTGAATTTTGCCATGCAAAATGGCCACCGTTCTTTCTGCCACCGGACTGGATCTTTGGTGTCTCTTTTCGCTCTTTTTGTTCCGCCTTCTTCAGTATCCCATCCTCGTCACCAGTTGTTAGGTTCTGAGACTGAAGAGGCTTGAGACAGGTTTCAAGACATCAGCTCTTTATTGTAGCTATATACAAGATCCAGCAGAGAGCCAGTCTGACATTTAGCCCTTTTATAGGGAGCTGTCAGATGGCTCAACCAATCAGCAGTCTCCATTTTCCCGCTTGAATGGAGGACCTGGTTGTAACCAGGCAGTCTGGATATCTAACAGCTATGATATTATTTTTGACTGTAAATGGAGGACAAATTTTGCTTTTCAAGAATATTAGAAACATTTAACTGAATAACATGCCTTTTAAGTGGAGACAAATCTTCCTCAATGGCTGTTATGAGACATAAGCACTGCTGTCTGTGGCATTGCTATTGCAACAAGGGACTCTATTCCCTAAAATGTACCGTAATTGCAGCAGAAATGTTTGTCTTTACTTAAAAATCTGTGAAGTCCATCCTTGCTCCTTCAAAGTTTCAATTGGTTATTTTTCCCTCTGGAGTAGTAAAAAAAAAATCTCACTTCAGAGAGTTCTATTATAGCACAAATGTTCTTACAAGACCCTTGTATCAATTCACTTTAATTTGCTGGCAGGAGAGGCAAGGAAGTGACTGCCTTTTGTTGAATGATGACATGCCGCTAATATAGAATGGCTCCATTTGATTTCTCTTTTCCCCAAATTTAAAGCATATAACATGAATTTGGTTTGGGTTTTGACTTAGAGTCCTGAGGGAAGCCAACCGTTAAGATATGTAAACTACAGTTTAGCTCAGAATATTTGGAACACCAATGTAAGTATGGGCTAATAAATATGTACTACTAAGTACTACTTCTGTTACTTGACAGAATGTAGAGAGTACAGCAGATGACCTTGATGAAAATAGCGAACTACACTCAGACTTGCAATGTTCTTTTATTATAGCCAATCTCAATAGTTGATTGTGAAAATAGTTGTAGTCTTCCTCAGGAGTTGATTTCCTGATCTGGTCTACCTAGTGAGCTTGCAGATCTGATGTACTCTCTTTATCGTCTTTCTTATAATCCAGTGAATTAGTGGAGTATCTGCCTGAACCACACTGCCAAATGCGGTCTTGATGTTCTGGACTTAAAGAATGTTTCAATGTTTTAAGAGCCGAGGTGGCGCAGCAGTTAGAGTGCAGTACTGCAGGCTACTTTAGCTGACTGTGATCAGCAGTTCAGCTGTTCAAATCTCACCAGCTCAGGGTTGACTCAGCTTTCCATCCTTCCGAGGTAGGTAAAATGAGGACCCAGATTTTTTGGGGCAATATAAATATACATTGCTTAATGGTGTAAACCGCTTAGAGAGTGCTTGCACTATGAGGCGGTATATAAGCCTCACAAATAAATAAATAAATAAATAAATAAATAAATAAATAAAGAAAGAAAGAAAGAAAGAAAGAAAGAAAGAAAGAAAGAAAGAAAGAAAGAAAGAAAGAAAGAAAGAAAGAAAGAAAGAAACAAACAAACAAACAAACAAACAAACAAACAAACAAACTCCTTTCGCCTAGATAATAGTTCCTGCATATTTCCATCAGGGTCCTATTTCTTACTTAATAGGAACAAAATTAGTAAACCCAGACTTTACATATTTCTCAGTGCAAGGCTAGCCAGAATCATATACTGTATATGAAATGGGTGACTACCGGTACATAAATTTCAATAATAAATAAACCTTGCCTTGTGGATCAGCCTGAAAAAAGTTGGGCTGTTTTAATGAATAGCAGAGAGATACAGTATTTCTATGAAATCTGAAGCATGTCTTCTTCTCAGTACCTGATCAAAAGATTGACCTCATCACCCTGACATTGAGCTTATTCTACTGCTCCTATCAGTCATTGAAGCTAGTGGAAACTCCTGGGACATTTTATTTATTTGATTTTTATCCCGCCTTTATTAGTTTATAAGTAATTCACGGCACCGAACATACCTAATACTCCTCCAATTTTCGCCAAGACAATAAGCCTGTGAGGTGAGTTGGGCTAATAGAGAGTGTATGGCCCAAAGTCACTCATGCCTAGAAAGGACTATCGGTAGAAGTCACCATTTCTTGGTTTCCAAGCCAGCACGTTAACCACTACACCAAACTGATGGTGACACATTTTCTGGGATGCTCCACCATGATGTCTGTTCAATGTGATCTGTTGACTGTTGCTGCAACTACTTCCTACTTCGTCCCAAAGGTGCCTTTTCAGGAGGCAACTGGACTTTCTTGTTTTTCTTTGAAGATGTTTCGCTTCTCATCCACGAAACTTCTTTATCTCTGACTGGATGGTGGGGAATGGAAGGATTTATATCCGTTGCAGACGAATATGCAAATGGTCATTTGCATCCTTTTAGAGGGTCATTGAAGCACTTGGAGGTTTGTCTGTGTCCTCAGGGTCACCTGAGTAGTTATCCTGGTTCCTGTAGTCTGCATTTTTTTCTCTGAAAATCCATTCCTACTCCACCCCATTCAAAGGATGTTCATCCCAAATTGTATAGCTAGATGAGAAGCAAAATGTCTTCAAAGAAAAAAAAAAAAGTTCAGTTGCCTCCTGAAAAAGCACCTTTGGGACAACCATAACCTGGATGACTGAGAATCGCTACATACTTCCTTTCTTATCTTTGGTTACCTGTTGAACTGTTGGTTGATGACTTTCAGGTATCCTGGGCCCTGCTGGTAAGGGTCATGGAAGGTCTCCCCATTCAACTTTTCTGTGATCCAGATTATGACATTTTTTCTCCCCATGGATTTGTAGTATGCCTTCTGCACCATTTCATTATGGAAAGTTTGACAAGATCGTCTTCCAGATCTTCTGTTTCATCTGAGCCTTGGATAGAAATTATCCTGCATGGACAATCTTGCATGGTGTTCTTCGGAATAAGATATGGGGTAGGGTCCTTCAGTTACCTGCTCCAGACATGCTCAGGATTATGGGTATCAGGCTGTTGCTATTCTATGGAATCTGCAGATGCCTGATGCTCTCATGGTTAAGGCAGAAAGTGCCTTGGAACAAGCGCAGTTTGTGTTATGTACTGCCTGGATGAGTTATTCACAGGTTATGCTAAAAAATAAGTCAAGTTGGTGGCCACAACATGCAATTCAAACTCTGCTCATTTTGTAATATGCATTGCATACCTGTGGACTTTCCAGCTGTCTTGGGTAGTGAGGTAGCTGGAGACGTTTTCAGGGTAATTTCTGGGATTTCAATTGCAGGATGTAAATTGCAGTAGATAGGATTTCAATTGCAGTGAAGCCTATGGGAAGAGGCGTTGTATTGACCATGCTATGGAATGATCTTTAAAGAGAGGCCATGCAAAAGATTGCAAAGAGGCTAGGACAGAAATTGTCTTGTCCTAGATAAGAGACAGACATCAAAAATCTAGAGAGATGGGCCAATAATTGACAGTTTCTCCCAAATATAGCAACATAGTCTTGGTGACTAAAGTCCCTGGAAGAAGCATTTCAGACTCTTCAGAGAAACTCTACTTCAATTAAATTCGCTAGAAATTAGAATGGGACAAGTCTTCTTCACCACTTCCAAGATTCTCTATTCTCTAAGGCAAGCATTAAAGATACAAGAATTGAAATCTCTACAGTTCTCACTTCCTTGACTTGCTCGGTTGCATGGGACTTGACAAACTGTCAGCTGCTGGCATGAAACTTAGAAATACACCTGGAGATGTTTGGGTTCTTGGCTACATTTTATTTCAAGTGTTGCTGCCTGTTTACTTTTGGAAGCACATGGTAGGGTGTGGAATTAGTTCAAGCGTTTCAGTAGAAGTCAGTGTTTTTCAAACTTGGCAACTTTAGGTTGTTCTGGGAGTTCACATATCTTAAAGTTGCCAAGTTTGAAAACTACTGGTGTAAGAGGCTCCATTGAATGCGTTTCCCAAGTTGGATTTATCGCTGGTTGTGTTTGCAGGAAGTGTGTTGGCACATATCCTTCCATCTTACCTAGAGAAGATTTAGCTGTTGGAAATAGGGGGTCCATATGTGCACATAGTATTTAGCCTGTTCTTAATTGGAGTCAAACATAGTAGGAACCAATTTCACAACATGGTGGTATTTCAGATGTGTATTTATCCATGATAAGAAATGCTAGCGTTCCTCAAATATTTATCGTTGGTTCCTTGTAATCTAGGATTTGTAAATATATACAAAAGATTTGTAAATATATACATAAAAATTTATGGATCAGGTCCTCATCTTCTGCAGAAAAGGAAGCTAGTTTGGCCATCTCTTGACAAACTTTAAAAAATAAGGCAGGAAATTTCAATAATCTTAGAATATGGTGACCAGATTAGTCAGCAGAGTATCGTCCCTTGTTTGTTATCATGCTTAAAATATCTTCAATTTTTTAAAAAAAATGTAATTCAAAGTATTATTAATGTCTTAAAACTGGGCCATCTGAAGATGCATCTTCTCACGCAAGACATTGACCATGTATTGAGATAATCACTTGAAGTCCTGTTCTAGATGTCACCATATTTGGAATCTGGGCAGCCTTCTCCGATGTACAATGCTTCTGGAAGTATCAGTATTATTATTCTTTTACTAGCTTCTATTCCAGCACCAAGTTAAAACTATGAGGTTCTTTTCCTTCCTTCCTTTCCTTCCCTTCTCTTCCCTTCCTTCCTTCCTTGATTTCAGACAGTTTTTGATGATGAGTAAGTGAGAGGATTCATATGTTGCTCAGCCAATCATTTTATTCCTGTATGGCTCTTATTTGTATGCACTGTGTTACTTCAGTGTGTTTGTACTGCATCGGGGTGTTTGTGATTGTTATAGTAAAAGAGTCAAGATGGTGGCCACAGCCATCGTTAGGGGGCAGGGCTTCGATTGCATAGTTGTAGCCGCTATCTTAACATTTGAGTCCCTCTTTCAGACAACCCAAGGAAATGCAAGCTGTTTGTTTTCTTAAATAAAAGGTTCTTCTCAAGCTATTCCCCTCCCAAGAGAATTTCTGAAGCTAGATACAGAAAGACAAATAGCTATTTGGTATTTGGATGTTGTTGTTGTTTTGCCTTGTGCCTCCGAGGATCAGAGCCGATAAACATCTTTCTGTGCTGAAAAATAATTTAAAAAGACTAGATAGGGTAGATGATGCCCATCCCTCTTCAGTCACCAATGCTTGAATTTTGTAAAGAGTAGAGAGATTATCTGAGCTGGCAAGGCTGTAGCAAATGCTAAACAATCTGCCACCCTGCTCCTTTCTCTCTATTTCATCTTTGTTCCATCAAGGAGGTCCATTTTGCCCCTGGGTACACTTGAGTGACATGTAACACCATGCTGTGCAAGAACCTCATCTTATCCCCCATAGTGTAGTTAACATTAACGAGATAACAGCATGGCATTTTTAAGAGGTCTAAATATTTGATTAAGGGCAGAAGGAAGGGAACTCAACATATTATGCAGGAGGAACATGAAATGACAAAGGGAGAGGTGGACTTTACTTCTCACCTACCCCCACCCCCATTTTCCCTCTCAAAAGAAAATATATCACACAATAGGGTTAAAATTGCCTTTTGTTGCATGAATACCTCTGGACAAATTGGGGGAGGGGGTGGAATCAGTCCTGCTTATCCACTTTGGGATTTTGAAGAACCAATCGACCAATTAGGTGGAATTGCTGTAGAACATTGTATAGCGTTGCATTTTTCCAAAAAGACTTTGAAGAATTCTACTTCCCTGGAGACATCTTTAAGGAACCTCCTCAAATGACAAGATAATAAAACTGTGTGTTGTTGTGAATTCAGGTCTGCAACCTTGGCAACTTTAAGACTTGTGGACTTCAACTCCCAGAGTTTCTCAGCCAGCTTTGCTGGCTGAGGAATTCTGACAGTTGAAGTCCATAAGTCTTAAAGTTGCCAAGGTTGCAGACCCCTGCTTTAGAGAGCACGGGAGTGTGAAGGGAGAACCTGCTGATGACTCATTAAAGCAGCTTTGTGAAAGCATGGAAAAAGACATGGCTGATTTAATGAGTCAACAACAGAAGCTTCATTCAAGTTCCCACACTTTCTGAAGAAAACAGATTAGAAGCACAAGACTGCCTCCCAAGGCCATATTCTGCTACTGAAAATCTTTGCAGTACAGTACATGATCTGCCTAGACATATTTGCAGTTTTGAGAACATGATACAGCTGCTATCCCCAAATAGCTTTTACGGCGGGTGCAACTGTCCCAAAAAACAAACAGATGGAGATGTTCCCTGCAACTCTCCTGTGTTCTAGCATCATGTTGCCCAAGGAAGCTTGCAGACTATGGTTAAAAAAGTCAAGATGCTGCCCACAACAGAACAGTGGACACATGTAAAAAAACAGGTACTTCAGGCACAACATCATGGTCGCCATCTTGATTTTTTTTACCACAACCTGCAGAAACCCTGCTATTTATTCTGTGCAAGTGGCCCTTTCCAGAACAGCCCTGGTTCCAGTCGTTCAGGACTGTTTCTTTGGTAGAATAGCTGTAGAGACAGTGCCTTTCCTGTAATTATTCTTCTACAGACTTTGCTTTGCTACCTTCCCACTTATTACTATTTTTAATTAAAAGAATATAAACAAGCATTAAAGTCAAGTGGCGCAGAGACTACTGAGCACCAATGAAAACGGCTCCAGGCACGAACTTGCTCACTAGCATCATGCTGCCTGTACCTAATTTACACAAATGCCTGTGAGTTGTAAATTCTTAGCTAAATGACTATAAATATGATCACCCGCAACTAAGAGTAACATTTAAAATATAAACCACTCGTTCTACTTTCTTGGCTAAGTTTCAATATTTGAATGTTGAAATTAAGCCAAATGTCTTTGTTCCTATAACGACATACTTTAGAAACCCCATAAGCGAAAAGAGCTGTGCTGCCATATGAAAATAACGAATCTATATTAAAACCAAGTAAACAAACTCTTCTTTGAGTTAAGGTCAGTTCCTGAGGACTATATTTGTTTGCTTTAGAAATTGATAAGACCGCTCAACTCTACTATAGCTCTGGGTGGCATACAGTAAAAACAATCAGGCAATGCAAATAAAATACAACAACAACAACAAAAACCTTCCCGGTGGCACTGGGTTGTTTTTTCTTGGTAACAATCCAGAAATAATTTGCTACAGCCTTTTTCTTGAATATTTTGTAGGCTGTAGGCCTGAGATTTCCTAGTGGTCTGTTTTCCAAGCAATAACCACGCCCGACTCGGCTAAACTTTTTCAAGATTAGCCAAGGTGAGCTTGGTCCTGCTCCCTAGGCAGAGAAAGCAATTTTTCTTTTCCTCTTTGGATAGCATGCCAAGTAAAGGATGAAAGCAGTATTTCGTCTAAAAAGGGAATTAAAGTTTTATTAGACCAATTGAAGTTCACAAGTAGGGGATGTGCTTTGGAGTTCTTCATCACCCCTTAGGCAAAATAAGGAGTAAGGACTACATTTGTTCTTTATGGCAGAGTAAATTAGATTTCTTTTCTTTAAATTTAAATTCAAATTCAAATGAATTATTAAATACGGTAGCTTCAATCATTTTCTCCTTCTGGCGCATTAAAACATATAAATTTGGCAGCAACTTTAGAAAGGGTCACATCCATAGGTCATATCTAAATTTTTGAAGACAGAAAAACTAGTGGGGGGGGGGAGCCACAGAGCCTGAATTTAGTTACAATCTTAATCAGAAACAAACAAACAAACAAACAAATAAACAAACAAACAAGACTTCATCAAATTGTGGAAAGGCTTTCAGTAAATGAATCTAATGCAAATATGTTCACAGTCCCTCGAACATCAAGCTTCTTATAAAGTACTAAAGATTTATGTACAGTATCTTGGCAAGAATATAAAGAGATGGTAGATAAGCTCACAAGGAAGTCCCCACTGACCACAATCAGCCCCGGATTTCTAAATGGAAACTCTTTTCTTTTCTCTACCTAAATGTGATTTCTTTCTCCTTTATGAATAAGGATCCACGTTTCTGTTATTATCTAAGCACCTTAGAATCTCTACAATAGTTTGAAAACAGTTATTCAACATTCTCTATTAAAACATCGTGTCAAAGCTTCTTAAAATATCAGTGACAAAGGAATAAGGAGGAAATGTGAACAGAGAGGAAAAAGTAGGTGATTTCTATTATTTCTTTTCTTCCTCCAACCCGCTGCTTTAAAGGTCTCTCGCTCCAACTGGGGAGCCAAATCATTTAAAAAAACAAGCTCTACCAGGAATCCTACCATGCGTGGAGGCTTTTCTGGTTATCCTTTATGTGCTAGCCACTGCCTAATTTCAAACACCATGGTTTATTAGCCACAGTGGCCGCATTCACACAACATGCTACGCCTACAATTGAATCAACTGCATTATAGCTGAGGGAAATGGGGAGCCCAGCCACTGCAGATTTATGTCGCTGCTGACACATTTGTCTTTTAATGCATTACTATCTAGATTTACGGCCTCCAATCTTTACAAATTAGCCAGACATGACCAGCTCTCAAAACATACACACCTCCTACTGGCAACTTCCTTTAAAAAAAGAAACATTACTTCAAAACAATAAAATAGCCCTCCAAAGGTGAAGGCCTTATTTTTGCTCTTGGACAGGAGGGGGTTGTTGTTTTTTGCCAACCCCTCCCCCAAACTGAGCACCCATTATTATTTGCAGAAGCTCAACCTGGAGAATATTTTAAAGAGTGTGTCACATACCATTTAATGCCCAAAATAGATGTGCCAAGTGGTGACTAAGGCCTCAACAGTTACCTGTTTGGCTGTATTACATTGTGCTTTGGTCCAAATAAACATCCCCCCCCACCTTTCTGCAACCTAAAAACTCTTTGCCCGATAAAAACATTTCAGAATGGGGTTCTTTTCACTTTTAATTTTAAAAAGGTGCTGAAGTGCCATCTAGTGGAGGTTTCTTTGCCTTCTAATTTAAACTACCGGTAAGTCGGAGAGACCCAGACAACATCATTCAGTCGCAAATTCAATTGCAGAAATAAAACATATCAGATCTCATTTGATGAACAATCACTTGAGTTAGAGTTCAGGATGAAGCAGGGCCACAAACTCAGTCTAACAGTTAACTGTGCATAGACCCAACTAGCTCAAAATTGGAACTGTTAATTACCTAATACTAATTAATTTACAAGCTATTATTCAATGTTGATTAATCCCCCTCTATAGAAAGACAAAAAAAAAGTATGCATAAGCAGAATTGAAAGAGCAAGCAAGAATAGGGCAAAGAGGAATGGCAATCAAGTGAACATCCAAATCTTATTGGTTGACAAGAAAGCAGGACAAGAACCAATGGATGGAAACTAATTTAAGGAGAGAAGCAACCTAGAACTAAAGAGAAATTTCTTAACAGTTAGAACAATTGATCAGTGAAACGAATTGCCTCCAGAAGTTGTGGGTGCTCCAACATGGAGGTTTTTAAGAAGAGATTGGAGAATCATTTGTCTGAAACGATATAGTGTTGGACTGGAAGACCTCTGAGGTCCCTTCCAGCTCTATTATTCTGTTATTCTGATAGAATATTGAAATATTGTCGTCACTAGTCTGTTAGGGAAAATAAAGTGACATCATAGGTATCATGACATCACACAAATGATGGAATTGATGTTATTTGTGCCAGTTGACATGATCTATCAAAGGTAACTTTATAAGGCCTATTTGGATATAAGGAAGGTTTATCCAGTCCATGGATCTTTGATGTTTTAGACTAGTGGGCATATTTGGAATTTTGAAAACATATTATGAATACTATGCAAGATGGCTCTACGGAAGGCAGTGACCAAATACAAAATAGATATTCATTCAAGGGCAACTGAAGAATTAGCTTCCCATCAACTTACAAGTGTTAGCATCATTATTAGAATTTAATAATAATATTGGTTGGATCAGGACTCTGGGCAGCAAGAGAAGGTACAATGCCTCAGGTGCTGCGTTAGAAATTGTTGGCTTTCCAACAATTTGTCTTCGTTGGAAGACAAAGATTATGTATATTTAATTGTATTATTATTGTTAGCACTGTGTAAAAAATATATTGAGCCAGTCAATACACTGTCCACAAAATATGTTGGTTGTTAAAGGAAAACTACAAATAAAACATATACCCCCCAAAAATTGTTGCCTTTCCAAATATTTTTTTACAAAGACTTTTCCTTTGAATATTTGGATATACGTCGTTTCTCCCACAGAGAACATGTCCTGACATTTTTGCAAATTCACTGGGACGCGGTCCCCTTATCTTGGCTGTTCGTTGCTGTGGGAGTGTTCTCCAGCGACGTTCTGCCGATGAGGATCCGAAAAGGAACAAAACAGCTCCAAATGCCTGAAGCAATCCAGAAAGCAATCCAGAAAGGGAAATTCTTTTTTTTTAAGGGGTTAGTTAGATGGAAAAGGCAAGGAAAGATGAAATGAAAGGTAGAAGGAAAAAAACCTTAAGGAAAAGAAGCCTTCAGGATGGGACAGGAGTTCAACCATGTCCTTCCTCTTGACTGGACCGAGTCAGATCTGGGGAAACAGAGGCGATCCTACAGGGTATTCAAATTGACTGGCTCGGTCCTCAAGCTGATTGGTCGAGGTCTACCCATCCTGAAGGCTGGTTCCACCCCAGGATGGAGAACCATGTATTTCTGATACCGCAGACACCAACCAGAAAGTATGGAGGACAATATGGTGCTTCTTCCAGAAGATTCAGCAGACATATTTTGCATTGATTGAAGATGAGGGGGAAGAGTGCTAATGACCAGATGATTGCAAGGAATATAAAGCTTTCCATTCTCCACCATTCAGTCAGAACCGAAGAAGCTTCTTGGATGAGAAGCAAAACGTCTTCAAGGAAAAAACGAAGTCAAGTTGTCTTTTGGAAAAAAGCACCTGTGGGACAACCATGACCTGGATAACTGAGAATCTCCATAGACATGAGGGGGATCAGTATAGTAAAACTATGAAATTGCTTAATTTCACTCCCTGCCATTGCACAAAAGTGCAGTCATTAAAATAAATACATCTTGCTCAGACTGAGCCTTTGTGCACTCATCATTTTTAAAACTTTTAAAACAGAAATTATCCTACAGGGAAGCCAACATTTTAGAACATGCAACATTGGCACTACGCAGCGCTAAGGGGGCTGAACTCTTGAATTGAATTAGAAAGAAAAGCTAACACGGTGGAGCCTTAAACTCTGCCACCACCGTAGCAAAAATCTACAAAACCTAACGCAATAGACTGAGCATGCATAAAACAGTTTGTTGCAATAGATACAACCACTAACAGAAGTTGGTAGGATGTTGCCCTCTATGGCCCAAATGGCAGTTCCCTAAGACTATCAGTTCTTGTGCCAAAGAGTTAAGAAGCAAAACACACTCAGTTTCTGGTACTACAAGTGTATTCCTTGGAATTGCTCCGAGGAGAGACACCTTCAACCCTAGAGTTGTTGAATTACAGGTAGTCCTCGACTTACAACAGTTCATTTAATGACCATTTGAAGTTACAATGGCACTGAAAAGTGACTTGTGGCCATTTTTCTCCCTTACGACCATTGCAGCATGCCCATGGTCACGTGATCAAAATGTAGACACCTGGCAACTGCCTCATATTTATGACGGTGGCAGTGTCCTGGGGTTATATGATCACCTTTTGTGACCTTCTAACAAACAAAGTCAAGGGGGAAGCCAGATTCACTTAACAACGGTGTCACTATCTTAACAACTGCAGAGATTCATCTAACAACTGCAGCAAGAAAGGTCAAAAAATGGGACAAAGCTCACAACTTTTTCACTTAGCAACAACATAAATTTTGTGCTCAATTGAGGTTTTAAGTCCAGGAGTGCCTGTAAAGGCCCAGGGCCTTATAATGACAGGAATATTAACAGCAGTAATTCCCCTAGGACTTATTGTCAAAGTCTAGAAACATTGCTTGCTTTAAAAATCTTTCCAAGCCAACATCATGAAGATGCTAAGTTCCATGACCAAAGAATATTTGGGAGCATTTATTTATTTGATTTACCTTCTGATTTTTATTACTACCGTAATACGGTAGCATATAGAACACTTCCTCCTTCTAGCTTTCTTACATTATCTCTATGAGATAAGCTGGACTAAGAGAGGGACCTGCCCAACATCATCCAGTAAGCTTTTGTGGTGTGTGTATGTATGTATATGTAGCTGCTGATACAGTTCTACAGAGGAATCATTGAGTCTGTCATCTGCACCTCTATAACTGTCTGATTTGGTTCTGCAACCCAACAAAACAGACACAGACTTCAGAGGATAATCAGAACTGCAGAAAAAACAATTGCTACCAACCTGCCTTCCATTGAGGACCTGTATACTGCATGAGTCAAAAAGAGGGCTGTGAAAATATTTACAGACCCCTCACATCCTGGACACAAACTGTTTCAACTCCTACCCTCAAAACGACGCTATAGAGCACTGCACACCAGAACAACTAGACACAAGAACAGTTTTTCCCCGAATGCCATCACTCTGCTAAACAAATAATTCCCTCAACACTGTCAAACTATTTACTAAGTCTGCACCTTCTATTAATCTTCTCATCGTTCCCATCACCCATCTCCTCCCACAAATAACTGTATGACTGTAACTTTGTTGCGTGTATCCTTACAATTTATATTGACTGGTTCCTAATATGATTTGATTGCTTATTTGTACCCCATTAAGTGTTGTACCTTATGATTCTTGACAAAAGTATCTTTTCTTTCATGTACACTGAGAGCATATGCACCAAGACAAGTTCCTTGTGTGTCCAATCACACTTGGCCAATAAAAAAAAATTCTATTCTATTCTATTCTATTTATGTATCTTTGAGTCAGTGTTTTGAGTCCGTGCAGGATTTTTTTTGGGGGGAGGGGGTTTTCAGAAGTGGTTGGTAAGTGCCTCCCTTCTTATGGCTGACATTGATTGACTGCTTTGTGCCTAAAGCAGGGCTAGAACTCCTGGTTTCTAAACCAATGTCTTAATCACTACACTAAACTGGCTCTCTTTGTGGTTGAGCTAAAATCAGATTCACCCCAGTTCTACCCCAACGCCTTAATCATTATACCATGCTGTTAAAATTGCAGATTCAGCCTTGTGTAATAGGGCTTCTGAAGAGACTACATATTAAAAAAAAAGAAAAGAAAAGACCATGGACTCTTCACCATTTTTAATTTTCCTTCGCACATTTTTACAGCAATATGAACAAAATCTACACCAGAATTTTTGAAAAGCAGCAGTTACAGCATTGATAATATCTGTAGAACAGTTCTATACATGATTATCCATGAAAAGAATATTGCTATCTTTTTTTCACTCGGAGCCGCCGTTTGATGATTTCATGATCGGTTTCCTTTTGATCCTCAAAGATCTAAAAAAAAAAAAGTTTCTAACCAATCAGGTACACAGATACTACTTGGTCAAACTGTGAGAATCAGAACAAATTTTTTCTCTGAACAATAAAGAAGCTAAATCTCCCAAAGCTCTTTACAAGAGCTTTCAAGTTAGAGAGGCCAGCAATCAACTAACTTTGGTTCCCAAATAACTGCATGATGAAGGCCACAATATCTTATATATTTATTCTTAGGGGAGCTTGGTGATGGTTTCAGAATCCTGAGCTGCCCTAGATCTGAGGTAAAGTAAAGAAATAATCCAGTGTTCAGTACTTGTCCAACTAGAAGCCAAATGATGTGGGAAAGTCATTACTATTTTAGAATATAACCTCTTGAGTCTGGTTAGCAATCTGAATTCATGACTCTTAGACAGGGGTCCCCAAACTTGGCAACTTTAAGACTTGTGGACTTCAACTTCCAGAATTCTCCAGCCAGCTATGCTGGCTGGAGAATTTTGGGAGTTGAAGTCCACAAGTCTTAAAGTTGCCAAGTTTGAAGACCTCTGATCTTAGACGACTAACAACAGACCTTGGATAAAATAATTAAAAAATGTAAAGGTAATAAAAACAAGCCGAATCAAAATACAGGTAATGAACTTTGCTTGCTCTTCTCGGCTTTATTTATGATTAAGCTGTTTACTTTTAATTTGGATATAATGCTGCATTCTGGTTGACCCATATCAGGAGATTTTGATTTTGTGTTAATCTTGCAGTTGAGAAGTGGGGCAGGATATAAGCTTAAGGCTTATTAAATAACGAATATATAATCAATACAACTTATTCAAGCCAAAATAATGACAGTCATCAGCTTTGAAGACAAGACTAAGCTTCAAGACAGAAACGGAAAATGGTGATTTTGCTGAAATCCTATTGTTGAGGATAAAGATTAAGCCTCTCAACTTATGCACATTTACTTTGGACAAACTCACTGGACTGTACAGACTTCAACTAAGTAGAAATATATAAAATAAAAATAAAAAGGGGGGTGTTAAGGAGAACAGACATGGAATGCAATAAGAAATGCATCTGTCTCAGTTATATTCCTAGATGGCGGCTAGGATGGCCCAAATAATAATGGAAAAATAAAATAAAAAATCCTAAATCTATGTTGTCTCAGTCTATACAATATACCAGTATCATATTCTATAATATCTATCCGTCACCTATTTCTCTGCCTTTCTTTCAGCCGCCCAGAGTCCCTCGGGAGTTGGGCAGCATACAAATCTATTAAATTAAATTAAATTAAATTAAATTAAATTAAATTAATTCTTTCAGAGAAACCTGTAAAATTGATTTAATATACAGGTAGTCCTTGACTTACAACAGTTCATTTAGTAACGGTTCAAAATTACAATGGCCCTGAAAAAAGTTACTTCTGACCATTTTTCACACTTACAACTGTTGCAGCATCCCCATGATTACGTGAACAAAATTCAGATGCTTGGCAACTGACTCACATTTATGACGGTTGCGGTGTCCTGAGGCCATGCGATCCCCTTTTGCGACCTTCTAACAAGCAAAGTCAATGGGGTCGCCAGATTTACTTAACAACCGTGTTACTATCTGAACAAATGCAGTGATTTTTACTTCACAACTGTGGCAAAATAGGTTGTAAGGTGAGGCAAAACTCACTTAACAACTGTCTCACTTAGCAACAGACATTTTGGGCTCAACTGTGGTCGTAAGTTGAGGACTACCTGGTAGCACAAAACTCTAAAGCTTATCCCCCTTGCCAAACCAAAACATGGAAAATCCTGCCATTGCCCTCATCTTTGACCTAACCTTATTTCTTCTGAGCATCATGACCTTTGTATAACTTTTTTTAATAACATCTTTTCTATAACATCTGTTTCCCTTCCCGCCCCTCCCCCCCAAAAAATTAAGTAATTCCCAGCTTTCAAAAGGTTGTACACTCTGAATTGGTCAAAATGCTTTGTGGAATCACTTACTACAGGCCCAGAAAATTCAACGGGAGTAGAAATATTGATTGAATGCAGCTTCCGCTTAGCTTTCTTGGGTTTGTCATCGTTTTTCTTAACAGTTTCTTCATCAGTAGATTTGGGAGATTTTATTGTTGCCATCAGTTTCTTTGCTGGAAAGGGAACAGTAGGAAACATTTTTTTTTAATTCAAAACAGACCATGCAAAGATTCTGGATTTAAAATTGTTCAAGCTCAAGCTCAAACAGACCATTCTCTCAAAGAATCTCAAACCTTCTGGAAGAGTCAAAAGTCAAAATGACACTGTTTTGAATCCAAAATAGGGCTGGCTTTGACACTTCCAGAATTGTCAAGGCACCGTTGGAAGGTTTTCAGTAATTTTGGAACAGCTGATTCAAACTCAAAAGGGAACATGTTGAATCTGAAATACTTTAGTCTTCTAGAGCAGGGGTCGGCAACCTTAAACACTCAAAGAGCCATTTGGGCCCGGTTCCCACAGAAAAGAAAACACCGGGAGCCACAAAATCCTTTTGAAAATGAACATAACACTGCATATATCGGGATTTTTTTACCTTTATATGTATAAAAAAACTAGTGTGTTTCATTTATGAAATCAATGACCTGCTGCAGAGAAAACACATTTTTATTTCTGCATGCAACAAAAACATTTTGAACTCTGAAAAAAAAATGAGTCGAAAAGCTCAATAAATCACGTGCCGGGCGGGTATCGTACATTGGCGGTTGTGACACATATTTTGAACGACAGGGAGCCACAGCAGAGGGATGAAAGAGCCACATGCTAGACCCCTGTTCTAGAGGCAATCATTTCAGGAAAGGGAAACTTTTCAGTTAAAGACCTGTTTCTAAATGAGGTGAGGCTGAAACTAATTAAATTACAGTTTCAACGTCCTTCCAGCAAAGTATTACAAGCTATTTTTTTAAAAAAAAAAAACCTCAAGAACACAAAAAGTGATGCCCAAAATGGATTTCTTCTGCTCTGTAGTTTAAATACCAACCGTCCCTTTTAAAATATGCAGTGTTCCAGATGGAACAACAGAAATGCCTCCTAATTGCCTCACATTAATGGAATAGGCTTCTTTGTTTTGCTGCTTACCTTTGGTTTGTATGATTGTAGGGGAATTCTGCAAGAGATTGCTAAATTTGTATAGGGTTCCACCTGGGGATGCTGTGGATTGTATATTTAATGCACGTTTATTTCTTAAAGGATAATTCTTCTTGAGAGTGGCGTTAGGAGAAGCAGTCTAAAGCAATAGAAAACATTAAAACAGATTTTTGAAACATTTTATTCAGGAACTAAAGACATTTGCTAAATTATATTGTCCTTTATAAAAAGTATACCTGCATCAGATTATTACCCTGTTTCCCCCAAAATAAGACATCCCCTGATAATAAGCCCAATTGGACTTTTGAGTGCATGGCAATAAGGCCAAGTGCTTATTTCGGGGTTCAAAAAAATATAAGATGGTGTCTTATTTTCGGGGAAACACGGTACCATGTTTCGAACATTAGATATTGAACTTACCATATTTTTCGGAGTATAATACGCACCTTCCCCCCCGCAAAAGAGGGTGGAAATGTTGGTGCGTCTTATACACCGAATACAGCCATTTTTGGTCTCCTGAAGCCCCGCCCTTGCATCCCATTTTTGTGAAAAATGGGCCCGTTTTTCGCAAAAACGGTGTGCACAGAGTGTTTGGGAGGTCCGCAGAGTGCTCCTGGGGGTTGGGGGAAGGCAAAAACGCCATTTTTGCAAAAAATGGCCCCGTTTTTGCAAAAACGGGGGTGTTTTTGCCTTCCCCCAACCCCCAGGAGCACTCTGCAGGCTTCCCAAACCCGCACGCCCCGTTTTTTTCAAAAACAGGTGAAAACACCCCCCTTTTTGCAAAAAATGAGACACACAGAGGGTTTGGGAGGCCTGCAGAGTGCTCCTGGGGAGGACAAAAACTTTTTTTTTCCTTACTTACCTCTTCGAAATCTTGGTGGGTCTTATACACCGGTGCGTCTTATAGTCCGAAAAATACGGTAGTTCTCACACATATTTCCAATATCTGATACAGCTCTACTCAAAAGAATTGGAGTTCATTTGTGTAGTCCTTGTCTTATTCCTTAGTAGCTCTACGTTGCCTAGATGGTTTCCAGCTGCTGCAGTTATATCAGTTTCCCCCAATCTGAGCAAGTCTCCAGATGTCTGGATTTCGTGACCCAGAATTCTCAGCAAGGGCTTTGCTGGTGAGTGAATTCCCAGGCAGTCCAGACATCTGAAGGTCATAAAAGTTGAAGTAGGCTGACCATTCAAGTAGGCTAAAGGCTTAGATAATGAAGACTGGCTGTTGATAGGTTAATAAAGAAGTATTTTAAAGCAGGGTGGATTTGATTTAAATCAAGTTGATTTAAATCACCATTTCAATCACTAGTAAAAAGGCTTGATTTAAATCAACTCGATTTAAATCATAATTTTTAAAGAGCAACTGTCATCTCTGTCCTGCAGCGGCTCCTCCTCTGACCTGCTGTTGACTCACCGACAGCCCCAATATTGCAGAATATACAGCCTCATGCTACATAACTAAGCTCCATTTGATGCTGAATAAACTAAATTATTAATGTATCTTAAACAGAAAACTATCTTTAGATAGATTTTACTCCAAAAGCATTTTATTAAAATAAATTTGATAAAAATAAAAACAATCTGATTTAAATAAAAAAATCCAATTTAATTTTTTTTTAAAAAAGTTTTTTTTTAAAAAAATCATCGATTTTATCCACCCTGCTTTAAAGCACTTTGCATGTGTACTTTGGAGAGGAGAAAAAGATAATTAGTTGCTAGAAGAAAAAGAAGAGCCGAGGTGGCGCAGCAGTTAGAGTGCAGTACTGCAGGCTACTTTGGCTGACTGTGATCAGCAGTTCAGCTGTTCAAATCTCACTGGCTCAGGGTTGACTCAGCCTTCCATCCTTCCGAGGTAGGTAAAATGAGGACCCAGATTGTTGGGGGCAATATAAATATACATTGCTTAATGGTGTAAACCGCTTAGAGAGTGCTTGCACTATGAGGCTGTATATAAGTCTCACTAATAAATAAATAAATAAATAACTCTGGCCTTAAAGCAAGCTAATGTCCTTGACAATTTATCTCCTTTTTATCTGCAATATTAACAGAACATGTGATTTACATAATTGCTCAAATTAGGAATGTATGCAATCTAATAATTAAATTATTATATCGTCAAAATAAAGCTATTCCATGTCAAACTACTGCCGCAGCATTATATTAAAAGTTATTAACTCGCATACCGTTTTTCCTTGTCTCCTTAATGAATCAGACCACACATTCATATTAGCTGGCAATTTTACATTCTTTTCGTTTTCATTTTTCAAAGAGTCCTTAGAAAGAGAAAGATGTATTTAGTACTGAGCTACAGTCTCGATATTGGATTGTTAAATTCTTTTTAGAGGGAAATGGGACAGTTTTAACCAAGACTGCCAATCTTTTCACACATTGGACGGAGAATGTTATCACAGACATTAAAAAAAATAACATTTTTTAAAAAGCCAACTCTTATGAGATCTCATGGGAGGGCATTTACATCTCATTATATATTTGCTATGGTTAATCTTAAATTCAAATTAAATCCAAGGCAATTTTCCAATAATCATGAATTATTCCATCAGGGACAAAGCAATCTGTGATTTTCTAGAATGTTATAACCTCTAGAGATTTCAGCAAAGGAAGAGAAATACTGTCAATTTTATTTTGGCTGCATTTATAATTCTGTCCTGTTCTGTATTAATTCCATATTGTTTAATCTGAGAACATGAAAAAAAAACCATACTTCCGAATAAAGCTAAACTGTTCTGCCATTTTTATCCACTTTATAAATTCTTCTATTATTTTTTTCACAACAAGAAAAGTTTTGCTTTGTATTAAATTGATTTTTTGCTTTATATTAAATTGGACACCATTCCAATTTTAGAATGAAGGACTGAGGATCAGTCACAGGTCTCTGGGAGAATCTTCAGCAATTTCTCCCTGAACACCATCTGGATTCTTAGTGCTGAGATTTTTCACTAAGTACCGTATATCAGAGTGGCAGGATTTTGATGTAATATATACAGGCACTTTTTAAGCAAAAATGAATGCTTGCAATCAGCGCGCAAGCATTAGCTTGTGCTTCAGACTGAATTTAGAGATTGGCACAATATTTTATGGCCCATTACATTCCTCATGAATGAAAAAGAGTCTAAATAGGAAGTTAACACAATCAGTCGCTCTGATTTTCATGGCCATCCCTGGGAAACAATGATTGAGAAGCCTAGTTCTGCTTCAGGGGATGAGCTCAAAAAAGGATGGATGGATGGATTGTCACGCAGTGATTTATATTGCCTGTTATATGTATATGCAGGGAGAAGCATCCCTATCTAATATAATGGTTTATTCCTGAGCACGTGATTGATATGTTCTTCTACGCATGTGTACATTCCATTTCTTCTTCTGTTCCTGGCTTCCATTGAAGCAAGACCTATTTTTATATAAGAGATGTAGAATAATGAGGATTTATTGTTTTGTACCGAAATAAACATTTTTACTTAGACTTTTAAACTGCCATTTCTTTTCTAATGTTTGATGTCCGGGAAAAGATCTATTTCTCCTTTGTGAGATTAATTTTCGCCTCTGACATGGATGGATGGAGGGAGGGAGGGAGGGAGGGAGGGAGGGAGGGAGGGAGGGAATGATAGGACAGGACAGGACAAGACTAGACTAGAATTTTGATTTTTTTTTTTTTAAATGCCTGCTGGCTGGGACCAACCTGCCTTTGTATTTTGTGCCATGGGCTAATGAGGAATGCAAAGGGGGAAAACCATATACAGATTTATTATACATGTGGTGAAATTCAATTCACTGTTCAAAAACTACCACTTAATTGAGATATTATTGTTGTGATTATCTTTTATTTTATTAACATTTTCTCTCAATTTCTCTACATCTTTTGTGCTATTCGCATACATACAATTTTGATTTTTTCCCCTCTTTTTATTATTGTATTAAAGCAGTAAAATAAAACCTGTTCAAATGAAATTTATTTTCAAACCCACAAGATTAAGATTACCATCTCACACAAAACTATTAATGGATATGAATAAATAATGGCAGATTTCAGTTGGTTAGCAATTATTCTGATTAAAAGACAGATGCAGTAAAACCTCAATTCACAGATTCTAATTCAGTGGACTTGATATACTGTGAACAAATTTTTGCTTAAAATTTTACCCTTAAACAATGAACATGGTTTCCAAAATAGTAGAGATCATTTATAAAAACACGTTATTTGTATCTATTTCCACGTACGCATTTAAGCAAATGCTATAAATTGGCATAAAATGACAGGTCTTAGATTTAATACAAAAATTCAAATATAATCGGTATTCCGCTTAATGGATACCTTTTTCTCTTCAAAATGGTCCATTAAATTGAAGTTTTACTGTATACTGGAAAAGCAGGTTTGATTACAAGAGATGGTAAGAAATAGTAGATGAAAGATCAACTGTGATAATTCTTATAATATAAAAGTGGTATTTGGGTGAAATGTGAAGAAGGATTAAAGCAGCAATCCCCAACCTCTGCGGCTTGGCGGCCCGGCTTGCAGGAGCGAGAGGGGAACCAGGCCACGCGAGCGGTGGGACGGCATCAGAGGTGGGTTCCTGTCGGTACGCTCTTACCTGTCGGTCGCCGCAGAGCCGAAGAAGCTGGTGGCGTTCGCGGCGCAGGGCTTCCCCCACCCACTTCCCCCGCCCGCCTGGACGCCGCCATTTGCGTTCTTTTGCCCTCTGCGCATGCGCAAAGCGTTCTGCTTGCGCAGAGGGCAAAAGAATGCAAATGGCGGCGTCCAGGCGGGCGGGGGAAGCGGGTGGGGGGAAGCCCCGCGCCGCGAATGCCACCAGCTTCTTCGGCTCTGCGGCGACTGACACGTAAGAGCGTACTGGCAGGAACCCACCTCTGGGCGGCATACACGGACATGTATGCACAGCCTTCCACTCACACAAGCCTAGCTGTACGTGTGCGCGCTGGCCCGCTGCACGCGTTGCCCGGTTCTGAATAGGCCATGGCTTGGTAGTGGGCCGCAGCCTGGGGGTTGGGGACCCCTGAATTAAAGTATTGTTATCTACTTGTACTTGTCTATCTATCCCGTAAGCTTAAAGAGATTCAGTACCTGACTCACATCAGAAATACCCTTATTTGTAAGTTTGTTTTTCCAGAAACTTGACAGCATATTACTCTTGAAGGAAGCACAGTTGAGAAGACAAAGTTATTTTTCCATGAAGTCACCCCTAAGTATTCATATACAATTTCAAACCTGAAGTTAAACCGTCCCTTTTAGAAATGTGACTTTTGGGGGAAAAAAGAAGAAATGGTTTTAATGTTTGAGGGCACTGATCAAGGTCAGATCTTAGCTGCTCATTCAGATTCCCCTGAGTGGTTTTTTCTGTTTGGGGGGGTGGGGGGCAAAAGAGACACGCTTGATGTACAGGCTTGTGTTTCTCACCTAAGATTTAGTCACATACAGATGCCTAGAAAATTAGAGCTACATCTGCAGCTCACATTATGGCATTTCAAATCTATCATAACTTCAGGGGCAGTTATCAGCTAGCCATGAAGAACACATTAGTTTAAAAAAAAAACACCAGAGACTTGTGATAAACTGGGTCCATGTTTTCAGGCTAGAACCTGTTTTTACTGTTTTTATTGTTCTTATATTCTGATGTAAGCCGCCCTGAGTCCCTAGGGAGAAGGGCGGCATATAAGAACAGCAAGAGAGAGAGAGAGAGAGAGAGAGAGAGAGAGAGAGAGAGAGAGAGAGAGAGAGAGAGAGAGAGAGAGAGAGAGAGAGAGAGAGAGAGAGAGAGAGAGAGAGATAAATAAATAAATAAATAAATAAATAAATAAATAAATAAATAAATAAATAAATAAATAAAACCTGTTTTTCCCCAAATAAATTAAACAAGACTACTACTTATATAAATATCAGTGCAAGTTGTTTAAAAAGTCTTTTGACTTGAGCCCTAGTAGCTTCATGGACTCATTCCTATTATTTTCTTGGCAACAATTAAAGCAAGATGTACACTTATTTTAGCACCACAGCAATTGCCTGCCTAGATCAGTGTTTCTCAACCTTGGCAACTTTAAGACGTGTAGACTTCAATTCCCAGAATTTCTCATGCTGGCTGGGGAATTCTGGGAGTTGAAGTCCACACATCTTAAAGTCGCCAAGGTTGAGAAACACTGGCCCAGATTATAAAGATAGAACCAGATACATCCAATTCCTTTAAAAAACCACATATAACTGTACAAGCCAAATCTTTAAACCATGTATAATTGTACAGTTATAAGGAAGTATCAGAGGTGGTATTCAGCTGGTTTGGACTGGTTCGCCCGAACCGGTAGTGGAAATCGTGGGTGGGCCCTTTATGACGTCCTATGTATGGACGTTTTTTAGGCCGGGCGCATGCGCGGAAGGTGTGGGTGCGCAAAAAGCGCATGTGCTGAAGGCCGGGCACATCCGCAGAAGTTAGGTGCACATGCAAACCGGGAGCGCACGTGCACATTAAGCGAGCGTGCACACAGCAAACTGGTAGCGGCAAAATGGGAAACCCACCCCTGGGAAGCATATTCTACTGTATCCAATGAAACTTATTCTTTGGTTTGGGATTACATCCTTTGGTGATTTAACAATCAACTTTTTAGATTTCTTTCAGAAGTACTATTTCGAGAAGTGTATAAGAAACACACTAAGAATATTTGCTTTCTTCCAAACATGGTACCTCATCCATAGTGCAGCTCTTCCTTTTTCTTGTCCTGGGCACCCTAAGAGTCACCATGGAAGGACTTCCTTGATGCTTTATTTCCATCTTATTGGGCTGCAAAGGTGAAAACTGAATTTCCATTTCAGATTTTGGAAAGCGGCTAATTTGTTCACTCTCAGAAGACACTTCATAAGAATCTAAGACAGCATCTGGTTGGTCCTACAAGTACAATAACATGACATAAAATAGAAAGCAGAGGAAAAAAAACTATTTGCTTTGCCCTTAAAATGAGGAGGAAAACAAACAATTTTGGCGAGAATAAGGTGGGAAACTGAACAGAAAACTCTAAAAGTGACTCTGTTGAGCACACTATGCGATTGTTCAAATCTTCACAGTAGGTCTTATAGTGTGATATCAAAAACTTGTCCTATCAAAGGAGAATTCAATGAAGTACAGTTTTACTGGAGGACAGAACATTGAAAAGCAGCATAGAAGTGCATCAATAAACCTAAAGTGATTTACTTCCAGAATACCAGTTTTATCTGGAAACTAAACATCTTTCAGTGCAGCAAATCAAATCCCAAGAAGCAGAATGCTTTGGACCTCAATTCTATATCTAGGATTAAATGCCATTGAGCAAAATGCCATCTTCACTGGATGGGCCCTTTTTTTAAAAAAAATTATCTCGGAATCATTTTTTCACTCCTGCTAACTGTGTGAACTAGTCTCTGCAGTTTTCTTGGCAAGTTATTTGGAAATAGTTTGTCATTACCACTTCCCTAGGGCTGAGAGAGAATGACTGGCCAAGATTAGCCAGCTGGGTTTTTTCCTAAAGCAGGACAAACTCACTCCTAGTTTCTCGCCTGATGCCCTAACCCAGTGATGGCGAACCTTTTTTCCCTTGAGTGCCGAAAGTGCGTGCGCGCGCGCTATCACGCACATGCGAGTGCCCACACCCATAATTCAATGCCTGGGGATGGCGAAAATGGCCTCCCCTGCCCCCGCAGAGGCCCTCTGGAGGCCAGAAATGGCCTGTTTCCCGACTTCCGGTGGGCCCGGTAGGCCCGCTTTTCGCCCTCCCTAGTCTCCAGAGGCTTCCCTGGAGCCTGGGGAGGATGAAAATGCCCCCCCGGAGGCCCTCCGGAAATCTAAAATGCCCTCCCAGAGCCTCTATGCCAGCCAAAAATCAGCTGGCCAGCGCGCAGATGCGCACTGGAGCTGAGCTAGGGCAAAGGCTCGCGTGCCGGCAGATATGGCTCCGCGTGCCACCTGTGGCACGCGTGCCATAGGTTCGCCATCACTGCCCTAACTACTACACCAAACAAGATGGGGGGGAGGGGCCTTACCTGAATATTATCTCCTGAAGATACCTTGCTAGACTTTTGCAGTACTAAGCCATTTGACAAGTTAGTTTGTTTTTCTTTAAACTGTGGAAGAAAGAATTTGATGGGACTTTTAAGATCTGCATTGTTCAGAAATATACATGAATCTGCTGCCATCAGTGGTATGTATAAGACAGGGGTCCTCAAACTTTGCAACTTTAAGACTTGTGGAGCTGGCTGGAGAATTCTGGGAGGTGGAAGTCCACAAGTCTTAAAGTTGCCAAGTTTGAAGACCTCTGGTATAAGAGGACAAGATAAGGAACCTGATTTCTACCACAATGGCGACCACATGGTGAAACAGCTTCCTAATAGAATAGCACTTAATTGCAACTTTATCTCCTGCTCCAAGTGCCTTGTTTTGTCAATCATGATAATGATGTATGCTGCTTTGTAGAATTATGGGCTATGTCTGCTTGAGAAAATGGCACCTGAATGTGTCAGGCTATCTGGAACGAAACACATTTACAAAAAAAAAAAGTTTTACAGCAACTTGAAGTTTGCTGTATGAAAAGAACCAGATAAAGCAACCACTTTCTTCTAATAACTACAAAAAGAGTCTGCATAAGCAACCGGCAACAGATGATTGCTAAACTGCACATGACTTACAGTATTGTACCAGCCACATTCAGCAAAATATAGGTCATTTGGGGGTAATATTATTTTTTGTCTTGGGTGGGATAAGGTTTGAAAGACTTCTGGAAGGCAACTCCTCCATTTCTACTCTTATTCTTCCCCAAACAATCCAAAAAATCGCAGGGCCAACATTTTGCCACTGTGATGCTCAAATGTGGCAACACAATTCTGAGCCACTGGAAGAGATCAAAAATGTGAGCAGTTTGCCTCCAAAACTATTTACTTTGTTTTCTCCTCTCCACAAATCTCCCACTAAAGGAAAAATAAAAAAATAAATTCAGCTATACTCTTTTAGTGACATTATATGTGGCTTCTCCAGTTGATTGCAAGAATAAATTGAGACTCTCAAAGCAAAAAAATAAAAAATAAAAAATGGTGGGCATTGTTTTTCTCTCTCACACAAACATTTTTTAACAACACTAACCTACCACTAATAATCTTTAATTCAGGAATTTAACCAATTTAAGAGAGTACAGGCAAAGAAGAACAATTGAAAAAGATCCTAAAGAAAGAAGTGTTGTGCTGATTTAATCCTTTCTAATTCTTCTCTTCCAAACTAAGCATAGTTGAAAGTTAACCAGACTAGAGTCTTGTTCAATTTAAAGAAACTGCTCCAATATTAGATTTTTAAGTGAGTAGGCTCTGGCATGCTTAGCTAAACTTTAACTAATAATTCATGCTGGATCAGAATATAAGTAGTGGAAGATCAATATTCCGTATTGTATACGTGTGAGGGTTCAATCCTCAACAAAGATTTATTTTGCCCATTTCAGAAATAAGCCAATTTCTGGAAGACAGGAAAAAAAATTATCTTGATATTTGCAACCGTTAAATTGCCTCCTGATTTGCCTTCCTGCCAATAAGTTCTCTTTTAAATGTATTTATAATAACTCTTCTCTTTTTGTGCATTACACTTTTTTGGAAAGGCTTTATGAAACAAAAAGAAAAAAGTATGCTGCAGGATAAGGAAAATAGAACCACCAGATTCTAATCTTCTAAGGCAAGGGTTTCCAACCCTGGTCTCGAACCATGGCACTGGGCCATGGCATGCCAGAAACCGGGCCGCACAAACAAGCAAAACTCCATCCGTGGGATGCAGGGAGCATGCAAATCATGCCTCCTTCAGTCGGTGGAAAAAACCTCTCTCCCCGGAACCGGTCCCTGGTGCCCAAAATTTGGGGGCCACTGTTCTAAGGATCTTAGTTTCTTGCTCTTCCAATGGCTATTAATTGATTACTGGATCACCACTGGGGGGGGGCACTGTTTATGGTGTTAGGCCCTTCAGGAAAGTTTATTATGGATTTGCTACCCTTTCTTATTATGCGTGAATACAATCCACAGACATATTCTATGAGCTTCTTATCTATAGAGGGACCTTTGCAAGATGGGCTGGGTTTCTGATAGTTCATGCATACAATCTGGTGTTAAGTCCTGAACTCTGATCCAATTTTATTTGTTCTCCAGGACAAATTGCAAGACAGCATGTAAATCGTTCAGCTGTTGGGCTTTGCTTAGCTGCTTTTGGTTTTAACTCATGGGCTGTTTTTCAACTTACAATCCTAAGTCTTGCAGACTGGTCAGAGATGACCGTTTCTTGTTGACTTGAAGCAGATGGTGGGCATCTATCAGCAAAACTGGGGTCCCACGTTTGTGGTCCTGGCATGGGATCATTCTTATCACAGGAAGATGGGGCATGCTGCTGGAAGCAGATTAGATGGGATAAGAGATGTTTCATGTTAGGCATCTATTGGAAAATGTTAACATTAGAGAAAACAATTGAGCTGCTATAACTAGACTCATACCCTAATGCCGTGATGATGAATTTATGGCACGTGTGCCACAGGTGGCACGCAGAGCCCTCTCTGCGGGCACACCAGCCGTCGCCCCAGCCCAACTCCACCATGCATGCGCGCGCCCCTCTCGCCAGCCAGCTAGTCTTCAGATCTTTGCCGTGCATGTGCAGGGGCATGCGTGTGGGGTGCTCGCATTGCATTTTGGGGCCTCGCGCGGCACCCCTGTGTCCCGTTTTGGCTTCCAGGTTGGTGCAGGCGGCCTTCCAGGCCCAAAATGGGGCGCGCTAGGGGGCGCACATACATTGCATTATGGGTGCGGGCTGTCACATGCGCGCTTTCGGCACGTGACTTCAAAAAGGTTAGCCATCACTGCGCTAATGCATAGTAACATTTGGGAAGAGCCACAGGTTGTGCAGAGACAACAGAACTGGTCAACAGTCTTGAGTGGGACTGGAGAAATTTGCTACAGTACAGCTTCAGTACAGGTTGTCCTCGACTTGCAACAGTTCGCTTAGTGACCGTTCAAAGTTACAACGGCACTGAAAAAAGTGACTTATGACCATTGCAGCATCCTCATGGTCACGTGATTGACATTTGGACGCTTGACAACTGACTCGCATTTATGATGGTTGCAGAGTCCCAGAGTCATGTGATCCCCTTTTGCGACCTTCTGACAACCAAAGCCAATGGTGGAACCATCTCTTAACAACCATATTACTAATTTAACAACTGCAGTAACAACTTAACAAATGGGGCGAGACGAGTCGTAAAATGGGGCAAAACTCATTTAACAAATTTCTCAGTAACATAAATTTTGGCCTCAATTGTGGCCGTGCGTTGAGGACTACCAGTGTAACATACCAAACCAGAGCTGCTCTTAAAGGAACTTTGGGATATAATGGATACAAAGCCAAAATTGCCCCCTTGCTATCTGAGACCCACAATGATCTGCATGCACAAAATTTTCCATGGGAGTTTGTAGAGATTCTCAATCATCCAGGTCATAGTTGTCCCAAAGCCGCCCAGAGTCCCCTGGGAGTTGGGCGGCATAGAAATTTTATAAATAAATAAATAAATAAATAAATAAATAAATAAATAAATAAATAAATAAATAAATAAATAAATAAATAAATAAATAAATAAATAAATAAATAAATAAATGTGCTTTTTCAGGAGGCAACTGGACTTTCTTGTTTTTTCTTTTGAAGACGTTTTGCTTCTCATCCAAGAAGCTTCTTCAGCTCTGACAGGATAGTGGGGAATGGAAGGATTTATATTCCTTGCAGACAGCTGGTTATTTGCATCCTTCAACGACCCTCTAAAAGGATGCAGATTACCGTACCAGCTGTCTGCAAGGAATATAAATCCTTCCATTCCCCACTATCCTGTCAGAGCTGAAGAAGCTTCTTGCATGAGAAGCAAAATATCCTCAAAAGAAAAAACAAGAAAGTCCAGTTGCCTCCTGAAAAAGCACCTTTGGGATTTCCATGGGATTATTAGGGTAGATGTGCTCCCGCCTGCACACTTTGCTTTACCCTAAGACCTTCTCCTTCAAAATGGAAGAGAAACACACCACTGATTTACCTGAAGGTAAATTCCTCTGGGCTAAGGAGGACTCAAATTGTAAACTACCATTACCTGCACCTGCTTGGAGTCGCTGGCCTTTTCCACCTGAGTTTTTTCTGCTCCATTCAAAATAGTCAACACTGCAGAGGCAATATTCCCGCATCCAATCTCAGTTAGTTCCTTGGAATTATCATCTCGCAATCCTTCAGCTATAATTTTGTGCTCCTTTGGGGGGGGGGGGGAGAGACATTGTATATTTAGCTAAATAGATTCAGACAGGATCAATAAGAAGACAATTTAAAACGCAGCGAAGCGTGGATCAATATGGGGATTTCAGTACATTTTCTGTTCAATAGTATTTAATTTAAACATATTCTTTATTCATTGAAACTGTAGCCTGGTTTTCCCTTCGGGAATTTAAGATGATATTTATTTATTTATTTATTTATTTATTTATTTATTTATTTATTTATTTATTTATTTATTTATTTATTTATTTATGAAAATTTATCTTGCTGCCTACTTGCACATGGCGACTCAAGCAGTGGTGAAATCCAATTTTTTTTTTACTACCTGTTCTGTGGGCGTGATTTGGTGGGCATGGTGTGGCTTGGTGGGCGTGGCTTGGTAGGCGTGGCAGGGGAAGGATACTGCAAAATCTCCATTCCCACCCCACTCTGGGGCCAGCCAGAGGTGGTATTTGCCGGTTCTCCGAACTACTCAAAATTTCCGCTACCGGTTCTCCAAAACCTGTCAGAACCTGCTGGATTTCGCCCCTGGACTCAAGGCAGCTTACAAGGAAAACACAATATAAAAGAAATAAAAATAATAAAAAAAGGAAAATAATAACAACCCCTCCACCCCGGCGACAACACACATTCATGCTAGCCATTTAATGGGCTCCATCCCGCTCTGGGCAGAACCACGTCTTCAGGTATACATGGGTATCTCTCCTCATTCTCTCTCAAAATTTCTTTTAAATAAAATAAGCCTACTCGGTTATTTGCAATAGTCGTAAACTATCCCAATCAATGGAGATTCTGAGTAGTGCACTACGAAGCAGAATAAGAGCACAAATAAAATGTAAAAAAATCCCACCCCAAACTGGATCCTAAAAAAAAGGATACTAATTAATGTAAGTGGTGCTCGTTATAATTCAAGGTCAAAGGCAAATTGAAATAGGGAGGTTTTAATGGTCTCACTGGTTGCCCAGGAGAATGGAGTCAACTGTACTTTCAGGAAACCTGTTCCATAACATGAAGGCTATAAATCAGGGGTCCCCAAACGTGGCAATTTTAAGACTTGTGGACTTCAATTCCCAGAATTGAATTCTGGGAGTTGAAGTCCACAAGTTTTAAAGTTGCCAAGTTTGAAGACCTCTGCTATAAATGAAAAGGCCAGCCTCCTGGCTCACATCATCCCCTACACACCGCTTTAGGGGGTGGGGATTGGTAAGAGGCCCTTCCTAAATGTTTGGACTGGATAGCGGGTTTAATTCAGGCAAGGCAGCTCTTGATATTCTGTACTACACTATGCTATGGAGAGTTTTATAGATAATTTTTATAGATAAAATGGAAGTCAGGTAGACAGTAAAACAATTCATTTAGCGACTGTTCAAATTTACAACGCTGAAAACTTGATTTTGGACCACTGTTTTTGTTGAACTGCAACATTTTAAAGGGAACACTTAAAACCGGCACCTTCCCCAATCAATTTTTTTTGCCAAAAATTTATGTGGCAAATTGGGTGCGTTAAGTCACCACAAAACCTAAAATATTCATTTGGCCTTTAAATGTTCTCCAATTATGTTAAAGGAATCGATTTGGTAGCTTCTCCTTGCACAGCAAAAAATAAAATAAAATCCCCCTAACCCTAGGGAAAAGGTTGTCTGCTTTTACATTATTGTTTTAATTGTGAAAGTGTTGATCTTTGAAACCAGTGTGTGTTTAAAATCTTTGGAAGGCCTTTTGGAAAACCTGCCTATGGGTAATCCTCGACTTACAACCACAATTGGGACAGGATCATCAATTGTTAAATGAAGCGGTCGTTAAGCAAGAAGCTCACGTTACTGCTGTGCTCAACAACTGCAATCCCAGAACTCCCATTAAGCAATCTCTTGTGCCATTAGGACAGAGTAAAAAAAATTGGCTGCCGGAGAGTTTGAGTTCCACACGGAGCTGAAATCTTTCCAATAGGCAGCTCTTTCAGCCAGACCCCAGAAACGAGAGGCAGTCCTCTTGGCAGGCAGCCACAGCTTGCAACCTTCCTTGTCTTACTGCTTTCTGGGAAAGCCAGCAAAGAAGATTGCAAATGGAGATCACATGATCATGGTGAACTTAGCAACTGGCCATAAGGATAATGGTTGTCAAGCATCCAGATCTCGATCATGTACTCAGGGGGTGTAGGCAATGTGTTTTGCAACACTTGGAAGTGCTTTACACATCACAAAACATCCATCCCGCCCTGAGTCCCACGGGATTGGGCGGCCTATAAGAGCGTCTAAATAAATAAATAAATAAATAAATCCCTAGGCCAGTGTTTTTCAACCACTGTGCCGCGGCACACTAGTGTGCCGTGACATAGTGTAAGGTGTGCCGTGGGAAAAACACCCGCCGGGTGTTTTTGCTACGGGACATCCCAGCTGATTCACTGCTCTGGGGGCAGCTCAAAAACGGGCGGGCGCATCCCTGCTGTTCTCCGGCCAAGCGGCCGAAGGAGCCCTGGAGCCCTGACGCCGCCCTGCATCTCGGTCTCTTGGGGCTTGTCCGGCAGCCTGCTGGGAAGGCTGCGACGCAGGGAGGGAAGGAGCTGCTATTGCCGCTCCGGCATGTCTCTGTGGCTGACCGGGGAGCGGCGTCCTTGTTAACAATGGAGAAGCTGCGCGGAGCAGAGGCGCCTGGCGAGCGAGGTGAGTGGCTACATCGGCTGCAGGCTCCTGCCCGCGTCTCCCGCCCGCCCGCCTCTCATTCTTTTAAATGCTAAGGCAAGAGGTGGGCAAGCGGGCGGGAGACGCGGGCAGGAGCCTGCCGCCGATGCAGCCACTCGCCTCGCTCGCCAGGCACCTCTGCTCCGCGCAGCTTCTCCATTGTTAACAAGGACGCGGCTCCCCGGTCAGCCACAGAGACATGCCGGAGCGGCAATAGCAGCTCCTTCCCTCCCTGCGTCGCAGCCTTCCCAGCAGGCTGCCGGACAAGCCCCAAGAGACCGAGATGCAGGGCGGTGTCAGGGCTCCAGGGCTCCTTCGCCGCTTGGCCGGAGAACAGCAGGGATGCTGCCACGGTCGGGGACTCAGTCGGGTGGCTGCAGCCCCGCGGGAGACGGCAACAGAGGTTCCTTCTTTCTCCTACAGGGAGAAAGACAGAAGGAAGGAAGGAAGGAAGGAAGGAAGGAAGGAAGGAAGGAAGGAAGGAAGGAAGGAAGGAAGGAAGGAAGGAAGGAAGGAGAAGACAGACAGACGGACAGAAAGAAAGAAAGAAAGAAAGAAAGAAAGAAAGAAAGAAAGAAAGAAAGAAAGAAAGAAAGAAAGAAAGAAAGAAAGAAAAAGAAGTTAGGAAGGAAGACAGACAGAAAGAAAGAAAGAAAAAGAAAGAAAGACAGAAAGACAGAAAGAAAGAAAGAAAGAAAGAAAGAAAGAAAGAAAGAAAGAAAGAAAGAAAGAAAGAAGTTAGAAAGGAAGGAAGACAGAAAGAAAGAAAAAGAGATGTTAGGAAGGAAGGAAAGAAGAAGAAAGAAGACAGACAGACAGAAAGAAAGAAGTTAGGAAGGAAGGAAGACAGAAAGAAAGAAAAAGAGATGTTAGGAAGGAAGGAAAGAAGAAGAAAGAAGACAGACAGACAGACAGAAAGAAAGAAAAATAATTTCTTTTTGTTTATTTGATTCCTATTCAAGAGAATTACTTTATATATAGTCAATATAGGCACAGAGTTAAATTTTTTTAACATTTTCTAATGGTGGTGTGCCTCGTGATTTTTTTCATGAAAAAAGTGTGCCTTTGCACAAAAAAGGTTGAAAAACACTGCCCTAGGCTACCATTAATTTGAACCATTGTTAAGCGAATGGTTGTAAATCAAGGACTGTCTGTATCAGAATAAATTCATGTTTGTCATTATTATTGGTTGTGGCAATGACCTGACCGTTCCAAACCTGCCTATGCTGTAGAAGCACTTAGAATTGGAGAAAGAAGAAAGAGATACAGACTGGTGGCGATTTTGCACCTCCAAAGGTCGCACTAGATTCTTGTGAACTTTCAATCAGCAACTTTAAATATCAAGAGCTTGGCCTGCAGCCAAAGGATGTGGAGAATGCAGTGCTTAGTTATGTAACCTACAGGGCTCTGTGTAGCTACTGATAATTTCTTAAAAGCGACCACAGAAAACACTAGCCTTGTGTGAGGGCTGGATTAGAACAAAAATCCCCCTTGCTCAACCCACCATCTTATCTACTTCAACATTCGTCCCTTGGTGGCCACCCATATGTAACTAGGAATTTCTCTCATGGCCATTGCCCAGAAATTCTTCCTCAGAGAATCACACAATGCAAGTGTGATTGACATCAGTCTTTCTAGTTGTGCAACTAGGCTACACTCATCTCAGTACTGCAGGCCACTTTAGCTTACTGTGATCCGCAGGTCAGCGGTTCAAATCTCACCGGCTCAAGGTTGACTCAGCCTTCCATCCTTCCAAGGTAGGTAAAATGAGGAGCCAGATTGTTGGGGGCAATATAAATATACATTGCTTACTGGTGTAAACCGCTTAGAGAGTGCTTGCACTGTGAGGCGGTATATAAATCTCACAAATAAATAAATAAATCTCTGCATAAGGCAGATGCTTCCTAGTTGTTCTCCAGGCCCTCAACAACTCCTCAATAGGCTTCCACAAGACATGCCCTCTGGGATGAGGTTTCCACCACCACCACCCCAAAAAAACCTGGGTGGTTCCCATCCTACTGGCATTTTGGAGGGCTCTTCAACCAGGCCTTTAGTTAAAATAAGTGTAGCTACTTCCAAGGAATAGATATGTGTTTTGTTGCTGCCCAGTTTTCCCATCTCTGCTTTCTGTATTATCTTCTATTATTGCTACATTCTTTTATAATTCTGTTTTCTTATAAGCTGTCACTGGAAGTCAGGTGGCGTGTACATCAATTAATCAATGTTGTGAAGTGGCATTAGGTAGACACAAGTGTTCGTGGAACATAGATGTCAAAAATGCCAGGTGGTTGCCACAGCAAGGAAATCAATATGCATGTATGTACAAATCAACAGGCCTTTGATTACCTTGACAAAAACTTTGTCTTCTTTTTTTTTTAACCACAACCTGTGCTCCCATGGCAGGCAAATTGAGAATAGTGGGGGGGGAAGACTTGTGAAGGAGTAACAATACTATACAAACCTTCCCAGAAGATTGCGGTATCATCTTTTTCAATTCTTCCATTTCTTTATCTTTCTGTACGTTACTTGAGATTAAAGAACTCAGCTGAACTTCCAGAGCTGCCACCAATTGGTCTCTTTCTACCCGCCATTTTTGAAGGTCGTGGTCTTTTTCTGCCACACGTTTTTCCTGGAGAGAAAACAGAGATGATGATGACTGGTGTGTTGTGTTTACCATGAAAGATTCTTTGTAGTTTACAAATGTAAAAACAAAGTAAAATATAAAAGCCGATTAAAAACAGGAACAACCACGAGACATAAAGTGGTAAATATAAGGGTGACCACTGCCCAATGGCCCTTGGGAGCAGATCTGTTTTTAACTCTGGAAGGCCAACAGTGATGTGGGTATGTCCATAGATATGGTCAAAAAAGTTATGATGGTAGTTCTGGCAATGGAATCAAAGCTTTGACTGTTTTTTTAACTGCAACATAGTGTTGTGGCCGCCATCTTGACTTTTTTTTTAACCATGTCCCATGGATACTCTTGGCCAACAATGAGAGTGCTAGTGTGTGCTAAATCTAATATAGAAATGAAGATGTTGAAAAACCCAGAGACTACCTCAGAAAGCATTGCTCAAAATCCTAACTTTTTTCACCTTCCTTATTTGGGGAGCCATTAAAAGGTCCATATTGGATAAGTGGAGGATGAATTGAGAGGCCTAACTCAAAGCAAAGGAAGGCTGTGTTATACAAGTACCTTGGTGCCAAAAAGCATCAGGATGAAAGACATACAGGTCAAAACCAACATTTTAGATTGCATCCCAAAATGTAACCAAAATAGTAAACCTAAAACAGTGCCATATGACTTTTGAGCCCAGAATGTTGATTGCAAGTTGTTTTGCAGTCATAAGGCAAGGCACCCTGTGACTGCTTCATTCAATGACTGCAATCCCGGCACTCCCAATTGTGGCTGTTAAATGGTTGAGTGAGTCGTTAAGAAGAGCTTTGCTTCAGGGGATGGGGGGAGGCTGCCCTGGCATGATTTGGAGAAAGAACCTTCTGAATGACCGCAAAAATGGCACTCGCTTGCAGGATGGCTCAATGCAGCTTTGGTAGGAAAGCCATGTCTCACATCAGCTGGGCATGCCCGT
This sequence comes from Diadophis punctatus similis, assembly GCA_023053685.1. NCBI lineage: Eukaryota > Metazoa > Chordata > Lepidosauria > Squamata > Dipsadidae > Diadophis > Diadophis punctatus. The sequence continues at coordinate 15,125,395 of JALIGW010000005.1, forward strand.
AAGCAGCTGCAGAACAACCCAAAAGTAAGGGGATAAGGATGGAGGGGGCAAGGCCTCCAGGACCCGGTTAGCAATTGGTGAGCCAGCTGGGCACCTGAGATGGTGAGGAGAGATAGGTGAGTGGGAGCAGTTGCAATGTCCCTGCAGCCAATCTTAAGGATTTGTGGATTGCCACAAAGGCCTGAATTTTTATCACATGAGCATGGGGGGCACTGCAGCAGCTATAACTTTGGACAAGGGTCATACCTTCATTCAGCACTGTTGAAATTTCATGAATACATTTTGTGTCAATTGTAACTTCTGTGTAATTTTTAGAGGCAGCCTTGCATAGAGTGCCCGGTTAGAATTTCTTAGAAATTATTATGATCGGTCACACAGTCAGCCCAATGTTTAGACTTATTACAGGTAGTCCTCGACTTTAAACAGTTTGTTTTAAAAGTCTGTAGAGATTCTCAGTCACCCAGGTCATGGTTGTCCCAAAGGTGCTTTTTCACGAGGCAACTGGACTTTCTTGTTTTTTTCTTTGAAGACGTTTTGCTTCTCATTCAAGAAGCTTCTTCAGCTCTGACAGGATACCATTCCCCACTATCCTGTCAGAGCTGAAGAAGCTTCTTGGATGAGAAGCAAAACGTTTTCAAAGAAAAAACAAGAAAGTCCAGTTGCCTCCTGAAAAAGCATCTTTGGGACAACAATTTGTTTTGTTTAGTATCCTTTTGAAGTAACAATGGCACTAAAAAGAACCTGAGTTACGATCAGTTTTCACAATCACGACTGTTGCAGCGTTCCAATGGTCATGTGATCAAAATTCAGATGCTTGGCAACCGATTCATATTTTTGATGGTTGCAGTGTCCTAGAGTCCTGCGATCCCTTTTTGTGGGCTTCTGACAAGCAAGATTCACTGAACAACGGTGTTACTAACTTAACAACTGCTGTGATTCACTTAACAACTGTGGCAAGAAAGGTCATAAAATGGGACAAAACACATTTAACAACTGCCTCGCTTAGCAACAGAAATTTTGGGCCCAATTTTGATCATTGAGAACTCCCTGTATTGCTGTTGTTGGAGGAGTTTTTAGTTTTTAAAGCTGCAGTATATTATAATGTGTGTGTGTGTGTGTGTGTGTGTGTGTGTGTGTGTGTGTGTGTGTGTGTGTGCGCTGTTACATAATTTGTCTATGCACACATGTATTTTTTGGATATTATACGCTCAACAGTAAGGCACAAGACAAATTGGAGGACATTCATTCACAAGTCTTTCTCTTGGATTTTTTTCAGAGACAGAAAAAGCAAAAAATTCACTAACTGCTTCTGTGAGTTGCTTGGCATAATAGTCTTTATCTCCAGCAAATTTTTTCATCTCCTTGTTACGGAGAGTTTCCGCTTCTTTCGCCTGAGTTATAAGGAGCGTCTTTTCTGCCAGCCACTTCCTATGATCTGTTTCATGCTGTTCTTTGCATTTCTGTTTGAAAAGGAATCAGAGTTACACCTTTTCTTCTAATGGAACTGAAAATGCTCTAGAGACAAAACCACTGAAATGTGAAAATCTCCACTCCCCCTCCCCAAATCCCTCAAAACATGCCTTACTTCCTGTCAAAAGAGTATGTGTTTAAATATCAAATTCATATGTAACACTGAACTCCAGCAAACAAAGACATTATAGAGCAGTGATGGCGAACCTTTTTTTCCTCGGGTGCCGAAAACGTGTGTGTGCACACTATCGCATACGCGCGAGTGCCCACACCCATAATTTAATGCCACTGGAGGCCGGAAATGGCCCATTTTCCGACTTCTGGTGGGCCCAGTAGGCTTCCCTAGAACCTGGGGAGGGCGAAAATGCCTCCGGAGGCCCTCCAGAAGCCAAAAACGCCTTCTTAGAGCCTCAGCGTGAGCCGTAAATCAGCTGGCCAGCGTGCACATGTGCGTTGGAGCTAAGCTAGGACAACGGCTCGCGTGCCGGCAGATATGGCTCCGCGTGCCACCTGTGGCACGCATGCCATAGGTTCACCATCACTGTTATAGAGTATGTTTTACATTTATGAGTTCTCTCTTCATTTCTCATCTTGTTTCATCTGAATTTGAGAAACACAGACTTCATACAAAGCCAAGTGAACGTCTCATGAAAACTGTTTCTAATCAAGGAATCACAGATTTTTTTTTCCATTCCTGATCATTATTTGTTGTAAGATCATCCTTTTTGTCAAGATAGGGTCAAAAGAAGCAAGATGGAACACTAATGGTGTGATTCCAGGTTTGCAGGCCCAATATACATTAGAAACAAGCAGAGCTTCGATTGCACCATTGTAGCTGCCATCTTGAATTTGTTGACCACACCCTGTTGTATGTACATCCATTCACATCCATAGGGTGCATATCAGAGGTGGGTTCCTGCCGGAGCTGCCCAGTGCACAGCTCCGGTAGGGAGCGGCCGATTGCACAATTAGCGCGCGACCGCTCCAGAGCCCTCTCTGCCGGTCCACCGCGCATGCCGCCATTTTTTTTGTTAATTTTTGGCTGATTTTGCTTCTGCGCATGCACGGAAGCAAAAGTGCGGCAAAACCTTGCGAGGGGATGCGCGCGCGTGCGAGATTTCGGCAAGATTTTGCCTCAGTGCATGCGCAGAAGCAAAATCGCACCAAAATCTCACACGCGTGCGCGTCCCCTCGCGAGATTTCAGTGCAATTTTGCTTCCACGCATGCGCAGAAACAAAATCGTGTGAGGAGACGAGCGCACATGAGCGTGTGCACCCCCAAAACTTGAAGATGCGCGCACAGCGCCCCGGCACCGGTAAGACGGCAACCCGCCACTGGTGCATATATATTCACTTCTTTCATATACTGGAAAGGGAAACAGATTTTATTCCATCTCCAGTAATATTTGCCTTGAATTGGCTTCTGTTTTCCTTCATGATCCTGCTCACAGAATTTCAGCTGGATAAGATTAAAGAATGGGTGTCCCAGTCCTTTTTACCAATTCTGCTAAAAATGGTGGCTTCCTTCTTGTCATTAGCATTGGTTTACAATACGTTAGTACAAACCAAATAAGCCCTTCACTTCTAAAGCTGACAGCATGTAAGGAAATACGTTTTCCCATATATTCCTATCCAAGAACCTAAGTGGGGAACTGAAATTTGTAAAAATTAGAATCATGCCATTTTGATCATACTGTTATAAAAATCCTTGTTCTGTCAAGACTACCAATGCCAATTTATTAGGGTTTTTTTTTTGAGAAACAAATTAAACAGGCACAGGATCTCCACAAGTAGTTTGGCATGAAGTCCCATATTTGCCACTAAATGTGACAGGAACTGACGCATTACCTCCAATTTCTCTTGCAATTGTTTTAATTGTTTGTGAAGCAAGTTGGTGTCCTTTTCACAGCCTTCATTAATGTCTTGTGGCTTCATATCATTCTTCTGCTCCTTTAGCTCCTGGCATCTTCTCTCCCATTCTTTCAATTCTACAGCAAAACATGTGCATTAGCGACATGACATACAATTGCAAGAGACCAAATGAATCCCATTAGCAGCAACTGAAGACAGTCACAATTTGCCTACAAAGATGGCAAGATGAAACTTCAAATGACCAAGAAACTAGATAGGTCAAATTTCCTGGCACATGAAACAAAGGGTGCAACCTTCATGATTAAAATTCTCCCTCAGTTGTTAAGTGAATCAGTGCAGTTGATAAGTTATTAACCCGGTTGTTAAGTGAATCTGGCTTCCCCATTGACTCTGCTTGTCAGAAGGTCGCAAAAAGTGACCTTGGGACACAGCAACGGTCATAAATATGAACCAGTTGCCAAGCATCTGAATTTTGATCACCTGATCATGGGGATGCTGCAAAGGTTGTAACTGTGAAAAATGGTCATAAGTCACTTTTTTTCAGTGCTGTTGTCACTTTGAACATCCACTAAATGAACTGTTGCAACTCGAGGACTACCTGTTGTTGAATTCTACATCTTAGCTTCAAAGGCCGTCTGGCATTTGTGGAAGGCAACAGAGCAGCGGTGGGTTCCTCCCGGTTCGGACCGGATCGCCCGAACCGGTAGCGACCCGCTGGTGACATCACTGTCTGTGCTGGTCCATGCGTGCCGACATCTTTTTTTGTATGTGTGTGTGCGAATTTTTCCCCTTCCACGGCTTGAAAAAGGACCCTCTCGCCCGCCTGCGGGTGAATTCTGACCTTTATTTCTTCGCCCAAAGCACAGCTGATCAGCTCCTCAGCTGTGTTTCGGGCTCATTCTGAGCATGCGTGGAAGCCAAATCGCACGAGGGAACGCGATGTGAACCAGTGGCGAAGGTAAGTGGAGCCCACCCCTGCAGCAGAGGGTATAATGCACATCATCCTCCATTGTGGCTTACCTGCTTTACACCTTTCACTCTCTGCTAAGGTGGCCTGAAGAATTTGATCTTGTTCGGACTGAGTCTGTTCTTGTTCCTCTAAGGTCAGTCTCATGTCGTCAATGGTCTTCTCTTTGCAACGTACATCTAAAGTTTGAAATAAAAATGGCTGCTTTTGTAAACCTTCTGTGCAGTCCTTCCATAAAATGAATTCTTTGGGGAGCAGGGAAACCGGGCTGTGGGCCTCAGGACCACTTTCCAAACTCAAGTGATTCCCTGTTTCAGCTTCCTGCTATATGCAGAAAAAAGGCATGCTAATGTGAGGAGCAGGGGTTTTATTGATATAGTACTTCATATCAACACTATATATAGATTAGCAAAATGATAAAATCCAGAGATAATAAGAAGCAGAAACATTTAGAACATTTAGAAGCATGGGTACGTGCACCCACACTCATTCTCATTCTCTCTCTCTGTGTGTCTCCTTCCTAGTTGTTACATACCTTCACATGATTTTTGGTACTGCTGTAAAAGGTCCTCCAGCTTCTTAGTTAGATCATCCTGATTTGGACACAGAAATAAAAACATCAGACATAAACACTAAATATTTTGTAAAAGTTTTTTTTAACCATAAAAACTGGGTAATTCTAAAGTCAGAGTCACTGTGCTCAGTTGGAGGTAGCAGTCCTAAATACTACAGAGCAGTAAACCACATTAAATCCAGTCTGTCTTTGAGTGGATCTCTCTGGATCTTCACTGTCTTCACACGCAAAGCACTGACTGTCTTCACTAGGAGCTTCACACACAAAGCATCGACTGTCTTCACTAGGAAATTCACACGCAAAATACTGACTGTCTTCACTAGAAGCTTCACACACAAAGCACCAACTGTCTTTACTAGGAGCTTCACACGCAAAATACTGACTGTCTTCACTAGGAGATTCACAAACAAAGCACCTACTGTCTTCACTAGGAGATTCACACACAAAGCACCTACTGTCTTCACTAGGAGATTCACACACGAAGCACTGACTGTCTTCACTAGGAGATTCACACACAAAGCACTGACTGTCTTCACTAGGAGCTTCACGTGCAAAGCATCGACTGTCTTCACTAGGAGATTCACGTGCAAAGCACTGACTGTCTTCACTAGGAGCTTCACATGCAAAATACCGACTGTCTTCATTAGGAGATTCATGCGCAAAGCACTGACTGTCTTCATTAGGAGATTCACACACAAAGCACCTACTGTCTTCACTAGGAGATTCACGTGCAAAGCACTGACTGTCTTCACTAGGAGATTCACATGCAAAATACCGACTGTCTTCATTAGGAGATTCATGCGCAAAGCACTGACTGTCTTCACTAGGAGATTCACGTGCAAAGCATCGACTGTCTTCACTAGGAGATTCACACACAAAACACTGTCTGTCTTCACTAGGAGATTCACACACAAAGCATCGACTGTCTTCACTAGGAGCTTCACACACAAAGTAGCGACTATCTTTACTAGGAGATTCACACACAAAGCACTGACTGTCTTCACTAGGAGATTCACACACAAAACACTGTCTGTCTTCACTAGGAGATTCACACACAAAGCACTGACTGTCTTCACTAGGAGATTCACACACAAAATACCGACTATCTTTACTAGGAGCTTCACACGCAAAATACCGACTGTCTTCACTAGGAGCACAGGCAAAATACCGACTGTCTTCACTAGGAGCTTCACACACAAAGCACCGACTGTCTTCACTAGGAGCTTTACACACAAAGCACCAACTGTCTTCACTAGGAGATTCACGCGCAAAGCACTGACTGTCTTCACTAGGAGCTTCACACGCAAAATACTGTCTTCACTAGGATTCACGCGCAAAGTATCGACTGTCTTCACTAGGAGCTTCACACACAAAACGCTGGCTGTCTTCACTAGGAGATTCATGCGCAAAGCACAGACTGCACTCCAAGGGCCATGCTATGCAAGTCATCTTCAACCCCTATAATGTTATCAAGATGGAAACTTTCTGTGGCACCTTCTTAAATTGCTGGATCGTCCGCTGCTTGAGATCCAGCTCTTCAGTTAGCTGGCCTTTGGCCTTCTCGAGTTCATTAACTTTACTCCGCAGCAATTTCTCTTCAGCACGCATGCTGCTCACCTGTAAAAAGATTTAATGGGGGTAAATTATACCCAGTTGGAGAGAGAGTGCTACTTTTCCCACATATCTGGGTTGCAATTTGAAATATAAAGGAGGACAAATCAAGCATCGATGTGAGCAGAGAGATGACATCCAGCAGGAACATGTGCAATCTTTTGAAAGCAGAACAAATGGAGCTTCTAATAGCAGGGAGGAAAAAAGATCTTGATGTGGACAAACTGCAAGGAAAAAAGGAAACAGCCAGAAAAATCTGGGAGTTGATAGTTTTGTTACATCAGTGGGAATGGAAATTGCCCAGTGATATTGGCCTAAAGAGGCTTTGAACAAAACTCAAACAAAAGATATCCACCACCAACAATAAACCTTCAAACGAGGTTCTCAACTGATGACCATTGGAAGGCCAATCTGTTTAGTTTCTTCCTGGAATGCTTCAATTTAACCCAATTTTACGTCTTCAAGCATGACTAACCAAATTAGAAACACAGGCAGTCCTCGACTTAATTGAGCCCAAAATTTTCTGTTGTTAAGCGAAACATTTGATAAGTGAGTTTTGCCCGATTTTACGATCTTTCTTGCCACAGTTGTTCAGTGAATCATTGCAGTTGTTAAGTTAGCAACGCCGTTGTGAAGTGAATCTGGCCTCCCCATTGACTTTGCTTGTCAGAAGGTCCAAAAAGGTGATCACACGACTCTGGGACATTGGAACCATCATAAATATGAACCAGTTGCCAAGCTGTAATGGTTGTAAAAAAGGTCATAAGTCACTTTTTTTCCAGTGCTGCTGTAACTTTGATCGGTCACTAAATGAACTGCTGTAAGTCGAGGACCACCTGTAAGTGCAGGGAAAAAAAGAAGAGTTGCATACAGAATGACAGAAAAAAAAAATTTCCCCCTCTTACAGACCTGTCTTTGAACCTGTTCAATCTGCTTTTTGGTATCAGCCAACTTCTCTTTCAGGTCTGCATATTCTTCATCTTTCTGCTGGATTTCTGCTTGTAGACGGGAAGAAAGATCAGTACTCTTTGATAATTCTTCTTTCAATCTGAAAGAGAAACAAACAACAACTGTGCATGAGTGGGAGAAAGAGAGAGAGAGAGAGAGAGAGAGAGAGAGAGAGAGAGAGAGAGAGAGAGAGAGGAGTCTTTAACTAAGCGGCAGAGTTCTAGTTTAACAAATCAGGAACAGACACAAGAGTCAAACGTATTTCAATGGCAAGATACAGGAGAAATGGCTTGGTCTCTACTTTTTACCTTGAAAATGTTCTTCTCGGATAGGAATGAGCAATTATTTGTGCCTTTTAATTTTTCAGGTTGGTCTTTGCTTCCAAGAGTCCCAAGGGCATTTGGAGCCCACTCCAGTACCACTAAGTCATGGCAAGTAGTGTCCCTTGTATGGGCCCAAAATATTCATCTTCAATTTTATAAGTTTTGTTAGTTATGTTCCCAGGGGTTATTAAAAAAAAATAGACAGGAGAAACTTAATAGCCCTATTTGGTATATGATCAGGAAATAGAACAAAGAAATAATGTCATTTAAGGGATATTCAGGGAAAGCCAAAAAGGGCAGAAACTATAGACTATCTATGAGGCATAAGTTACACCAAAGCTATAGACCCGTGATGGCAAACCTATGGCACATGTGCCAAGGGTGGCACGTGGAACCATATCTGCGGGCATGCGAGCCGTTGCCCTAGCTCAGTTCCAGCGCGCATGCCAGCCAGCTGGCTTTCAGCTGGCTCCGCCCATGCTGCCCTTCCCCTCCCAGGAGTCTCCACGCGGCCTGTTTTGGATGCCAGGTAAGTATAAGGATTGCGTGGAGGCTCTGGGAGGCATTTCCGGATTCCAGGGGGCCTCCGGGTGGCGGGGGCAGCCATTTTAGCCCTCTCCAGGCTCCAAGAAAGCCTCTAGAGCCTGGGGAGGGCAAAAAACGGGCTACTAGGCCCACCAAAAGTCCAGAAACAGGCCATTTCTGGCCTCTGGAGGGCCTCGGGGGGGGGCGTTTTCACCCTCCCCAGGCTTCAGGAAAGCCTCCGGAGCCTGTGGATGGCGAAAAACAGACCTAATGGACCTACCGGAAGTTCAGAAATGAACTTCTGGTAGGTACTTTGGACTGTTTTTCACACTACCCAGGCTGCAGGAAAGCCTCCTGAAGCCTGGGGAAGGCGAAAAGCAGCCCAACGGGCCTACCGGAAGTTCGGAGGCTTCAGTGAGGCCTGCGCACATGAGTGGGGGGGGGGGGAGCACAGGGGGGGGGGTGTTGTGCGCTCATGCACGGGGGGGGCATTGCATTATGGGTGTAGGCACATGCACGCGTGCTATCGCGCGTGCGCAAGCTCTTTTGCCACCCGAGCAAAAAAAGGTTCGCCATCACTGGTATAGGGTTTCCTGCCTAAGCAGGGGGTTGGACTAGAAGACCTCCAAGGTCCCTTCCAATTATTCTATTCTATTCTATTCTATTCTATTCTATTCTATTCTATTCTATTCCTAATTCTATTGCTATTCTCTCAGACAAACCCCTCCTTAGATCACACAACATGAACAAAAACAGAAGCACGTTCAGACCTGCAAGGTTTTGTTTCTAAAGCTTTACAATAAAGGTAACACTGATATACATGGTATTTGGTTTTTTTCTTAGCCTGGTCTACCTTGAAGGGCTGCCACTTCTATAGCATTTTGTCCAAAAGGAATATACAACCCATTCCCAAGACTGCTTATTGAGAAGCAGACCCTATTATGTTCATAGTGCTTGCCCCAAAGCTACTATAGACGTCTGCAGCTTTGCTGTCTTGCGTTTTGGTCCTTTATCACTGTCAGCAGCTATTATACTCATTTAGGCCACTTTCACGTAAGTTTTAGAAAAGGGTTCAGAGATGACCAGGAGAAATGTGGTTATTTTTCTTGGTCTTTTGACACAGAATCAAGGGGAAAGGAAATTGACCAACTTATATTAAGACAATAGATCAGTCAATGACTTCAATTACGGAAGCCTAGAAGTGGTAGTTCAACTCCTAGAAAACATCCAATTGAAAAGCTATCCTAGATTAAGCATTTCTTGGGAGAAAGGAAACAGAATGTAGATGGTCTAATTTCACCTGGTATTTATATTTGTATCCGTGTATTCTTTAGCAGGTTAACAGTAACAAAAACAGTAACAAAAGCTTACTCTTTGGTGACTTGCTTTAACTCTTCTCCCTTCTCTCTTTCAACTTCATTCAATCTCTTCAGGTCTAGAACTTCCATTTTCAGTTGTGATTCCTGATCCATGAATTTTCCGATTTTAGCTTCTGAAACGCCAAGCTTCTCCTCCATGTCTTGAAGGGATTGTTTCATCACTAAAATGGCCGAATCTTTATCTTTCACCATTTGCTCTAAAGAAACTATTCTGATATCTTTTGCCCTACACTCCTCCAAGAAGTGCTCGTTTCTTTTCATTCTCTCAACTGCTCTATTTTCCTCTTCCTTATATTTTTCAGCATAAAAAGCATTTTTCTGCTCTAGGTCCCTCAGCTGATTAAGGAGGGATGTCTTCTCCTGCACAAACGCATCTCTCTGACTTATAGTTTCGCTCAGTTTCAACTTCAACTCCTCATCGGCCTCCGACGTTTTCCTCTGTAACTGCTCAACCTGTTGCATGAGGTCTGCAATGCAACTGCTTTTTTGAGATGAGGCGTTAATGATCTGCTGGCTTATTTTCCAGATGCCTTCAATGCTACAATGGAATGAGCTCTTTTGATCGTCTCTTGACATAGTTTCTTGATTTGCCAAGTTAACATCTACCACAGGGCAATGTGACCTTAACCTGTTCAATAAACCCAATTCTGCTTCAAGTGTCTTTACCTGTGATTTTTCTTCTACAGTGATTTGGCTAGCAGCACCTATCTCTTGAAGCAGAATCTGAATTTTCTCCTCCTGACTCTTATTTCTCTCTTTCAGCACAGCTAATTCAAGTGTTGCCTGCTCTTGAATTGTCTGCTGTTGCTGGAGCTCCCTATTCAAGCCAGAAACTCTTTCCTTTTCTAAAGAAATAGCTTGAGACAATCTAGCAATTTCCCTGGAAAATGCCTCCTTCTCGTTTTCCTCTTTTTCTAACTGTTCTCTAAGTGAGGCCCCCTGAACTTCTAGCATTTTAATTTTTTCCTCCAAGGCCACCATGTCTCCCTTTTCCTTCAAAGGATGGGGTTGTGTTTCATCAGCTTTCTCTGAGACTATGGCATCTTTAGAACTGTGGTGAATGAATCCTACAAAAATTAAAAAGATGAATTTTATTCAACCGTCAACTGCCGACATATTTGTAACATCATTTTTTTAAAAAATTGACATGTGAATAAAGGATCTGAAAATAGTATTTTAGAGACCTTTTGTGTGTGTGTGTGTGTGTGTGTGTGTGTGTGTGTGTGTGTGTGTGATTTCTTCAGGTCTATTTATTAATGCATTTCAAGTTTCAAAAACCCTTACATCTGTTTGCACAATACTTCATTTTATTTTATTTTTGCAAGTCCCAGGGTCAAGTGATCACCTTTTGCAACCTTCTGACAAGCAAAGTCAATGGGGGAAACCAGATTCACTTAACACCCATGTCACTAACTTAACAGCTGCAGTGAGTCACTTAAAAACTGTGGCAAGAAAAGTTGTAAAACGGGGCAAAGCTCACTTAACAAATGTTTCACTTAGCAATAGAAATTTCGTGCTGAATGTACGCTGAGGACTACCAGTATTTCTATATACTATATGATAAGTCACGCTTACTGACAGGCCAACAACAGGGAAAAAAACTCATTAAAGGACAACAGCTAATACTATAAAACACATAGGTATTGGAATATAAACCTATGTGGAATGTAATTTTGCAGAAGCCTGAAAATGTACAGTAGCAGAAAGCTACTTCAATTGCAGGATTCCAACAAACTTCATACTGATCCAGAAGAAATATCACACTGAACAATAGATTTCCCCAATCTTTCCAACTTTACGGTCCGGCGAGCGGAGGGGCAGTCGAGGGGATGGTTCTGTGCGAGTGGCACCAAGCATGCACGCTCACAGCTCCATTTGCGGGAACATCGGTCACACGTGCCTGCCGTTCACACAAATGGAGCGCAAGGGCATGTGCTTGCCTGCTACTCACACAAGTGGGGATGCACACATGCTCCTAAATGCTCAACCGCCACTTCCGTGGCCCAGTTCAAAACAGCTCACAGCCCAATAGTGGATCGCAGCCCAGGGGTTGAGGACTCCTGCTGTACAACACAAGCATACAGAGTAGTACAACACACAAACCCCACTCCCTACTAGCACTGATGATGTTACCTAGTTTTGTATTGAAACGTATGCAAGAAAACAGCCAAGCTCAGAGAGCAGCAGAGAGGCCACGGAACAACACATGATCAGACATTTAGCTATACATACATGACCTTCCTTCTTTTATCACGGACATCTGATATAGGGGAAAGAGAAAGAAGTAAAAAGAGGGGGAAGATTTATTTTTAATTTATCAAAAAGTCCAACAGCACATTTCATTTTTTTATGATGAGGACCAATTTAGCATTTTAAATCTCATGCGGGGGGGAGAACATATATGAATTTTTCTCTGTTGAAGGCAAGGGACAGAGGCTTTCTCTAGTTTGAAAAATTAAGAAAAAAATAAAGGGAAAAATCCAATAGAAAATCAGATATAATGTTGCATTGAAAATGTATTTTTATTCGTTTGTAGCTTAGAAAATCGGTATAAGTGGGGGGGGGGGAGGAAATCAGGACAGAATACTTTGCACATTTGTGAAGAAATCCTTAATTTTAATTTCTATCCCTGCAGTTCTTGTTTTAGGATTTTTGACGCTCTATGTACGAGACTCATCTACATGATAGTCTAGAGCAGGAGTCTTCAAACTTGGCAACTTTAAGACTTGTGGATTCAGTTTCCAGAATTCTCCAGCCAGCATAGCTGGCTGGAGAATTCTGGAAGTTGAAGTCCACAAGTCTTAAAGTTGCCAAGTTTGAAACCTCTGGTCTAGAGTAGACCAATGATTTTCAACCTTTACAAATATAAGATGTGTGGACTTCAATTCCCAGAATTCCCTAGCCAGTAATAGCTACAGATTTGGGGACTTAAAGTCCATACAACGTACAGTTGTCAAAGCTGAGAAGCACTGATCCAGATAAATGAGACACAGATTAGTCAATTCATTTGCATGTACTACAGAGTAATAGGTTTTATTCTGGTGACCTTTAAATATTCTCTAACAATGATATATATATTTTTGGCCCAAACCAAAAATATTAACTACCATGTAAATTGCTGACTGTAAAAAAAGTGGGAAGGATAATTCAGATGGAAAAGATGCAGGATCTTGCAGAGCAAGCCTGTTCTCTTACTGAAGGAAGCATAACGTTTTTAGTAGATTCACAAAGATAGGATCTTGGAATTTCCATTAACCAGTACAGTTAGGAGAATCAAAATTACATGCATACACACACAGACACACACACTTGAGCAGACCCAGCAGATTCACAAAACAGAAGATAGTTCACGACATCAATTTGATGAGAAATGCACATATATATTTTTTGTCTTTTAATGACCCCGTAATCCCTTGCATCGGGGTGGAGTCGGGGCAACCGAATGGAGCTGAGTGTTTACTGGCCGGTTGCCCTTCCGGTCGCCAATGCGGAGTCTGCTGCAGATATTTTCTCATTGTGCCCAGATAGAGAAATATCAGCCACTACCTAGGATCGAACTCAGAACCTTCTGATTGTGAGGCGAGATCTCCACCTCTAGGCCACTGCACCACTCTGATGAGAAACGCACATACTACATGGAAAAGGCGATGTTCCATTTAAAGATGTTTATTTCTGATTTTTATAAAATAAAAGTAATAAGAGTTCGTGCAAGATGCACATCTGATGTGACAGCCGTCTTCTGGTTCTCAACATTTAATTCAGTACTTTATTAACTTTTCATTTTGATATACAAGTAATTTTTGACCTCAGCAGCCTTTCGGTATATGCAGAAGAGGAAGTGATACCTTGCTTTGAAGGGGGGCCTTCTTCATCACTTTCTAAATATCGTTTCCTTCTTGAGCCAACACTTTTCTCCTTGGATTCACTGCAGTTTTCCTGCTCCATTTGCTGCTTTATAGTCGCAATGGCGATCTCCTGCATTAAAATGAAGAAGCCAATTCTTAAAGGTCAGAATCATTAACAATTCACCTGCTTTGCCATTTCTAGTTTAAATGACTCCTACAATGAAAAAGATAAATAGGATTCCCCGCCCCCCAATTGCTACTCACACACGCTGGAATGTAGCATTCCAGACAATCTTTGTCAAGTTCACTTATTTTAGATACTCTGCTAGTTTCACTAACTCCTTATACCTTGGGCGAAACTTGATGAGGACAAATAAGAAAAAAAATACCTTATTCCCTAGACCTGTGATGGCGAACCTATGGCACGCGTGCCACAGGTGGCACGCGGAGCTATAGCGGAGGGCACGCGAGCGTTGCCCACCGGCAAACTGGAAGTGAGGAAAAACACACTTCCGGTTTGCCGGTGAGCTGTTTTTTGCACTCCGGAGGGTTCAGGGAAGCTTCCTGAAGCCCTGGAATGCAAAAAACAGCAAAACGGGCAAACCGGAAGTGCGTTTTCTGCACTTCCGGTTTGCCCATTTTGCCATTTTTTTGCATTCCGGGGCTTCAGGAAGCTTCCCTGAACCCTCCAGAGTGCAAAAAAACGGCAAAATGGCAAACCAGAAGTGCGGAAAACGCACTTCCGGTTTGCCCGTTTTGCTGTTTTTTGCATTCCGGAGCTTCAGGAAGCTTCCCTGAACCCTCCGGAGTGCAAAAAACAGCTCGCCGGCAGTGCGTTTTTCCGCACTTCCGGTTTGCCCATTGTGCGCATGCGTGGGGGGGGGCAATGGGCGTGGGCACGCGAACCAGAAAAGGTTCGCATCACTGCCCTAGACTGCTCCCTATCGTGATGCATAGGATCAGATAACTTTTATAGGATCTTGTATGGAAAATAAAAATGGAGTTGGCTATGGGATAGTGAGTGTCCCTATGCCCCTTATAATGGGTCCCACACAGTGGATCTATATATAACCTCACCTCTCTTTTATAATTCTTTGTCTTTTCATTATCATAAAATATTTTCCTTCAGATTTCATTCATAAAACATCCAAAGTAGATTGTTGTTTCCAATTATCTACTTCAAGGAGCAGGCTCAAATTTAGATAACTGCTTTACTCGGTAACGCCAAAGATAAACAGAACAACTGTCCTTCAAAAGGTATCACGAGACCTCTCTCCTCCCCTCTCTCTCTCATGGAAGTTTCTCTTTGAAGGTTTAAATCAGAGGTCTTCAAACTTGGCAACTTTAAGACTTGTGGACTTCAACTCCCAGAATTCTCCAGCCAGCATAGCTGGTTGGAGAATTCTGGGAGTTGAAGTCCACAAGTCTTAAAGTTGCCAAGTTTGAGGACCCCTGGTTTAAATCATGTATGTCAGTGGTTCTCAACCTTTTCTTCATCATGGACTCCGTTTAAATACCTTTCATGGCCACAGATCCCCAAGACCTAACCACCGATGTATGCTATTAGAATAAAATCAAGACAACATAAACTTGCCTGGGAAAACATTTCTAGGTGTGAGAATCAGCCTCTCTCCACACTTCCCATGCTGCTTAAGAAGTTGCTCCCTAAGGCTCCTTATGTTTTAAGAACAGCTTGTGTAATGACATGAAAAATGAGGACACCACAAAGATTTTTCTTCCTACACAAGGCTGTGTGCCTTTTTGAATGAGGCCTCAGTTTGGATCATTTTGTTATTGTCCACTTGCTTTTAAATCTCTGTACCTCACACACATATTTCAATGGGATTGTCTGTCAGGAGCTGCTTCATTGAATTATTTTAAGTTGTAATTTGAACCATACCAGTGATAGTATCTATCTGGCTTGTCTTCTTTGGGTTTTTTTCAAGCTTCGGGGTTTTCTTCATTGACTCTGGCCTTTATGTGCCAAAATTATTTAAGCTTTAGCTTCATTATTATGGCTTCCAATTAGCTCTCTGGATTTATTTCATCCAGTACTGAATTAATTAGATTCTATCTAGTCAAAGGTATTCTGAGCAATCTTCACCAGCACAATTCAAAATCATCATTTTTTTCTTCATTACTTTTTCCTGGTGTCTCAGTTTCACAGCTGTACATTACAATCGGGAAAGCCATGACATAAGCAATGTGTAACTTTGGGGACATTCAATTCTCCATAGTAGGTGGAGATATCATCCATGATGGGTTGACCTCAACAGCCAATGAGGACTGTTTTAATGTCAATTCTGCCTCTGTCTCCGTGGCCCGCTTTTGACTCAGTCCTCGCTGTTGACAGGACGTGTAGTCATCGTTGGGATAATAGCTCCACTTACTTAGTGACAGCCATCCATTCTCAATCTTTTTTCAACTCTTCAAATTGAACACCTGATGGAGTGAGTGAATTAACACCTGCTATTACATCAAGGGGTAGATGCAACGCATCGTGAGGGGCCGCGATCTGACTTGTTCCCTGACTCTGAAACGCATGGCCTGACATTAATATTTTGACCATGTTTCTTACTGATTTTCTCCCAAATAAATTGTAAGTGGTGCCCTGCTGGATCAGACCTGTGAGCCATCTAGTCCAGCACTCTTTCACACAGTAGCCAACCAACCCCACAAAGAAACCTACTAATCTTCTAGCAGATGGCCTTCAGAGGTGGTCACACTGCCATCAAGGATAAGAGTCACTGATCCCCCTGATTTCCATGAATTGATCCAAATCTTTTCTGAAGCCAGCCAAACTAGTACCGTGTTTCTCAGAAAATAAGACCGAGTCTTATTTTCTTTTAGATTTGAACATAAGTACTGGGGCTTATTTTTGAGGCGGTCTTACTTTTTTTGAGGTGCAGCAGGCCAAACTCGGTGAGCTGGGCACGCCGTGGACGCACCATCTCCTCCATTCTCCATGCCTTCAGCGTTCAGAAAGGAGGCTTTTTGGTGAACGGGAGGAAAATGGGGAGGGGGATTTTCCTGCCTGCCATCCTTCCCTCAGTCTGTGCTGAGCTTGAGGAATGGCTGACAGGAGGAAAATCCCCCCCCCCATTTTCCTCCCACGAGCCAAAAAGCCTCCCGCGAGCCTCCCAAAAAGAGGGGAAAAGCAAAGCAGTTGGCTCAACGGGAAGTGGCCCAACAAGCAGAAGTGCTGCGCCCAGAAAAAGAAGGGATAAAGCAGTATTTGCACTGTCCCAAGGGGCCAGCAGGCTGCAGCCGGACAGTTGCCCCCCCCCCACGCCTGCGCCACCACTCATGCTGGCCACGCCCATCCCTCCGGCTTATTTTCAGGGTAGATATAAGGCCCACCCCCAAAAAATTAGGGTTGGGCTTATTATTGGGGTGGGTCGTGTTTTCGGAGAAACACGGTAGCAAGCACATTTCATGGCAAGCATCTCTCTAGACATCTAACTTCAGCCTTCTGACAGTTTTTCTTTCATTTGATTTTTTTTCATTTCAGGGTATTGTTGTTGGTTTCACCTTACGATGTAACAGATTTCAATCCAAAGTTCTTCAGGCACTTGACTTGCCAAATCTAAGCCATTAAAGCAAATTATTTGTGTCTGCCAAAGATAAAGGAATACTGCTGAAGTAATATCTTCTTGGTCAGGTGACTTTGTTTCCTTTAGTTTCAGTTATAACTTATAGAGGTTGTATCTGTCAGCTCTCAAAAGGACCCTAGCTGAAGCCATATTTTTCTTGCTTCGTTTCTTAGTTGCCATGCTTATGGGGGTGGGGATTTATGGAATGTAGAATGTTTTCCTCCAATGTGCCAGACATAACAACGATAAGGCTCCTGAGAACGAAGGCCAGATCAACGTGCAATCGCAGGAGGGAGTGCTGAGAAGTTCATCAGTTGCTTGGTTGGCTAATGTGACCTGTGACACTAGGGGGGGGGGGGGGATGGACAGTATCTATTCTTTAATTATACCAAAGCTCGGGAATTATTCAGTGCTGGTTTCACTCAGAGGTGAAATGCTACCGGTTCGGGCCAGTTCGCCCGAACCAGTAGTTAAAAAATGCTTAAAAAGTAAAAAAAAAACCAAAAAGTTCCGACGATCACACATCACACAGCTGATCGCTGGAACTTTTTTCTTTTAAAGAAATCTTTAAGCAAGAGCCACGGTCTCGGAGTCTTGAATTGATTGGGAGCATTATTCAGAACCAAGACAGCATCTGGATATTGCCTCCTAAGGACCATGTTGACGGTCCCTCCTTGGTTCTTGAAGGAGAAAAATTAACTCCTTCGGAACGGGTTCGCAATTTGGGAGTCCTCCTAGATCCACAGCTAAAATTAGACCAACGTCTTACAGCTGTGGCTAGGGGGGCTTTTGCACAGGTTCGCCTGGTGCACCAATTGCGACCATACTTGGAGAAGGAGGCTCTACTCAAGGTCACTCATGCCCTTGTCACCTCCCGTTTGGACTACTGTAATGTGCTCTACATGGGGCTACCCTTGAAGAGTATTCGGAGACTTCAACTGGTGCAAAATGCGGCTGCGCGTGCTGTGGTGGGTGTTTCAAGATACACCCACGTAACACCTATACTCCGCCAGTTGCATTGGTTGCCCATTGGTCTCCAGGTACAATTCAAGGTGTTGATCATCATCTTTAAAGCCCTACATGGCTTAAGACCAGGTTACCTCCGGGACCGCATTCTACCTCATACTTCCCTTCGACCGGTCAGGTCCCACAGAGTGGGTCTCCTCCAGGTCCCGTCAGCCAAACAATGCCGACTGGCGGGGCCTAGGGGGAGGGCCTTCTCTGTAGGGGCCCCTGTTCTCTGGAACCAACTTCCCCCAGAGATCCAAATCATCCCCACCTTGCTGGCTTTCCGAAAAGCCATTAAGACATGGTTCTTCCTGCAGGCAGGGTTCTGAGACAATTTTACATCTGAGGTCTCCCCCATGTATGCATGGTGTTGTATGTTTTTCTTTTTAACTTTTTAAAAATTGTTTTTAATTGTTTTTAATTCTCTGGTGTTCTTTAAAACGCCCTGAGTCCTTAGAGAGTAGGGCGGCATAGAAGAACGCCAAAATAAAATAAATAAATAATAAATCAGGGGCCCTAACTTTGACACCTTTTTTTGTTAACTATGCCTAGTCTGTAATCTGATGCTTCTTTGAGGTGAAATGGTACATTGAAGTCAGAGGTGGGTTCCTGCCGGTACGCTCTTACCTGTCGGTCGCCGCAGAGCCAAAATAGCTGGTGGCGTTCACGGCGCTTCCCCCACACGCTTCCCCCACCCGCCTGGACGCCGCCATTTGCGTTCTTTTGCCTTCTGCGCAAGCAGAACGCTTTGCGCATGCGCAGAGGGCAAAAGAACGCAAATGGTGGCGTCCAGGCGGGCGGGGGAAGCCCCGTGCCGCGAACGCCACCAGCTTCTTCGGCTCTGCGGCTACTGACAGGTAAGAGCGTACCGGCAGGAACCAACCTCTGATTGAAGTCTGTCTCAGTTTGCTGGCTCTCAGAATATCAATCTAAAATATTGACATTTCTACCATGACATCAAGTTTGTTGTGGCACATGGAACTGATGTTTCATTTACCAATGGTGTGCATTTGTATCTTTACAGCATCAGTCTTTCCTTTTGGTATGGCCATGTTAGTTGACATTTCAACATTGCTCCATCTACAACATAAATCAGCGGTTCTCAACCTGGGGGTCGCGACCCCTTTGGGGGTCGAACGACCCTTTTCCAGGGGTCGGGAGACTTCGCCTGGATGCCGCCATTTGGGTTGTTTTACCCTCTGCGCATGCGCAGAACGCTTTGCACATGCGCAGAGGGTAAAAGAACTCAAATGGTGGCGGCGGGTGCGGCGGCGGGGTGAGTCGCGGTGGGGGCATGGGGGGGATTAGGAAGGTTGAGAACCACCGACATAAATGCTCATACTTGGTCGTTGCTTTTCCTCAGTGGCTTTTTGAATACTTTCTGATCTGGAGAGTTCATCTACTAATCTCATGATATCCTAACTGTAAAGTGTCCATTTGGTTTTGGCACACTACTGGAGGAAGTTGGGATTTTCCTCTTCCACAGATCATATTTAGTCTAATCCTTCTTCATCATGCCTATGGATGACTCCATATTGTGAGGTACACTATTAATGGTGTAGCTCCTTGAGTCAATGGAGAAAGAAAGTTTCTTCATCATTACCATTTTCCCCAAAGGAGGGTTTATCATAAGGGTGCATGCAAGCTCCCAGTCACATGGCCACTATTAAGGTATTCCTTAAGGTTAAGCTGTGAGAAGATGCATAAAGTATTGTTTCTGCTTATGATACAATGGCAATGATCAAGGGGCTGGAACTGAACAGGCTTTGTTTCATTTTGCAAGTGATTTTATAATGTAGAAAAGAAGCCTATTTGGTCAGAGCAATCTTTGGTCTCACTGAATTAGAAAATCTACAAAGAATGAAGCTGACACCTTCAAACTTAAGTCAATTGTGCATCATCTCAGACCTGTGGTGGCGCAGTGGTTAGAATGCAGTACTGCAGGCTATTTCTGCTGACTGCCGGCTGCCAGCAAAATCTCACTAGGCTCAAGGTTGACTCAGCCTTCCATCCTTCTGAGGTGGGTAAAATGAGAACCCAGATTGTTAGGGTCAATATGCTGATTCTGTAAACCGCTTAGAGAAGGCTGTAAAGCACTGTGAAGCGGTATATAAGTCTAAGTGCTATTGCTAAGTGCCATCTCAAGAGCCGGGATGGGATGTATAGACTGCCTCTAGGAGAGCAGACATTTTTTGTTACGTCCAACAGCAAGTCAAACATTACTTTTCTCCCTGCAGTTACGTTCCATTACCGGCAAAAAAAATCCATAGAGTAGGAAACCAAGGAGTAAAGGAAGTTATTTGGCCGCCTCGAGTTGTATACCTTTCAAGAAAATAAACAGCAGGCCCTCTTTGCTTTATCATATACTATCTTCAAAAGTCTTTGCCTTAATAGATTGGAAACACAAAGGCTGACTTTTACAAAGAAAATAAAATTGGAAAGGTAACTCTATTCTGACTTTTGGATTACCTCTAAAAGCTTAGCAAACCTTGACCTTGGCATTAACACACGACAGCTACACCTTTGAGATGATCAGGGAGACAGATTAAATACTCACAGAATCTTTTATGGTAGCTTCCAAGTGACCAACCAGAGTCTGTAGCTGACTTATTTCTTTGTCCCTTTGATGCACAGCTTGGCTCAGCTCCTGAATGTGCTTGTTCTGTAGAGCCATTTTCTTGAAAAGAAAGAGAAAGAGGCCTGAGAAGAGATGTGTCTGCGCACAGTTGGCAACTTACAACAAAATATCGTCTCAAGCTGGGTTGTGCTAGCTTCATTAAGTCCTGGCTTAGGAAGTTACAGAAGATTGTCCCAAATCCTCTGCAGAAGGAGAAGACAACCCACGAGCTGCAGACGATCCCTGATGTGAGTTGGAGTTTTCCTCCTCAGTTTGAAAGTCTATTTCTCTGTATGTCAATATTCACTGACAAAGTGCCTTTTAAAAACTGTCAGTGTTTTCATTTTTTTATTAATGATTTTTCTGAGGGTATTTTTTTTGGCAGGGATGGGAATGCTGTGGGTGGATGTGAGAAAGAAAGAGCAAGCGGTTTTATTGTCTCCCCGTTTTTCTCTTCACGGACCCATCTACTTTTGTTGTGCGCTTTTGGGACAAAAGAGGTTGTTTGTTCCAGATTTGAAAGTAATGAACAATCTTTACCTCAGTAGCATCTTGAACGACTTTAGTAGATTCACTCAGTTTATCTTCTTGCATTAACGCTGCTGTAATGTAAGCAGTTTTTAAAATATTTTTTAAGTACCATGAGAATAATTACTTTGATTGTTTAGAAAACTGTTTTTAACACTATAGATTTATACATCATGTAAATAAGAGAATTTTTTAAAAATAAAATTACTTGATACCTTTACTTTTTGTCTTTTTGGTTAATTTGATAATATCCATGTAACATTCAGTACTGCTCAATTAAATTGGTTAGGAAATAACTATCCAACCTGCTATTAATGAACAAGCAATCATTTCTGTATCTTCTTTATAAACGAAAATCTTAAGAGTAAAATTACTGATTGGTCAAATGGCGAAGCATTTGCTGCCACACCGCTAGGCTCCCCAGTAATTAAAAATCTATTTTTCATTTTTAAATTAAACCCAAAAGATATAATTATACTAGTGCTTATGTTTAACATATCTTTAATATTCATCACTGGTTCATTTTTATTTTCAAACAATGAAGAAATAGACTTAATCTACATACTGATTTATAGAATGCTTTTATTGAGTTTTAGAGTTCCTTTGGACCTGGAACCAAATTCATTTCCAAGCCTCGATTAGTACAGGCAGTCCTCAGTTTATGACTACAATAGAGTCCACAATTTCTGTTGCTAAGTAAGACATTTCTTAAATGATTTTTGCCCCATTGTATGACTTTTCTTGCCAGAGTTGTTAAGTGAACTACTGCAGTTGTTCAGTTAATAACCCAGTTGTTAAGTGAATCTGGCTTCCCCATTGACTTTGCTTGTCAGAAGGTCCCAAAAGGGGATCACACGACCTCGGGACATTGCAACCGTCATAAATATGAGTCAGTTGCCAAACGTCTGAATTTTGATCACGTGACCATGGGGATGTTGCAACGGCCGTAAATAGCAATAGCACTTTTCTTATATACCGCTTCATAGTGCTTTACAGCCCTCTCTAAGCGGTTTACAGAGTTCAGCATATTGCCCCCAACAATCTGGGTCCTCATTTTACCGACCTCAGAAGGATGGAAGGCTGAGTCAACCTTGAGCCTAGTGAGATTTGAACAGCTGAACTGTTGAACTAGCAGTCAGCCTGCAATGGCTGCATTGAACCACTGCACCACTTCAGCTCTTCACATGACCATGTGAAAAATGGTCATAAGTCATTTTTTTCAGTGTCGTAACTTCAAACGGGTCACTAAATGAATTGCTGTAAATTGAGGACTACCAGTATATTCGGAGGAACACCAATTTCCCTTTTAAACTGCTAAAAATTAAAGACAAGCTGAAATCATTCCCTCCACACACATTCCAGGCATGCAAAACTGGCTGCATTCAGATTGCAGCCAATACACGTAGTCCTTGACTTACAACAGTTCATTTAGTGACCGATCGAAGTTACAACGGCACTGAAAAAAGCGACTTATAACCATTTTTCACCCTTGTGACCACTGCAGCATCCCCATGGTCATGTGATTTACATGCTTGACAACCGATTCACATTTATGACGGTTGCAGTGTCCCGGGGGTCATGTGAGTCACCTTTTTTCGACCTTTTGACAAGCAAAGTCAAGCGATATTCACTTAACAACCGCGTTACTAAAGTGCAGTGATTCGCTTAACAAACGTGGCAAGAAAAGTCATAAAATGGGGCAAAACTCACTTAACAAATTTCTCACTTAGCGACATAAATTCTGGGCTCAATTGTGGACTACCTGTAGTTTTATTGGTTGAGGTTGGGGTTTTTTTTGCTCTTTACGTACCTTTATTCCTGCTAAAAAGGTCCTCTCGAGCGTGGGCGAGCTCCGTTGTAACATCAGCCAATTGCTTTTCAAGTCGCTCAATGGTCAGCTGAGGTTCTTCCAAAGAATCAAGCATGCCAAACGCCATTTCTGCCTGTTGTTTAATATCCGCAACGTTCTGCTGCAGTGACCCCACCATACTGGGGAGATCAGCCACGTTTCCAGGTTCTCCATCTTCACCTCCCTTGTTGCAAAAAACAAAACAAAACAGGACATTTAAAAGCTGGAGGGAAAACAAGAGGGGTACATAAAACATGCGACGACGTCAAAAGTGTCAGAAGCGCAAGTCAGCAGCATTATTGGAAAAACTCCCATTATTGAAAATCTATCTGGGAAATTATACTACCTAAGATTTCTCAGGAAACAACAACTGAATGAAAAACTGCTGGTGACCTTCTACCGCTGCACCATAGAGAGTATTTTAACTTACTGCATCTGTGTATGGTTCGCCAATTGTGGCAGATAGGACAACGCTCCAGAGGGTTAACGTCATTGCCCAGAGGATCATTGGTTGCCCTCTCCCCTCCTTGGAAGAGCTTTATAGCTCCCGCTGCCTTAAGAAAGTTCAAAACATTCTTAAAGATCCATCTCATCCTGGGCACCCTTTTTTTTGAACTATTACCATCTGGCAGACGGTACAGGACAATAAAAACAAGGACAAATAGGCTGAAAAACAGCTTCTATCCCCATATTTTTCAGAGTATTAGACACACCGGAGTATAAGATGCACCTAGATTTTAGAGGAGGAAAACAAGGAAAAAAGTGTTCTGAACCAAATGGTGTAGTAATATATTATTTAATAAAATATCAGTATAGCAGAATACTTTTTACAACCATGTATACTTTTTACAACCATGTACATTTTTTACAAACTTCAAACTTGACAGCTTTAAGACTTGTGGACTTTAACTCCCAAAATTACTCCTCCAGTCATGCTAGCTCAGGAATGGGAGTTGAAGTCTACAAGTCTTAAACTTGCCAAGTTTGAAGACCCTTGCACCCCTAACCCCGAAGTCTTCAAACTTGACAGCTTTAAGACTAGTGGACTTCAACTCCCAGAATTCCTCCTCCAGTCATGCTAGATGGGGTAATTAGAAGGCAAAAACACCCCATTTTTTTTTTGCAAAAAACAGCCCATTTTTTAGCTTTTTTTTTTTTTTTTGCAAAAATGAGGCATGCAGAGGGTTTGGGAAGCCTGCAGAGCACTCTTAGGGAGTGGGGGAAGGCAAAAATGCCATTTTTGCAAAAAACGGCCCATTTTTCGCAAAAATGGAATGCAGGGGTAGGGCTTCGGGAGGAAAAAAATGGCTGTATTCGGTGTATAAGACGCACCGACATTTCCACCCACTTTTTGGGGGCAAAAAGGTGTGTCTTATACTCTGAAAAATACGGTATATTGAATTCTGCTGTATAGTGCAATATTAATGTATTATTTTCAATTCAATTGTATAGAATGTAAAGGATGTGTGTTTCTGTTTTATTTTTTATGTATAATGTACACTGAAGATGGCATTTTTAACAGAGCCGAGGTGGCGCAGTGGTTAGAGTGCAGTACTGCAGGCTACTTCAGCTGACTGCTAGCTGCAGTTCAAATTTCACCGGCTCAAGGTTGACTCAGCCTTCCATCCTTCCGAGGTGGGTAAAATGAGGACCCAGATTGTTGGGGGCAATATGCTGACTCTGTAAACCACTTAGAGAGGGCTGTAAAAGCACTTGTCGAACCCGAAAATTGACATGTGTGTAGCTATGTTAGTTAGCTCTATATTATACTCATTTATTCCTTTTCTCTTTTCTTTCTCTGCATATGTAAAGGGAGGTTTTCGGGCTCGCCACATTCTTTAGGTTGGGAGAGAGGACTAGATAGTGAGGATTGTTTTGGCTAGGTGAAATTATTTCCCGTGGGAACAGAAGATGCTCCTGCTGAGAACAGAAGGTGGAGTTTGAAGACACTGGGCAATGTTGATTGAGTGTTTATTGGAGAACGTGACTTCTGTGGCATGTTTTGTGGGATGTTTCTGATTTACAACATTACGTGTTGTAATTCCGGTTTGTGTCAGATCCGGAATTGCAACAGACTTGCCAATTTGATGATTGCCTAAATAAAGGGAAAATTTGTTTTGGAAGATGGATTTCCCTGTTTCTTTTTTTCTTTTTATGGAGTTCATTACTTGGAAACCTGACAGCACTATGAAGCAGTATATAAGTTTAAGTGCTATTGCTATTGCTATTTAATTTCATTTATTGCAATGACAATAAGGTAAAGTAAAGAAAGGAAAAAAGGGGAGAAAGGAGAACAGGCCTGGGTTCAGAAATCAAATTAAACCATGGCTTGCTCAAGCATTGCTCGCTGAGAATAAGCCGAAGATGGCAGGTTCACTGGCCGTATCTCAAAGCCGACAGGCTGACCTAGCAGGAAGAGGTAAATACAGGAAGTCCTCATTTAACTACATTCATTGATGTTGGGAACTTCGTCACTAAACAAGGTGGTTGTAAATCCTGATGTCACATGACCATGCCAACCTACAACAGCAGACACGGCAATTCCAGTTGTGGTACTTAAGCGAATTCCAGTTGCAGCACTTAAACACAATGTCCTGTCATCCTCATTTCCCATGGACTTTGCTGGTCAGAACCTGAAAGGAAGGTTGCAAATGGCCATCACATGACCACTGCTACCGTCGCAATTGTGAGCCGGTTGCCAAAATCATCATCGTGCGACCATGGGGATGCTGCAACCTCAAGGATCCCACTGTGAGTCTCCTTGTTCAGTGCGGTCTTAATTTTGAATTGATCTCTGGTCATTAGCCGAGGACTACCTGTTAACGCAACTGCTTACATTTGCTGGAACAAAACTTACCCTTTTTACGTCCTCTTTTAGAGTCTCTTCTGCTCCTCCTTTGCCATCTGAGAGTGCGATGCAGTCCTTCACCAAGTCCTTATAAATGCTCATCCGCTCTTCACACATGGTCGCCATTATTTCTTCTTTATGGCTAAAGATCTTCCTAAATAGGTCGGAAAGAGAAATAACTCATAGACTTCTTGGAAACAAATCATACCAATCTACCCCCTTCAACTAATTCTTTTTTTAAAAAAACACCTTAGCTGGGGGAGATATGGATATGGATTGGATATGAAAAATTGCACTTGATATGCAAGTTCCTTATTATGCATAATAACTTTATTATCATGATGAACCCGGAAGAAATGTAGGAGGAAAACTGGCCATTCACTTATTGGGAATGGGAAAATCCCACTATTCCATTAATTTATGTAAATACAGGATTTTAATTAACGAACGAGGCTTCCAGTGTCACTCCAACTAATTTGCAGTGTGATGACCTCGGGCACGGCACAGAGGCAACACAGGCAGTTGGCAGTTCAAACTGCCCCTTTATTGCTCCAAATTCCCCCCAAACGCTCCCACGTATCTGGCAAGTCCTAGAGCAAAGTGTTCACACACAGACACAGACACACACACCTCCAGGAGCCTCTGGCTGCAAGTAGTCCAGCACAGCTGCAAAGCAAGAATTCCAGCAGGGCAAATCAAGGAGTTCAGGAAGCAAAGGTAAATTAGTCCAGAAAGACAAAAAGAATGCAAGGAATCCAGGAAAGTTCAAACGTCGGCAACGGCACTCAACACTCCATGAATTCAGCATTTGTTCCCGACAAATGCCCCTCCTGACAGTGTCTCCTTAAGTCTCAGTCCCCAGGTGTGCCTTGTGAAGAGGGGCGGGATGCTCTCCTGCTGAGTAGTCGACTCAGTCTGCACTGTTCTCACCTTCTCTCCATTCTCCGTGCTCAAGGATCGGGGGGGGTGGTCCTTGCTCATCCTCTCTTGGTCATCCTGCCCTGCTTCCTCCTTGCCTACAAGCTGTCACAATCTTGAAAGGCCCTGGCCTGACTGGCACTGCTCTTTCCCACCTTCCTCCGAAGCCAACAACACCAACCCCTCAATCTCCGTTGGCTCCAGTTCCAGCTCGTCTTCCTCCGCAGAGTCAGGCTCCGACGGGGGCATGACATGCAGTAAGACTCATACAGGAAAATCAAAACCTAAAAGGTGTTCCTTATAAACTTCCTATTTCTCCATAAATAGGCTAGAGCAGCAATCCCCAACCTTTGGGGCTTGGTGGCCTGGCCAGGGGTGGGAGAGGGGGGCAGGGGAGAACCGGATCGCACAAGCAGTGGGCCAATGTGCATGCAGCTCAACTTGCGTGAGCACCATGTGCATGTGCGCAGCCCGGTTGCACCTAGGCCATGGCCTGGTAGTGGGCTGTGGCCCGGGGATTGGAGACTCCTGGGCTAGAGAATATACCAGGATATTTCATCTGCCAGATGGCCGTTTTATGTAATTACATAATCAAAATCTATACACATTTGGTGCATTCTGTTAAGTACAAGTTTATAATTCAGGTTATCTGGAAATAGCTTGCTTTATGGGTGAATGAGAATGTTACTTATTGGTAGTATACAAGTCGGCAACCTTTAAGTGACAACCTTAAATGTTGAGTAGTGTCTAAAACCCTTTTTCCAATCCTTGTTTTATCTAAAAATTCACAAGAGATAGCTCCACCACTGTTATGTAATTTTCTGCCTGATTTAAACAGCCTGATCTTGACAAACGCTGAAACAATATGCACGCACCTTTGTCGTGTGCTAGAAAATATCCTATAACGCCCCAGACGCACACAAAAAACCCACCAGAAGAACTTACTTGAGGTCACTCTCTTTTGCACTGAAGTACTGGAAACATTCTTGAGTAACTTCTTCACGAATTTTTAGCTCCATGCACAGCTTAGCTCTCTTTTCCTCTATCAACTTATTCTTCAATTCTTCTATTATATCAAGTAACTTCTAAACAGGAGAACCACGAATAAATATTATGAGACTTTCTATGTTATGACATGCAAGGTGAGTTTCTGTAGACATGATGCTACAGAAATATGTAGATGCTACAGAAATCCTCTCTTTTAGGCAAAAGATGCAGTACTGAATAAGGCAGTCTTCTAGCAAAGATGGACAGCTTCCTAAATCAATACATTCACGGTATAGCCCATATTATCAATAGACATCACCTGTATAGTTATTCCCCATTTTCTTCTTTACCTGTTACAGGTAGTCCTCGGCTCACGACCACAATTGAGCCCCAAAATTTTTGTTGCTAAGTGAAACAGTTGTTCAGTGAATTTTGCCCCATTTTACGACCTTTTGTGCCATTGTTGTTAATTGAATTGCTGCAGTTGTTAAGTTAGTCACACGGTTGTTAAGCGAATCCAGCTTTTCCATTGACTTTGTCAGGTGGTCACAAAAGGGGATCACATGACCCTAGGGACACTGCAACCATCATAAATATGAGTCAGTTGCCAAGCATCCAGATTTTGATCATGTAACCATAAGGATGCTACCACCCAGTTGTAAGGGTGAAAAACGGTCATAAGCCTCCTGCAGCACAAAACATGCACGGGGAGCCCGCGAGCGGCCCCTGCATGCTCCATTTTTGCTAGCAGAGGCACCGCAGGCTGGTCCTTTGCTATTACCAGGCTGGCCCGTCAGGCCAGATCTAAGCACCCCGCGGGCTGCATCCAGCCCACGGGATTTGAGTTTGACACCCCTGTTCTACAGCATTTCTTTCTAAACTAGGGAACAGGCACTCCAAAAAGACGAATCTGCCGGAGTCTCTAAGGATGTGGTTAAAAAATCCAAGACAATAGCCACAATGTACAATCGAAGCTCATAAAGAAACAGATGCAGCTTTCATCATACTATCGCAGCCACCAAGTTGACTTGTTTGACCACAACCCATGGATACAAAATGCAGATTACAAAAAAGATGTTGAGACTTGGAAAAAGTGCAAAGAAGAGCAACTAAGATGATTAAAGGCCTGGAGACAAAAACATATGCAGAACGGTTGCAGGACTTGGGTTTGGCTAGTCTAGAGAAAAGAAGGACTAGGGGTGACATGATAGCAGCATTCCAGTATTTGAGGGGCTGACACAAAGAAGAGGGGGACAACTTATTTTCCAAAGTACCAGAAGGCAAGACAAGAAGCAATTCTTGGAAATCAATCAAGAAGAGAAGCAACCTGGAATTAAGGAGAAACTTCCTAACATTGAGAACAATTAACCAGTGGAACGGCTTCCTTCAGAAGTTGTAGGTGCTTCATCACTGGAGGTTTTTAAGACGAGACCTGACAACCATTTGTCTGGAATGGTATAGGGTCACCTGCTTGAGCAGGGGGTTGGACTAGAAGACCTCTAAGGTCCCTTTCCAGCTCT
The DNA here is from genome assembly GCA_023053685.1 of Diadophis punctatus similis. Lineage (NCBI taxonomy): Eukaryota > Metazoa > Chordata > Lepidosauria > Squamata > Dipsadidae > Diadophis > Diadophis punctatus. Next base: position 15,154,777 of record JALIGW010000005.1, read on the forward strand.
ATTCTGATGGATGGATACCCCTCTAAGTTGCTTTCTGCCAGACTCCCTTTTGTGTCTAAATTCATTTCTAAAAGCAGCCTGATTTATTATATTCTTTAATTTGCTATCTAACAGGATGGCTTTTATGACATTTTTATATTTTATTTTTTGTTGTTGTTGTCAAATTAGAGCATTGGAAATCAACTTTGAGTTATAGGTTGTTGTAGAAAAGCAAGCTACAGATATGCAGGATAAACACAAGCTAGGTTTTCTTTCACATATAAAATTCTGGTTTTTTTTTTGGTTGCTAGGCAAAGGCCCCTTTGAGTCCAGCTCAGTTCCTGTTACTACCATGGAAGGAACTTGGCTAATAAAGGGAACTATATTAAGCAAGCAGATGATGCAGACAGTAACAGGAGCAAGATGACCTCAAAGAAAATGTCTTTAATCTTACAAATTGGCACAACCACTTTAGACCTAAATTAAACAGAACTGGTCCTCATCAACATCTAAAGAGAGACTGCCTATACTGAATGCATGTAGCGTAATTCAATCTTGTGTAGCTACTGATAATTGATTAGACAAATATTAGTTAAATGTAGTTATATTGGAGATATATTGATTTTATTAAATGCCTTTTCTCTTTCTGGAGAAGTGCTCAATGTTCATTTCCCCCCCCCCCCGAAAAAAAAATACTCCTCGCTAACTTTATTCCACCTTGTTGGTTGTTCCACTTGGGTTATCTCCAGTAGTGGGTTCTAAAACCCTTTGATACCGGTTCGCACTCGCGACGCTTCTGCGCATGCACAGAAGCATCCCGGGGCGGGTGGGCAGAGCATCCCGGAACGGGTGGGCGGAGCCTCCCGCTGCCGGCGCTACCGGTTCTTAGAACCAGGCCGAACCAGGAGCAACCCACCACTGGTTATCTCCCAACATTATTCTGTGTAATTTTCTTAGCAAGTTTAATGACTTGACATCAATTTTTCCAGGCTTTTTTTTTTAATCTTCTCAGTCTAGTCTATATCCCATATTTTTACTAACCACACATGGCCATCCTTAGTTTTTTATGCGATCACAGGAATCTGATAGACTACCTTCAAACAACAAAGTCATATCTTCTCTGCTAGACTACAAAGAAACAATGTGAAAGGAAGCAGGGCCCATCCATCAATCCTGATAAAATACCCACTCTTAATGAACTGCATTAATTCTAATAAAAACAAGGGTTTTTTTCTTTTTTCTCTTCACTACCCCACCCTAATTTTAAATTGCCTTAATGCTACCCAAGAGTCTTTTTGGTTGAAGATTGGGACACATGGACACCAGCAAAAGGAATACCTGATATTCTTCTTTTTTGATAATGATATCACTGTCTTCACCTTCGAGTGGACTTTCCATCTCATCGGTTGCGTCAAGTTCCTTTGCATGTGTGTCTTCTGCCAAACAATCCCCTTGGTGTTCTTCGGTATCCTCTTCCACCAGCTCTTCTTCATCTTCCATCACATCTTCCAGAGTCCCCTCCCAAAATATAGTTGCTCTTTTCGTGGGTAAATGGACACCATCATCAAGGATACTTTCGGATTCTGCTTTGAAGGACAGCTGGTCAACTCTCTCTACTTCGGGAGACTCAAGATCCAGTAACATGACCTATTCAAGGTAAACGTCACAAAATGTGTTTAAAGCCACAATTCATAAATTAGCATTTATGAATATTTTATCCTCATCCTTATTCATCCCTCTCCAGAATCATAACTGTTATATAAGCAAAAAAGAGCTCTCCAAAGACAATACAGATAGTCCTCAATTTACGACAACTTGGGCCAACATTTCTGTTGCTGCGTGAAACATTCATTATGTTAAGGTTATAACTAACCAGATTGGGTTTCCTAATATAAAAAAGTAAAACTGTAAATCCAGGTTTGTAAAATATGGCATTGTTGCTTTAAATGAATCTAGGTTTGTTTGCTAATGACTATAAAGAGGGAGCAAGAAAGTGCATATGCAGAGGAGTGCACGCAGCTTGGCTTGACAGGGAGAGAGAGGTTTGCTTGATTAATTGTTGATTGCTCACTGTGTGTGAAGGACTAAAGATTTCTGAATATAACGTACAAAGAAGTTCAAGGTATTCTACTAGAGATAAGTAAAGAACAGACTGTTTATGTTATTGCGCTGTTTATTTTAAGTAAAGCTTATTTTCTACAACACGTTACCAATTATTGACTATATCAAACCACAACCACCCATTCCGCTACGTAAACCCTGGACTCTGCAATTAATTCCTTAACACATTAAGTGAATTTTGACCCATTTTACGACCTTTCTTGCTAGTGTTGTTAAGTGAATCACTGCAGTTGTTCAGTTAGTAACACGGTTGTTAAGTGAATCTGGCTTCCCCCTTGACTCTGCTTGTCAGAAGGTTGCAAAAGGGGATCACGTGACCCCGGGACACTGCAACCGTCATAAATATGAACCAGTCACCAAGCGTCTGAATTTTGAACCATGACCACGAGGATGCTGCAACGGTCATAAGTGTGAAAAATGGGTCGTGCCACCTTTTTTTTCAGTACTGCTGTAACTTCGAACGGTCATTAAATGAACTGTTGTAAGTCTAGAACCACCTGTGTCCAGAAAGCTGAGGTTTATTATCAAATCTTGGTTACTCAAGTCTGCAACCTGAAAGTTTTGCAACCCGGTAATTTTGTCATCAGCATTTGTTCCCAGCCACTAATCATTGGGACACATTTACCTTTTGAGCAATTGCAGAGAACTTGAGCACGTTGAGAGTTTCATCGTACGCTGAGGGATTCTGACTGACATTAACTATCATGCAAACCTTTCCTTTCCCACTGAAGAAACCTTGGAAGAAGTGAGTGAGCTTGCTTTCCCGAAAGGGAATGTGCTGTTGCAGTCTGGAATGAAGCACAAGAATATTTTTTTTAACATTGCAGCAAAGTTTAAAACGTCTAGTTCACTGCAAAATTTTACTGGAGAAGTAGGTGCAAAAGTCGTCCCTACAAATAGGCTTAGGGCTGGTCCAACTTTAGTTCTAATGGAATACGTATTTCCTGGCTAAACAAGCAAAAGCTAAACTTGAATTCATAAAAGAAAATGAAAATACATGGTGGAGAAACACAACGGATATTTTTTTCTAGCAGATATCCCAGAATTTAAGAGGCTGTGCAGGTAGATGGTGACTGAAACAAGTTTTGTCTGCTATTTTTAACTTAGATGTTTATTGTTACAGAAGTTTTAAAGCTTGCTACTTCAACATAGAAGGGATGCAGTGGCTAAGACGCTGAGCTTGTCGATCAGAAAGGTCGGCAGTTCGGCGGTTCGAATCCCTAGTGCCGCATAACGGAGTGAGCTCCCGTTACTTGTCCCAGCTTCTGCCAACCTAGCAGTTCGAAAGCATGTAAAGAATGCAAGTAGAAAAATAGGGACCACTTTTGGTGGAAAGGTAATAGAGTTCAGTGCGCCTTTGGCGTTTAGTCATGCCGGCCACATGACCATGGAGACATCTTCGGACAGCGCTGGCTCTTCGGCTTTCTAACGGAGATGAGCACTGCCCCCTAGAGTTCGGGAACGACTAGCACATATGTGCGAGAACCTTTACTTTTACTTCAACATAGAGAACTAACAAGAAAAAAAAATAGTCCAAACACACGTAGCCAAAAGATTACGTCCGCTTGGAAACTGTTTTCCTGATAAATAAGAGACCAATAATCTTGCCACAACTAACAAAAGGGTATCTCTAGAAAATCAATATAGAAGGAAAATCTTATGGAAAGGCTGCAGAGGCCTACGCTCAGCTAAGATCTGGAAAACAGGTAATCTTGCAACCTTTACAGCAAAGGTCAACAACTATTGAAAAATTATTTAAATGATTTAATGACAAGGATGGCAGAGTGGAGAAATCGTGACATCAGACAAGACAGAGAGCGTTGTTTGTTCCAAGGTAAATTTGAGAAGAGGCGTGACAGTTTTAAGACTTCGTGCCTTTCACATCATAAGTTTTTTTCCTGGATAAGCAGACATTGCATCGTTAAAACTCAAAACAAAAAATCCTCAACATACAATCAAAACCAGGCCCAGAATTTACAGTCCTGAGCAAAGTGAATTGGGCCCGATTTTACAAACCTTTTTTGGGCACAGTTAAGCAAATCACTGGAGTTGTTAAGTGATTCACGTGGTTGTTAAGTGAACTTTACTTGTCGCAAGCTGGCTGGAAAGGCCACAAAATGGCATCCATCGTAAATATATGCCAGTTGCCAAATGCCCAAATTTTGATCCTGTGATCAAGGGTTTGTTGCTGCAATTCTAAGTGTGAGAACCAGAGTTTTGGCAGCGTGATTAGTATTATGAGATTATGAGATAAACCCAGGAGCAAAAACACAGCACATAGCACATAGCCCCTTTAGATCAGTGATGGCGAACCTATGGCACGCGTGCCACAGGTGGCACGTGGAGCCATATCTGCCGGCACGCAAGCGGTTGCCCTACCTTAGTTCCAGCGTGCATGTGTGCACCGGCCAGCTGATTTTCGGCTCATGGGGAGTGCTTTCGGGGGCTCCAGGGAGGTGGGGAGGGCATTTTCGCTCTCCCTGGGCTCTAGGGAAGCCTCTGGAGCCTGGGGAGGGTGAAAAATGGGCCTACTGGGCCCACCGGAAGTCAGGAAACAGGCCATTTCCGGCCTCCAGAGGGCCTCTGGGGGGGCGGGGGAAGCCATTTTTGCCCTCCCCAGACAGTGAATTATGGGTGTGGGCACTCACGCGTGTGCGATAGTGTGCGCGCATGCGCTTTTGGCACCTGAGGAAAAAAAGGTTCACCATCACTGCTTTAGATAATAGTGGTTTATATACAGCTAAATATATACAAACATACGTGGTTAAATACCTTATCATACAGCTATTGATACATTGAGAAGAGCAATGAGATACACAACGAGAGAGAACATGAGAAGAGACATGCTCTCTAGTGGCTTCCTTTATATAGGCAGCTTCTTACCCAGCTTCTTAAAGAGGCAGTAACCCTGCTGCCTCATTCCCATTGCATCAGCTTCTATTTGCCTCTGCTTACCACCTCTCATCAGCTTACAGCTATTAACTCTTCATACCCTGACAACCAGCCTTAAGTCACTTATTTCAGTGCCACTGTAACTTTTCTGAATGAGTGATTATAAGTTGAGGACTACCCATAGTGCAATTCTGGGGGTTCCTGGAAATTGAAGGCATTCCATAAAGAACAGTTGAGCCCCCGTTTTACTAAATTCCTTCCTTTTTTATTATTTTTCTCTTATACAGGAACAGATGACAAGAAACTATCAAGCATTTTTTAAAGCTAAGGTTAGGAAAACACTAAACAGGGAACACATACCATATTTTTCGGAGTATAAGACGCACCTTTTTCCTCCCTAAAAGTGGCTGAAAATTTGGGTGCGTCTTATACTTCGAATGTAGCTTTTTTTCCCCCAGCCCTAACTAGGTGCTAACAGATCTTCCCAGCTCTTACCTTGCAGGCTTTTTCATTGTTACTCTCTCCAAAGAATGTTTTTCCAGCCCTAAGTCTTTGCAGAATTTTTTTTCATTACTCTACTTGCTCCGAATAAGTTTTTTTCTAGCCCTAACCAGGTGCTAACTATCTTCCCAGCTCTTACTGGCTTGCAGGTTCTTTCATTGTTATTCTCTCAGAAGGTTTTTTTAAGTCCTAACCAGGGGATAAAATAATGTGCTGAAGCTGACCAGACTAAGGATGCTAGCCAGATGAATACCTGGTAGGCAGATTGTTTTCCCCCATTTTCCTCCCCAAAAACTAAGGTGCGTCTTATACTCCGAAAAATACGGTAATTTGTATATTTAAGAAAATTAAGAGTCAGAAAGAAGGTAAAAGAAACTTTTCTCTCCTATTTAGCATTTCCTTTCCCTTTCTATAAATGGGTGGCTGAGATGTCCCAAGATTTGCCTATTCTGAAAAAAAAACACGCCCTCCAGTCCTTACTTTGTTTGTTGATTGGATTTCAAGGCACCGATGCATTTGCCTAGAATAAGCAATGAAGTGTTAATGTTTCCGCTCTCTCTTAATCTTTCCCCTTCGTTGCAGGTTCTTGTGCAGCGCTCCGAGCCAGCAAGATCACAGAGAAATAATCTAGAAGAGAAAAGCGCACCCGCATTCAGCACACACACATCACACAATGGTTTTGAAGAGTTGATGATTTCCTGAAATATTAAGACTGCTTACTCATTGACGTGCATCACACGCGTGTTTTCTGAATCAATTTTTAGCATTTTCACGGTAAATATGCTATGGCTGCAAGAGAAAAAGAACAAGTTACCTCCAGCATCTCTCGGGTGCAAACGGTAGTTTGCTTGCCTGTATGTATCTCAAAAGCCAACAAAATCAAGTCTTAAATAAATGTAAAGGATTTCCGTCCCCCAATTTGGTGATACATGTAGTCCTTGCTTAATGACCAGCAACTCCATTGCTAAGTGAAGCAGTCCCATGAGTGAAATATCACATGACTGCCTTGCTTAGTGCCGGCAGTCCCATTACAATCATTAAGTGAGTTAATGACTGTGATTTGTGACCTGTTATTTCCCCATTAGTTTTGCTTGTCAGAAACCGGCTGGGTAGGTCACAAATAGTTACCACATGACTACAGGACACTGTGACTGTCATGATGATGATGATGTTCGTCCATCTATTCGAAGAGGACCTTGACATCTATGAGAATCGAGGGGGGGATGTCAAGGCTTGCACGTGAATTGGATTGTGAGGGAGAGGTGCGCATAGTCAGCCTCACTCTCTCTTCCCAGATTCCATCTTGCTCCAAATAGCAGGACAAGAGTCGAGACAGTTGGAGATGGGCTGGGCGCAGTGGTTGACCAGGGCGTCTTTCGTGTCTTGCCGTGCTCTTAGCGTACCACATCGCTTGCAGAGACCGCCTTCATGACCGTTGTCCTATTCTAGTAGGTTTCATCCGCTCAGTCTGCCAGAATCTGTCATCACATGCTCAGGATAGAGAAGTCCCTATCTCACCGAAGGTCGATGACCCAACTGACTGTCATAAATATGCAATGGTTGCCAAGCCCCCAAATTGTGATCACCAATGGCTACAGGGACACTGTAGTTTGCAAGTGTGAGAACTGGTTGTCACTTTTTCAGTACTGTCATAACTCTGAATTGTCGCTAAATAAATAGTTGTTAAGCGAGGACTACCTGTACTTCTTGCTACCAGCCAATAAATAAATTCATCCACCCAGCCAACATTCTGGTTGCAATTGCTTGCACATGAAAAGTATCTTCCTTGCTCTTCAGAGCAGATAAGATTCCAAAAATCATGCCATTCTAGAGTTCAGTGAGACACAAATCATTCTAGCATCCCGGGATACTCGCACACTGACATTCCCAGATATGCTCACAATTACAAATTTAGAAGTTTTTACTTTTGATTTCCTGTTGCTGATTCGTGGATCCACAGTGTTAATCACTGCACTGATTGCTGGCTGTGACATTCAAAAGCTTGCATGATTCAGTTCCTGGATATCTCTTGGACCACCAAGAGATCTTATTGGAGAGACAAGAATATCTGCCTCTCCAATTAGATCGGTTTCTTTTTGCATGTCTTTGCCTAGACTTTGCCCATATCTAGGGTTGTGGAAGCATACCTTGCTGTTCTGTTCATTTGGGTACAGCATTCTTTTGGATATTTGAATGGTGCCCTCTTGACTGTCATTTCCAAAGTCTTAGCTATTCAAACTATTCAAGTCCTGGAAAGTTGAATGAGGTATTTGCCCCTCTACTAATTGAAATACCAGTGATACATACATGAAATAATGAGGGTGAGGATAAGGGTGGACTCCACCTATTCCCAAACAACTATTGTGCTTTTATAGTTTTGTTTTCATTATAGTTTGCTGTGTTTTAATCTGAGCTGTGGAGGAAGATTTGTAGGCTGCTAAGAGTTCATTGTGATTGGAGTGGTTTATAAGCTCAATAACAACTTAATAGGTCTTAGCTATAATTTCTTTAAATGGAGGATTTAAAGATTGTCTGAACCAGTCAGCTATTAGTAAGGCAAACACAGGTTGATCAGAAATGAAAATGACAGCTTGTAAGCTCCATCTTGTGGTTGTTCATGGAAAGAAACATAAAATGAGAATATTTGAATTGGTAGATCAAGAAACCTATTATGAACAAGAAGCATTTGGGAGCATTAAGTCTGGATTGGATAAGATTTCCAAATAAAATACAAAGCAGATATTTGTCTGTTCCATACCAAGCATTTCCTCTTTTACCTTCTACTTGAGTTGGCATTCAGTTTTGTGGAAGCATAGCTCTGATGTCTCAAGCCTACTTTCATAAGTTTATAAGCTTCTTTTGAGTTTGAAACTTGAACCCATTGTAGATCTTTCAAAAAACAAGAGTATTTATTAGTTATGGAACAACAACAAAGCCCTACAAGATATATAATCCTACCAGATAAATGTAATTGGAAAAATAGAACTCAGAAATAGATATCTGATTTAGCAACATTTTGCCTTTGAAATTAAGTGTTACTTCACACATTGGCTGGTTCTAGATTAGACATACATGGGGGATGTAAATAAGCTTCAAAAACAGGAACTTTTCCCCACGTAGCTAATTAATCTGTTGGAACCTCAGATGGATGTGACTAAGATCTTACACTTTTTAAAGAGGAAATAATTGTGGAGGAAAATTAGCAAGAACACAGGATAAATTTCCATACCCATCAAGACACCCTACAGCAGTGGATCTCAACCTTCCTAACGCCGCGCCCCGCACCCATGCCCCCACCCTGCCCGCTGCCGCAACCCCTGTCCCACCACCGCCATTTGGGTTCTTTTACCCTCTGCGCATGCGCAAAGCGTTCTGCGCATGTGCAGAGGGTAAAAGAACCCAAATGGTGGAGTCCGGGCGAAGTCTCCCGACCCCTGTGAAAGGGTCATTTGACCCCCAAAGGGGTCGCAACCCCCCAGGTTAAGAATCGCTGCCCTACAGGTTCCTGCAAAGAATAATGATGTTACAAAATATATGTCAATCTGCATGAATTCTCTTGGAATCTTCTCTTTGAAAGCAAGTTGAACAAAAACTATTACCTAAGCAGCAACCTAATAAATGCCAATGAAGAGCTAATAATTGTTAGTAGAGGTACTTTTAAGATAATAGCATGCATCTCTGAATTCCTAAATAGCAAGATTTGGTTTAAAAAAATGGAACAAATTAAATGTACTCATTATATAAAGAAATTCCAAATAAAATGTTTAAACAAGTGAAGGTAAAAGTCAAAGACTAAAAATACTAACCTGTATCATATTATCCATTTTACAATGATATATAATATATAGCATCATTCAGAGGTCTTCAAACTTGGCAACTTTAAGATTTGTGGACTTCAACTCCCAGAATTCTCCAGCCACCATAGCTTAGCTGGCTGGAGAATTCTGGGAGTTGAAGTCCACAAGTCTTAAAGTTGCCAAGTTTGGGGACCCCTGGCATAATTCGATGCATAATTTTAGTCAAAGGAAGCCCATCTCATATTGAAAAAAAAAGACGGTATTTGCAAGTTATTGAAATTATGGTCAATTGCTAAACATTTCATTACCTTTTACATAGGAATAGCCTTTTATGTCCTGGGCCAGGCGCAACATTTTACTCCTCTTGTCATTAGATATTGGAAGCAATAAGTCATAAATGCACTCATTGTAAATTTCACAGAACGAGACCCACAGGGAGTACTTTACATCTCTCTGCTCTTCCAGGTCAGATTGGTCTGCTTCTTTTTCTGGTTCTTTCAAATCTGGCAAAAATATTGGAATAAGTTATAATGTAAAACCATATTATTCAGTAGAGGGCAATCGGTATGGCGGATACAACCTCAGCTTGGATTATCACAGAGTTAGGTCTTAGACTTTGCTAGCTACAATAATGAACTCAATATTTATTTATTTATTTATTTATTTATTTATTTATTTATTTATTTATTTATTTATTTATTTATTTATTTATTTATTTATTTATTAAATTTATATACCGCCCTTCTCCAGGGGACTTAGGGCGTGAACAGCCAAGTAAAAAACATTAAAATACATTTAAACCAAGTAAAAAACATTAAAATACATTTAAAATAAAATATTCAATATGGCCCTAATTTAATACAATTAAAATTTAGTAAAATCTTAAAATTTTTAAAAACCCCAAAAACTTTTCCACGCCAGCCCGGCTTGATAAAAATAATGTGTCTTGAGGGCACGGCGGAAGGTGGACAGGTCGTGAATTGTTCTTAAGTCTGGAGGGAGCTGATTCCAGAGGGTGGGTGCTCCCACAGAGAAGGCCCTCCCCCTGGGCGTCACCAGCCTACACTGCTTGGCTGATGGCACCCCGAGGAGGCCCTCTCTGTGGGAGCGCACTGGTCGATGGGAGGCAGTTTGTGGCAGCAGGCGGTCTCGGAGATACCTAGGTCCAATGCCATGGAGCGCTTTAAAGGTAGTAACAAGCACCTTGAAGCGCACCCGGTAGACCACCAGAAGCCAGTGCAGCTCGCGCAGGAGGGGTGTTATATGGGAGCACCAATTAGCCCCCGAAACCACCCGCGCGGCCGCATTCTGGATCAGTTGGAGCCTCCGGGTGCTCTTCATGGGGAGCCCCATGTAGAGAGCATTACAGTAGTCCAGACGCGACGTGACCAGGGCATGGGTGACTGTGCACAGGGAATCCCGATCCAGAAAGGGCCGCAACTGGCGTATCAGGCGGACCTGATAAAAGGCCGCCCTGGTCACAGCTGTCAGATGGTCCTCTAAGGACAGCTGTGGATCCAGGAGGACACCCAGATTGCGAGCCCTTTCGGCGGGGGCTAGAGACTCGCCCCCGATAGTCAGAGATGGAATCATCTGACTATATCGAGACGCTGGGAACCACAGCCACTCCGTCTTGGAAGGGTTGAGCCTGAGTCGGTTTCTCCCCATCCAGATCCGCACAGCTTCCAGGCACCGGGACATCACTTCAAGGGCATCATTGGGGTGGCCTGGGGTGGAAATGTACAGCTGTGTATCATCAGCGTACTGATGGTACTTCACCCCAAAGCCACGGATGATCTCACCCAGCGGCTTCACATAGATGTTGAACAGAAGGGGCGAGAGAATCGACCCCTGGGGCACTCCATATGTAAGAGGCCTCGAGGACGACCTCTGCCAATACAAACTGCGACCGGTTGGAGAGAAAGGAGGAGAACCAACGAAAAACGGTGCCCCCTATCCCTAACTCTTCCAGCTGGTGCAGCATGATACCATGGTCGATGGTATCAAAAGCCGCTGAGAGGTCTAATAGGACCAGGACAGAGGAACAACCCCTGTCTCGAGCCCTCCAGAGATCATCAACCATATTGTGACAACTACTGTGTTTCCCCAAAAATAAGACCCTGTCTTATACTTTTTTGAGCTCCAAAATAAGCGCTTGGCCTTATTTTCGGGGGGGTGTGTCTTATTTCCCCCCTACTGGTATGAGGCGGGGAGGGGCAAGTGGCCCCTCGTGCCAGCTTCCCGAAGGGTCACAGCAGACCATCCCACCATTCACGAAACAGCTGCAATTGGCTGCAAAAGCGGCCACACTTGCTGGAGGTGGTGGCCTGAGCGGCACCCGCAAATCAGCTGTTTCATGAATGGCGACCGGAGCGGCTCAGCTGATCTGATTAAGGACCGAGAAGCCCTGAGGTGAAGGAGAAGGGAAGGGCTGCCTCCTGTGCTGGCCATGCCCACCCCTTCACTAGGGCTTATTTTCAGGGGAGGGCGTATATTTATACCCACCCCAAAAATCAGGTTTGGCCTTATTTTAGGGACATGTCATATTTTCGGGGAAACATGGCAGCAGCATTCCCTTTTTACACTAATATCAATAATTCTTGATTTGAGTTTAACATGTTATGCAGACCCAGACTTTGTGGTTGGCACAGTACAATAATAGGCAGAAATTGTCTGGACTCTGTTCACTTCCTTGTCCTGATCCTACCAATCCCTTGAAGAATGGTCCCATCATACTATTCCAAAGTCGAGAGTGGCCTTAGTGACACTAGCTGATCATTATTTGTGAACCCAACCCTCTTCAGTAAACAATGGTTTGGCAAATGAGTATGAACAACCTAACTTACCTTCACAATTATCTGTTGTTCTACTACTGTTGCTGTGGCAATCTACCTGAAAATCAAGTCAGGAACAAAATTTGGATTACCACAAATGTTTTGTTAAGAGGTTTCTCTCCATCATCCCCTTGTATTTTAATGTTCTGCAATAACTAAAAACTAATAAAATCAGATCACAGAGCATTCACCTAATGTGTACGGTGTCCGTGAATTGTAATGTAACCCCTGAACATCACCCAAACTATGCGTTAATCCAAAAATCGGGCAATATTCTATTTATTCCTTGTCCTTACATTCCACTGAATGTTTTCTTATTGTCAAACACAGGATTTTTCTGGGTTTATTCAACTAAAAGCTGCTAAAAAGTTTGCTTGGGGGGGGGGTGAGTCACAATACCTCTTTCAGAAGGCGAAGCAATGAATTTTTTAGAGTTATTTCTTCTTGCACTTCTTGTTTAGAAAGATTTCTATAGTCTCTACATCGATGGGGCTTGAGATTCATGTCTGGATACAGTTTGTTTCCAATGCTTTGAAATACCATATCCAGAGTCCTGGGGAGAATGCCTCTATCTTCATCTGTACCTGGTATATAGAATTTAAGACTTAGGTAGAATTCCAAGTTGTTGGAGCAGTGATAAAGAAAGGCTGAACTTTCTGAACTAAATATATTTTGAATGACTGTCATTATCCCCCAATCTGTTGCTGTCTAGATATGCTAGACCCTAGCCTCTATAACTGCTGGCCAAGGAAATCCAAAATATTTGCTGGACCCGGGTTGCAGAAGGCTGAACTGGAGCCATCCTTCAGGTAAATACAATAGTTTTACAACAGACAGCAAATATGGACTTGCTTGGCTTTTAAATTGACAAAAACCACCAAGTTTTCTTACTGCTTTGAACTTACTTAACTCATCCTAATAGAGAGCTCTACTTGCATTCAGTGGGTCTTACTTCCAGATTATATGTATTGATAATTTGTCACCAAAAACAAAAATGCAAATCATTCAATGAATTCAACTCATTCATTAGCATTATATCATTTAGATGGAAAATGTTTCCTTGTTCTTTTCTCTCCTCCCCTCTCTCCTAGTGCAGGGGTTGGAAATTGCGGTTCGCGAGCCAAAGTGGCTCTTTGGGCCCTCTGCCACAGCTCCCTGTCCCATCACTGACTGCCCCGCCCCTCGCCCTCCCTTCCCTTGCTCAGGGAGATTCCACCTCCCCCCAGACTGAATCATGCACGTGCCTCACACCCACACCCCAGCTGCGCCTGAGGAGAGGGGGGAAAGCCAAGCAGAGACCCCTCTCCTTCCCACGCAAAGCCCTTTAAATTCCCATCGAGGAAAAGCAGGCAGGACCGCCCTCGTTCTGATCAGAGGCAGAGGCGGCTTCCAATGAACCAACTCCAAAAGCTTCCCCTCCCGGCAAAGCGACCCTGGAACGTTTGATCCCTCGGCGTTCCATGACATCAAAGCCAACTTAGCGGCCTCGGAACATTCACGTCCCGACGTTCCACGCCATTGAAAGCTCCGCGCTCAGCCACCGCTCCTCCTCCTTCTGCATTCCATCCTTTCCCCAGAAGCCCTTCCCGCGCCTTCCGTCACTTCCGCCTCCCAGCCCAGCAGCGAGGAGGAGCTCATCCTCTGTTCTGCTGCTTCCAGTCCTTCCCCCTTTCCTCCGCCGGCTGTCGTCACCGCGGTCCTCATGTGGAGGTGCCGGCCGGGGAGAAGGTGGTCGGCCTCTGGGCTGAGAGTCCCTGGGACGCCAAGCATGAAGTGTCACTAAGAAGTGCTGGGTGTGAAACGCGACGGGTCCGATGAAGACGTCAAGCGAGCCTATCGGAAGCTGGCCCTCCGCTGGCATCCATGTATTCACCCGGTTGGAGCCCGAAAGCATTTTTTTTCACGCCGCCCAGGCTTCCTCCGACCTGCCCTTTCCCAAAATGGGTGGAATAAAACCATGGGCAGACAGACAGACAGACAGACAGACAGATGATAGATAGATAGATAGATAGATAGATAGATAGATAGATAGATAGATAGATAGATAGATAGATAGATAGATAGACAGACAGACAGACAGACAGACAGATGATATGGATGGAGAGAGAGAGATAAAGAGATGGAAAGGGAGAGATGAGAGGGAGAGAGGATAGATAGATAGATAGATAGATAGATAGATAGATAGATAGATAGATAGATAGATAGATAGATAGATAGATAGACAGACAGACGATATGGATGGAGAGAGAGAGATAAAGAGATGGAAAGGGAGAGATGAGAGGGAGAGAGAGAGAGTAGATAGATAGATAGATAGATAGATAGATAGATAGATAGATAGATAGATAGATAGATAGATAGATAGATAGATAGATAGATAGATGATAGACAGACAGACAGATGATATGGATGGAGAGAGAGAGATAAAGAGATGGAAAGGGAGAGATGAGAGGAAGAGGGAGGGAGGGAGGGAGGGAGGGAGGGAGGGAGAGAGAGAGAGAGAGAGATAGAGAGAGAGAGAGAGAGAGAGAGAGAGAGAGAGAGAGAGAGAGAGAGAGAGAGAGAGAAGGGTTTTGTGGTTCCCAGTTCTCTGTCCTAATGACCGGCTGGGTGGGCGTGGCTAGGGGGGGTCATGTGACTGGGTGGGAGTGAGTGATGTCGTTGGCCATGCCTACCCAGGTTTTGTGGCTCTCGGTGGTTTTTTTTCTGTGGGAAACGGGTCCAAATGGCTCTTTGAGTGTTTAAGTTTGCCGACCCCTGTCCTAGTGAAAAATACTTGTAAGTTCTGGGTTAGGTTGGGTTTTTTTTTAGCTATTTGCATTTTTCTTGACCAAATGTATCAACACTGACATGGCCAGCATGGGGAAATGGAACACACCCTTCTGATTTCTGGATTTATTCATTCCTTATTACAAATGATAATACTAAAAGATGATCACTTGGTTAAGACAGCTGAGGAGTTTAAGACTAAAGCACCATTGCTAAGTTAGATCCTGGCTTACTTTTCATCTTAAATACATACATTGGCACATTTATTGAATTCAAGAAAGGTACCTTCCTTCAGCTGAGTGAAAGGACTCTAACTGAATAGCAGAGGGCACATTTTGCATGCAAGAAGACCCAATCTCTGCCATCTATTGTTTGAAACTCAGGTTGCAGAGACAGGAAAGATGGCTTAAGGCTGTGAAGTTGCTGCCAATGAAATATAGAAAAGTTTGAACTTTTCATCTTCTCAAATCTAAATATCCCCAAAAAGTAACAGCTGGAACTGTGGAATTATTGTGTACCACCAAGAGAACAATAAGCAACCTTAGCTTTAAATGTATAGCTTAAAGAAATCAGGGTTTCTCAGATGTACCTCGGTAGGTGTGGGTTTTCCCAGCATTTGTAACACCGTAAGTGAATATTAGCCGACTGTGTCCCCTTAGGAAATCTAACATAGGCTGCTTCACAGAACCATCGAAGAGTTCTTCTTGTGTTGTTTTGGGCCCAAATACCTAAGAAATATACAAGAAAGGTCCTTAAGTTTTCAATTATAAAAATTGCAGAAAATATATTGAGTCTTCACTTTTAAAAGCTTTTCTAATTGTTTAATAATTCTGTTAAACATGCATAACATTTTTATGTTACTGGTCAGGAAGCTGGCCATACCTGGGAAAAAGTAAATTTCTGCACCAATTGCCGCAGGTTTTTTTCACTAAGGCGAAATGTCTTGGAGCCTTTAGGAGCTTTTAATATAATACTTGTTGAGTCAACCACAGAAACACAACCCTATAAGAAAAATTGGGGGGAGGGGAGAAATCCTTTAGAGCCAGGCAGATAGCATAATTTTAATGAAGTTTTGTTTTTAGCTCTTTTAGCTGAATAATACCTGAGCATCATGTTCTTTTTCCAACTCTAAAATTGGTTTGACCCGAAGGCAAACATGAATTCGTTCTTTGGATTCCAGGTTCTCTCTCTAATTAAAAGAAAAAGTGATAAAAATCTGGTTTGAGCCCAATGATAATAATTTATATTTTACAGTCACAGATCAAAATACAAATGCAACAAAAAAAAAGAGAAAAATACAATCACAAACAATTAACACCAGAAGCCTTGGCTAAAGGGAATTACAACCTTCTCCTCTAATCGTTACAGCTCTTTAAAAAGTTTTTGAAACCTGAGAAGTAATATAGGAGGAGTCATCCCCTAGACCAGGGGTGGCCAAACTATGGTTCTTTGAGGACCTGTGGACTTCAACTCCCAGAATTTCTGAGCTAGGCATGCATGCATGCATGGCTGGCTCAGGAATTCTGGGAGTTGAAGTCCACAGGTCCTCAAAGAACCATAGTTTGGCCACCCCTGCCCTAGACAATATAAGGCCAAATTACTAGCATTAGAACCAGAGGATTCAATTCCAAGAAGAGACAATAATTTAATTCTGGCTGTGTTATACATAGGGCAGTATGACAAGACATTCTCCACAGTTTCGACCTCAGCCCTATCACAGGGGCATAGTCGCTCGCTAATCGGGATCCTCTTGAATCGCCCGTCGAGTAGTGCTGAAGGCAAAACATTAAAACGGGCTAGGGAAAAGACTCTTCTATACTTGGGGATGGTTAAAGTATTTGTGCCCAATGATTTTCGAATGTCCCAAACTTACAACTGCAGAGAACATTTTTTCCCTTTAGTCAAGCCTTTTCCCACAGTCCTTTCTTTTCATCTCTCTCATACGCAGAGAATAAACATTTCACTTATTATAGCAAAGCCTTGTCAGTTCTTCACTATGAAAAAGCTCACTAGCTATTCCTAAACGCACCATATTGATACCTCTCATTTTTGTGCAACATAAGACAGCATGTAAGGTATTACTGTCAGCTGTTTTTAAAAAGGGCATTACTTACATTATTGTCTCAGGATTTTAAGTCTTTGAATTTAGCTCAAGACTTGACCACTGAAAATGACAAACTTAAATTTAAGGGCAGATGAAGCTCCCCATTTTGTTCCACATAATTTCTGGAATATGTTATCCTAGTGTTGACTTTTGCCACCATATTTTCAAGATGTATCTTTTATTACAAGATGTAACAAAACAGTAACTACATGCTTCTACCTGTCAGATAGGAATTTTCCTATCAAGAGGCGATTTAAAATCTTGCTTCACTGAAGTCATTCGTACTTAGAAAATAAAACCGAGATTCAATTCTAATTAACAAAATGTTTATTTCAGTACAAAAATAACAAAAGAATAAACCCTTAATAAGCTACATCTTCTCAGCTAATGGATTCACGTCTGCCTTGGGTGAGGCATCGAAGAAGAAGGGAAGTAGGAGGAGACAAACTCCTGGAATGCACGCATGCGTAGTGAAACATATCACATGTCTGCTTGATTAGGAAATACAGTAAATGTAGAAAACAGTAGAGATGCACAACTGGCAATTATTCACATCGTGACACTACCTTAACAACAAACTAGCATATGAAGCCCTGAGGATCTACTTAAACAACATTTTACTCCCCTGTAATCCCCATCCAAAGTACCTAGAAGACCGGACTCTTTCCTATAAGACACCTTTTTTTAAAAAAAAGATTGAAACTGTGTTGAGAGTCTGCTACCAACAACTAGTTAGATCAAACTGTGGAATCCATTCTATCACATTTACTCAAATGTCCTAAGCCATTTCCTAAGCCATTATTTTCCTAGTTCTTTAAGATTTTTCTTTTTAAAAAAATCTTCCTCTCACTGTGAAACAGGAACTTTGAGCAAAAAGATAAGAGCCCATGTCCAGGTTATAATAACATCTATTGATTATAATTTTTCTTGGCTGCTGTACATATTGTATATATATATATTGCATCATGTTTGCAATTGATTTATGATTGTTCATCACCCCATTGTTTGATATGGGTGGTCATAGAAACTGAATTAATAAATTTCCAGTGTTTATTCTCTTACCTGGCTTGTATTGAAAGTTGAAGAAAAATCACCGTATAGATTTTTTTTAACATCAGTAGCATCCAAAGGTCCAGTCCTTGGGGTTATTTCAACTGCTGAAAGAAAGGAAGGTCTGGAAACTGCTTGTTTATCCAGATCTGCCTCCATTCTACTAGAATACAAAAAAGAACTTGAAGGTAGGTTACCCAAGGCACTGTAGAATTGACAATTATAGCATAGATGTATTTTTACAAACAATTCAAGGACTTGAAGGTAGGTTACTCAAGGCACTGTAGAGTTGAAAATGATAGCAGATGTATTTTTACAAACAATTCAAGGGAGAAAACACATGCAACACATCTTCCCCCTCTTATTTTTTTTCCCCACAACAATCCTAATCATTGGCAATACAAAGAGCAGATATAACAACCATTAATTAAACTTCTATGCTGTCCCATTCTGAATAACAATGCATAACATAATGTGCAAAACAAGGTTTTGATGTAAAAAGGGATGGAATGAAACTCACAAGAGCTGGAAAAAATATATTCGGAAAATATATTCTAGAAATAAAGTTATAACTAAAAGCCAGCATGGTTTGTTAAAAACAGATCATGCTAAACCAATCTTATTTCATTATTTGACAAAGTGACTAAATTAGTAGACCAGTGAAAAGCTGTGGACATAAATATACTTAAGACTTCAGCAAGGCATTCGACAAAGTAGACCACAACCTACTTCTGACAATTGACACAGTTGAATAGGGATTCTTAAGCCTGTCTCACTCATGGGCTGGAGATAAAGGCAACATTATTCTATTCTATTATTTCTAAAAATACTGGCCAAAAAAACTGCAGGGACTTGTCCAAGGAGTGGCCATCGACTCGAAGTACCCCCAACCCCCACCCCACTTCCCAAACTCTGCAAACTTAAGAGTGTTAAATTGGTAATAAAGGAATTTATTTCTACAAAAGAAAATATTCCAAGATTATAATATTAAAATATATTATTGTCAAATAGATAATATGGTTTTAAATATTCAAAACAATGCGTGTGAACCTAACGGAGGGCGAGAAAAAGGATTCAGGAAAAGTTCCGACTCAGTTTTGGACTTCATAAAACTGGACTGAACGCAATGAATCCTGGCTGTATCTTTTAGGGAGGCCAAAAGGAACGTTTCGTTTACTTACTTACTTCCAAATCTATTGGAGTGACCGACGAGGAAGAGGATCGAGTCAGGAATCTGGGGTGGGGGCTCCGTTCTCCCCACTCTAGAAAGCAGAAATCACGTCCGGAATCCTTTGCGTTCCATTACAATCCACCCTCTCCCCCGAGAAGCCACGAGAAAGAAGTTCCCCGCTGCAATGCACGCTTCAAAACCGTGCAAAAGTCAGGTGCATAGCAGACGCCCCCTCCCCACTTTCAAACCCACCGGCGCAGCAAACGCATAACTCGCTTTAAGGCAGCTGAATCGCGGCTTTTTCAAATCCAGTCGCAAAGGCTGATGGGAGATAAACGTCTACGCCGAAAAGGATCCTGGGAAGGGTAGTTTTCCCCCCTCTCCAAAACTGCGGTAGAATCCTTTGCTTCCTCTGCGGTTCGTGATATGGTAGATTAATGCGATGATTTTAAGGACTGGCTTGAAATTATTTTAGACAGTATATATATGAGAGAGAGAGAGAAAACCCGGCGTTGAACTTTAACCAGCGCAAGACGCTTGCTTTTACTGAGCGCGCGAGCACACACACATACACACACACACGTGCGTGTGTGTGTGTGTGTGTGTGTGTGTTTGTTCTTGCCAGAATTCTCCACAGAAGGTCTTTGCAAACAGGTGTTTGCATATTTGGAAGTCATTCCTGTAGGATTTGCTTCTTAGAGAGGCTTTAATGCAGGGTTAACTGTGAGGCCACCTCATGTTGAAACTTAGAAGCATCTATTCATAGTAAATATGAGGAAATTGAGGAGAGAGACACAAAAAATCCTCCATTTGGGGTCAGTTCCCATAACACCAAGCAAGCAAGCCCCATCATGTTTCGTTTCAGTTTTTAACCTTCTCGATAGTAATCTAATAAAATGAACATTGCATCAGAATCACAGTAGGTGGCTCAAAACATTGGAGACATTTCACAGATTGTGGGTTGGCCAGTAAAGTTGGCAGGTCTTGCTAATAATGTACCAAACTCAACACATTGTGTAACCATTGGTACTGTTGGAAGAAATATCCTTTTGGGTTCAGTTCCAAGTGGGGAGAAAGACACTGGAAAAATGGAGACTGATTGGAAAGATGGTTTTTTTTAATGGTGGACAGGATCACATGGTTTGAGGTCTTGGGGGGAAAAGGGAAGAGATGCTGGGAGTGCCTGGGTTTTATGCCATCTGTTGGGTTTTGAATTTGAGCTTGTGTTCTGATTGGTTGTCAGACTCCCATCGGGCCATGCAGGGGCAACTCTGTAGGCTGTCCTGAGTCCCAGGCTTGGTTGAGCCTTGCTGGGTGATGATGTAATGAAAGGGCTTTGGGCAATTTCTACTATGGCTCTGTCTGAAGGAGGTAGATCTGTGTTATGTAGAATAGACTGGCCCAGGCCTTAATGGCCCATTGACAAAAGTGGTGGGGCTGAGTTTCTGCTAGAGATGTGAAGGCCCGGAAAAAACCCGGAAAAATTCGGGAAAAAACAGTTTTTTTCCATTTTTTTCCTGAAGGCTTTTTGTTTTTTTCCAAAAAATTGGAAAAATTGAAAAAGAAAAAAAACATTGTGGAATATTTTATTTTAACATGATGAATAAAATATTTTAAGACAGGGTGTTCAAATATTTTCCAAATCATTTCTTTAAAAAATGTATGATATCAGATTATTCTAATTTCTGTGCACTGAGTGAGGACAAGCAAGTCTTAGGTAACAAACTGAACCCTCCAATGTAAGAACAGTATGCATTTCTTCCTTTAGGAGGTGCTGCTATTGTAACAAGAGAAAGGTTTCAGTTTTGCTTTTGCATGTTAGTGGGTGTGTTTGGTTTGTTCTGTCCTCTTCACTAGGCCTCAAAAGCATTGGAAGAAAATACAGAGCAACAAAAAGGACCTGAAAGTATATACTTAATTTAAAAAGGTAAGAGTTTACATTTATCTGAATCCAGAAAACTGAATCATTTAGCTACATTAGTTTATCTTTATAAACTTTTGTGTAAATAATAATTTAATTACCAGTAATCTGGTTCTTCCCCCAGTGACCCACACACACAACCATAGATTAGTGTCTTCTTGCAAAGTAGTCATTTTTTTCTTGTTTTTATTTCCTACTCCCCTCAGAAAAATGGTGAGACCAACATCTAGCATATGGAGGCATTTTCACATTACAAGTTCTTCTGAAAAGAAAAATGTGATTTGCAAATATTGTCAGATGAAATATGCATTTCCAAATGCTACCAGGATGACAAAACACATTCTTGTACGTAACAAGTGTCCTGTAGATATTAAAAAATCCTTCATGGATCGAAGTGAAGAGGACAACAATGATGACAATGCACATAGTTTTTCTCAATGTTCTCGTTCAAGAAGTCCTCTTTCTACTCCATCTATAACATCAGCAGCAACACAAAGTGTTGTCCCATCAGCAACATCTTCAAGTAAACAAATACTGAAGACAGCTGCATCCAAAAATTATTCACTAACTTCATTTATAGACAAGATGACACCTGAAGATCAGGAAAAAATTGATCAAGCTCTTGCAAGAGCAATATATTCTTCTGGAACGCCGTTTTCAATAACTGAAAATACATACTGGCAGGACGCTTTGAAATTATTAAGACCATCATACCAATTGCCCAGCAGACATTCTTTGAGCAAGCCTCTTTTGGAGTCAGAATATGAACGTGTAATGGAATCGGTGCAAGGAAAAATTAATGAAGCATTGTGTCTTGCACTACTTACAGATGGATGGACAAATGTGAGAGGAAAAGGAATTATAAATTTTGTTATAACAACACCTCAGCCAGTTTTTTACAAAAGCATTGAAACAGGAGAGAACAGACATACTGCAGAGTATATCAGCTGTAAAATCTGTGATGTCCTACAGAAAATTGGGAGTGGTAAAGTATTTGCTTTGCTTAATGACAATGCCAGCAATATGAAAGCAGCATGGGAAATCATAATGGAGAAGTATCCACATATTACTGCAATAGGATGTGCAGCCCATGGACTAAACTTGCTTTTTAATGATATGAAGTTGGACACCCTTCAAATGGTCTATAGACGAGCAAAAGAAGTTATTAAACATGTAAAAGGTACTCATATTGTAGCTGCAGTTTTCAAGAAGAAGCAAGTCGAAAAAAATGCAAAGAATAGCATAGTTATGCTGAAGCTCTGTAGTAAAACTCAGTGGGCTGGAGTGGTGATCTCCTTTGAAAGTTTACTAAAAAACAAAGAGTCTCTTCAAGAAACAGTAATAGTTGAAGATCTTAAAGTACCCAGGAGTATAAGAAACACTGTTCTTGATCAGGATGTCTTCTGGATTCAGCTGCAAAATTCCCTGAAGATTCTAAAGCCAATTGCTGCAGCAATCACTGCATCTGAATCAGATAGTGCACTTTTGTCAGAAATTCCTTATCTAATGACCAAGATAAAAACAACTGTTTTTGAAAATCTCAGTATATCTCCACTTACAACTATAGAAGAAAGTAAAGTGAAAGATTTTATTTAAAAAGGGGAAGAATTTTGTTGTCATCCAATTCATGCTGCTGCAAATCTGTTGGATCCAAGATTCAAAGGTGCAAACATAAGTGATGATGATAACACTACTACTGCATTTGACTGGATCACAAAACAAGCATCACTTTTAGGACTTGATGTTGGGAAGGTACTTTCAAATGTTACAGAATATAGAACATCTTCAGGGATTTGGTCCAGGAATGCAGTCTGGGATTCTGCCAAACATATTCCTCCTGCAACATGGTGGCAAGGTCTTTGCACAACACAGCCTCTGACTCCTATTGCTTCTCGCCTTCTCCAGATACCTCCATCTTCTTCAGCATGTGAAAGAATCTGGTCTATGTTTGGAAACACTCACACTAAGTCAAGAAATAAACTGACATGTGAAAGGGTAGAGAAGCTTGTTTCAATCCGGGCAAACCTTCAGTTTTTAGAAGTTCCTAATTGTGATGACGGACAAAAAAGAGTAGCTGCAGAAGCAGAGACGGATACTGACAATTTCAGCTCAGAAAATGATTCTGATTAAATGTCCATTGAAACTTAGTCCCACTCTCTTCTTAACACTTCCCCCATCTTCAATTATTTCTATGAGAATGGGGCTTTTATTTTTATTTAATACTGTGGAGAGGAAATATGAAAAATTGTTACTTTTGGTTTTGAAAATTGTTTTGTGGAGGCTTTTTGGCTGTTCCACATAAACTAGTAAGCAGTTCAGGAGATTGTTGCTCCCTTTGTTACAAATAAATATTATAAAAAAGTAAATTCTGTTTGTGATAATTGTTTGGCTACACTATATTTTTAATATGCTAGTTGTGATAATTTTATGCCAAGTCAAATTGTCCATAGTCATATTTTATGTTCCTAAAGTAACAGAATGACTTTCAATCTTAAAAAGACAAAAAAAGTGCAAATGTAGCATTTTTTTCAATTTTTTTGAAAATTTCCATTCCCCCCCCCCCAAAAAAAAACAGAAAAAAACCTGGGGTTTTTTCCAAGCTTCAAAATTTCCGGAAATTTTACATCTCTAGTTTCTGCCTCCCTTTTAGGGAAAATATTCTGCCCTTTTTAATATTTCCTAAAATATCTCATTTTCCTAGAAGAGGGGTGATAAGTTCTCATACTGAAGAGGCAGAAGGTGAGTGAGCAGCTTCAGCTCTTTATTAGGTCATGGTGGGAAATAACAGCAAAGACCCCAGTGTTGCTGGGGTTTAAATAGGATAGCCATGGCTTGAACAAGGACCAATCAGGAAATACCTGTTGGAGACAATCAGCTGGACCAGAGTGGGAACTTCCAGCCTAGCATGTAGATGTAGGGACATAACATCCCTCCCCCCCTTAGTTCAACCCTTACACATTTGCATACGTAGTCATCTAAATACGCTGGGCGTCTAGTGTCCCTAGATGACCTGCGCAGCTCAGTTTGGGCGTCGGCTTTGGGCGGAGAGGATGCGTTTTCCCTCTCTGGCTTCCTCTGTGGAACCTGCTGGAATACTTTGGGTGTGGCCCGGATTCTGCATGGAATTGGACTTTCGTAATCGCTGGGTGGCGCTTCTGGAACTTCAGCTAAGTACTCCGTCTCACTCGGGTTAGTCATACCCAGGGGTTTGAGGAAGCTTATCCCTTAGAATTGGCATCCTAAGGGCTTTTCCCTTGGAGTTTGCATCCTAAGGATGCCGACGAAGGCTAAGAAGTAGCAGCTGTCTTTCTTGAAGGGATGGCAGTAAGTGTGGCGGTTCCCTTGCTGCAGATGAGACATCTGCTCAGCTCGCCTTCCTGCAAGAAAGCAAGCAGGATCAGCTGATAGGAAAATTCTCTACCAACAGCCCTTTGAAGGATTTACTAGCAGAGCTCTCAGAGGCTGACAGATCCTGCAAGCACTGTTCTCTCTAAGGTGCGCGGCCGCGCACGTGATGGGAGAACGCCGCACAGAGGTTTCTAACTTCCGCTCGGCATTTTCTAATTGCAGAGGCTGCGCGCCACGCACATGAAAGGGGGAAGCCGCGCGGCAGTTTTTAACTGCTACATGCCGTTTTCTAACTTTACAGGGAACATTGCCTGCAAGCATCAGATATGGTGGCTGAAGAAAGAATTTGGCTAATGGGAGCCATCTGTCCAGCAGGGCCATGCCACATCACAGTGGCACAGACAAGTGTCTACACCAGGGAAAACATGTTTGAAAGATGCAGGGTCAAATTCAGAGCCCGATTTCTGCAAAAACTGATTTCACGTGCTTTTCATGACATCCTTGTTAAAAAAATTAAGAAGATATAAACTAATAAAACCTAATATAAAGTGAGGGGGGGGGGAAATGAAGAGCTAAAAGTGTAAAAATATTTCTTTTGTTATGCTTTTTGTGAGGTTTAGGTCTCAGCAAAACAGGGGTAGTAGCTGATTGTTGTTGCTAAATTTTAGCAAGGAGCTGTCAGATACAGACAGGATGAGCCCAGCCTAATTTGGAAGACAGGTAGTCCTCGACTTATGACCACAACTGACCCCAAAATTTACGTTGCTTAATGAGAAATTTGTTAAGTGAGTTTTGGCCCATTTTACAACTTTTCTTGCCACATTTGTTAAGTGAATCACTGCAGTTGTTAAATTAGTAAGTCGGTTGTGACTCCAGGATACTGCAACCTTCATAAATATGAGTCAATTCCCAAGCGTTTGAATTTTGATCACATGACCATGGGGATGCCGCAATGGTCATAAGTGTGAAAAATGGTCATAAGTGTGAAAAAATGTCATCACTTTTTTCAGTGCTGTTCCAACTTTTAACGGTCACTAAATGAACTGTTGTAAGTCCAGGACTACCTGTATTTCCTCCATCCTAATTGTGAAATATGGCCAATACCTTGGTTGGCACAGGGCTAACATATGTGGTTGGCTGATTTATGTTGGTTTGTTGAGCAAATCCAATCAGACACAGCTCAATATGTTGGGCAAATCCTGACAAGGCTTAAAAGATATTCGATGGGTTAATTGGGAGCATCACCTCTAAAACCGAACAAAATACTTTTTCTAACTATCCATTAAAAGGCTGCAAATATTACACTAAGTAAGCTATGGTTTACTTATTTATTGAACAGGTTACGTATGGCTGGATTCCCACAACATGATGAACTGTAAATTAGATCAATGAAACATTTTGAGAAGAACTACATTGTGGTTTTATGTAAACATAGCCGGTAAATAGGACAGCCTCCTGCATAGATTTGAGGAAATTCTAACTTACCTTATCTGAGAACATCCTTTTCCAGAGATGTGGCAGTAGGATTCAATACAAAACGACAGTGTTTACCTAAGCAAAGTGGTGATGAGTAAATAATTAAAAAAGGATTTCCATTTAATTGAACTTTTGCTTTAGGCGAGCTGCATTAATTCAGCCCCTTCACCCATATTATTGGAATGTAAATACGGACTTGTTACACAGGATTGTTTTAAGGTAATTGCAATGTAAATGCATGTGGGCTCCACCCTCTCTCACAGTGCTACAAGAATATTAATATATATTTAGGCTGCACCTACTTCCATGCTGAAATGACAAAATATCATATGTGAGTTTGAGTGGCATATGGGAAAATTAAAACGAGCCTTTTCTCCACATTCTTTGGTGGGGGAGCATCTAATCGTACCACTCTCCTGTCTGCCAATGCTGTTCTTGATGCGCTACATGAACATTTCGCACACACACACCAAAAATAAATTTTCTTATTAAAATCCCCCTCTCTTGACTTGAGCCAATGAAATTCCGATTACAATATTTGTCCATTAAAATGGAGCCTACTAGACTAAATGTATCTTTTAAAGGATTAACAGATTAACAGAGTTGGAAGGGATCTTGTAGGTCATCTAGTCCAACCCCACCGCCCACCCCGTCCAAGCAGGAGACCCTACACCATTTCTGATAGATGGCAGTCCAGTCTCTTCTTGAAAGCTTCCGGTGATGATGCTCCCACAACTTCTGAAGGCAACTTCTGTTCCATTGGTTGATTACCCTCACTGACAGAATTTTTTTCCTTATTTCCAGGTTGAATCTCTCCTTGTTCAGTTTCCATCCATTATTCCTTGTCTGGCCTTCAGGTGCTTTGGAAAATAGCTTGACCCCCTCCTCTCTGTGGCAGCCCCTCAGATATTGGAACACTGCTGTCCTGTCTCCCCTGGTACTTCTCTTCACTAGATTAGCCATGCCCAGTTCCTGCAACCGTTCATGGTATGTTTTAGCCTCCAGTAGTCCCCTAATCATCTTGGTTGCTCTTCTCTGCACTCTTTCTAGAGTTTCAACATCTTTTTTATAGTGTGGTGGTGACCAAAACTGGATGCAGTATAAAGGTAATGTTTGAATCGAGACTGATTGTTAGTGAGTAATATTGTGAAAGATTCTTGCCAGAAACCACATTGTTGCTACAAGAGACTCTGAATGAGCCAATTCATTGGACTAAGTCATAATGTGGGTTTGGCTTGGGCTCAGCCCTTGCGCTGCATTATGCAAAGCTACCTACTGGTGGTTTGTTGAACAAAAACAAAACATGACTTAGTAATACATGGTGAACCAGGCTGCCTTGTAGTCATTCTACCTCTCCTGGTGGCCTTTTGATAAGTTTAACTTCAACTCCTGTAAACTTCAAGCAAGCAGAGGACATGTTGCCTGTGGAGTATAAAACCCAGCACTGCAATCTCACTGTATGCATGTAATTGTCTCATGATTGTGGCAAGCTGTGGAAACCTATATGGTACACCTATATATAACCTCACAAGGAAGGCAAAGGGTCAACTAAACATATTGTAGAAAGTTAGCACCCACCCCTCTCCTAGAAGAATGAAATATTTTGAGAAGTATTAAAAAGGCAGAATATTATTATTTCCCTGGAAACATGTTTTTTTAGAGGCAGAAAGCAGACTCACTCTTAATAGCCCCCACCTTTCTTAATAGCCCTCAGCAGATGTCAGCACTTAAGAGATAAAGAAATAGCTAGCTCTATTCATAAGCAAATTCCCTGCAGCAAGGTCTGAACAAAGGTAGGGTTAGCCCTCAGCCACAATAGGAATTGCCCAACAAGCCCCTTCATTGCATCACCCTCCAAACTTCAACCAAGCTTAGCTCAGACAAACTCCTAGGATTTGTATATGACACCATGTACAACAGCCAATAGAACACATGTTCTTACTCAGGAACAGAAATTTCAAGTGCAAAGCCCAAGAGAAGGTATAAATACCCTCCACTCTCAAGTCCATGTGGTCAGCTGCCCAGAACCACCCATGTGCTTCTGCTTCATCCATGACCATCTTTCCAATCAACCTCCAGCCTCCATTTTGTCACCAGTGCCTTTCTCTCGGCTTGGAACTAGACCAGACGGATATTTCTCCCAACAATTTCAATAAACAGAGAGCAAATACACATAAAAATCAGAAGTAGATGCTTTGCTGACTTTAGTTTTGTATTGAATCCAATTGCCAGATGTCTATTAAAATGGGGGCCAGCATCAGTAAGCAGCCGGGCCTTAAAAGTCATGAGGAATATAGGCCATCTCCATCACAGTTAGTACAAAAATAGAAGTGATGACTAGCTTCTGTCTGGCTGACTCATTCTCTCAGGGAATTAATTAACAAAACTAAGTGACTCTAAAGCTGACAGGTGTTGGTGGTTGTTTTCCTGCATTTTACTAAGACAGCTGTTGCAAGTTGGCATCCTTGGGGCTCACAAATTAGGACCTAGACTGCTGAGATAAGCAAAAATCTTCCTTGTTGATTTGATGGGGGGAAAGGCTCTCTAGACAATTTCTGCCAGTTCTCTCATTCTTTTGTACTCCCCCCCTGTTCTTAGTGCATTATTTATAAAAAGTTACATTTTCTGAACATGTGCTTTTGCGTTTCTCTTTCTCCAGGCCATATATCCATTTTTTTTGACAAGGATTATTGGAGATACATTCACAACTCTTCCTGAAATATTCATTGCTGGTGGTTCTACTCATTTTGTTAGTAGAAGTTAAAAAGGAGCCAATTCTCATTGGCTTCCTTGCCTTTGCTGTCAAAACCGTTCCCGTTTCTTTCCTTACTTTTGTTCGCCACAGTCCAATTGTTGCCGATTTCCCTTTGGGGAAACTATGGTTTCTTCTTAAGTGAATTCAGTCCAGAGTGTGAGAACATTCTGTCCGATAACAAGAAGTTGTAAACAGAAGTCCTCTCTTATAGCCACCTCCCTTGTTTGCTCTTCCAGGCTTGGATGATTTGAGATCAAGGCTATTTCAATGGGTTTCCCCTCCTTTATGTACTGTATCTATCCAGGCATTCTCTGGATGTCTATATCAAATAAAATAAAGAGGAGGTTCCTTTTCAGTGGTCAGTCTAGCTTCGGGACTGCCTTGTCTTTTTCAGCCCCAGTCATTCTTCTTTTATAATGGATTTGAAATGGCTTCAGTCTTGATTCATAAATAATAACAACAAATGGATGATCTGAAGTGTCAGATTTCTGTTGGAGTACAGGTGGTCCTGGACATAAAAAAACACAATTTGTATGTGGGATTTTAGCCAAACGTAGTTGTGCTCATTAAGCGAGACACCTTGCTCAATGACCACAATCCCAGCTCTCCCTGTTGCAGGATGTTAAGTGACCAGGGAGGGGGGGCACTCAGGGGATTGGGGGAGGCCTGGCACCTACCAGCACATGGAAACTTGACACAGGTCAGGACCGCAGGGGTGAAATCCAGCAGGTTCTGACAGGTTCTGGAGAACCGGTAGCGGAAATTTTGAGTAGTTCTGAGAACTGGCAAACACCACCTCTGGCTGGCCCCAGAGTGGGGTGGGAATGGAGATTTTGCAGTATCCTTCCCCTGCCACGCCCACCAAGCCACGCCCACCAAGCCATGCCACGCCCACCAAGCCACGCCCACAGAACCGGTAGTAAAAAAAAAGATTTCACCACAAGTCAGGAGGTCTCAGTCAGCTAGGCCTGCAAGCCTCCTCCTGTCCCCCTTCTCTCCTGAGAAGCCTGGGCCTTTTTTCTGCCCCACCACACCTGGGTCCACTTACCTTTCCCTTTCTCTGTTGACAGGTGCACCCAGCTGATGGCTAGAAAGCTAGCAAAGGCAATCTTTCTCAAGGCTGGCTAGGAACAGGAAGTCAGCCAGCAAAATTCCTGTTGCAAATCATCATCTGAGGAAAGCTGCAAGTCATCATAAATGCAAGCTGGTTGCCAAGCATCCAAAATGCGATCATGTAATTTGGAGGGCAGGGGCAGCAGTCGTAACTATTTTTGAGTCCATTGTAAGTTTGATCGGTTATTGTTTATTTATATTTCATATTTCTTAACTGCCCATCTCCCTCACTACAATGTTAAGGTTGTCACTACAATAATATTTCACTAGTCCTCCACTCCTCTGCTCGCAATAAAATACCTTATTTCACCAGACTTGAAATATTGGGATTAGACAATTTACAACTACGTTGCCTCCGATCTGATCTAAATGTAGTTCATAAAATCATATATCAAAAAGTCCTTCCTGTCAATGATTTCTTCAGCTTCAACCGCAACAATACACGAGCACATAATAGATTCAAACTTAATGTAAACCGCTCCAAACTCGACTGCAGAAAATACGACTTCAGCAACAGAGTGATCAATGCCTGGAATGCACTACCTGACACTACCTGGCAATTAAGTTTGTCAATCTCTTCTCAGATGGCAGTGCCATGAAATTAGGAAAGTTTGCTTGTAGATAAATGTGTATGAACTTGCACGCTTTTGTGGAATGTTGCACAGCTACTAGAAGAATGAGAAATGAACCAATGCAATTGGCAGAGATAATGCTTTTAAATGATTAAAGCTACCTCCTGCAGATTGTGTTTTTTTTAAATACAATAATACAGAAGAAAAAGTGTCCTGTATCCAGGAATCCTGTACTGGATTCTTTTTCTTGTCCTTGTAAGTTACCCTTCCATTCTTGGATTAAAGTTTCCATTGTCTCCCTGATTTTGTTCAACCTGGCTGGAAGTGGTGATCATCTGGAATATCTGGAGAATAACAGATTAAGATCACCATACAACATGGGCTGGGTTCACACATTATGCTAAGCCTTACAATGGTTTATTTAGGTTTTGCTCAACGCTTTATAGCTTGGCACGCTATGTGAATTCAAACAGTTTTGTTCTTATTTAAGCTATGCAAACTATGTTTTTGAACAATATGGAAACTTGGCCATAAAGTTTGCTGTTCAATTCTACAGTAGGAATAATTCACCAAAGTATTGGAGTTATGGTAAGGATTCATGGTGAACTAGAAATCCTGAAGAACTTTACAGCTATTAGGAACTTTTTCAATGACACGTTTTGGAGCACTGAATGACCGCTCCAAACTCGACTGCAGAAAATACGACTTCAGCAACAGAGTAATCAATGCCTGGAATGCACTACCTGACTCTGTGGTTTCTTCCCCAAACCCCAAAAACTTTAACCTTAGACTGTCTACAGTCGACCTCACCCCATTCCTAAGAGGTCTGTAAGGGGCATGCATAAGCGCACCACTGTGCCTACCGTCCCTGTCCTACTGTCCTATTGTCCTCTTTTATCGGTACTTTTTACTTATGTTATGTTTATACAAACAACTACTATCCTGTACATGTTGGACAAATAAATAAATAAATAAATGAATGAATGAATGAATGAATGAATGAATGAATGAATGAATGAATGAATGAATGAATGAATGAATGAATGAATGAATGATAAGGTTGTTAAATGAATCTGGCTTCCCGACTAACTTAGCAGGCAAGAAGGTTGCAAAGGGTGATCACATGACCCCGGGACACCTCAACTGTCATAAATACGAGTCAGTTGCCAAGCATTTTGAATTTTGATCATGTGACCATGGAGAGGCTGCAGTGGTCGTAAGTGTGAAAAATGGTCATAAGTCTGTAAAAATCATCATAAATCGCTTTTTTTCAGTGCCGTTGCAACTTTGAATGATCACTAAATGAACTGTTGTAAGTCGAGAACTACCTGTATTAAGCAAGACCTACTTGTAATGTGATGGAAAAATAATGGAATAAAGCTGAAAAAGCTTGCCTCTTTTTCTGCCCAATCCCTTCTGCTTCTATTGTCTCAAACTCTTTCCCCCTCTGGAGCTTTCTTTTTTTAAAAAAAATAAAGTTTTTATTGTTTTTCTCCACAATACATCCATAATTCATAACAAAATACACATAGTTATCAGTGGCGGGTTATCAGTGGCGGGTTGCCGTCTTACCGGTCCCGGTGCGCTGCGTGCGCATCTCCAAGTTTGGGGGGCGCTCGCTCACTACGTGCGCGCGCCCCCTCGCGTGAGTTTGCTTTTGCGCATGCGCGGAAGCAAAATCACGTCAAAATCTCGCAAAGGGACGCGTGTGCGCGTGAAATTTTGGTGAGATTTTGCTTCCGCGCATGTGTGGAAGCAAAATCAACCCAAAATCACCGGGGGGAAATGGCGACGTGTGCGATGGACCGGCAGAGAGGGCTCCGGAGCGGTTGCGCAATCCGCCGCTCCCTACGGGAGCAGCGTACCGGGCAGCTCAAGCAGGAACCCACCTCTGATAGTTATACATTTCTATTTAATAAAACATCCTAATTTGCACCTTTTATACTTTTATTTTTTTTAAAAAAATAGTTTTATTAAGTTATTTTAAAATATACAAAAAGACATAATACAGAGAAAAAAACATACAAAAAAGAGAAATATACATATATATATATAAGTATCTATATACAAATCAAACTTATATGTCACTATATATTTTCATAATTATATGAACCTTTTATACTTTTATTACCCGCCTGTTTTCCCCTTTATATCATATCACTCTCCTCCCACTATCTCCCTCTCCTCCCTCTACCTTCTTTCTCCTTCTCTCCCCCTTTCCTACTTCCCTCTGGAGTTTTCTGATCTCTCACTTGCATATGTAAAATAGAATCAGCCCCAAGATGATGCATGACCAAGAATGATCATGTTTTCCTTGCCAAATAGTTCCTTTAGTTCTAAGAACAGTGAGAAAGCCCTCACCTGTATAATTTAAGGTACATCCAGGGAGTAATCTTAACAAGGAAGCTGTTCTTACATTCAGGACAAGTAGGTACCTGTGCATTAAATAACTTGGTTTCGATAAGATGTGGGGCTGGCAACCATAGGTTTGTGCTAAAAAAGAATTTGCATTTATTATGTTTAAGTATTACTTATTTATCACATTTAGAAACAGCCCATCTCCCTCAATCAGAATAGAGCTGGAAGGGACCTTGGAGGTCTTCTAGTCCAACCCCCTGCTCAAGCAGGAGACCCTGGCCTATACTATTTCAGCTATGTGGCTGTCCAGTCTTTTCTTGAAAACCTCCAGTGATGAAGCACCCACGACTTTTGAGGGCAAGCTGTTCCACCGGTTAATTGTCCTCATTGTCAGGAAGTTTCTCCTTAATTCCAGGTTGCTTCTCTCCTTCATTAGTTTCCATGAATTGCTTCTTGTCTTGCCTTCTGGTAGTTTGGAAAATAAGTTGACCCCCCCCTCTTCTTTGTGGCAGCCCCTCAAATACTGGAATACTGCTGTCCTGTCTCCCCTAGTAGTCTTTCTTTTCTCTAGACTGGCCATACCCAATTCCTGCAACCGTTCTTCATATGTTTCAAAGTCTCACAGAGCGACTTTGGGTGGTGTACAAATAAATTGTTAAAAACATAAAAACCAAACATAAAATAGAAAAAAAGAGGTAAAAATAGTTAAAAATTGATATTAAAAGTTAATTAAAAGGTAGGGAAAGGACCTTCAGGGCATACTACAGCCCCAGGCTGTGTGCTCTTCAATAAGCTCCAAGTGAGATGGCAGAGATCAATACTGAATACTGTATATACACACCCTTGTATAATCTTAGTGGCTTGCAACAACTAAAAGTACAGAATGTGCCACCTAACAATTACGCTCAAAGCCAAAATTTAAAATCTATATTATAATAACTAATAAAACCTTGGTGAAAGCAATGGATATTTATAATTTTCCCAAATACTGAAAGAGTGGCAGCTATAATGGAGAAACCCAGCAGCCAAATATTTGACCTGGGGTACTTCAAGGCTGACCTCACTGGAAAATTACATGGCCTTCGGTAACTATATGGATCAAACACGTAAATCTTTAAGTTTGGAAAAGGGTGAAGCACTCCCATAGATCATTATTGATTATTATTATCAGAAGAGTTATGGGAATACTAGATTACTTCGATAACAACCATAGTAGTAACTAGAAATAATATTGGTAATTATTATGCTGCTGCAAGATGTACAGTATAGGCATGGCCAAATTTTATTAATGGCTTAGTGAATTTAATTAACAGCTACACATCAAAACAAAGGGTTGCCTCAGCTATTACTTAATTATTGTGTTGGAATAAATGCAGATATTGCCAGCAGATGGGTTGACTAGGGCTCCCAGCAAAGCTCTACCAGTTGAACTTGTTTACAATTTTTGTTTTACTTCGTCAAAGAATAGCTGTAAGGCATCCAAAACAACTTTGAACATACCCAGCAAAAATCTCAGCATTGAACTGAGAAAGAGGAAAATATTGCCTTGCATTCAAGGACTGTACAGTATATTTGCCTGTCGGAATCTACCTGGAAGAACACGCACAAGGACAAACATAGAACATTCCATTAATTGCCTGATGCAACTAATTGCATCAGGCAACTTTCTCAATAGGATTTGGTTAAAACTACTGTGGCAATTAAGTTTGTCAATCTCTTCTCAGGTGGCAGTGCCATGAAATTAGGAAAGTTTGCTTGTAGATAAATGTGTATGAACTTGCACGCTTTTGTGGAATGTTGCACAGCTACTAGAAGAATGAGAAATGAACCAATGCAATTGGCAGAGATAATGCTTTTAAATGATTAAAGCTACCTCCTGCAGATTGTGTTTTTTTTAAATACAATAATACAGAAGAAAAAGTGTCCTGTATCCAGGAATCCTGTACTGGATTCTTTTTCTTGTCCTTGTAAGTTACCCTTCCATTCTTGGATTAAAGTTTCCATTGTCTCCCTGATTTTGTTCAACCTGGCTGGAAGTGGTGATCATCTGGAATATCTGGAGAATAACAGATTAAGATCACCATACAACATGGGCTGGGTTCACACATTATGCTAAGCCTTACAATGGTTTATTTAGGTTTTGCTCAACGCTTTATAGCTTGGCACGCTATGTGAATTCAAACAGTTTTGTTCTTATTTAAGCTATGCAAACTATGTTTTTGAACAATATGGAAACTTGGCCATAAAGTTTGCTGTTCAATTCTACAGTAGGAATAATTCACCAAAGTATTGGAGTTATGGTAAGGATTCATGGTGAACTAGAAATCCTGAAGAACTTTACAGCTATTAGGAACTTTTTCAATGACACGTTTTGGAGCACTGAATGACCGCTCCAAACTCGACTGCAGAAAATACGACTTCAGCAACAGAGTAATCAATGCCTGGAATGCACTACCTGACTCTGTGGTTTCTTCCCCAAACCCCAAAAACTTTAACCTTAGACTGTCTACAGTCGACCTCACCCCATTCCTAAGAGGTCTGTAAGGGGTGTGCGTAAGCTCACCATCGTGCCTACCGTCCCTGTCCTACTGTCCTATTGTCCAAATTTACCTATACCTACTTTGTTTTTGTTTATGTTTATACCATACCTGTTATCTTGTACAGGTTTTGACAAATAAAATAAATAAAATAAAATAAAATAAACTTCCAAAGTAATGGTTAAGAATTTCTCCTTCAGGAGGGCAGTTCCTCTGCTAAGCAGTTCTTGACATCTTACTTATGTCACAGATTGGCAAATGAAGAACTAGCTGGACTTACGTGCCAAGCATTTCTTGAGTGCTTACCCACTTCTTGTACTCAGTGCAGGGAGGAAGGTGGTAATGTGGCAATGTGCTACTGTAGACCTGAATGGCATTGATGTAAGAAATTGATTGATGCAACATGAAATAATGACTGACAGAGGGGAGAGGTTTCCCCATAAGCAATGCCCTGTGAACTCTCTAATAGTTGGCAGGAGAAAAATCAAACAAGCTGTGACGCAGGACAACAGCCTTCTTTCTGTTGGCCATCAAGGACTGCAAACATGAATGCAGTGTGTTACCTTGCTGGGACTCCTATGGTAGGTTGTTTAGTCAATATGTATCATGCTATCTGGGCATGTTCATAACCAAAGAAAAAAGAAAAAGAAAAAGAATGTGGCAAATCATTTCTCAGAACAAAGGGGAGTTTTAAAGAGCTTGAGAAGAGAAATTGAGATGCTAATGCAAAAGAAGTTGTTGTGATTACAATATAGTACATGTTCTTTGAAAAATTTGTTTACATGGTATAAAACTGTTCCCCATGAACATCAAACTAAGACAAAACCACAGGTAGTCCTCGATTTACAAGAGTTCATTTAGTGGCCGTTCAAAGTTACAACAGCACTGAAAAAAGTGACTTATGACCGTTTTTCACACTTACGACCATTGCAGCCTCCCCATGGTCACATGATCAAAATTCAGATGCTTGGAAACTGGTTCATATTTATGATGGTTGCAGGGTCCTGGGGTCACTTGATCTACTTTTGAGGCCTTCTGGCAAGCAAAGTCAGTGTGGGATTCACATTCATTTAACAACCATGTTACTAACTTAACAAATGCAATGATCCACTTAACAATTTGGCAAGAAAAGTCGTAAAATGGGGCAAAACTCACTTAACAAATGTTTCACTTAGCAACATAGATTTTGGACTCAGTTGTGGTCGTAACTTGAGAATTACCTGTATGCATGATTAAGAAGGAAAGGATAAATTAGAAATGAAAGTAGTATGTGTGTTTCCAATGTAATCATAATAGCAATAGCAATACCACTTAGACTTATATACTGCTTCATAGTACTTTACAGCCCTCTCTAAGCCATTTACAGAGTCAACGTAGTATAAGGTAAGCTAGTGAATACTGATTGCCTATTGTTTTTAAGAAGTCGGAAATATCTAAAAAAGAAAGAGTAAGAAAGAAATGATACGTAATTTAGTGTACAGTACCAGTAGGGATGGGTGTCTTGTTTATGCATAGCATAATCTAGCCACTATATGTATTGGTTAAAGTGTTGGTCTAAAGATATTGGTGAGCTGCCATGTTCAAGTTCAAACTTGACCATGGATTTCACTGTGTGACTTTGGATCAGTCATGATGTCTCTGAACCTGAGGATATGATTAAGCTGTAAAACAAGGTATAAATGCATTACAATAAAGAACACGTGTTCTTTATTACCAGAAAGGCCATACACAGTATAGGGCAGTGATGGCTAACCTTTTCGACACCGAGTGCCGAAACTGGAGCGCACCGGAACCCGGAAGAGAGCAGCTATCTGGTGCACATGCGCACGGCGGACAGCTGCTCTTTTGGGTTCCGTCACGCGCATGTGCACCGGCCAGCTGCTCTCTTCCGGGTTCCGGCACACGCATGTGCGCCGCCCAGCTGGTCTTTGAGTGAAGACCAGCTGGACAGCATGCAATCGCGCGCCGAAACCCAGAAGAACAGCTGGCCGTCATGCATGTGCCCACAGAGAGGGCTCTGTGTGCCACCTCTGGCACATGCGCCATAGGTTCGCCATCACAGGTATAGGGGATTCTCCTTATCTACAGTACATTTTCTTTTTTATTCTAAAATTAGAACGTTTCCCCTTTATTCACTGAAGATACATTGGTAACAACTGTGATTGCTTCTATTTTCTTCCCATGTGAGCTGAGAACATCATGGATGGGTTATTTGCCCCTAATTCTTATTTTGTTGTGAAACTCCAATTCACCTTAACTCCAGCAAAAATGAAAAATGGTGAGGAATCCTGGAATTAGTAGTTTCACCAAGCTTTAGATGGAAGGCCATAAATTCCTCATGTTTGGTCTAATGGAAAACAGAAGTGCTCCAACACTGGAGGTTTTTAGAAGAGATTGAACAACCACCTGTCTGAAATGTTATATAACAGGGGTGTCAAACTCAAGGCCCAAGGGCCGGATCCGGCCCGTGGGGTGCTTAGATCTGGCCCGCGGGGCTGCCCTGGAAACAATGAAGGACCGGCCCATGGTGCCTCTGCCAGTGAAAACAGAGCTTGGTGGGTCCGTGTGCGACCCTCCCGAGCTCTGTTTTCGCTGACAGAGGGTTGCAGGAGGCCGTCACACCCAAAAACACTCGGGAGCCCCTTTTCGCTGGCAGAGTGCTTGGGCCGCCACAGGCGACCCCAACATGAATGACGTCAAGCTGGCCCACCCCCTGCCACCACCATCCCCCCAAGGTCAAACACAACCCTGATGCGGCCCTCAATGAAATCGAGTTTGACACCCCTGTTATATAAGGTTTCCTGCTTGAGCCAGGGGTTGGACTAGAAGACCTCCAAGGTCCCTTCCAACTCTATTATTCTGTTATTTGTATATATGCTGTGCACATAATGCAATCTGTGAGTAATTGTACCAGAAAAATGATAACAAGAGAGAAATATTTCAGATGGGACATAGATATTACTTTCTCGCTTGTTTTCTAGAACCTGCAGCTAGCTTAACCTACTTGCTTTTTAGATAGGATTGTGTAAGAATAATCTACATGAAATGCCTTGGGAAATATTTTGATACTTGTGTTCCAAGTATATATTGCACCTGCTAATGCCTGTTTTGAAGAGAGTACAGCAAGCTATTGAACTGTATTGCAATGATTTCTGAAGGTTTCAAACACTGGGTGTAGCCTATTGCTGAGAATATCATGTAGTATTAGACTGCCATCTTTAAAATCTTTGGTCTGAAAGGACTTTGAAATTGCTTCAGTTCTTCTTAATCTGATTTTATTAAGAAGGGACTGTTCTTGTTTCAAAAAATCTTGTCGACATCAAGACGTTGGATAATGAATGTCAACATCAAGACTTCGGATAAGGAATGTCATAAGAAGGCTGTAAGTGAATAAAGATAACTTTCAGTTAAGATAACTAGAAAGTAGAGATGCAACCGAATATTGACAATAATGGAATAACTACATGTAAGTAACATGAACTTTTAAATCAGGAATTGTGACTCTAGAGGTCGTATGTGGTTTCTAGGCATACAGCATTTTTGAAGATGCCATAATGTCTTTAGGATCTTAGTGTTCTTTGGATACTCCAAAGCAGGAGTGGGTTCCTCCCGGTTCGGACCAGATTGCCCGAACCGTTAGCGACCCGCTGGTGACGCGACTATGGCGTCACGGATCCGGTTCAGTCGGTGCCGGTCCATGGGAGCCGCCATCTTTTGGGGGGAATTTTTGGTGAATTTTTCCGTGTGTGGATGGCTTCTCCTCTTCTGCGGCTTGAAAAAGAGCCTGCCCCCAGGTTAATACTCACCTTTATTTCTTTGCCCGAAGCACAGCTAATCAGCTCCTCAGCTGTGTTTCAGGCTGAATCCTGCTACTGAGCATGCGCAGAAGTGAGGAGCGAGAGAGAGAGCGTGCGAAACATCGCGATGCAAACCGGTGGCGAAGGTAAGTGGAACCCACCCCTGTTCCAAAGCCTTTATAATGTAATCTGTGTTGTAACTGGTTTTTCGTGAAACTGGCATGCTTCTAAATAAGCATTTTACTGTACACTTACAATGTCTTACTCATGGGATTGACTGGGAGCAGAAGAGTCCAGGAACAATATATTTTACTTTAATCCATCCTGCATTTTCTCACAATTTTTTTATAACCACAGAAGGCCATTTCATTTGGGAATTATGGAAGCTATCAGAGTTTGTTGCAGAAAATTAAATCCAGAAAGCACACACAGGAAGACTGATGCAGCAGGATTGATTTAAATAAGAAACTTCTTTATATACAAGAATAACAGATGAGTATTTACAATACCAGTAGCAGAGTTCTTCTTTAACGTAGCAGCAATTACAGGCAAACACACAGGCAGGAGAGAACTATTGGTTTCATTTTCAGAGTTCAGAGTGGACTGAGTTAACAGCCAGCCTTCTAGCTTCAGTTTCAATTCTCTGCACAGACTCAGATGTGTTTAGCTCTCATTGGCTGACTTAGTTGCTATGCCTATTCATTGGCTGATCTTGTTACCATTTGCTCTCCCAGTCATGAATATTCTAACAGAAGCATCCTCAAGACTTTTGTGTTCTAGGCCTTCTAAAGATCTAAAAGTAACTTAACATAGCCAATAAATTCTTATTGCCAAATTCTTATTCACAGTCAAATCCAACTGTTTCTCAGCCCATCTCTGACCATTTTCTATTTATTTCCAAAAAGCTCTCAAAAGATTTTTGCTTGGTAAGAGGGAAAAGAATCTCTCCCTTCAGACCTAAAAAATAATAACATATATATTTCCTTTTTGGAACTTTTTTAACTCTGTAAAAGTAGTCAACAACAGCAACGCCCAAGGTGAGTAGACAGAGAGGATGGGTGCTCTTCCTCATGAGGAGACTGCAGAACAGGAATAGCAATTTTGCTTCACCAGAGTCGGTGACTTTCAAAGGATACCAAATCTGCTAACCTCACTTTCTAATCACTTTTGGATAGTTGCTTATTAACTATTATCAAGCTATTAAAGACTTTTGGAATGAGAAGTTTGAAAACACCAGGAGAACTTGCTTTCGATCCTGAATGTCTATGGAGATCCTCAGTCATCCAGGTCATGATTGTCCCAAACGTGCTTTTTTCAAGAGACAACTGGACTTTCTGGTTTTTCTTTGAAGACATTTCGCTTCTCATCCAAGAAGCCCTGTCTCAACAGAGTGGCGGGGGTGGGGGGAGATATGACATCATCTGTCTCCAGTCTACAACACAGTCCTTTCAACAGTTCCAAGAAGGCTCCACACCCATTTGCATCATTCGGGTGACCCTGATGCAGAGGTGGGTTCCTGCCGGAGCTGCCCAATGCGCAGCTCCAGTAGGGAGCGGCTGATTGCGCAATTTGCACGCGATCGGTCTGGAGCCCTCTCTGCCGGTCCACTGTGCGCGTCGCCATTTTTTGGTGAATTTTGGGCCGATTTTGCTTTTGCACATGCGCGGAAGCAAAATTGCGCCGAAATCTCTCTCGTGCGTCCCCTCACGAGATTTCGGCGCGATTTTGCTTCTGCGCATGCGCAGAAGCAAAATCATGCAAGGGGGCGCATGCCCGAAACATGGTGATGCGCACGCAGCACACTGGCACCGGTAAGGGAGGAACCCACCTCTGCCCTGATGGCATAGATAAACCTTCAGGTGACCTCAATAACCTGCTAAAAGAATGCAAATGTCCAGTTGTTTGCAAGGAGTATAAATCCTTCCATTCCCCACCATCCAGTCAGAGCCGAAGAAGCTTCTTGGGTGAGAAGTGAAATGGTCAAAGAAAAGTCCAGTTGCCCCTTGGAAAAAAAAAAGCACCTTTGATTGCGCAATCAATCCTGAATGGAAGAAAATTTTAATCACAATCTTAAGAATTTAAAGAATTTGAAAAAAACAACAAAAAAGTTAAACAAGATTTTGATCTTAGAAAGTTATAAATACAAATTCCATTATTTTCTCCAATTATATTTTCAAGTCAGTAGTGTTGAATCTTTCCATCTTTGTGCATACAACAATCTTGTTGCAGTCATCTTACACTGATGTAATGTTCAAAACCATAAACTCTTTTGTCTACTTCAAATCCTTCCAACAACTGTAAATAAGAAAACCACTGACAACCACACCCCTCTGCCACTAGTTCTTCCTCCAGCTGAGATAGTTAATTTGACTACTTTTATTAGAGAAAAGATAATCTCTATCTTTATTGCTAACTGGAATTCCTTGTGGAAGTTTTGCATAAAACAAGAACAAACTGATCTTATGATTTATGGTCCTCATAATTAGATAAGATGAATTATATAAAGAAGAGTTATGTTATGATAATAGAGGAAGAGATAAATGTATACTTTTACATACAACTGCTGTAAAGAAGATTGGAAGCTATTTCTTTATATATACATTCTTTTTCTTTCCTTTTCTTACACTTTTAGCTTTTTGTTTCATTTGTTTTCTTATCTTACATCAGTTTGTATTAGTTTTTATTTTCCTTTTTTAAAATCTTAAATATATAAATATATATACTGTATTATACTGTATACACACATACATACCAGTAGTGGGTTCTAAAACCTGTTGCTACTGGTTTGTGCATGCACTTGCGCGTGCCGCTTCTGCACATGCCCAGAAGCATCCCGGGGTGAGCGGAGCCTCCCGCTCCTGCTACCAGTTCACAGAACCGGGCCGAACTGAGAGAAACCCACCACTAATACATGCTGTGTGTGTGTGTGTGTGTGTGTGTGTGTGTGTGTGTGTGTGTGTGTGTGTGTGTGTGTGTGTGTGTGTTACAAACAAAAT
This sequence comes from Diadophis punctatus similis, assembly GCA_023053685.1. Classification (NCBI taxonomy): domain Eukaryota; kingdom Metazoa; phylum Chordata; class Lepidosauria; order Squamata; family Dipsadidae; genus Diadophis; species Diadophis punctatus. Next base: position 15,196,865 of record JALIGW010000005.1, read on the forward strand.
AAGAATCCAGATAACTTTTGCAATATAATTTTGGAATTAATTATAAAGAACAAACAGCTTCTTGTAGAAAATAGATACATTTTGCTTTTTGCATAACAAAAAAAGTAATTTTATTATTTTAAAAATTAGGCAGTAGGGGGACTAAAGATTTTAGGGAGAGGGGAAAAACACAAGCCTACTTTATTTGTTAATTAACTGGAAACCATAGAATGATACAAAAAGTTATAACACTGAAAATATAAATGGAGATTTTCGAAGAATGGAGCTAGAAATTAGTAGTCACAATATCAGTGTCAATCATGATATTTGGCCCTACAGAAAGACTATGTCCAAAAATGTTATTGAAGAAATGTCAGAGGTGAAACAAAGTTTAATTTGTGTTAAATTTTACTATTATAATGAAATGTCTTAAAACAAATAATATATATTATTATATATACTAAACCTTTTTTGAATACACACACACACACACATATATACACATACACATACACATACACATACACATACACATATACATACATACATACACACACACACAGACATATACACACACAGGCACAGACACCCCCCCCCCCACACACACACAGATCATAAAAATATATTAGCAATGTTTGGTATGTTTAAGAAAATCTGGTTCCCAGTTGCTGGTTTCTTGTTTATTAATAAGGGAACAGAAGAAATAGAAAGATGGGAATCAATTAGCTGATGGCAAGTCTCTCAATCTACAGGCCTTCCTCTGATCTGCTTGTGTAATTAATAATAATAATGTGAACTGTGCACCATGTTTTACTCTCCAGAAAGAGATACAAAGGGCAATCAAGGATCTAGAACAGTGATGGTGAACCTTTTTTGGTTCCCATGGCAAAAGGATGTGTGTGCGTGTGCTAGCGCATGCACATGCCCACACCCATGCCCTCTCCCTGTGCATGCTCACAACCCCACGCATGCGCACTCCCTCCCCCCACTGCCCCCTGCGCATGTGCACAGGCCTCACAAGGGACTCCTGAAGCCTGGGGATGGTGAAAAACGGCCAACCGGAAGTTCGGAAACTGAAACCTGGGGAGAGCAAAAACGGCCCAAAAGAAGGCCGAAAATCAGCTGGCCAGTGCGCGCATGCGTGCTGGAGCTGACATAGGTCAACGCCTCACGTGCCCTCCGATATGGCTCCGCGTGCCACCTGTGGCACCTGTGGCATAAGTTTGCCATTACAAATCTAGAATCTAGACCAGCGTTTTTCAAACTTGGGAACTTTCCCAGGTGCGGATTTCAACTTCTAGACTTTCTAGCATGTTGACTGGAGAATTCTAGAAGTTGAAGTCCACACACCTAGGAAAGTTCCCAAGTTTGAAAAACACTGCTCTCTAGATAATAGCGAAGATTTATCTGCAACTCAGATAATGAAGCGAACTAGCTCTTTATCAAAATGTACTGGATAGAATTGAAGCATTCCCCAATGCACTCTTCAAATTAGATGATGTGTTAAATGTTCTGTGCATTTAAAATATCGGTGGTTTTGTTGCTCATTTGTTTGCTTTTAATAGCTGTTAGGGCTTGTGTATGTGAGCTCTTTTCTCTCATGCTGTAATCCAAGAAAACCTTCAGCTGCCAGCAGCTACTTTTCATTGTGGCAGAGAAACTATTGAGGACCTATTTTGACAACATATCTCTCTTTTATTTCAGCGTAGGTAGAACTAAATTAAAATATACTAAATACAGCTATACCATACAGCAAAACCACGCATGGCAGCCTACATCTTATAGGTCCCAAATAGCTCCTGGAACCCATTTTTGCAGCCTACCCCCTCCTTCCCAAATAGTGCCACCAAAATTCAGTAATGGTTGGGGTGATTTTGTTTTGTTTCCTCAAAGAGCTAAAATGTCCCCATTGACTATATAACCAGTCAGAATACTCCTGTACGAAGTCCACCCCCTCCAGATTAAAATAGTCTTTATTCTTAATAATAAGAGAGGCAGGACAGAATATTTCCCCAAAGGAGAAATGGAGAAACATGTTTTTAAAGGCAGAAAGCAGCCCCAGTCTTTCTTAATAGACCTAAGCAGTAGCCTCAAGTCTTTAGAGATAGCAGCCACAGCTCCCACAGTTGATGGGATTAAGAATTTATGTTCCCCCACCCAAATTCTAAACACAGGACAGGACCTTTGGGACATAATAGGATTAACTCACCTAACTAACTAATGAAATAGTAAAAAACATAAGGCTCACTACATTGCACAACCCCCTGGATCATCTCAATCACAAAACCCCAGAACCGTATAAAAATCCATCGACTCACTCAGCCATTTGGTCAGCCACCCCAGAAACTTTGCTGCTGTCACTGAAGTTTCTGGAAACCAAATAAACCTTCTTTCCTTACAGTCTGCCTCCACTTTATTTCCAGCGCCTTTCTCCCAGATTGGAACAGGACTGGAGTTTTCTTCCCACACTCCTATATTATTCCGTCAAATTCACCAAACTGCCTGTTTCCTCCATAGGCCATAAAGCATTGTCTTTACTCCATTGCTTGCCAGCTGCACTTCCTCAAATCCTTAAAGGGCAAAAGCTTTTAATTTTTTAATTAAATATGCAGTTTTATCTGCAAGAGGATTGTGAATATGCCTGTTTCTGATCCAAAAAATTATGATGACACCCCTAACATCAGGGATGGGGATCCATGGCCCTTTTTATGACTTCTGGACTTTAACTCCCAGAATTCCCGAACTGAAAATTCTGGGAGTTGAAGTCCACAAGTAATAAAAGAACTGTTGGAAGAAAATTTCCTGAGTTTGTTCCCAGCTGGGAAGTACCACAGCCGCTGAAAAGAAATGAATTCTGAAGCAGCTACCAGAAAAGCAGGATTCTTTAATGAAGGAAGGCAAGAAGCAGAAGTGATTCAGCTCCAGCGTTTCTGGGTTGCAAGCCTACTTGGAAGTGTGACTCTGAGCCTTTTATGCTTAATTCCCCTTTGAAGCTCCTGCAGCTTGATGGGTTTATTTGTCTGCCTCTAGTTCAGCGGTTCTCAACCTGGGGGTTGCAACCCCTTTGGGGGTTGAATGACCCTTTCACAGGGGTTGGGAGACTTCGCCCGGACGCCGCCATTTGGTTTTTTTTACCCTCTGTGCATGCGCAGAACGCTTTGTGCATGCACAGAGGGTAGAAGAACCCAAATGGCAGGGGCGGGGCAGGGGGCGCGGGGGCGGGTGCAGGGGTGGGGTGGGTCGTGGCAGGGGCGCGGGGGTGGGGCATGGGGCGTGGCATTAGGAAGGTTGAGAACCACTGCTCTAGTTAAAGTGATTGCCCTGGATCCTGTCTTTCTGCCTTAATGGGTTAATCCTGTTCCTGGGGCTTTGTCTTTCCTATCCTGGGGGTTAATTCTGCCAGGAAAGAGGAAAAGGGGAGTTCCAGGTGAGTTATTTTTAGCCTGATTCCCCTTAGCTTAATGGCTCTACTTAAGTATTCTTTTAGTAACAGCCTAAGTTTTTCATTTCAGCTGGTACTTCTTGGTTTTCTTAAAGGGGGAAGGCCTGGCTTGAGTCTCTTGGCACTGTTTTCTGAGGTTTCTGGCACTGTCCTCCTGGGGTACACTTCCCACAGGACCATAGTTCCTCACCCCTACCTAATATATTTAATAACTTTCAAATAAAACATAACACAGGATTTGTCTTTTCACAGCTGAAACACAGTCAGGAGTAAATAATTCCTAATGGATCCCTAAAAGCCTCAGATCTGCTTTTACTGATAAGCAACACGAAATGGCTACCTTAGGCAGTGAATGTTGTGAAGCAGGCAAAGTAATGAGGTGTTGAAGAAGGGAGGTGTCTCAGCCACATAACCTGCTCTGCTGCCTGGTGACCTGATTGCAAAGCCTCTGTTTTAATTACCAGAGCTGAAGTACTCTTATGATGTAATTGGTCAGTTTCTCAGAAAGGGATGTTCCATTATTTGTTCCTGGCAGCAAAATGTGGGGTTAGAATATTTGCCCGAGTGTACGTTCTTTTACACTCTCTTAAATTATCTCCTTTGGTCATTGTGCTGCTTTTCCACAAAGCAAGTGAGATGTTTTTAGAACCTCTTATATCCTACAGCAGTGATGGCGAAACTTTTTTGGCTCGCGTGCCAAAAGGGTGCGTGCGCGCGCCCACACCCATGCCCTCCCCCTGTGCATGCGCACAACCCCCTGAGTTGCCCCCCGCGCATGCGCACAGGCCTCACTGAAGCCTCCAGACTCCTGAAGCCTGGGGACAGCGAAAAACGGCCAGACGGGCCAACCGGAAATTTGGAAACAAACTTCCGGTTGGCCCATTGGGCCGTTTTTCACCATCCCCAGGGTTCAGGAAGCTTTCCTGAAGGCTGGGGAGAGCGAAAACGGCCAAAAAGAAGGCCGAAAATCAGCTGGCCAGCGCGCGCATGTGCGCTGGAGCTGACATAGGGCAACGCCTCGCATGCCCTCAGATATGGCTCCGCGTGCCACCTGTGGCATGCGTGCCATAGGTTCACCATTACTGTCCTACAGGGATGTTCATTGTTCATCTGTCTTAGTTACTTTATTACTCACCTGGTTACCAGATCACAGAAAAGTTTTCGTTCATTTATTCCAGCACTCAGTCTCAGTTCTAAAAGCTGATTTGAACAGGAGGGGAGTTAAAGTATCATTTAAAAAATATCTATTATATCTATTTTTAAAATATAGATAACCGTGGAAGAGTCAATTGTGTGATCAAAGGAGAAAGAATCAGATTAACATTATAGAAAGGGATTCCACCCATCTCTCCACTTATAGTTCTGCCTAATGTAAACAATGCACCATCTAAACACTGCAACATTTAAAAGGTTGACTTTGATTAAATATAACAGAAAATGAAAAAAAATAGAACAGAATACATATGTATATGTGTATTCACACAGACATAAAATGATTTATCAAACATGTAGTTCTATATAAAGTTTCACACAGTAATCTCAATCAAGTATGACCGTAATATAATCATCCATGTAATTCTATGTCTATAAACAGTTCATTCATAAATTGCAAGTAACTTCAGATTTTCAATCTCATAAGTAATTGGGACCTAAATGTAATCCAAATTGTTGATGGAATCAACAATTCCAAAGCTGAAGGACACATTTCTTTTTTTTAGAATAGATATAATTCTTTATTGGCCAAGTGTGATTGCACACACAAGGAATTTGTCTTCAGTGCATAAGCTCTCAATATACATACAAGCAACAAGTGATAAATCATGATCATAATCATAAAATACAATAATTATAATCATAAGATACAACATTCAGTTTGTAGTCGTAGGATACTAAATAAGCAATCAACATAAATTGTAAGATACAAACAACAAAGTCCCAATAAGCTAAAGAAATAGGTAATAGGAAAGATGAGAAGGATAATAGGAATACAGCCCTAGTAGGTCATTTGACATCCCAGGGCATAAGACAGTGTTGTGGGAATTGATTGTTGGCATGGGGTGGGTGGGGAATAAACTGTCCTTGTGTCTAGTTGTTTTGGCGTGCAATGCCCTATAGTGTCATCTTGAAGGCAGAGGCTGAAACAGTTTATGTCCAGGATGTTAGGGGTCCGTAGATATTTTCTCAGCCCTCTTTCTGGCTCATGCAGTATACAGGTCCTCAATGGAAGGCAGGTTGGTTGCAACTGTTTTTTCTGCAGTTCTAATTATTTGTTGAAGTCTGTTTCTGTCTTGTTTGGTTGCTGTGCCAATGACAGACTCTTAGAAATAAGATTCTTAGAAATAAGATTCCATCTGCCTCCCCACTTAGAGCTCTGCCTAATATAAACATATGTACCAATATAGACTCCATCTCAAATAACATATTGGCCATGTAACAATGTACAAAACACCTCATGTACATCCCACCAAAATGGGGATACTACAATCCTTACAGATTCCTCTAAGAAGAATGCATGACATATGAGACATATGTGTCTCGTAACTATTTAGTAGGTGACAGCTTACTATGGTGTGTGTATAATCTCTGTTCTACTATCAAATGAAGATGATGATCTTCTTATGCTAATTGAACCTAGATTTCTTATCTGGGATAGAACGTACATAGATTTTATCATTAGGGAAAGGTACTAAGCAATGGCATGTGATTGGGATAAATAGCTATGAGGTAAATACAGTATATGTATTTATTGAATTTAGGGACCACCCATCTCACTTGCAGACTGATTCTGGGTGATTTACAGCTGAAAGCATAAAACACTATATAAAAATACAATTCCTCAGTAAAATGGGAGCCAAGTAAAAAAAAACCAAAAGAATAAATTGTAAATTAAGAGGCAGGGCAAGCACCTTCAAAGTGCTAACCATTCCTGGGGTTGTATGCCACTCAATGAGCCTTATGTGAGTTGGCATAAGCAAGTCTTCACACCCTTCTGAAAGGCCGGGAGAGTGGGAGCCCATTTTTGGTCTAGTGGTTAGGTACCAGGCTAGATAGGAGACTATGAGTTCAAGTCCCGCCTTAGCCATGACAGTCAGCTGGGTGGTCTTGGGACAGTCACTCTCTCTCAGCCTAACTCATCTCCCCTCACTAGGTGGTTGTTGTGGGGTAAATAGGAGGAGGAAGGTGTGTTTGCTGCCTTATTTATAAAAAATAAAAAGTTGGGATACAAATAAATAAATTCCAAAAGATGTTGGCAATGGCAGGGAAGGTTCTCTTGCTTGACCCTGCCAGTTGAAATTTGTTAACTGATGGGGGCAAAACATACTTTCCCTGTCTGAATGGGTGGCTCAAGTAGATATGATGAGGGTAAACTGTTCCTCAGCAACCATCATGCTAGTATTTAAAGCAGGGGTGAAATCCTCCCGGTTCGCCCGGGCCAGTCCTTCGGCGTATAGCCGATGGAACTGGCGGCGGTCGCGGCGCGGAGCTTCTCCTGCCCGCTTTCCCGGCCCGGCTGAACACAATCACTGCTTTCCCGGCCCGGCTGACCACAATCATTCGGGTTATTTTTCCCTCTGTGCATGCGCGCGCATGCAGAGGGAAAAATAACCCGAATGGCGGCGTTCAGCCGGGCCGGGAAAGCGGGCGGGAGAAGCTCCGCGCCGTGACCGCCACCAGTTCCATCGGCTATACGCCGAAGGATGGGCCAGGGCGAACCGGGAGGATTTCACCCCTGATTTAAAGGTAATAACCAACACTTTGAATTGGACCTAGAATCAGACTGGCAACCAATGCAGCTCAGGTAGCCAAGTTGTTATATATGCCATCGTTGGCGTGACCCAAAATGCTCACATGGGCACATTCACATGCTCACACGCACCATCTGTAGCTTCTGGATACTCTTCACAGTATCACAGGAAGCCCTGTGCAAAACACATTGCAATAGTCGATGCAGGAGTTGATCAGGACATATGTGACCAAGAGAATGTCCTCCTGATCTAGGAAGGGATGTAAATGTGCATAACACAAAGCTGAGCAAACGTTCTCCTAGTCACAATTGCTACCTGCTCCTTGAGCAGGAATTATAAGTCCAGGAGAAACACATAGATTGTAATAACCAGATAATTATTGAAATGCACCAGGCAATTATTGTATATACTGATTATACATAAAGATGTCCCCAGTGCACTGGTATTTTCCTCATACAGAACTCTGCAATATTTTCATAGTGTTTCAACTTCTTACCAACCTTCTTTCTACATAACACAGGTTCTCCCCTATTCAAAATTCTGTGACATTTTCTATTCATTGCTATGCCAGTTTTGACATATCTGGAAACAACACCATATGTGTAAGTTGTGAAATGTTTTAACTGCCTTATTTTCATGCAGAAAATAGCAACAACAAACCTGATATTGTTAAAACACCCAAACATTTGCCAAATGGAAGTCTTATTTGTGGATTTGGGTGTTTGCAGTTTAATAATGCATGCACCCAAAAAAAAAAAAAAAACTAGTAAAAACTTGTACTGGAACTGATTTTCTGAAAAGACTTTTAGACGTATGCAGCAAATTGTGTGTATATTATGGCCACAGAGGAAACAAAACCACTGATGCAAAAGACTCACTGCTTCATTGCAGTGTGTATTATCTGTAGCAGGAGACCAAAATAAATAGGAAACACAAATATAAATTTGGAGAGAGGGAGAACAATAAGGATTTGCATGGGCCTTCTACAACTGATATCCAATACTCTATGTAAAAAAAATCCTCAGTGGATTTTATATTTACTAAAACAGGCATACATTCATTACCTTATTCCCAAAGCGGTCAAATTAACACAGGAATCAATACAATCAAAAGAAGCAATAAAATAAAATTTACAGTGGGGAGAGGAACTCAGTCTTAATGATCACAAGCACCTAAAATACCTAAAATGATCACAGGATATTAATTGTCCCTTTTCCTATGAAATATACTATTAGATAAAAATATAAATATATAATAGTCTTGAGAAAATAAAAAAAGTGTTTGTCTAAAGCAGTGGTTCCCAAACTTTTTCAGTCCACCACCCCCTTGGTGCTACAAACTCATCCTCACTGCCCCCCACCCCACCCCCTCAGGTGGGTGTGGCTTAGTGGTCAGGTGACTGGATGGGCATGGCCAACTTGTATAGTGTGGTGAAACTCACTTAACAACGCTCTTGCTTAGCAACCAAAATGTTAGGCTCACTTGTGGTCATAAGTCCTTCTTTCGTTCTTTCTTTTTTCTCTACCTTCCCCCTTCTTTCTTTCTTTTTCTTTCTGTCTTTCTTCCTACCATCTTTCTTTTTTTTCTTTTCTTTTTCTGTCTTCCTTCCTTCCTACCATCTTTTTTTCTCTTTCTTTCTGTCTTCCTTCCTCCCTCCCTCCCTTTCTTTCTTTCCTTTTTCTTTCCTTCTTCCCTCCCTTCCCTCCCTCCTTTCTTTTTCTGTCTGTCTGTCTGTCTGTCTGTCTGTCTGTCTGTCTTCCTTCCTTCCTTCCTTCCTTCTTTCTTTCTTTCTTTCTTTCTTTCTTTCTTTCTTTCTCTTTCTTTCCTTCTTTCCTCCCTCCTTTCTTTTTCTATCTTCCTTCCTTCCTTCCTCCCTCCCTCTTTCTTTCTTTCCTTTCCTTCTTCCCTCTCTTCCCTTCCCTCCCGCCAGCCGTGGCCAGGCCACCGCTGCTCACCCAGGCCGATGGCTTGATAAGCAGTCTCCGGATCGTGCATCAGGTCGCAGAGGGCTATCAAGGCCGGCTGCCGTGTCAGCAGCTTGGGGTGCTGCAGCTCTTCATTGAGCTTGGGGAGGCCTCGGCGGCCAAAGGCCACAGGCGCCTTGGTGGGGTCGATGTCGGGGGGCAGCTGGGCTGAGATCCGTGGGTGCGCCATGCCGGAGGGGAGCCCGCCGAATTGCATGCGCCGGGTTGCTAGGCGCTGCGGACGCTGGGCGGGAAAGTCCGCGCACGCGCAGGTTCCGCAGCAGAGCCTTCCAGCGGGTCTGCGAGCGCTTGCCCGAGCAGCTTCGGGAGCAGTCGTCTTCCCTCGTCGCTGTGCCATGCTCAGTACCTAGCACTTGTAACATCTCGCGTTTTCTTTCAGAATGGGCTGCCCTGCACACAAGAGCGAGGAATATGAGGGAGCTTCAAGTGCAAAAGCATGGCGAACCACCTACCGCCCCCCTGGCCCCTCTCACCGCCCCCGTCGCTATCCTTGCCTCTCACCGCCCCCCTAAGGGTTCCCACTGCCCCCTGGGGGGCAATACCACCCACTGGTCTAAAGCAAGCATATCAACCAGAAAAATGCTGAAAATGCTTATATAGAAGGAGTCACTGGATAAGTTATAGCATTTTTAAAAAATATATCTTTATTAGATTTTCATATTTTACATATCACAATAGTTCTTTAAGCAGGTCTACAGCCTTTTGTATACATTGTTTTTGTATTTATACAGTTTATACATTATCTTACAATATTTTCTAGTTCTACATCTTCATCCCCCACTTTCTTTTCAACTTTCTATCATCAAACCAATCATACCACTTTTCCCATATTCCATAATAATCTGAATCTTTTTGTCCTATCAGACTCTCAGTGGGTGTATTTTGGTTTCTCCAACATTGTGCATATGCAATCCTAGCAGCGGTTGTAATATGTAAAATCAAATGCTTAATATCTTTGTCATGTTTTTAAAATATTCCTAATAAAAAGAGTTCTGGGGTGAATTCTACTGTTAATCCTACTACTTCTTGTAACCAATTATGTATCCTCTTCCAGTATTTAGCAATATAGCAATAGCACTTTTCTTATATACCGCTTCATAGTGCTTTACAGCACTCTCTAAGCTGTTTACAGAGTTCAGCATATTGCCCCCAACAATCTGGGTCCTCATTTTACCGACCTCGGAAGGATGGAAGGCTGAGTCAACCTTGAGCCTAGTGAGATTTGAACAGCTGAACTGTTGAACTAGCAGTCAGCCTGCAATGGCTGCATTTAACCACTGCACCACTTCAGCTCCCGGCACAACCACCACATGTGAAAGAAGGTGCCTTACTTTTTTACATTTCCAACAGGTCGAATTTAAATTGGGGTATATCTTCGCTAGTCTTGAGGGTTGCTATCTGACCTAGTAAAGATAATTGCAATGTCCCCCACCTCTCTAAATCAATTTTTATTTGTTGCCCTTGTTTCATATAATTGTTTTCCTTAATTGAGGAGCATCTAGCTGTTAAATTAACCCCTAAATATTTAATTTTTTTAGTAATTTGTAGTCCCAATTCTTCTAAGTTTTTTTTTCTGTTTTAGTGTCATGTTTTTAACTAATACTTTGGTTTTTCGTTTATTAATTCTGAGGCCTGCCACAATGGCAACAGCCAGGGTTTTAATGAAGGCTTTAAAAAAGTTTTTAGTAACCAATCAATGCATTGGGATTTTAAATTATGCAATATGTATTAAATATGTCATTTGCTAAACTGTTTTGTCTAATGCCAACTTTAGATTGCATTTGTAACTTGCTTTTTGGGTCTTTGGGCTGTAAATAAAATCACTTGATTGATTGATTGCTGCGCATCAAAAGTAATGTTTTCTGATATGGCTGAGCATAAGTTGTATCTCATTGAGCACAAATCCCATCACTGTGTGCTGTGTTGGTACAGCCTCTTCCCCTTCAGTCACTAGATGCTTTCTGTCTCCATAGATGTTCTTTTTTAACAAATTCACCAGTGGAACAATTAAATGATGGACCTGTTCCTTATTTATTATTTTTTCAATGAAGTGAAATTAATGAGTGCCATCACTTTTCTCTTACTAGAAAAAAATATTAAAACCACTAATTTTTTAAACCAGTACATTAGTGAATGCACCAGCCAGAAATGTGTCAAGTACAAGAAGAATCATGCTAATGATGGCCATAGGCTTGGCCACAAAAAAAAGAAAACAATATTATTGCTAGCTTCCCAACAGTAAGAGGTGCAGTGTACAGTATGCATTATTGCTTAGCCTGATGTATCATCTGTGTCTTGAGTGCACTGTGGGAAAATGGGAAGGATGGAACCACAGTAGAGAGATAAGCAAGATTCAGTGGGTCTATGCTTTATAGTGGACAATCACCAATTGCAAGGCTTACAGATGGATATATTCTACCACATCTCAGTTACCTTCAAGAAAAGTTGGCCCAGGTGACCTAATGCAGCAAAAACCAAGACAGAGAAAATGGAAAGAATGGTTAAGGTAAGGTAAAGGTTCCCCCCACACATGCGTACTAGTCATTTCCGGCTCTAGGGGCGGTGCTCATCTCCGTTTCTAAGCCGAAGAGCCAGCGCTGCCCAAAGACGTCTCCATGGTCATGTGGCCAGCATGACTAAATGGCGAAGGCACACGGAGCACTGTTACCTTCCCACCAAAGTGGTCCCTATTTTTCTATTTGCATTTTTTACGTGCTTTCCAGCTGCTAGGTTGGCAGAAGCTGGGACAAGTAACGGGAGCTCACTCCGTTACGCGGTGCTAGGGATTCGAACTGCTGAACTGCCGACCTTCTGATCAACAAGCTCAGCATCTTAGCCTCTGAGCCACCGCATCCCCTTAAAGAATGGTTATAGGTGGATGTAAATAGCTACCTAGAGTAGATTAGATGGATTTTTGTACCTTAGTAGAATAAGAATTACTAACCATGGGAAAATAGATTAAGAAATTTCCAGAAGTGTAAATGCTGATAGAATAGTTATCAGGTAATTTGTAGTTTGTTGGGAGAAATTAATGTTTGCCAAGAGAAGCAAAAATGACCATGTACAAGACAAGAGAGTTTCTGTCTATTTTGTTATATGGGAGTGAGAGCTGGGTATGCCAAGAGAAATGGAACAGTAGTTAAATCAGTGAGAATTTAAGAAGGGCGTGTAAGAGGAGATAATGTCAAGAGTATCTGGATGCCAAACAGAAACCAGTAACCAGTACAAACGAAGTTTGCCGACGCGTTTCGTTTTGGAGAGAGTGAATGAGAACCACTTGCAAACTATAGGAAGGAAGAGGGAAGGGGTTGAAAAAAAGGTGGAAAACTGAGAAAGTGGTTGTTGTTTGGAGTTGGTAAGCTTTTGAAAAAGCCTGTAGAGATTCTCAGCCATCCAGTCATGGTTGTCCCAAACATGCTTTTTCATGAGGCTTTGTTTTTTCTTTGAAGTAGTTTTGCTTCTCATCCAAGAAGCTTCTTCCGCTCTGACAGGATAGTGAGAAATTGAAGGATTTTATAGTCCTTGCAGACAGCTGGTCATTTGCATCCTTTTAGAAGGTCCTTGAAGCACTTGGAGGTTTATCTGTGTCCTCAGGGTCACAGTAGTGAGTAGTGAGTAGTGCTCCTGGCTCCTGTAGTCTTCAATTTTTTCCCCTGGAAATCCGTTCATACTTCTACACCATTCGAAGTGTGTTCATCCCATATTGGATAGCTAAAAATCTATAGAGATTCTCAGTCATCCAGGTCATGGTTGTCCCAAAGATGCTTTTTCAAGAAGCAACTGGACTTTTTTTGTTTTTTCTTTTGAAGACATTTCGCTTCTCATCCAAGAAGCTTCTTCAGCTCTGACAGGGTAGTGGGGAATGGAAGGATTTATATTCTTTGCATCCTTTTAGAGCAGCGGTTCTCAACCTGGGGGTTGTGACCCCTTTGGGGGTCGAATGACCCTATCACAGGGGTCGGGAGATTTCACCCGGACGCCACCATTTGGGTTCTTTTACCCTCTGCGCATGCGCAGAACGCTTTTATTTATTTATTAGTTGCATTTGTATGCCGCCCACTCCACAGAGACTCTTTGCACATGCACAGAGGGTAAAAGAACCCAAATGGCTGTGACAGGGTGGGGGTTGCGGCAGCGGGGTGGATCGCGGTGGGGGCGCAGGGTCACGGCATTAGGAAGGTTGAGAACCACTGTTTTAGAGGATCGTTGAAGCACTTGGTGGTTTATCTGTGTCTTCAGGGTCACCTGAGTAGTGCTCCTGGTTCCTGTAATCTGCAATTTTTTCCTCTGGAAATCCATTCCTACTCTTACCCCATTCAAAGGGTATTTACCCCAAATTCTATAGCTAAAAGTCTGTAGAGATTCTCAGTCATCCAGGTCATGGTTGTGCCAAAGGTGCTTTTTTTTTTTCAAGAGGCAATCCTCCTGAAAAAAGCACCTTTGGGGAAAGACACGGAGCTTTAACCAGGCTGGCTTCACCGAAGCTCCTGGGTCGGTCTGTTTGCGAGAGCCCGGCTCCTATTTCTTTCCTCCCGAGAACGAGGCGCTGGCAATTCTCCTCCGGCCGGGCAAAAGCTCCCCCCGGCAACCCACCGCGTGCGGGAGCCGGTGGGTCACGCGACACGCCCCAAATTCGGGAAGGAGCCAAGCGCTCTGCGGCTCTGCTCCCGCCCCCCTTCCCAGCAATCCTTCGCCCGGCGTTCCTTCCTCCTGCTGCGGTGGACAGGACGCCTGCGCTTGGCGCTGCCTCGGGAAGGCGGCGGAGGTAGCGTCCCGGCTGCTGGGCAGCCGCTGCGGGAGAGCCAGCACGGTGGGCGCCGCAGGACGCTGCCCTTCGCCTGCTTCGCGGCGGGGAGAAGGGCGAGACAAAGGACGAGCGGCGGCCTCGGGGTGGCGGCTGCAGCTGTTGCCGGCGCCATGGGGGAGAGACTACGAGGCCAAGCCGGCGTCTCTTCGGCGGCGGCGGCGGCAGCGGCTGCCCCCACCTGCTCGCTGCACAACGGGCTGCCGCTGCACAACGGCTTCCACCCTCTGGCCAGCAATGGCGAGGCTTCCCACCCGCTGCATTTTCGTCCGGAGCTGCCGCTCTCCAGCCACGACTCGCCGACCAAAAAAAGCAGGGCGCGCCGGAGGATGGATTCGGGCAGAAAGAACAGGCCGCGTAAGTGAAGGCTGTGGAGAGGTGCGATTCTGGTGGGTGCGTTTGCACGGCATTGCAACGCATTGGGAAGGAACCCGCGTGCAAAAAAAAAAGAAAAAAGAAAACCCGCGTGCAAAAAAAAAAAAAAAGGCCCTTGGAAGCGAAGACTTGCCCCGGGCGCATCGCTGCAGGCTGTTTCCTTCCAGGGATTTCCCCCCACGACCGGTCTCGGTTGGCGTGGCGCGGCTGTTTCGTTAAGAGGGGAAGAGGGAGAGAAACTTAAATCTGTGAATGAGACCGGCGGGCAGGTTTGCCCTGGCTCACGTGTCTCTGTGCCATCGGAATGTTTCCAAAGCGCATTCACGTGATGAAAGAGGCAGGCGAGGGCATGGCGCAGCGAGCGTCGCTCGCTGCAAACGCGAATGTTATTTGGATGCAATAAAGAACAACCTCCCCAAACAATAATCTTTTCGATTATTATATATTATATATATATATATATATAATTTGCCGGTGATGCCGTTTCTGGGTTCAGGATCTGATCGCCCTTTCCCGTTTCAACTCCCCAGGAGCGGCTCCGGCGTTTCTGACTTGGGGCAGGCTTCTTGTTCCGCCGCCCAAATATCAGTTCATTAAATACCGTCTCGGGCTCAACCAATAGGGGCGCGTTCTCCGGGTGCACACCCACTGATCCCACGTAGGCCGGTCCCGGCCTTGACCAATGAGGAGGCTGGGAAGATGTGGGCTGGTCTCGTGTCTCCCTCTTGTTCTGTGCAGAGCGCTAAAAAGAGAGATTTTCTCAGTGTGGATGGGTTGTATAAATGTGCCCTTGATAAAGCGCTTTGCCAGTTTTGGGGATGTAAAAAAAAGTCACGCAGACTTGGATTGCCTGCTTCAAGCCAACTGTTCCTTTTAGTAACTCAAAATGAGGCTAATCATTGACAAGAAACATTGTAAGTAGACCAGACTTGTGTTAAGGCTACCCTTGTTTTCATAATCAGTGGTTTTCTCTGCCATTGGTGGCATCTTTATTAAGGAATGTGGGAGAGTTTGACTAGGTAGCAGGGATAGCAGGATGCTATCTAAAAATTACTGGGTTTGAATAAAAAAATTCTACCTTTTAAGTTCTATGAAATTCAATATATTTCTCAAAGATCAGTCTCACTAACACGTGTTTTGGAGCAATATGTGTGGATGTAGCAGGTTCTTTAATGTTTAGAGCAGTTTAACATAATACTCAAAAATAATAATTAGAAATACAGAGTGTTGAGTTTTGTAAATAGATTCTAAAAAGGCTGTGTGTGCATGCTGCTAAAACAATGACATTCACAACTTATTTATTTATTTTATTTATTTATTTTGTTATTCTTATATGCCGCCCAACTCCCGAAGGACTCAGGGCGGCGTACAACAAGGAGAAATACAAGAATAATCAAAAATTACATAGAATTTAAAAAACAAATACAAAATTTAAAGCAGTTATTTAAAACAACAACATCCATTCAGCACATACATACTTGGGGGGGTAGGCTCAGGTGGAATTAGATTCTTGATTAGATTCTTAACTTACTTGGAAGTCAGACCCTATTTTATTCAATGTGACCCTTGAATCAGTATATTTACATATAACCACACTGAGCAGCCTTATATCCTATAGTTTTGATTGCTTTTTTGTTGGATTTTGAGAAAGATAAACCATTTTTCCTAAACTAGCTGAGCCAAAAAAATGTTCACTTATTGTTTTATTGAAATGTTTGGCGTGTTATTTTCCCATTATATTCTCTGATAGATTGGGACTTTCACGAGGAAAGAAGTTGTTTGTTTTATTTTAAAAGAAAACAGTCCGAAGCTGGATAAAATAGGAAAAGGTTAAAAAAAATAAAGTACCCATTAAAATGATGCATACATGAAGATTTTTATTTCCATCAGAAGTGTTTCTAGGAACTTTTACATTTATTAGAAATGTCTACAATGTGGTAGACCATAGAAACTTGGTGTAAATCTAATTCACATATGATTGCATATGGTTGTTGACTTTGATTTTTTTAATTGCTTTTTTTTGTCAGTTACTATTGTGGTATCCCATCTGTGATGATTACTTCTGCACATGTCAAAACACCTCTGAAATTAACAGAGCTCTAGCCTTACATAACATTTTTAAAAAAGTATTGCAAGAGTTTAAACATGTTCATCTTGGAGTGAGTTCTTTGGAGAAATGTAGCAATGTAAATCTAATAACCAAAACAAGGATGCAATTCTTGCAATTGCACTTCAGAGCAATTCTTTAATCTGCATCAATTTAATTAATAATTTCAGTACCAACTAATGTTTTTTGTTATATTCTCATTTTTATGCACATCCATAATACTTGTTTGTACTATTAGTAGCTTGTTTTTCAACTGTTCAAACACTGACAGTCTACATTTACTTTATTTTTTGGACCTTAATGTGCATAATTTTAAAAATCTTAATATTTGTGGCTCTTACATTCAGTTCTCAAATATTTGTTGCCATTAGGCATCAAAGTTAAAAAGAGCCTTTCTGATATGCTTCAACACTGGAGATTTTTAAGAAGAGATTGGACAACCATTTGTCTAAACTGGTATAGAGTTTCCTGCTTGAACAAGGGGTTGGACTGGATGACCTCCAAGGTCCCTTCCAACGCTCTGTTATTCTGATTTTAGCTTGTACAAGTGATGTTGCTGGTGATGTTACTTTTAAATCCTGTACTTAAGAATAATAGTATCATGCAGTCTTCATCTTTGTTCTATTATCAGCAAATAGTGGTTGCTTACTGATATTAAACCTGATCTACAAAGAAGACCGGTAATAGTTTGTGAATAATATTTTACAAAGAATGGCTTGAAAGCTCCACAGTCAGAACTTTAATTAGGAAAAACATGGATTTAAATTCAAATTTTCTAAGGAGAATAAAATGAATGAGGCGGAGTAAGGAAAAATGGTGATAAAACTGAGTCTAAACTGAGATTCCTAGAAGTTTTGGACTGTTTACATTGAGTAACAAAATAAGGAATTTTCACTGAAGAAGCCTGTATAAAATACAATACTGAATAATCTGGTTGTTCTGGTTTGGCAGGATTATTTAGAGGTCAGTGTTAAAAGGTGCTTATTAGCTTTGTATGTGAAAGTGTGCTTTACAAATTGCATGAGGTAACTTGTGATTGTAGCTTAATAAAGAGAGGACCTGAAACCCGTACTTGGAACTCCAACTTTGTTTACTTATCCTTTGCATTATACAAAAGATAGTTGCTATCCTTTGTTTTTTTAAGTCAAGAAGCAATAATTGTCCCGTTTACATATGTAAAAGTCTCTTCAGGTTTTATTTGGTAACACCATAGTAAGCATCTAACAGAGAGCTAGTTTGGTGAAATAGCTGGACTAGAAACCAGGAGATTATGAGTTCTAATCCTCCCTTAGGCATGAAAGCTGGCTGGGTGACTTTGGTCAGTCATTCTATGTTGGCTAACCCCACCCTACCCCATAGGGTTGGCGTTGTGACAATAGGAGGTTGGGAATATTATGTATGCCACTTTGAATTATACAACAGAAAAGCAGGGTACAAATCTAATAACAACAGACAACTATAGACTGTTGTGGAGATAGTGTTAATTTCAGATTATGAAGGGAATATTATCCTTTGATTTGTGCTAAGAAAAGTTAAGAAATGCTTGCTTCTGGTGTCAGGACTGAAATGGCCTTGACAGTTGGGTAGGCCAGGTGATTGTTATAGAAAACAAATGCTTTTCCAGGTGATTATACCCAGCTTCTTAAGGCGGTGTTTCCCAACCTTGGCAAGTTGAAGATGTCTGGACTTCAACTCCCAGAATTCCCCAGCCAGCATTCGCTGGCTGGGGAATTCTGGGAGTTGAAGTCCAGACATCTTCAACTTGCCAAGGTTGGGAAACACTATCTTAAGGTAATTCAAATCAAAGTTTGCCCTCTTGGTAGTTTTCTAGGGAATGGTTTCAAGTTAATTGTTGTAGATGCAATCTGAAGTCATATGTGTGTCCCAGAGCGGAAAAAGAATGAGTAGCTCCCACATCTTAGACTAGAGCCTTATTTTCAATGAACTAATCCCTTGTACTTCTGAGTGTTACCCTTCAAGCTTTACGCTCTGTATACAAGAGGGTGCCACCACAAATCTAAGGCAAACAAGACTCAGCATCATGTTCCATGTTGTGAACCAGAGCACTTATGGCTGATGCCTACAAATTGACCATATCTGTTCCAGTATAATGTTGGATCTGGATCTATCATGCTTTCCCCCAAAGACATTTTTTGAAAGGACAGCATTGGGACCACTTTTTTTGCTCAACTAAACAAAATATCACTTTTAAACTTTTATATGGAAAGTTAGTGCTGGTTACTGAGCACAAGACTTCAGCAATTTACTTTAGAATAATGCTCATTAGATTTTGATGCAGTTTTGGACATCTGTTTTTCTGGTGTTGTATCCATATATTCAAATTTAATTATTATTTACATACGCAAAGAAGCATGTACTCTGGAGTAAACTTGAGCTGAAATTGGCATCAGAGGTTTGTGGTCTCAGTGCTACATTAAAATAAACTCTTACCTGTATTTTGAAAAACATAATAAAATCGTTAATAAAACATATGTAGTTCATCAGTTTTTGGCAACACTTGGACTTGTCCAAAGGTAGGCTCATAAACTGTTAAAGATTCTCTTGTCTTGTCCATTAATGAACTTTCCTCTATATAGTTCAGCTGTTAGCATCCATCAAGTTAAATGACCCTTGTAATGTTTTGGATTCTTTCTGTTTACTTAGACCTTGTTGTGATAGAGATTGAAAATGTGTGTCTAGGCTGTATAATTTGAGATGCAATTATGCCTCTGTGATTAAATAGAAGATACTTTTAAGCACAGAAAACGTGGTATTGGGGAAAATAATTTTAGCCTACCCTAGCTTTCTTCTTAAACTCTTTCCTACGTATTAGATGGCAATCAATAATTGCCATCCTATGAATTCTGTCCAACAGATTTATGCAACACCAGTTAAATCCAGGATTATCATACCAATGTGTGAAGTGACTCTTAGTCCATCATTATTAATAATACACAATTTGTATTTGTAATATATTCTAGAGTGATGTTGAGCATCGTATTTCTGCAATATGTCAGTTAATACTACTAAATTGTTTTAGATGTAATTGGTTAGAATCTTCACATTACATGATTAATTTTATGCTGTCCTGTTTGAATAGTGTAGTGTGTAGAACTGGATTGTCTTGCACCAATACAGGTTTTATATCTGATAAAACAATACTAGTGTTGAATTTCCTCTCCTCCCATCGCTCGAAGTTTTATTAATATTGTGTAACAAGGTTGGTGCATTCCAACTAATGCTTCTGAACAAAAGAAAACCAGCTTGATATGTTGCCATCCTAAAGTAATGATTCAGGATTGTGTTAAAATCAGTTAAAATAGTAGGAAACAGTTGCACCTTTTGCTTTATTTTACAGGAAGTGGAAATATTAATTTCTTCATAAAAGGCACACTTTTTAAAAACGATAAATAACAAAGGGAGAGGAATTTCTTTCAGCCTTTAGAAGACTTGCTGTTTTAAAGACTACTGCCCAGTGCTTTATTTCATCAGAATAGTGGATAACTGCTTACAACAAGGATTCCCAGATTTTTGGTTTTCTGTTATTTGTGAGATGGACAAATGAATTGGAGAATATCCGGTTAGGGTGAACTGGAATAGCCTAACGTCTGGTATGTTATGAACATAGCTACATGACTGCCAGACGTGAAAGAAGAAAGGAGAAATAAAAATACCAAGGCCAGTTTTATCATACTCTTGTTCATTTTCCTTGCTCAGATCTGGGTATTACTGCAGTATAATTAGAATTGGTCTCATGAACCCTGTGGTATTCCTTTTTATTGTGTGCCTTGTTGAATAAATACCATGTTTGGCTCATTAGGGTGGGACTTATTTATTTATTTATTTATTCATCAAGTTTACATGGCTGCCTATTTCATTAAAAAGTAATTCTGGGTGGTGTGTAACAAAACTGTAAAGCAGTTAACATATAAACATGATTATTATTTTTTTTAAGCACAAAGGCTAAAGGAGGACAGCATATGATAACAACAACGGAGCTAACTCATTACCTCATAGGTCTCCTACGACCCCCCCGCTTGATGGTATAATCAGGTTTTAGGGATTTCCAAAAAATCAACAAAGATGGAATCAATCTCACTTCAGAATGGTTCATGAAATGGGTACCATGGCAGAGAAGGCCCACCTTCGGGGACTTCCCAAGTCCCTAATAGATGGGACCTGCTTCTTCTGCTTGATCTGATGGGATGGGTAGAGTAATCTGGAAGAGTTTATTCCTCAAATAACTCAGCCCCATGTCATAGATGGCTTGAAGTTCAAAACCCAACCTTCTACTCAGAAGAGTGCAGAAATTGACTCTTTCTTCCTTGTTGAACAAACAAAAACTCTGTAGTGTTCTTGAATATTGATTTTGTGCCAGAAAGACAGGTCTCCTATTGCTTTTTAGCTGTTGCGGGCCATAAAACTATAAAACATGAGGAGACAAAAGTGAATTCCAGTACAACAGTATTCTGAATTCTCTGGAAAACTTTGATGATGGAAATACAGGTAATCCTTGATTTACAACCATTTGTTTAGTGACTGTTTGAAGCTACTAAAAGTGACTTCAAAAAAGTGGCTGTTTTTCATTCTTATGACTGTTGCGGCGTCTCCATGGTCATGTGATCAAAATTGGGACGCTTGGCAACTGGCTCATGTTTATGATGGTTGCAGTGTCCTGGAGTCATGTGATCACCTTTTGTGACCTTCTGGAAAGCAAAGTCAATGGGGAAGCCAGATTCACTTAACAATTATGTTATTAATTAAAGAACTGCAGCGCTTCATTTAACAACTGTGGCAAAGAAATGGGACAAAATTCTCTTTAACAATTGTCTCACTTAGCAGCAGAAGTTTTGGCCTCAATTGTGGTCAGAAGTCAAGGACTACTGTAATACTGATTGACCACGTTTTCATAATTCTTCGACTTCAAAGTACACAGCCCTCAGACAGTGTAGGCAAAGGTTTGCTGAACTGATAGGTCAGGTATGCTAACATCAAATGTGGTAATGCCATGTCCACAAAAAATGCGCGAATTAACATAACTGCAATACCATAGTGCAGTTGTCATTTGTGTAGCGTAATCTCTCTGCTGTCCTCGTGTGGACTTTACAGCTTGTTTGCCCTCTGTAGGTCATTCATATGTTTCCTCTCCCTGGGTTCAGATTCCTTTGGCTTGTATTGATTTCAAGTTGTATTGTACATAACACAACACTGGCATAATGAAGTGCGTTCGCTTATGGCATTATGCTGATGTTAGCATGCATAACAAAATCTGCTTCATTATGGGATTGGGAGGGACAAAGCGCAAGTAATTTATTTTGCCTATCCCAAGTGAGGGGGGGGGGAGAAAAGCTTTTTTTTAAAGAGAAGGGTGGAAACCCTGTTTTACTTCCAGCATTTCCTGAAAAGAGACAGACACATTTCTTCCTATAGCACAGTGATGGCGAACCTTTTTTCCCTCGGGTGCCGAAATAGTGTGCGTGCATGCTATCGCGCGTGCCCACACCCATAATTTAAAGCCCCCCACTCACCCCCCCCCCTGCGCATGCATGCATGACCCCCCCACTCCCCCATTTCCCGACTTCCAGTGGGCCGGTAGGCCTGTTTTTTTATGCCTTCCCCAGGCTCCAGAGGCTTTCTTGGAGCTTGGAGAGGGCAAAAACACTCCCCCTCGCCACCCCGGAGGCCCTCCGGAGGCCAAAATCACCTTCCCAGAGCCTCCACGCAAGTCAAAAACCAGCTGGTGGGCACACACATGCGTGCTGGAGCTGAGCTAGGGCAACGGCTCGCGTGCCGGCAGATATGGCTCCGCGTGCCACCTGTGGCACCCGTGCCATAGGTTCACCATCACTGCTATAGCATAATGTGTGTTCTCCCAATTACAAAATTAAAACCCCATTTTTCCATGATTGCACAGGGAACATTATTTAAATGCTCCATTTGTTCTGTGAACATTTCTGAGATAGTTCCTTAGGTGAGATGGTATCTGTGGGCAGCTTCCATACTGCTTGCCAGGCTCCCTAGATTATAGTGGTGCTTAAAAGTTTGTGAAGCCTTTTGAATATTCAGTCAGGTAAAGGTAAACGTTCCCCTGCACATGCGTGCTAGTCATTTCCGGCTCTAGGGGCGGTGCTCATCTCCGTTTCTAAGCCGAAGAGCCAGCGCTGTCCGAAGACATCTCTCTGGTCATGTGGCCAGCATGACTCAACACCGAAGGCGCACGGAGCGCTATTACCTTCCCACCAAAGTGGTCCCTATTTTTCTACTTGCATTTTTATGTGCTTTCGAACTGCTAGGTTGGCAGAAACTGGGACAAGTAACGGGAGCTCACTCCATTACGCGGTGCTAGGGATTTGAACCGCTGAACTGCCGACCTTCTGATCGACATGCTCAGCATCTTAGCCACGTGAGCTAAAATGTGATCTGTTCTTCACATACCGGTACATTGTAAAACTAGATAGAGCACTGAATGAAACAAACAAGTAAAAAAAAACCCCATTCTATTTGTTCATTTGTATGGAGAACAGATCAAGTTTTTGGCCTTATTTGTGAAGAAATACTGAAAATTCAAAAGGGTTTACAAACTGTTAAGCACCACTGTACCGAATTATATAAAAAGATATTGATTAGAAAAGAAAAGAGCACAGAACATTACCTTCTAGAATAGGGATTTTCAAATTTTTAGACCACGGAACCTGTTAGATTAAAAAAACAAAAGCATTGGATCATGAGGCAAAGTTGTAATGATGGAAAATTGGCTTGGTTTAAATGGTGTGTTTTTGCTATTAAAACCATAAACCTCATTAAGTTCTAGCATAATTCTTATTTACAAGAATGTCTCGGGGGCCCCACATCCATCCTGCATGAATTTTTAAAATATAAAAATAACGAGTATCTTCACCTGAAGATACTAATTCATTTGGGGGGGGGGGGAGAGATAGAGAAGCTACATAGTCAGAGCACATCATACACTAAGGTGGATAATTCTTACTAGGTGGCCATCCGGAAATGGATTTCTGTGACTGGGCATTTTTATTAGACAGCATTGTGTGATTTTGTAAGTAACTACCGTGTTTCCCCAAAATAAGACCCTGTCTTATATTTTTTTGAACCCTGAAATAAGCCCTTGGCCTTACTGCCATGCACTCAAAAGCCCGATTGGGCTTATTATCAGGGGATGTTTTATTTTGGGAGAAACAGGGTATTTACATTCTCATCTATTGAGAATGTTGTAGACACTCTCAGTCTCAAACAGAGCTTAAATGTTTCTTATTATTGCCCTATTTTGCTTGACTTATAGTTTTCTTCCAAAAGTAACATGGACACAGCCTAATGTTTCTTTGTCTCATCAGTGTTCTGTAATATAGGTATTCTTTGCTTAACAACCGAAGTTACAATGGACTAAAAAAGAGCTACTTACATAAAGTGACTAGATTTTTTTTTTTTTAAGCGGGACACCATTGACGGGGGGCGGGGCCGCCTGGACGCCGCCATTTGAGTTTTGCCCTCTGCGCATGCGCAGAACGCTGCGCATGCGCAGAGGGCAAAAGAACGCTAATGTCGGCGTCCAGGTGGGTGGGTGGGAGGCGGGAGGCCTTTCCTCGCCTCCCGCCTCCCCTTCGGGAGCCGGCAGTGGCTTGGGCTGGCTGGCTGGCTGGCTGGCTGGCTGGCTGGCTAGATGCGGAGTCTCATGGTCCAGGAGGTTTCCGGTTCTCCTGTGCCTTCCTCGTTCCTCACTTGCGGTGGTTTCGAGTCGGGCCTGGCGCGGCCCCCTGGCCCTTGGAGCGCATCAGCGGAACAACCGAGCGCTCCAGGGTTCTAGGATGCCCGATTGCTGGGGCCGCCGCGCCCGCATCCTCTCCCTCGTTTTCTTGGCCGGAGACGAAAGAGGCGGCGTGGCCAGATGAAGAATGAGCGAGCGAGGGAAGGAAGGAGGGAATCGTACGGCTCCGCCCGGACGCACCAGCCGGCCACCCTACCTCCATCGGGGCTGCAGCAACCCCAGGACCTCCCTCTCCAGGCGCGGCTTCCGGATCCGGACTACTCGCTTCGTTCTCTGGAGAGGCTGCATGCGCGCTTGTGTGTGTATGTGTTCGTGAGCACTCCAGCAGCCCAGCGCTGGCGGAGGGGGAGCAGGAGAGCCAAGACTCGTAAGGTGACCAGACGTCCCGCTGTTTCGGCATTCTTTCCAAACAAGCGTGACTTTTTGGAAAGAATGCGGGACGCGGGACACACGCTTGAAAAGCGTGTCTGTCCCGCCAAAAGCGGGACGTCTGGTCACCTTATACTTACGGCCCACCCACAAAGTTACATCTGCCCCCCCCCCTGCATACACCATGGTCATGTTATCTCATTTCACATGCTTGGCAACAAATTCGTATTCCTGACCAAAGCTTTCCGCAATCATGTAACTATGATTTATGACCATTTTGGCTGCTTTTTGGCAGAAAATGGTAGCATTGAATTACTTTACGGCCATCGGAAAAACAGTTGTAAAATTGAATCAGATTGATTTATGACCAGAATTCCAGAGTCAATTGTGGTCTTAAGTCAAGAACCACTTCTAAGCTGAAGGCGCATTTTGAAAATCCTAGTGTAATTATTCATTGTGCAGAGATTGTTATGAGGTACTGATATTATGTAGTCAGTAGACATCTCCATCCTCAAGTAGTAGAGATTTTTCACATAAAGCCACAGGATTTCAACAGAGTAAAATCAGAATGAGCAACAAGCAACTCCTAAACTACATGATTCTTATAAGTGCTGCTTTTATGTGGCTTTCAGATATTACATCACTTAAGTTTTATACTCCTGGTCTAATATGGAGACATGACTCCTGGGAGTTGGGCGGCATACAAATATAAATAAATAAATAAATAAACAAAATAAATCATGTTCAGTTGATTTTCTGCAGAGGACTGGCCCGCGGTGCCTCTGCCAGCGAAAACAGAGCTCGGGAGGGCCCAGTTGCAGGAAGATCCCCCCCCAGCTCCGCCCGGGGCACCACAGTGATGTCAAGCTGGCCATGCCACCCGGCCCCTCGAGGTCAAACACAACCCTGATGCAGCCCTCAATGAAATTGAGTTTTTTACCCCTGTCAAGAACTGGAAAGTGACCATTCCAGTTCTTGATTTTCAACAAATGAGACGTCTGATGTGCCCTTGCATGAAATTTCAAGTTTCTTCAACCTTATGAAATCTTACAAAGTAGATGACAAATACTGTATATTGCACTTCTTCATTTTGGTTAATAACTGTTGCAAGACTGTTTTTGTGTGAGCTAGTAAATTTGTGCTTGACTGTATTTTGAAATCCTAATTAACCTTCTAGAAGCAGACAACTGTGATTTTTGCATGTATTATGACAAAAGCATATACCGTATTTTTCGGAGTATAAGACGCACCTTTTTCCTCCCTAAAAGTGGCTGAAAATTTGGGTGCGTCTTATACTTCGAATGTAGCTTTTTTTTCCAGCCCTAACTAGGTGCTAACAGATCTTCCCAGCTCTTACCTTGCAGGCTTTTTCATTGTTACTCTCTCCAAAGAATGTTTTTCCAGCCCTAAGTCTTTGCAGAATTTTTTTTCATTGCTCTACTTGCTCCGAATAAGTTTTTTTCTAGCCCTAACAGGTGCTAACTATCTTCCCAGCTCTTACTGGCTTGCATGCTCTTTCATTGTTACTCTCTCAGAAGAAGGTTTTTTTAAGTCCTAACCAGGGGATAAAATAATGTGCTGAAGCTGACCAGACTAAGGATGCTAGCCAGATGAATAACTGGTAGGCAGATTGTTTTCTCCTATTTTCCTCCCAAAAAACTAAGGTGCGTCTTATACTCCGAAAAATACAGTAATTAGAGATATCTACAGCTGAACAAATAAGATTTGGATAAAGCTGTAATAAAATTCAGTCTATGGGTTTAATGGGCTGTAATACAGTATTGCTGAAGTCTGTTTGACTTTTGCAGTATTTGATCAAGACATTTTTCCGTATCATCTGGCCTTGGAATTTTATTTAACATTTAAGAGAGCCCCTTGGCCCAATCCATGATGTTACATACAGTAACATCATTGTCTCTCAAAAATTTCAAACAGAATAAAAGGTATGTTGGCTTTATTAGTATTTATTTATTAGTTGCATTTATATGCCGCCCACTCCACAGAGACTCTACAAATTCCTTCTCAACTTTATAGTTGTTGAGAAGGAAAAATGTGTATAATTAATTTATCTACCTAATCCAGTTAGGTAGATTTTAGCATATCCTGTATCAAGGTAATTATTATGGAAGCATCAACAGAACAAGGACAATGTTCTGTAAAATCTAGAAGATTTTGGCCTGCCAAAGTAGCAAGAATGATCCTTTCACAGCTATGTTTGTTACTGCAACTATGCCATATTGAAAATCTTATCGATAAAAATTTGGGCCAAGTATAAATTCTTCCAGATTGATGTACACTATAAATAATCTGGACTTTGCAAAATTACACATACTCAATGGTTGTAGTATTGTGACATGGAGCTAGGCCTTAATTTTTATATGAAAACATATTTTAATGTTTTATCAGTATAGAAAACATGTCATTTTGAATGTGTTTATATCTGTTTGTAGAAAACTACACAATCTAAACGAATTCCAAAATACAAGATTCCAAGATACAATCCAGTCTTTACATACTCCCTTTTTCGTATTTTGTTGCGGACTTTGAAATTTCTGATTCTTCATTCTGTAAATAACTGATGTTTTCTGCAAGACTTAAATTTGGCTTTCGTTCACCTTTTGCTATCTCTTGTTGACTAAATCCAGTTGATAGAGGGTATATTGAACTGTGGTTTTGTGTCGCAAAGGGTGAGAAGCCTTCTGCTGAAATCCGCAACTGTCTGTAGTCTGAAGAGGATGTAATAACTTTTAGTACAAAGTAGGCTAGCCTTTAACCCTGTCCCTTCAGGGGATTAAATCAGTCAATCCTAAAGGAAATGAACCCTGACTGTCCTCTGGAAGGGCAGATACTGAAGCTGAAGCTCAAATACTTTACCACCAAATGAAAAGAAAGGACTTGTTAGAAAAGACTCTGAGGTTGGGAAAGGTTGAAGGCTAAAGGAAAAGGGGACAATAGAGGATGAGGTGTCATTGACATAGTGGATATGAGTTTGGGCAGATTCAGTGAGACAGTGGAGGACGGGCGGGGAGTTGGTGTGCTATGGTCCATGGGATTGCGAAGAGTTGGACACAAATCTCACCGGTTCAAGGTTGACTCAGCCTTCCATCCTTCCGAGATAGGTAAAATGAGGACCCAGATTGTTGGGGGCAATATAAATATACATTGCTACAATATAAATATAAATATACATTGCTTACTAAACCGCTTAGAGCAGTGGTTCCCAACCTGGGGGTCGGGACCCCTTTGGGGGTCGAATGACCATTTCCCAGGGGTCGCCCCGGCATCCTCAGCTCCCCCCCCACTGCCACAAGCCTGGCCATATCAACTCAACTCGCCCGAGCCCTCTGATTGGTCAGGAGAGGTGCCATTCAGTGAGATGCGTTTGTGACGCCTGGCGGCCGAGCTTTGGCAGCATCAGCTAAGGGGCCAGCTTTGCTCTCAATTCTGGGAGTTTAAGTCCAGGCACCTTAAAAGTTGCTGAGATTGAGAAATATTGCTGTACACTTGTTGGTTATCAAGTCTAAATACAGAAGTAGACTTGTTGTGGAAGATGATATTCCTTGTGCTCTTGCAAAGACTGGCCCGAGAATTTCTGATCTGGCATAATTACATATTGTTTTTGTGATTAATCGCTATGCTTTAATTATATTCAATTTGTAACAATGAAAATACATCCTGCATATTAGATATTTACATTATGATTCGTAACAGTAGCAAAATTACAGTTATGAAGTAGCAACGAAAATAATTTTATGGTTGGGGGTCACCACAACATGAGGAACTATATTAAGGGGTCGCAGCATTAGAAAGGTTGGGAACCACTGGCTTAGAGAGTGCTTGCACTGTGAGGCGGTATATAAATCTCACAAATAAATAAATAAATAAACTTAGTGACTGAATTTTTATGTTAAATTTATATTTACCGACAAAGGGAGACTATATTAGAGTTTGTTGCAGAAAAATCAATTTCCAGAAGCACACACACAGATGACTGATTCAGCTGGATTCATTAACTTCTTTATAAACATAGTAACAGATGAATTTACAATACCATTAGCAGAGTTCTTCTTCAATGTAGTTACAAGTAAACCCAAGCAGGAGAGTTAGTTTCATTTCAGCAGCAGACAAGCACAGAGAGTACAGAGTGGAGAGTGGACAGAGAGCAGAGTGGACTGAACCACACCCAGCCTTAAGCTTAAGCTTTCAGTTTCGATTCTCTGCACAGACTCAGAAGTGGTTAGCTCTCATTGGCTGACTTAGTTGCTATGCCTATTCATTGGCTGACCTTGTTACCATTGGCTCTCCCAGTCATGAATATCTTAACAGACTAGTATAGATCGATTTCAAGTTATTTAGCTCTCGTCAGCTAGCCATACCCTTCTGGGATTCAAACCCCTTTATTTCTTTGTCAGTAAATTTAAATTTAACACAAAAATAGTTTGCCGCGAAAGCGACTGCCTGTAAAGGCTCCTGGATTGGGGCTGAAAGGCAAAAGCGGAAGCAGTATGCTCCATCCCATAATTGGGTAGACCAGGTTGCCCTGATAAAAAACAGTGACTGAACAAATTCAGGAGATTCTTGGGTGATCATACTGTATATACTCTCTCTAAATGGGAATTTAAAACCAAAGGTGCAAGTTTTTATTTATTTAATCAAATTTATATGTCTGCCCATCTCACCAGAAGTGACTCCAGACAGTGAACAGTGACAACAACAAAAAGCTATACAATACTAAACATGAAACACAGTCATTAAAAGAGTTGGAAAATGTTTTTATTTTTCGATTCGGTGCAAAAAGTGGGAAAACTGGATGCCTTGAAATTATTCACAAACTTTGGACTTTTGCCCATAAGAGAAGATTAAGACTAATTTGTTGCCCTAGGACCGTGACGGCGAACCTATGTCACATGTGCCACAGGAGCCATATCTGAGGGCACGCGAGGCATTACCCTATATCAGCCCTGGCCAGCTGCTTTTCAGCCTTCCGGAGGGTGGGGGGAGGCATTTTCGCCCTCCCCAGGCTTCAGGAAAGCCTCTGGAGCCTGTGGATGGCGAAAAATGGACCCAATATGCCTACCGGAAGTTCAGAAAAGAGGGTGAAAAACGGCCCCACGGGCCTACCAGAAGTTTGTTTCCGAACTTCTGGTAGGCCCGTTGGGCCCGTTTTTACCATCCAGAGGCTCCGGAGGCTTTCCTGAAGCCTGGGGAGGGCGAAAAACAGCTCAGCGGGCCTACCGGAAGTACGGAGGCTTCAGTTAGGCCTGCGCGCATGTGCGGGGAGGGTGCGCAGATATGCAGGGGGTGGGCATTGCATTGCGGGGGTGGGCATGCACGTGCACGCTATTGCGCATGCGCGTACCCTTTTGGCACCTGAACAAAAAAAGGTTCGCCATCACTGCTCTAGGATACCTTGCTGCTTTTTTTTACTCAATTCTGATTTAAGTGCTACCTTATACCCATTCTCCTATTTCAGCTGGCATTGTGAGCATGGTGTCATTGGAAACCCTGCATTTTCCCCATTTATATAACAACTGCATACTAGTGTGGCTGCAATGTGCCATTCTGCTGCATGTGGCATAGAGATTAGTGGGAATCAGAACCTTTTCAACTGGGAGATCATAGGAATATATAAAATAAACTGCCTTTTATTCAGTGTGGTATGCCTCCTGGTGAATGCACATAAAATTGCAATTGGAGTTTTATATATCCTGTGGGATGTGTGATCATGGATTGGTGGTTTTTTGGCCGCCTAGATATAACACTGACTTTAAGTTACTGTACTTTGGCACTAATTATATACAGTTATTATGTAAGTGGAATGTACAATACTAATGCAAAAATATTTTGATAAAGAGGCAGATATTTCCATGTGATTGAATGTGAAGTTGTTGCTGCATCCCCCTACAACCCCCCTGTATTGGGGGTGTCAAAAATATAAGAACAGGAACTATTTTGGGACTGTTGTTTCCTAATGGACAGAGATTAGGAAAGAGATCACAGAAGTGTGGCTGTCTTGTTCCTTTCCTTTCTTTTTCCTTTTTAATCATGCTTCAGTAATTTAACAAAAATCAAACAGAATAATTGGTATATTGTTGCTGTGTCAATATTTGCAGAAAGTTAGAAAGTTAGCTTTGTGATAAATGTTATTTTATATTTGCATTGATTATTTAAACAAAAGAAGATTTAATTGAACAAATGTAGTACTCCTTGAGCCCTGGCATCTTTAAAAGTTGAATAATGAATGGGCTATATTCCAAAATAGACATACTGTAGATGTCTATTCTAGATGCTTTCTTGCCTGTAGCATCAAGCAAGTATCTTCTCTATGGCCAAATTCCATTAGGTTGTTGTTATTGTTAATTTCAAGATTCAAACAATTATTACCAAAAAGAAGTTATCATAATGCTCATGGGCACTTGTTTTTTCAAACAGTAAATCCAATATTTACAGTATTTGTATTTTGGTTGTTGATTGTCATGGCATTATATTTTAATATAATAAAAGAAAAGGAGAGATTTCTTTTTCAAGGAGTCTCTGGGAAGGAACCTTTAATCAAAGTTTAGAAAAGGGAATTCTGATTTGCTGATATTGTTGCTGAAAATATGGTGGCAAAAAGCAAGTTGTCACAGTAATATAAAAAGAAAAAAGAAAAGAAAAAACCCGTTCAGGCAGGCATCTGAAGGAGATAAAATAGGGTACCTTGAGGTCAAGAGAATTATTTTTGGCTGAACATATACTCTGAATTACTTTATAAACAATTAAACGAGTCTCTGTACCAAATCTGCATGTCATAGGCAGATTCAATATGCACAGTTAACTATTTGACTTGGCTGATAACACTGTTGTTGCTGTTAAAAGATGGAATAGGCTTTCCAGATATGTATTTGAAATTCCATAATTTCCAGTCCTTTGGAAGCCCATCATTAGAGCAATAGCACTTAGACTTATATACCGCTTCATAGTGCTTTACAGCCCTCTCTAAGCGTTTTACAGAGTTCAGCATATTGCCCCCAACAATCTGGGTCCTCATTTTACCCACCTCAGAAGGATGGAAGGCTGAGTCAACCTTGAGCCGGTGAGATTTGAACAGCTGAACTGCTGAACTGCAGTGCTACACTTTAACCACTGCACCACCTTACTCCTAGAGTAAGGGTCTCCAACCGTTCTGGCTTGGCGGACAAGCGGGGGCAATGGTGGTGGGAGAGGAGAGGGGATGGTTACGTACGCACACGCCCCAATGGCCCAGTTCTGGACGGGCTGCAGCCTGGCACCGAGCTGCAGCCTGGGGGTTGGGGACCCCTGATCTAGAGAATACTTGGTTGGGGAAATTTGGTCTAGGCCAGGGGTCCCCAAACCCCGGTCTATGGACTGGCACCGGTCCGCAGCATGCCAGAAACGCGTCCGCACAAACAAGCAAAGTCCCAGCCACAGGATGCAGGTAGCACATGAAACCCCGCCATCTCCGGTCCACGGAAAAACCTCTCTCCATGGAACCAATCCCTGGTGCCTAAAAGGTTGGGGGCTGCTGGTCTGGGCCATTTTAGTAACTATATATTTTGGCAATAATTTGGCGGTCTAATAAAGGCCTTCTAACTATTACATTTAATATCTAAAAGTATTGTTTAAAGCGTTCCTGCAGTAACCTTTATTTCCTTCCTTCCTCTAGCATTCCCATGGTTTGGCATGGACATTGGTGGGACCCTTGTTAAACTGGTATACTTTGAACCAAAAGACATTACCGCTGAAGAAGAGCAGGAAGAAGTGGAAAACCTCAAAAGCATCAGGAAGTATCTGACTTCCAACACAGCCTACGGTAAAACAGGGATCCGAGATGTCCACCTGGAACTGAAAAACTTGACTATGTGCGGACGTAAAGGGAATCTCCATTTCATCCGTTTCCCAAGCTGTGCTATGCACAGGTTCATACAGATGGGCAGCGAAAAGAACTTTTCAAGCTTGCATACCACGCTTTGTGCCACTGGAGGCGGAGCCTTCAAGTTTGAGGAAGATTTCCGAATGGTAGGTGAATTTACATTCTGTCTTCGTTTCAGGAGCGTTCCTACTAGCCCTGTGGTAAAACTGCCAGATCAAATTCAGGGAAGTCCTCTTTATTTTTTAATCTCATCAAACTCACTTTTTAGCTTAAATTCATTCATTAAGAGGAACATTTTACTGCATTCTCTAGTGTTTGGCATTGATACTGTAAGTTAGGTACCGTATTTAAAAGTGGCTGAAAATTTGGGTGCGTCTTATACTTCGAATGTAGCTTTTTTTCCCCAGCCCTAACTAGGTGCTAACAGATCTTCCCAGCTCTTACCTTGCAGGCTTTTTCATTGTTACTCTCTCCAAAGAAAGTTTTTCCAGCCCTAAGTCTTTGCAGGGTTTTTTTTCATTGCTCTACTTGCTCCAAATAAGTTTTTTCCTAGCCCTAACCAGGTGCTAAGGATCTTCCCAGCTCTTACTGGCTTGCAGGCGCTTTCATTGTTACTCTCTCAGAAGAAGGTTTTTTAAAGTCCTAACCAGGGGATAAAATAATGTGCCGAAGCTGACCAGACTAAGGATGCTAGCCAGATGAATACCTGGTAGGCAGATTTTCCCCCCTATTTTCCTCCCCCAAAACTAAGGTGCGTCTTATACTCCGAAAAATACGGTATATTTGGCCCAGACTTCACACATTTAGTTGGCAGTAGGGCAGAAGGGTGCTATTTTGTCATGTCAGCATTTGTGCTATACTGAGACTTTTAAAAATTATTATTTGCATTGGAATTGTGGTAAACTTTGTCCCACTAAACTCTACGGCTATCCATCTTGCAAAAGTGCTGTTTTATAGCAGGCTAAACCTCTTTGTTTGCATCCCTTAAAGCAAAATTGGGAAACCTGTCATATGAATGGTAGGCTGTTTCCGGTTTGCTGATTCAGAAGTCACTTGGGTGAGCTTACAAACCTGAGCTACATTTTAAGAGTGGAGGTTTTTGTTTTAATTATTTATTTTACTTTTGGTTAGGTGGCTATGTTTTTTCCCCCAGAAACCGAGTCTTATTAACTTGTGTTAAATAATTTGTCATGTCTATACAGGTAGTCCTGGACTTACCGCCACAATGGAGGCCAACATTTCTGTTGTTAGTGAGATATTTGTTAAGTGAGTTTTGCCCCATTTTACGACCTTTCTTGCCACGGTTCTTTCCCCCCCCCCCCACCAAACTTACGCAAACATCCATACATATACCATATTATCAAAACAACCATAATTATATACTTCTATCCAAAATATCATAAACATATATCCTTAATTTGCTCCTTTTATACTTTTATCTCCAGTCTGCTTTCCTTCTATATTTCATACTACTCCCTTCCCTCTATCTCCCTCTCCCCCCTCTCCCTTCTTTCTCCCTCTCTCCCTCTTTCCTACTTTCCTCCTCTCTCTTTACCCCTTCCTATCTACTTCCTCTTCCTCCCTCTTATCCTTCCCTGAGTACATCTGATCATAATCCATTTTATGGTTAGCAGACTAGCAATTCAGAAACCCTAACTTCATTCCAACATTGGAGCTATTTCTTAAACTTATATCTTTCTTTTCTTGCCACGGTTCTTAAGTGAATCACCACAGGTGATAAGTTAGTAATCCAGTAATTAAATGAATCTGGCTTCCCCAATGACTTTGCTTGTCAAAAGGTTGCAAATGTGATCACATGACCTCGGGACACAACAGCGGTCATAAGTATGAACCAGTTGCCAAGCATCTGAATTTTGTTCACGTGACCATGGGGATGCTACAAAGGTGGTAACTGTGAAAAATGGTCATAAATCACTTTTTTCAGTGCCGTTGTAACTTTGAATGGTCACTAAACGAGCTGTTGTAAGTCGCGGACTACCTGTACTCTCATTTTAGAGAGGAGGATAGCTTTTGCCACTTTCGCCTAAGAAAAAAGAATTCCTTTTGTGGTTGCAAGAGTAAATTATTGCTTGTAAGAAAAGCTATTGTACAGGTAGTCCTCGACTTACAACAGTTCATTTAGTGACTGTTCAAAGTTACAGTAGCACTGAAAAATGTGACTTATGACCGTTTTTCAGAGTTATGGCCTTTCCAGCATCCCCCATGATCATGTGATCAAAATTCAGATGCTTGGCAACTGGTTCATATTTACGACAAATGCAGTGTCCCCAAAGTCATGTGATCCCCTTTTGCGTCCTTGTGACAAGTAAAAATCAATGAGGAAACCAGATCCACTTAACAACCAAGTTAATAATTTATCAGCTGCAGTGATTCACTCAATAACTGTGGCAAGAATGGTCATAAAATGGGGCAAAACTCCTTTAACAAATGTTTCACTTAATAAGGACTACCTGTATTTGGATATTTCTTATATTGGTATTTCTTATACTGATTGTCCTCAACTTACAACCACAAATGAGCCAAAAATTTACTAGTAATATGACTAGTATATAACTATAGAATGTAACACAGGTAGTCTTCAACATACGGCCACAATTGAGCCCAAAATTTTACATTGCTAAGTGAGAAATTTGTTAAGCGTGTTAGCCCCATTTTACGACTTTTCTCGCCACAGTTGTTAAGTGAATCACTGCAGTTCTTAAATTAGTAAGACGGTTATTAAGTGAATCTGGCTTCCCCATTGGCTTTGCTTGTCAGAAGGTCGCAAAAAGGGGATCTCATGACTCCGGGACACTGCAACCGTCATAAATATGAGTCAGTCACCAAGCATCTGAATTTTTGATCATGTGACCATGGGGATGCTTCAATGGTGGTAAGTGTGAAAAACGGTCATAAGACAGACACTCTTTTCAGTGATGTAACTTTGAACGGTCACTAAGTGAAGTATTGTAAGTCCAGGACTGTCTGTGTTGGCTTTGCCTTTTCTGCCTTTTCATTATTGTCAGTGAGATTCCTTGAAACAGGGAATGAAAAGTTACAGTGAGAAATAAACAGTTGTGTGCCTTTTGTTGAGTATGCCAACCGCTTACACAGTATTCAGTGTGTTTCTCATACTGGCTGTTTGGCTTGAAGCATAAGGTGAGGCAAGGCAGGTAAGGTGAGACACGTATACAGTATATCTTTTGGGGTGGGGTGTAGCATGGGGAATAGGTAACCCAAGCACACACACACACTTCCTCCCCACATTGCTGGGTTTCATGCTTCAGGCATTCACAGGCAGCCTTGTTTGAAATGGAATCGCTTAAATCTATCAACACTTTTTTTTAGCCTTTATTAATCGTCTACGTAAGCCCTAGCCCCAAGGGTTTCAAATTGTACATAATTCATTACTGGTAACGGATAGAGCCCTCAGCACCAGGGATGGTAATAACAGATGTGTAACTGAAGCCACATACAGAGTTTTTTTTTTAAAAATCTTTTGCTGATTCAATTATGCGTCGTTTGTATTATGCTTGTAAGCTCTACAGGTAGTCCTCGACGTACGACCACAGTCAAGCCCAAAATTTCTGTTGTTAAGTGAGATATTTGTTAAATGAATTTTGCCCCCCCCCCTTTTACGAACTTTCTCGCCTCAGCTGTTAAGTGAATCACTGCAGTTGATAAGGTAATAAGTGAACTTACTAACAG
Organism: Diadophis punctatus similis; assembly: GCA_023053685.1. Taxonomy (NCBI): domain Eukaryota; kingdom Metazoa; phylum Chordata; class Lepidosauria; order Squamata; family Dipsadidae; genus Diadophis; species Diadophis punctatus. The sequence continues at coordinate 15,233,033 of JALIGW010000005.1, forward strand.
AAGACACAGAAGTATAGCCAGCCAGACAAACATTTTTAAAAACAGCTTCTACCCATGGGCTGTCAGACTCCTAAACACAATATAGCACCACAAATTTCACTGGTGCCAGTATAGTGTGTAATATGTATATACCATAATATAAGATCATACCCCTGAGTAATATACATGTTGCACCTAATATGTTGTACATATGGAAACGTATGACTAGTTTTTCCTCTAACTACTTGTATAAGGATTATACTTTATATTATTCACGTTGTCTTGTATGAACTGCACCAGTAGAAGCTAAACCAATTTCGTTGTATACATGATGTACAATGACAATAAAGGCCTTGACTTGACTTGACTTTGACTTGAACCTGGCTTCCCCATTGACTTTGCTTGTTAGAAGGTCGCAAAAGGGGATCACATGACCCCCCGGGACACAGCAACGGTCATAAATATGAATGAGTTGCCAAGCATCTGACTTTTGATCACATGAACATGGGGATGCTGTAAAAGCTCATAACTGAAAAACGGTCATAAGTTACTGTTTTCAGTGCTGCTGTAACTTTGAATGGTCACTAAATTAACTGTTGTAAATCAAGGACTACCTGTATAAGATGTAAGGCAGAGGTCTTCAAACTTGGCAACTTTAAGACTTGTGGACTTCAACTCCCAGAATTCTCCAGCCAGCATAGCTTAGCTGGCTGGAGAATTCTGGGAGTTGAAGTCCACAAGTCTTAAAGTTGCCAAGTTTGGGGACCCCTGATGTAAGGGGTAAGAAAAAAGCACAGGAATCTGAAAACAAACCAATTGTGCCTCTTGCTATTTTATTTATTGGTTTAAATAATTTTTGAAGTATAACCTTCATCTATTCATAATATTCCAATCAAGACTGGTTAAGTCCTTCTGCTGTTCAGTATAACTTGTATTTAGAAATGCCATGTTTCTATCACAGGCCATCAGGTAAATGGTTAAAAACTTGACTATATAACCCATTGACCAGATATTGAATTTAGCATATAAAAGAATTAGAAATCTTTTCAATTTTACAGCCCTTAAAAAATAATCAAAATTGGGGGGGGGGATGCTTTCATTTAATGAAATCACCCTGGAGGATTATAACATAGCTTCTTGAAATGTTGTTAGCTGTAGTATGTAGCTGTAGTTATGTTGAAAATAAATTGTTATGCAACAGCAAATTACAAAATTTGGTTAGGTTTTCACACTTAACAGACTGCTGATGTTAACAACAACTGCATGTTGCAACTGTGTGTTTCTAAGAATTAGAAATGATTTGAGGATTTTTCTATAATGTACACCTTTAAAAAAAATCTCATCACTGCTTCTTGCAAAACATGTTGTGTTAAGTTTTTTTGAAATGATTGATCAGAGTTAAAACTTGAAAAAGAGGAGTACAAGTAGTCCTTGACTTGGAACAATTCATTTAGTGACTGAAATTACAACACTGAAAACAGTGACTTATGACCATTTTTCACACTTATGACTGTTGCAGCATCCCCATGGTCATGTGATTTACATTCGGATGTTGGACAACTGACTCACATTTATGACGGTTGGAGTGTCCCGGAGTCACTTGATCCCCTTTTGCAACCTGACAAGCAAAGTCAATGGGGAAGCCAGATTCACTTAACAACCGTGTTACCAATTTTAAGAACTGCAGCGATTCACTAAACAAATGTGGCAAGAAAAGGCATAAAATGGCACAAAAGTCACTTCATAAAATTTCTCTGTGTTAGCAACATAAATTCTGGGCTCAATTGTGGTCGTAAGTCAAGGACTACCTGTATGATCCTTTTTTTCAAAACATCTTCAATTTTTTTGTTCTACTGTGACCTGAATAGTGAGACCTGGTCAAAAAACAATACCAAAGAAACCTTTTCTCCTAATTCTCAGAAAGATAACACATCCTGACCAGGTAAACACACACTTGTTGTCAGGCAGACAGCATACTTAACTTGACACTTCCTGTGTAAATAATTATTTAGTACTCGGGGTGTTGATCTATTGGGTAATTCAAATAGTACAAAGTCTTCAACCCTATTATGTTTTCAAGTTTCTGCGGATTTTTCTGCTGCCTCGACGAATGTTCATTTATTAACTTCTCTTCCAGATTGCTGACCTCCAGCTTCATAAGCTAGATGAGTTGGACTGCCTGATCCAAGGTCTTCTGTATGTGGATTCTGTCGGCTTCAACGGCCAGCCCGAATGCTATTATTTTGAAAACCCCTCAGCCCCTGAGCGGTGTCAGAAAAAGCCATACTGCCTTGATAACCCCTTTCCTATGTTGCTAGTTAACATAGGCTCTGGAGTCAGCATCTTAGCAGTGTATTCCAAAGACAACTATAAGAGAGTTACGGGGACCAGGTGAATATACTATCTTCCTAAAAGAATTTTTTCCTGATGAAAAGACTCTCAGCCCATTCCTGAGCTGGGAATTGGGATCCCACAACACAGCAGCTGAATCTAAGATTTACATTTTGGGTGTGGCTTTGGCACGATGGGCAACAATATTCATATCTATTATTTTTTATTTATTTTTTGAATTCGTGCTCAACCCATCTCACTAATACCACCACTCTGGGCAACTTATAGTAAAAGAAAGTGCAAAAAGAGAAAAAAAAACAATACATGGATTTTAAAGAAAAGGTACTTTTGTGGGATAGATGGAATAATCAACTATTTGGGTCAAGACCCCAGAACTGTTAGCTAATATAATTAAGCAAAGCCTTTAGAGAAATATTACCACACCAAAATTCCAAAAATCACTGAAATCAACAACTTGTTATACTTTCATACTCAGTCCCTGAAAAATATATTCTGTCCGAATTTCAAACTTGTTATCTTCTGTGTATTCCAAGTAGGATTACTTTATAAAACAAGTAAAAATAAGATTTTTAAAAATTAGAGAATGAGGTTGATAGGCAACAGAATCGAAACGGCTAGGAGCCAAATAATTTTATTTTAAATTATTTTTTATTCAAAACCTGTAAAATTATAAGTAGTATCAGTATTCAGACTAATCTAAAAGAAGAGATTCCATCAGACATAGTTGTCTAACTTCCCAACTTTAATGATGCTGTATACCCTTTTACCTGTTTATTGTAATCCTTCGTTGGAATAATAGTAAAAAAGAAATAGTCTTTTTTCATATGTAATCTTAAATCCAGATGGGTGATTTTAATTGTGTCTGCAGCCTCAAATTCAGTTTGCTGTTAGTTGTTATTAGCCTGTATCACACAAATTGAATGGACTGCATTGCTCTTTTCCTTTTTCCAAAGCTTTTCCCTTAGCATCCCAGTTTCTATTAGGATTTTTTTTTTTGCTTCTAAGATAGGCAGTACAATTAGAGGCTGCAAAATGGAAAAAAAAAGTATTGGGGACTGTATGCAGGACATGGGTGTGTATCTTTACTCTAAATCATGGTTTTAACTCTGCAGGAATTAGCAGTAAGCCATACAGTGGTACCTCAGTACTCATCGTTAATTGGTTCTGGGAGGCACGATGTTTGGTACTCATCGTTCCTCCAGGAACCAAAAACAAAAATTGTTTTTGTTTCCGGGAGGCACGATTAGTACCAAACAATTTTTCCCCATAAGGAATAATGTAGTGAGTCACAAGGCAGCCAACACTGACAAGTTTTAGCTTGTATGTTGAGTACCACACAAACGATGAGTACTAGGATGAAATTTTTGTGTCAAAATGCGTTGAGTACCAAATTCGACGAGTTTCAAAGCAGTTGAGTATCAAGGCACCACTGTATACCAATGCTGAAAAAGTAACTTTGTGACCAGTTCTCACATTTTGGACTTTTTCAGTTCTATAAAGTAAAGCAATAGTAATAGCACTTAGACTTATATACTGCTTTACAGTGCTTTACAGCAGCAGTCACCAACTGGTGATCCGTCGACCACTGGTGGTCCACGAGGAAATTTTGGTGGTCCACAGAAAAATTATTTGCATTTTTTATATTGCACTAAATCAGGGGTCCTCAAACTACGGCCCCTGGGCCGAATACTTGCAATGAATATTTGTGTTGCTGTAGAGAGTCTCCCCCTTCTGGGTCTTTTTGTGCGGGGGATAAATTCCGACTTGGGGTCTGCTTCAGCCTTCTGGTGTGTGGCTTTGGGTGAAGGCTGGAGGGAAGTGCCGCTGGTGGCGAAGAGCCGGAGAGCTTTGTTCCAGTGGGACTGCATCATGGCCTGGAACTGGCTGAGCCTCTAGGTGCAGGTACCTGGCCTTACACTCCCGCAGGTCTTCCCTCTGCTTGGAAAGCCTATGCTCGTAGTCCTTAGTGAGGTGCTTCTGCTGAGCCGCCTCCTTGGTCAGATCCAATTTGAACTGAGCCAGCTGTTTTGCCAACTCTTCCTCATGATGGCTGCTTAGCTCCAACAACTGCTTCCTGTTGGGGCTCTAAGGAGCTTGGGCGGGCAGGAGAGGAGTGGGTGGGAGGGGTGAGTAGAGGCTGGCGAGGTGGCCCTTGATGTGAGTGACATTGAGTTGGCCACGCCCACCCAGTCAGGTGACCACCTAGCCACGCCCACCCAGCCGGGCAGATTATATTAGTGGTCCATGGAATTTAAAATTATGAATTTAGTGGTCCCTGAGGTCCGAAAGCAGTTTACAGAGTCAGCATATTGCCCCCAACAATTTAGGTCCTCATTTTACCGACCTCGGAAGGATGGAAGGCTGAGTCAACCTTGAGCCTGGTGAGGTTTGAACTGTCAAATTGCAGGCAGCCAGCAGTCAGCAGAAGTAGCCTGCAGTACTGCACTCTAACCACTGCGCCACTGTGGCTCATTACAATTTTACTTCAGCTTTCAAAGGAAAGCTGAAGTAAAATTATAATGTTCCATTTAGTGACCCAATTGTGATCATTAAATGAGTTCTATATATATATGACCTCCAAGAAGAGATTGAAAAGTTCTATAAATTAGAAAGTGATTAGAGCTTCTTGTATGATCTGAACTTCAAGCTGAGGCATGGGGATGGAAGAAGAAAAATATAAAAACCAATTTTGATTAGTTTTGAAATAGGAAGTGAGTGTATTCCACATTTTAATGGTTCTGCAAAAGAAATGGCCAGAGTCCAAAGCTTGCTTTGGTTTTTCTCATCTAATGCTAATCTAGTCTGGTGTTTTTTAGATGTTCCAGATTATGATACCCATAATCTTTTCCATAGGAAATGCTGATCAAACTGACAGGAGTTGGTCCAAACTAGAGATCAAATTTACTGCTCTGGGTTTAAGTGTATGCCTACAATAGGCTGTTTTCACTTCTTTAGACTTAAGGAATGGGGCTCCCTCCCAAAATACATTCAGTTATCTCCTTCCGCCTGAAGGATTGTTGGAGTGATAGGAACAGAGAAACCCCAACTCTTGTCAAGCATATGAAATGATATTTTTTTGCTTTCTAGTCTTGGTGGTGGTACATTCCTTGGTCTGTGTTGTTTGCTGACTGGCTGTGAGACCTTTGAGGAAGCTCTAGAAATGGCAGCTAAAGGAGACAGCACCAATGTTGATAAACTGGTGAAGGATATTTATGGAGGAGATTATGAACGGTTTGGTCTTCAAGGATCTGCTGTTGCATCAAGGTACGCATGGACAAATCACAACACAAATTCTGTGCCTTCTATTTATACGTGTATTATTAAACAATAGCATATTGCTTTATGCTAATCTAACTATCATCCCCATCCATTCTATGTTAGTCAGCTGCAGCAATGACAATCAGCTGTTATTGTCCTGTTAACAGGGATAGGAAGTGTTTTGCATCCTGATGGCTACACTTCTTTGTTACAACAGTGAGTGGTTTGACAATGAAGGTTGCGGTGAATAACAAGATGATGACAAAGTGGGCAAAAGGCCACATGGAGAGGGAAGATGGGGTTTTGTGGATTGGGGGATAATTTTTCAATTTTTCAATGCTTCAGTTGCATTTTGTGCATTCTAAACCTCCAGGAAAATGCTATATTTTGCAGCATGCTGTAGAACAGTGTTTCCCAACCTTGGCAACTTGAAGCTATCTGGACTTCAACTCCCAGAATTCCCCAGCCAGCATTTGCTGGCTGGGGAATTCTGGGAGTTGAAGTCCAGACATCTTCAAGTTGCCAAGGTTGGGAAACACTGCTCTAGAAGTTACAAGCAAGCATTTTAAAGCTCTAGATCAAGGGTGTCAAACTGGATCGCGTTGCGGGCCAGATTGTGATGTATCATGACTTTTTTGCCTTTGCGGAGCCGAGGTGCACGTGGCCTCTGTGGGTCGTATCCTGCCCGCGGGCTGCTAGTTTGACAGACCTGCCCTAGATGGTCTACAGCTAATTAACTTCTGTCATCAGGATTGACAAATATAAAATGAAATATAATGGGTTTTCACATTGTAAAATGAAATCAGAAAATCAACCAGCATCCTGAAAATACCTAGTAAATTCGTATTATGCACAATTCAATTTATCAATGCTATTGCTCAAATTAATTGCCAAACTGCAAGAATGATTTACTGTAGGTCTGGCACACCCACTTTCCAGATTTATTTATTTATCACGCCCCCTACAGCTTAATCATGATTACTGTTATATGATTTAGGAACCCAATCTGTCTACAGTAAACCCAACATAGCTTAGCTTTATTTGAAAGGACTGGAATAAACAGACTTCACCCACATTTGTTCATAAGAATGTAAGAAATATGCTGGATCAGAGCCAAGGCTCACCTAGTACAGTGGCCCTGTTGGTTTTAGAAGAATACATCCTCCAAGAGTTAATCCAATTCCCTTTAGAAACCAGTCAAATTAGTGGCCAACATTGTATTTTGCAGTAGTACATTTCAAAACTTGACAACGCACCGGGTAAAGTAATACTTTTAAAAAAAGAGCTGGCTGGCCCCAAGTTCTGGGAATTTTTTCCATGTTACTTTCTGTCTTGGTCCTCTGTTGAATAACTTTTTCTCTTAAACTGACAACCCCCCCCCCCCCGGTCTTGTAAGCATTCCTTATTTTATGCTCTTTAAATCCTAGATCCTTTTGATTTTTCTGTATTCTCGATTGTTTTACTATATCCTTTTTAAAGTTCCTCTCTGAGAACACTAGAAGGTTAGCGAGCCAGGACTCAGCTTTACAAAAGCAATATTGATTCTTCTGTGATAACTTTTATATGCTTGATAAAGTTATATTTAATGATAGGATTAGCTATAATTGGAATTGATCAGTTCTCTATATTTGTACGTGAGCGTGTGTTTTGCTTCCTGAATGAATGACTCTGTATATCCCAGACAAATTCTTTAAAACATATTTTTAGAAACCTTGGCCTTTCTGAAAAAATATAAGAAAGATCACATCCTCTAGTATTATCACACAGTTTCGGCAACATGATGAGCAAAGAAAAGCGAGAGACAATCAGCAAAGAGGATCTGGCCAGAGCAACGTTAGTCACCATCACCAATAACATTGGCTCCATTGCTCGGATGTGCGCCTTGAATGAGGTGAGATCATTTTAATAGCAAGCTATTTTTGGGTTACTAACAAGATTGGGGTTTTTGGTTTATATACCTTCTCCTACCAATGAAAATATTGAACAATCCTTTAAAGCAGAGGTTTCCAACTTGTGTGGCTGAGGAATTCTTGAGAGTTGAAGTTCACATGCTTTAAAGTTGCCAAGCCTGGATACCCCTACTTTAAAGTATATTATTCCATGATATGAACTGGCTCTTCTGTAGAATTATATTATCTCTATTGTAGATAATACTGTAGAATTATCACTGTTCCTGAGACCTCTGATTCTTTGAGCCTGTAAGTGGGATTCTGTTTTTTGCTCAAGATTTACTTTTCAGATGTGCTGTTTAATTTGAAGCCTCCAGTACACAGGTGTCAAACTCGCCGCGTCACGTTGCTGTCATGTGACGTTTTGCGATGTTTTTCCCATTCACGGAGCTGGGGTGGGTGTGGCCTGCATGTGACGCATCTGGCCTGCGGGCCACCAGTTGCTACAGTATTTACACTGAAAGAATATGGACTCCATTAACTTAACTTAATGGAGGTGTTGGGTGGTTATTGAGGCAACATATTCAGTATGATTTGCATATGTTGTTTGGTCCAATGGTCTGAATTCTTTCCAATCTACGTTTTGGAAATTTGTTTTAGTGGCAGAGCCATAACAACAATTAGCAAGAGCTATATACCTTTCAATTTGTATTTTAGCCATAGCAGAGAAAAAGTACACAATCTTTTAAAGGTAAAGCTATAAGAATACCTGTTTATACGAGTGATATAACCTGATTTGATCATGACTGTATCAGAGTATTTTAAAGGTACGCCAATGATTGGGAACCTTCATCATCTGAGGCTGCTTTCCATCCTCCCAAGTCCTCAGATCTTCTTCATTGAGGACTAGCACAAAGCAGGTTTTTCCCTGGTCCTGGTGCCTAGAGGTCTTTTGTCCTCAGGAGTCTGATGATATCTGCAGGAGAGGAGAATTGGAGCTTGGTTTTCTCCTCAGAGATATTGCTAGCACTTATAAACTGTTACCAGTGTGGTATCGGTGCTAGAATGTTGAACTTGGATGCGGGGGCTTCAGCTATAAAGACCAATAGCTCTTCAAGGAAATTGGTCTTGGCATAACCCATCCCAGACAGTGACTATTAAACCTAAAATGTTAAACCTAAAATAGATGCTGTCTATAATAGCAACTTACCTTACTGCCCACTGGTAAAACCTTGCAGCATGCAGGTTCAATATATTGCCTCTGTATGCCATGTTTCAGGTCAAAGATAGCAAGAGAATATATGACAAGAGGAAGGAAGACACTGGCATACTGTCAAATAGTTCAGTGGCTGAATAGGTTAGGTGAAATGCAAGTGTAAGATATTAGTATATCAAACCGAGGACCTGTTTCAGTTGCTTCTATGTATTGGTGACCATAAGCGTTTAATATTCCTGAATATTTTACATAGGAATATCAGTGGAAGCCTCTGCAATAATAAGTGGTCCTGAACTTCCTCTTTGCTTTCAGCTTCTTTACAGTGTTGCCTTGTGGCATGGAGTTCAAGCAGCATTGTACAGGGCTATCAAAGCATAGAGAGTTAACTGCAATAGCAACACAGCTTTATAAATATAAAGAGACCTAGGGAGAACTCTTACTATGACCTGTTTAGCTTTGAAAGATGAGTATTGTTAATGAAGGCTTGCGAGAACGTATGTGAATGGGAGTCTTTATATTTCAAACAAATTATATATTTCTGTTACTATCTAATTTCTGTTCCGGCAGCAGAAATTGACTGCAATTTTTAGATATGTGTTCCAGCGATCTGTGAATCCCAGCAAATGTTTGCAAAAGTCTGGAATTCATGAGATTTTTGCTCGTTTAATACAGTCTTTTGAATTCTGGCCTTTGAGTTCTGGTCTAACAATTTGCAGCTGCTTGCATAATAATCTATTAGCAAGTTTAATATAATACTCAAGTTAGCAAATTGGGAGCCTTTTCAAAGAATAGTTTCTAGTTTTGTAGGACAGATGGAATTTTGCTGATTTTGCAGTTGTCCCGGACAGTAGCTTGTTCTTATGATGGTCTGTGATTGATTTGATTTGGTGGTTAAAGTGAGACTGTATAAAATAACGGAGGAGAAGTGCAAATGAGCACGTGGCTTGAGCATTGACTTTCCAAAAATATTGGGAGAAATCTAAATTAAGCTTATGCCTTACGATACATAGTTGGAGTCCATAACTATGAAAATTATGAGAACCTGGCTGAACAGCATCTTAATTCCATAGTTACTTCAGTTCAAGAAATTTCAACTGTGGTCTGAATTCAAAGACTGTCTTGCATGTTGCAGTTGTTTTTCTAGTGCATCCAAATAATGAATCCACCTAGTAATACCTCATTAGACTCATTAGACCAAAATGGTGGCTGATTTCTTAATGTATAGTATTAAAATGTTCAGAAATATTAGTAATAACATTCTTATTTAAAGAAATCTGAAACAGTATTTTTTCTGTTTTTATAGTAATTAAAAATTTAAACCAGGGCTAAATTAAACCGGATCACAGAGAACCCACTTGGACCCACAAGAAGGACAAGCTTAAAACATGCATGATTAACACTAAGCTTTGTCATGTTAGCAGCTCCAACATTATGGAGCAAAAATAACTTGCAGTAATTACTAAAAGGAGCTGATGCTTGTTTAGCTACAAGCTTGAGTGATAATTAATTTTTCCTTCTTTAAAGGTGAAAAAGTAGTATCAAAATAAGGATTTCACTGCAGTTGGTAGTGAATTATTCTTTCAAATGTTGGTGAATTTCAGAATAGCTTATTATAGAAGTAGAAGCGAATAAAGATATTTTTGATGAGTAAAATACACAAGAGTAAATAGTGATGATCCCAAAAGGTGCTTTTTTCAAAAGGCAACTGGACTTTGTTTTTCCTTGAAGACATTTTGCTTCTTATCCAAGAAGCTTCTTCAGTTCTGACTAAATGGTGCAGAATGGAAGGATTATATTCCTTACAATCATTTGGTCGTTAGTGCTCTTTCTGAGAGCCGTTGAGACCACTTGGAGGTTTATCTGTGCCCTCAGGATCACCTGAATAGTACAAATGGATGTGAAACCTTCTTGGAACTGCTGAAAGGACTGTATTGTAAACAGGAGATAGGTGGTGTCGTATCCCTAACCCTCTATTGAGAGAAGAGTGTTCAATCTTAATGTAGATGGCCTCTTTGACTCCTCTTTCAAACCAGCGCTCCCCTCTGTCCAGAATGTGGACTTTGCTGTCTTATTTTCCTTTCCTTTTTGCAGTACAAATTCATATCCTTGCCATAGGCAGCGATGGAACTAATTTCTAAACCCGTGATGGCGAACCTGTGGCGCGTGGGCCACAGGTGGCACGCAGCGTCCTCTCTGTGGGCATGCGAGCTGTCACCCCAGTTCAGCTCTGCTGTGCATGTGTGAGCACCTCCCGCCGGCCAGCTGGTCATCGGGTCTCTGCCACGCATGCACGGTGGGTGGGTGGCATGGGGGATTACACATGCATGTGCGGGGTGGGTGGGACACATGTGGGGGTCTTGCGCATATGTGAGGGGCACATGCGAGGGACTCACGCACACATGCATGGGTGGGGGGCGCGTGCGGATGCATAGGGGCGAGTGCGCATTGCATTTTGGGGGTTCAGGCGCATGCACACACATTCGCGTGTGTGCGCGCGTGCTTTGGGCATTCCGTCCGGAAAAGGTTAGCCATCTCTGTTCTAGGCAGTCTACTCCAACCTGGGCCCCTTTCAGAATTCCTGAATTCTAATGGCCAATTGCAGAGAATATGGAGAATTGGAAGTCTTGACATCTGGGAGGCACATAGAGAGAGGAAGGCTATCATAGGGTTTTGTGTGTATCTGTGGTGGTGGTGGTAGTATATTGAAATTCTAGTAAATACCTGGAGGTTCCTTCTTTACTGTCAGACATTTTCTGGCCGTTTCAGTGATTAGCATCACTGCCAGCAACTAAATTAACTTTAATCCTCTATGATCAGAGCATAATTATCTCTAGGCAGTTTCAGTGAATTGCACGAAGACTGTGGCTTGGTAAACTCAGAGCTTCACATGATGTTTATAATATTTCTTTAATACTTGGGGAAATGCATTACTTCAGTGCTTTAGCTGTCAGGTGCAAGAAACAGAAAGACTCAGCAAACTGATCAAAGAAGCTGATTTATTGCTACTTGCCTATTTACAAGAATCTCACCAGACTAAATGCACTCTTTTGAGAACAACCAGATAAATACCCAAGGGAGACCAGACGACCCAGATTCTTAACTCCTTCTCCCTTTTCAGCTGCAGATTCTACTGTATCAGCACAGATATGACTAAAAAAAATTGATTTTTTTTGTAAACATTTCTCTAGAATGCACTAAATTACGTATTATTTAGATGACCCACTATATTTAGGAACGAAAATTAAGTTTTTCCTGGATATACAGAAAGGCCAGAATCCTTTCCAGAGAACCTATAGCAGAACATTTATCAACGAAAAAATAGTCAGCCCTATATGCATGGTTATATAGAAAGAAGTGCTGTTGGTCCTGAATAATTATTCTTCACAGTTCATTGATATGCTAGAGATCATTCTCATAATCTATAGAGATGGCTATTTTTTTTTTTACAAAATAAGAAATATGTAAGATTATGTGATGGTAAACAAATAACGTATTTGCAACTTGTGTCAGTGAATAGAATGAGTCTTCAATAAACTTGAAAAAGCAAAATATTATAACTGTATAGATTTCTTTTTCCTGTTGCTTGGTTTGCAGAAAAATGTTATTTAGGATCAATTGTGTTACATAACCAGGTTCTTCCATTTTGGGTTGTCTACCTGAGGTCTTACTGTCAAAACACCAAAAGAATATTGCAACTTTAAGCACTGTTGAACATTTTCCAATGTATAAGGTTGAGTGTAAGATCATTTTAACTGCACATAATTCACTTATTTTACTTAAATTTTACAGAATATTGACCGAGTGGTGTTTGTAGGCAACTTCCTGAGAATTAACACGGTTGCCATGAAGGTACTAGCCTATGCCATGGACTATTGGTCAAAGGGACAACTCAAAGCTCTCTTTTTGGAACATGAGGTAAAAACCATTCAAAAAAGAAAGCATTATATTTGTTAATATGGTAATGAATTTATTTATTTATGAAGTTTGTTTGCCGCCCATGTCACTGCAAGGCGTCTCAGGAATTCTGGGAGTTGAAATCCACAAGTCATAAAGGGGCCATTGTTCCCACCCCTGCTCTAAATCATGAATGGGAAAACAAATTAATATATGTTATATATGGCAATATCTGCGTAAGGCAGGAGTGTCAAACTCAAGGCTTGCGGTCCAGATCTGGCCCACGGGGTGCTTAGGTCTGGCCCGTGGGGCCGCTCTGGAAACAGTGAAGGACCAGCCTGTGGTGCCTCTGCCAGTGAAAACTGGCAGAGGGTTGCAGGAGGCCGTTGCCCACCCTGGCCATGCCCACCCGGCCCCCTGAGGTCAAACACAACCCTGATGCGGCCATCAATGAAATCGAGTTTGACATACCTGGCATAAGGCATCTGTTTTAGTAAAGTTGTGAGGGCATCTAGGAATATTAGACAAGAAAGAATATTAGGCTTCATCTCATTGGGCCTTTCTGCCGATGAAAGAATATTTGATCCAGCAGAGACTATAGAAACAAACTCCTATTAGAAAGCAGTAAGGAGGCTGCAATTAATCTACTTATTTTAAAACAAGTCCCTTTTTATTCTGTGGGGACTTCTGAGCAGATGGGTAGGATTGCATTTTGCTAATTTACTACCTTCCCTTTGTTTAAAAGTGTAAGCCGCCCAGAGTTACATTGACGTAAGATGGGTGGCCAATAAATTTCAGAAATAAATCAGTAACTGAATTTTATTAGAAGTCCTTACCAGAGTAATTATTGTTATATCCTGTACCGTATAGATCAGTGATGGCGAACCTATGGCACGCGTGCCACAGGTGGCACGTGGAGCCATATCTGCCGGCACGTGAGCTGTTGCCCTAACTCAGCTCCTGTGCACATGTGCATGCCGGCCAGCTGATTTTCAGCTTGCACGGAGGCTCTGGGAGGGCGTTTTTAGCCTCCGGAGGGCCTCCAGGAGGCGGGGGAAGCTGTTTTCGCCCTCCCCAGGCTCCAAGAAAATCTCTGGAGCCTGGGGAGGGCGAAAAATGGGCCCACCCGAAGTCGGGAAACGGGGGAGCGGGGGGATCGTGCGCACATGCATGGGGGGGCAGCACAGGGGGATCACACGCGGGGGGCAGGGGGGCATTGAATTATGGGTGTGTGCACTCGCATATGCGCAATAGCGTGCACGCATTGCTTTTGACACCCAAGGAAAAAAAGGTTGCCATCACTGGTATAGATAGCAGCAGCTTGTTTGTACTAGAACTGTGCAGAATCATGCACAGATGACATTGTGTAGCAGTCTTGGCAAAAGGGTGTTTTGTGCAAGCTCAGTGTGGAACGGCCTTGCTAAGCCCTTGAGGGGATGCACTGTTTTGATACTGAGCTCCTCAGCAGACCCACAGAATGACCTTCTGAATGATTTTGCACAGCACTAGGATATAGGGGGAATTTTAGCTTTACCACACACTTTTTTTTTCTGCTTGAATTATTCTGGAGGTTATCATCTTTTGCTACATGTTAAACTTGGGAACAAGCTTGTGTTGCTTTTTCGGGTTGAGTGTGTAATTTAATTTAATTTAATGGATTTCTATGCCGCCCACTCCCTGGGGACTCTGGTTACCGACCAGCAAATTTCCTAAAAAATATGAGTACTGAAATCTTTTAATGAATCAACTAAGATTTTGGTTAAAAATAAGAGGGGATTTTTTTTAAGAATAACCAGGTATAGGTTCTGCATACCTATTTGTCACATCTAATATTTACTAAATAACTGGATATATACAAATTAACTAATGCTAATCCTTTTCTCTGTGATATTCTGTATTTTCTTTTATAGCCTTAAAAAATACTCTCAGTGTTAAATTTGTTAAATATTGCAATAATTTAGTTTGGATTTGTTTTTGCTAACTCCCCCTTTTCAATCATTTTGAAGGGTTATTTTGGTGCTGTGGGGGCTCTTCTGGAACTGCTCAAAATGACTGATGATAAATGAAGAAGCTTCTAGAAGCTGAGGGAGCCGTCAAAGCTGCTTGAAGGATGACAGCTGCTAGGAAGATGGGAAAGAAGCCATGATGGCTGTTCTACCTGCTGGATTTGTAAATACTGTAATAATTTAAACTTATTTTAGCTGATCTTTTAAATTTAGGGATGGATGTTAACTTCAGACTTTGTACCAGGCATTTTTATGGGGATACAACATTTTTAAGATAAATGAAATGTGCGGTGTGGCCAATTTTTATGGATTGTGTCTAAAAAAATAGGCACCGAGTAGAAAAAGGACCTAAATTATAAGACACTGGTATTATTATTATTGTTGTTGTTATTTTCTTCTGGGGATTTACTGATCTAGTGTGATAATGATTCGTTTAGTAATCGCTCTAGGAGATTTTTTTTAAATCTTTCATGACGTTTCATGATCGCTGTTGGTTTCAAATGAAACTTGAAAGCTGGCATTTAGTGTGAACACTAAAATAATGAATCTTGCTGCCTTCATTCTATTAAACTATGATCATCTCCTTCATAAAGTAATTACCTTTGTTTAGCTGTTCATGTCAGCAGTAGTAAATAGTACTTTTAGATGTCATCAAATCTACTGAAAAGAAAGAGAATACCTCAATTTTTCTTAGTTATATTTACATCTTGTGAAAACTCATCCATTCAGTACTTATTCACTGTAGTTTGAAAATCCTTATTTCTGGTTCTCTTAGCCCAGGGGTAGGCAAACTACAGCTCTTTGAGGACCTGTGGACTTCAACTCCCAGAATTCCTGAGCCAGCCATGCATGGCTGTCTCAGGAATTCTGGGAGTTGAAGTCCACAGGTCTTCAAAGAGCTGTAGTTTGCCTATCCCTGTCTTAGCCGAACACGTGTGATTATTGAATAAAAGAAAGGTCAGAGTTATCTGGAAGGGCAGTAAATGAAATCACATAAATTATGCAAATGCATCATGTCATTGCATAAGCCCTTTGTCGGTACAGTGACTTCATGACCCATCTGTCTTCCTTTTGATGCCATTTCAACTTGTAATGGATGCTTCTGGATGAGGTATTAAACATGTTGTGTGTGTCATTGAATGATCTTTCTCCAGTGGATATAATGCCCCTGGATTGCATATTCAAACTGCTGTCTCTGTAAAAAATTTTATTGCAAAAGAAAAAGAAAGAAAAAAGTTATCATATACTGTAACAATCCAGAAATAGGCTTACTTCATCTTCATTTGGGAGAAGTCAACTCTGAAGGACAGTAATTTTTATGGTAAATAAATACACACATTGGAAGACTTGTTATGCTACCTTTTTAATATATTTAAAATGTCAGACATGTCATTTTTTTGTCCACTGTTAAAAAGCCACATTGAGATTAGCCAATGATTGGTTGTATTTACTGTATTAATCTCTATTTTTTGTTCTGCTATCACATTCTACAGGGGCCATTAAGGGAGAATATAGTTTTACTGAGTAAATACCTTCTAGTAAATTGGATTTTTTGGAATAGATATTTGATTTCTTTACCTTGAAACTTTCAATACATTAAAATACATTCACTTATCTGGCTGGAATAAAAGTACATTATTACTGTGACAATTTGTAGTGTATTTGTGGCCTTAAGTAGAAAGAGTAATTACACTTTTAAACATTGGTGTTGGAGAAATTCCTGAGAATTCTAGTGATAGACAAGAAAACAAAGTAATCAAAGCAATACAGAGTTTTCACTCAAGGTACAAATAACCAGGCTTCAAATTAAACAAAGTGCATAGACGTAATTATAGATAGTCCTCAACTGAACAACTATTCATTTAGTGACTGTTTGATGTTACAATGGCACTGAAAAAAGTGATGTATGATCATTTTTCACACTTAATACCCTGTTTCACCCAAAATAAGACATCTCCTGATAATAAGCCCAATCAGGCTTTTGAGTGCATGGCAATAAGGCCAAGCGCTTATTTCAGGGTTCAAAAAAATATAAGACAGGGTCTTATTTTCGGGGAAACACGGTAATCACTGCAATATCCCTGTGGTCATGTGATAAAAATTCAGACACTTGGTAACTGGCATGTATTTATGATGGTTGCAGTGTCCTGGGGTCAAGTGATTACCTTTTGTGACTTGACAAACAAAGTCAATGGGGAAACTAAATTCACTTAGCAGTCGTGTTACTAACAACTGCAGTGATTCACTTAACAATTATAGTAAGAATTTATGGTTGAAAAATTGGGCAAAACTCACTCAACGACTGTCTTAGCCCCAAAACTTTTGGGCTCAATTGTGGTTGTAAGTTGAGGACTACCTGAACAGTGATGATGGATACACCTTTGGAAAAGGTGCATAGGTGAAGGGACCGTTTGGAAACAGATCATCCCTGGGGAAAATCAATCTATGTAGCCACTAAGAGTTAACATTGCTTTTTGTATCATTTTATGAAGGGTTATATTAAACCGATAAGGCAAAAACCTACTACAAAAATACATTTAAAAAATGAAATATTTAGAAAGTGAGGAATTCCCTCCCTAACAAAAAAAAGGGGGGGGATACAAAATATAGGAAATTTCTCCTTCACCCCTCAAAAGTATATTCAACATTAACAGCTTATTGCCGTGCCGTCTCTTACAAGACAACCAAATACTTCCATTCCATACCTCACCCCATTTTCTATAAACTCAGAGATGAGTTTATGATCTTCAGCTCTCTTTATTAATCACTAAAGATCCAATAAAATTAAGAGTTAGCATTGCTTGATGGAAATTTATTAATTGATTGGCCTCTAGTGGCTACAGGTTTATCCCTTTATCCCCAATAAAGTAATGACATCTGATGAACCTAGAGGGCATATCTTCCCTGTTGTGGCTCCTGCCCTCTGGATTTCTCCCAAGGTTCAGGCTGCCCTGACTCTGTAAGCCTTTAAATGATTTCTGAAAACATGGTTTCCCCCTCAAGCTCTAAGATAAGTCTTGGTGTGTACATTGGTATGCAATATTTGTTCAGTTCGGGCATGTTTATTTCCTCCTGGGATATATTGTGTTCATTTCTGTTAACCGTATTTAGGTATTGAAAATGTTTTTACTCTGCATGCTGCTCATGGTAAATTTAGCATTGGGAAGCCTTACAAATGCAGTTTATTTTTGCTTTAGCAATATCATTTTCTCCAGAGAATATAAACACACACAATTTTTTCCCCATCATTGTTAATCAGGGCCATTTTGATCACACACTTCACCTCATGATTTAGTAATTCTTAGTTTTTGCTGTCAGAGTTTCAGACAGATATATACGTGCGTAATCGACTCAGCATTTTCATAAAATATTTCATAAAATATTACAAACACATCTGTCTCTCCTAGGAAAAAACACCTTAAGATAATTTTTATGACTTGAGTCAAAACATTATTTGGCAGAAGAAAATTGTCCCCAACAAGGATTAGGCCCCCAACCTCCAAATTGGAACAATTGTGAAAGGTCTCAGACCACAATCTCCTGGTAAGAAAGCTATGTTCAAATCAGTCAACTTATATAGCCACCCTCCTCAGCACAAGACCCGGGGCTACATATATAATCAATAATGGAAAAATCAATAAAAGCTACATAATAAAATATAAAAATTCAATGGAACAACACAGAACTGAAAAAGCTTTTTGGATGAGAAGCAAAAATGGAAAAATAAAGTCCAGTTACCTTTTGAAAAAGCACCTTTGGGACAACCATGACTTGGATGACTGAGAATCTCTGTACGATAAGATCCAATTCTTGGGGAAAGAACCCAGTCTCTAAAGTATTTTGAGAGGCAGGCAGGGAAGCTAGTTTAATGGGATTGTGGAGGTGTATGGAATTTTATTCTACAGGGTAAAAGCAAGAGAGAGCAGAAGGCACATTCTGTTGTGAAGGGCCTTCTACAGCAGGAAGAGACATCCAGCTTATCCAGGCACTGGTGGGAGAAAAGGCAGAGAGGTTTCTCAGGAAGCCCATTCATATTCCAACCAGGTATCCTCTATTCTTGCCTTCTAGAACTTTAATTTCCATGAGCTCTCCGTGTACTTTGACTTTTTGAAATGGGAAGAAAGCCATCTTCTCCCACAGAAGCCAACATCAGGAGACTTTCTAGCTCTCCCTCCAGAATTAGTGGGAGAGGTACTCACTGTGCTATAGGAAAAAAAAAGATCTTCCATATAATTCCAGGATCCTGCTCTGTTAATAGCTCATGGAATAATAACTCATGCAATATTACCCTCAAAAGATTTAAGAGCATTAATTAGCACATTCAATCTAATCTGTTCAGTAAACTAATTGAAATAGTAAAACCCTCCCAAAGTCGGGTTTTTCCCCCAGATTAATTGGATAATTAGAAAACAAGCTCATTTATAAAAGTCCATTTCATGAATTGTTTTATACGTTTAGATTTTTGTTATTTTTTCATGCTCACTTTTACTAATCTCGGTAACTGCATTTGCTACCGTTACTTATTTCCAACTGCCAATTTTGCTGCTTTTGCTGAGTTAGCTGTGGGTGAACTTTCGATATTTGGTAGCAAAATGTTCTGCCAACCTTGTTTTGAATTTTTGAATCAATCTTTGAATAATATTTACTTCTGAGCGGAGGCCCAATTTCCAACTCTGCTTCGATGATTACTACTGATACTGTTACTCTATATCAGGGGTGTCAAACTGGATTTCTTCTAGGGCTGGCATTATAGCTGTCCTCTATTTTCAGGGAAATACAGTATTAAATGTGTCCATCTGGCTAATGATTTTAATTCGGGCTTATTTTTGGGATAGGGCTTTTATTATTGTGAACATCCTGAAAGTTCATGCTAGGGCTTATTTTCTGGTTGGGTCTTATTTTCAGGGAAACAGGGTAGTTAGGATGTAGCAGCATGAACAGGATTCATCCCAGTAACCCCACTGTTGCATGAACAACATTTGCTTCTAGCTGCTTTTGAATGGCAGTTCAAGGTACCTTTAAAGTCTTACATGGCATAGGGCCAACTTACTTGCAAGACCACCTATATATCTGTCCTACTTTATTACGTAGGGTAGGTAAACGTTGCCACCTGACGTGACCTTGGATACCTGCCTTCTTAGTAGTCCACCCTCTCAGCCTTCCAGAGGGCTGTGAATACTTGGCTCTTCCCCCAAGCATGGGGCTAGGTTGGGGGATGAGTTGTGAGACTGTTAGGTCTGGCACCCGGGAGAAGGTTACCTTTGTTTTCAACTGTTTTATGGATTGTTCTGAGCTGTCTAAAGTCATTGTATGAGATAAAGAGCCATGTAATTCTTGTAAATAATTAAATAAATTTGATGAAGTGAAAATCTTTTTCTGCTTTATGAATTAAAATTGGTTTTGATACGTATTCTCACATTAATAGAGAACTGCACAATTTTACAGAATTTCACTGGGAAACATCATTGTTCAAATTTTGTTATATCTCCTCTTAAAATGGGTGCACTTAAAACTGAACTTAGAAGATTATATAATATAATTATTTCACTTTTAATATTTGTTGGAACGTTTTGGAGAAGGGGAGAGACTAAACAGACTTTTAAAGTATTTGTGCAGGGAGGAAAATGTCAATATCCATTTTACAGGATGCTCAAATCTCTTAACTAACATTCCTTAATTTCCCCAGTAGATGGCAATGTTAAAATGAAGTTTAAGGTCACCCAGCCAATAGTTTACAAAAGCTATCAAAATATTTTCAAATAATAATAAACATCTGGAGCATCCCTTGAACACTATTGACATTGACAAAATCACCATCAATCAACTGCAAAAGGCAACTTTACATGGAGCAGCTTACATCCTGTGACAATACCTTTAGCATCACCAACCTACAACATCTACCTATTCCAGATTCTTGGGAAATTCTCAATAAGTGGATAAAGATGCCAGATCCAGTCTACATGTGGATGACTGTGCGACCAACCATAATAATTAGTCATACTTGTTCTTTATTTTTAAAAATTCAGAAAATGTATCCAAAACAGAGAAAAAGTTATATTTCTTCCTTCCTGTGAAATGAAACCAAGTGGAAGAAAGACAATTCATTGCAAAATCTGCACCCAGCACTAGCTGAAGCCTAACAATCAAATTAGAAATATACCATTAGATGGACACAGTTGCTGAATTGATAAGCTGTCCTTAGAAAGCCCATTAATCAGTGAGACAATAATTTTTTTAAATCAAGTTTTTTATTTTATATAATTTATACTTATCATTATGTGAATGGTGTGGTATCTGAGTATCATACAGTTAAGTACAAATAAACATACTCATAATTATTACATTCCATTTTCCTTATTCCATATTATTTACCCATATCTTTTATTTTGATATTAATGCTTAATACTCATCATGTTCCTTATTATAACGTTTCTTTCCCTGACTTATTCAACTTCGTAATACATTGCTTTATCACCCTTCCATTCTAAACTTTCTTTAACCTCTTTTCCCCCCTTCCACATTATTATAGTCAAAGACATGATAATCTGTTACATTATTCATATTCCCATTATTTAACTCTTCCTTTCTATATATATTAAAGTTCCTTCCTTCCTTCCATCATTTAATATCTCAATAGTGACTTCTAGTATCAATCACAATCATTTAAAGCAATCAACATATTTTATCTTTTCCCTAGTTTTCTCATTCAAACTGATTTTCTTATCCATATAATTCTACTATTAATACATATAAATATATCTACTTATCACATTACCTACACAATAGTCATATTTTATACACTTTTGATAATACCATCAACCTCTCATTTCCAATTAATAATAAATTCTCATTCCTAATTTTTCCAGTTTCATATCCATTTATAGTAAAATGTTTATTCTAATTTCTATTATATTACATACCAACTAATTGTCCAGCCTATATCATTCTAATATTAATACAATTATTAAAATATGATCATATCTATAACTCTTTTCCACCCCTTAACCATTATCTCTTGTCCACATCCAATCCTTTAATCCTATCTTTTTTTATTTGTTTCCCATATTTTCCTCGTCTTTTATTCCATCTACTTTGAAGTTTATGGATTCTGAATCCATAATTTAATTTTTTCTCCTTGCCCTGCCCTTTCCCAGTTTAATTTGAAAGCTTTCTGTTCTAAATCCTATCTTTTCTCCCCAAGCCTCTTCCTGTTCCTCCCATTTCTTTTTTAAATCTTTTAAAGTGTTTCCCCCATTTTAATTCCTCAATCCTTATTAATTTTAATAGTGTCTCCTCCTTGTTATCTTCTTTTTGCTGGTTTCTCAATTCTATTTCCTCTTCTATTCCAACTGATGATTCCATTCTTTCCTTCTTATCCTGGTCTTTGCTCCTTGTTTCTTGTGTACAACTTTCCCGTCTTCTATCTATACGATCAAATATTTCCACCATGTCCTTGTGTAGTTCCAGTATACGATCCTTAATGCTTTGCATCATTGACTCCATTCCGTTTAAGTCTCCACAATCGTCAATTCAGAAACCAAGCCTCCAAGTCAAATTTTAATGTCTCATCAATGTTCAATCAAATCAGTCAGTTACTTCAGGGATCCTCCACTCCTCAAATTGCAAAATCTTATTTAATATTCCAGTCTCCAGTGGTTAGAAGGTAAATATGTATAGTTCAATAGTTGCTTTCAGTTATTTCAATGTTTACTCCCAAGTTGCAAAAATTCACTTTTATCAGCAGATGGCGCTCTTTGCTTCACTCTGCTACCCCTCTGCTTTTATTTTGATAAGTCCAATTTATTTATCTTGTTTGTTTTAACTTATAAATCCAATACGTAAGGCAAATTATTTGAAGAAAAGGTGGGGTTATGGTTCCGGCATCTTAATATGCCTTCTTAATATCACGCCTTTTGTTTTGAGGATTCAATTTTCAACTTAATTTTCTTTTTAAACAAATATTTACTTTTTAAGTTTCCAATATGCTTTTTCACAACTGCATGCCACTGTAACAAATTGTTCTAAAATTTATTCCCCTTAGATTTTTGGGGGGGTCAAGCTTCAGCAATAAATCTTTTCTCACCCAGACGACACACCATTCACCGTTTCTCTGCTCCTGCTCAAACTTATGGTTTCTGGCTTAATGGCAGCCATTTTGACTGCCGCTGCTCCTAGTCTTCGGATGAGGGGGTTTTCCGAGTCAGGGAGGGGAGATGCGGCTCCCCTCAACCTGCAAGGTGGTCTCCCTTTGCTTCACCACCCCTACAGGGTGGCTATGGCTTCAAATGAAGCCCCTGACAGGGAGAGCTCGGAATGGGCTTGCCGAGCTTGCGAAGCTCACTTCCGAAGGCGCCGGAAGTTCAACTGGAAGTCCCACGAGACAATAACTTGATGACCAGTTGTCACTGAATTTAAAACAAAATAAAATATTATAACTTTGTGAATGTAATAACTTTGTGAAAGGAAGCTGGGGCACAAAGCTCTAAAGGTATGCAGAGGGTTCAGGGACTAAGGAGACTTTGATTCCTCTGAATTCATGGCAATACGTTAATTCCTCTTCTAAAGATTTGTTTTTAATCCCTTTCCTCTATTTTTGAAGAAAATTAGGCCTCTGTGGTTGTGACTGTAGGAAGGGTGAAGTCTTCTGATCTGATCAAAATATCTCCATGTTCCACTTTTTTTCAGAAGGACCATAGACTGCTTTTTTTTGAAGGGGGGGGGGGAGAACCACAAGAGGACAGATAAAGCCATATATCTCTCCAACTCTTAAGAGTGATGGGCCTGAAGTCTTCCAGGACCACAGCAATTGTAAGGATCCAACCTAAAGTTTTATTTTAAACATAATAATAAAGAGAATAGAATCATGTTAGAAATGGCACCTCTCTTGGTAGGACATTCTGTGCTTGAGGCCGTATTGTACAATTTAAGAAGATATTTAGTGCAGATGTTCTCAAGCAGAGCATGCAAAATAAAGCGGGGGGTGGGTGGGGGATATTATAGAATTAATGGCCAGATAATGCTGGTTCACTTGGGGTTTCAGGTTTGTTTTGAACATTTACTTCATGATGTTGCAAGTTTAGTAATCTTGATTACCTTAAGAAAAAGTCAGGGAGCAAAAACACTTAACTGCTGGGAGCTCTCATTCCTTTGCTTCAGGAATGTGATATTGAGGAGCAGAATAAAGAGTCTGGCAAATCTATATCGATCAGTGAGAAGTTTCTTACATTGTCCCCTGACCCAAAGACACACACCAGCTTGAACTCAGAATCAGCAGGCAGCTGGCTGGAACATCTGGTTAGCAATACAGACTTCCACTAAATGGATGCAACGTCTCTGCCAACCTAATTCAGAGGAACCTGGTGTTCAAAATAGGACAAACACTCCCATGCCAGGTTTCTGTAACATATGCCAAATAAGCATTTTCATTTAGAATGAAGTCCAGCATAAGTAACGTTTTCCCAATATCTGGCTGGTATTAAAAAAATAAGATTTTTGAACTGGAAAGCCTACCATCTCCAAAAGCATCATTTCCTTTCTCAGAGTAGAATTGGAAAGAAAACACACTCACACACGTTAAGCTTGTTTTCGTTGCCCTGTTCGGCATTGTTCACTGTTATTTCTGCTCACCAACACTCATATTGAGGATTTGAAGCTTTTTATCCCTATTTAGTGTTTACAGACTTTTTTTTATGAGTAGCTTTTATTAAAATATTTTACAAAAATTAAAAAAAAAACAGTATTGAAAAATAAAGATGGGGGGGAAAGAAATAAATTATAAAAAGGATAAAATAAAAAGTGGCAACAAAAAAAGCAAGAAAAATATATCTAAAGAAACGACGTCCACTTTTCTCCCGCAATTCCAAACATTACATACCATTGCCATATTTCCCTAATGCATATCATAGTTGCTCCTTTTCCTATAAACAAAACTTTTTAATCAATAAATTCCAAAATCAGCAGTTTGTTTTTATCCATTTTCAGCAAAGAGTCCATACAAGTAGTCCTTGACATACCATAATTGAGCCTTCCCATTATGGTCATATGTCATAATATTTGTACAATGGGCTGGTCACATGGCCGATCTAGTTTTAGAATGTTTCCTGCAGCAGTCCTTAAGCAAGCAAGGTCATTAAGCAAATACTGGGGTCATTAAGCAAACCGGTGCTTCACTATGGGTGTGCTTTGGCTGAAAACTGACTTGGATAAGCAAAGTAAATGGGGGAAGCTAGATTCACTTAACAGCCGTGTGATTCACTTAACAACTGCAGTGATTGCTTAAAACTGTGTCAAAAAGGACATTAAAAGGGTGTGATTCAACCGCCTTACTTAGAAATTCTTATCTCAGTTGTGGTCATAAGTAGAGGACTACTTATGCTAAAAATTCTCCAGAATTCTGGAGTCAAGTTGGTCTGGAAGCTATACTCTTTGACTTGGTTGAAATTTTAAATTGTGTGAGTCAAGAACGTTAGTATAATTGCAGTAAGACCAGAAGGCCCTCAGCAGAGTCAAGACATGAGTAAGTAACAAAGGTCAAGCGGTATGCTGACATTCAGATGAAGTTGGATTACACAATTCCCAAGAGGCTTTTTGAGGGCAGCTGGCCAGAATGAAGAGAGAAGGAAAAAGGAGGGAGGGAGGGAGGGAGGGAGGGAGGGAGGGAGGGAGGAAGGAAGGAAGGAAGGAAGGAAGGAAGGAAGGAAGGAAGGAAGGAAGGAAGAGTATAATGAGAGTGAGGGACAGTCTGAGGGAAGTCCTGCCGTAGCACTTGGCCACCACAGGTGTCCCTCTGACACAAGTCCCGTGTCACGCCCACCCTGGCCACGCCCACCCCAGCCCTCCGAGGTCAAACACAACCCTGATGCGACCCTCAATGAAATCGAGTTTGACACCCCTGGGCTAAACAATCAACCACCCCAAAAGGGAACAAAAAGACCCAAGCACCTCTCCACCAGTAATCAGCAACCAGATCAGCATATATTAACTCTGGACCAACAATCAAGCAAGCAATGCCCTGATCAAGAAACTGCCAAAAAGCCATCAGTAAACGCAACTGATGATGAAGGAAGCCTAAAATGGCCCCCGTTCGTTCCTCCAAGCCTCACCTGTTTAAAGAAGTCAAGCGGGAAGCCACGGAGGCATTCCCGCTTTGAAACTTCATGTTTCTTCTGTCAGCAGCGGAGGAGGGGCGGACCCTCATGTCCGCTTTCAAGTAAGCCATCCAGAAATCGGAGCCGGGTCCGCGGAGGACCGGAGACTCCCCTCTTCACTTAATTAGCAGCCTCGCTTGCTAAGGAGTAATGCCCACGGAGGACAGGGACTCCCCCCCCCCGAGTTTTTGATATTTAAAATAATACTCTGCCAGCCTGCCCTTTATTACCTGATAATTTGTAGCATTGATTTGCTGTAGGAGAGTCCAACTAGTTGAATAAATTTCCAAGAAAAACTGTTTCCTGTAAGAGAGAAAAACTATACGTCCCTACGCTATCGACTGAGTTTTTAAACTGGCCAAATGGGCATCTAGAGGGCGTATTTCAAACAAATTAAACTCAGTCCCTACCAATCAGGCTTGAGCTTTACCCATGTTGGACTCTCCTAAGCAGTGCACTGGAGAACAAGCAAGCTCAGAAAGCACCAAGTACCCTGATGGGGTATATTTGAGTGAGGAGAAAACAACAAAGGACAGGCACAGATTTTGTCCCACAGGTTTTGAGTAGTTGTGCTACAGATATTTAAACACTAGAATTCAATTAAGCATAAATTTCAGTTGTTAAGGTGAGTTGAGAATAAAGTGGGAGAGGCCACCATAAACACTGAATGCAGTGTTATTGGATTAGGACAGTCAAATATTCCAAGCAGGAGCAATCTATCTGAGTACAGGTAGTCCTCAATTTATGACCACAATTGAGCCCCAAAGTTCTGTTCCTAAGCGAAACAATTAAGTGAATTTTGCCCCATTTTATGATTTTTTTTGCCATAGTTAACTGCAGTTAGCTCATTTTTTTCAGTGCCGTTGTAACTTTGAACAGTCACTAAATGAACTATTGTAGCCTGTACTAGTAGTAAGCTTACTGGTCTTTCAGCTGCTCCTTTCAGCTTCTTGCTTACCTTCAAAACAAAGCATCTACCCTGAGCAACTGAAATTATTATATCTCCTGGGCAGGGGTGAAATGCTCCCGGTTCGGGCGGGTCAGTCGGTCGTCGTAGAGCTGATAGAGCCGATAGCGATAGCAGCGTGAGGCTTCCCCCACCCGCTTCCCCCACCCGCCTGGACGCCGCCATTTGGGTTCTTTTACCCTCTGCGCATGCGCAAAGCGTTCTACGCATGCACAGAGGGTAAAATAACCCAAATGGCGGCATCCAGGTGGGTGGGGAAAGCCTCGCGCTGCGATCGCTATCGGCTCTACAACGACCGACCGGCCCACCCGAACTGGGAGCATTTCACCCCTGCTCCTGGGTCAACATCCTGCATTTGAACAACACTGAAGCAAAAATAAATATGCTCAGAGACACTTTCTTCCTGGAAAAAAAGATCAAGCGAAGCGAGAACCTGAAGTGAATTAAAGGTCTGCTTTTTAGCTTGCACAGCTTTGTACAGGTGGTCCTCAACTTACGACCGCAATTGAGCCCAAAATTCAGGTTGCTAAGTGAGATGGTCGTTAAGTGAACTTTGCCCCATTTTGCGACCTTTCTTGCCACACTTGT
This sequence comes from Diadophis punctatus similis, assembly GCA_023053685.1. NCBI lineage: Eukaryota > Metazoa > Chordata > Lepidosauria > Squamata > Dipsadidae > Diadophis > Diadophis punctatus. The sequence goes on from JALIGW010000005.1 coordinate 15,260,329, forward strand.
TGAGTAAATCACTGGGGTTGTCAAGTTAGTAACCTGGTTGTTGAATTTTGATCACCCCAACCACGGGGGATGCTGCAACGGTTGTAAGTGTGAAGAACGGTCATAAGTCACTTTTTTCAGCGATGGTATAACATCGAAAGGTATCTAAAATAACTGTTGTAAGTCGAGGACTACCTGTACTATATTTCCACCATATTCCTGTAGGCGAAAAGAAAGGGAACCTAACTGCAGAAGAATATGCTCTTCAACAGTGCCACCAACATGTCAGATGGTCGCAAAAGGGGAGCACTGACCCCAGGACACTGCAAGTCATAAATATGAGTCAGTTGCCAAGCCTTTGAATTTTGATAATGAGACCATGGGGAATCGGTTGTTAAGTGTGAAAACCGGTCATAAGTTTTTTATACGGAGATTAGGAAAAAACATATTCTGCCAATAATTGCAAGGTATCCTGGCTGTTCCGACACTACCTATCTTCAGTGGCTGCTTAAGGATGAACGGGCCATAACTACAGCACAGGTGGCCAGATTCTGCACAGTAGTAGTGGGGATTCATCGCAAATATGTGTCTTCCTCACCATAGCGATATATATATCAACTGTGGCTAACCTTTAAGTGTCTAATCCATTTATACAACAAATGTGGCAAACCCTGCTTATTCGCTTCCCTTTTAGTATTAAACCGACTATAGGCCTCACAGCTTATGGACTGTAATTTTAGTAGTGTAGACCATGTGTAATTGACAGCCTGGATTTTATCATAGATTTTATCTGTTATTATTTTATTTTATAACTTTGAATTGTATATTTACTGAATGTTTTTATTTGCTCTAGTCTCTGGTCTATGACTGTAATAAACTGAACTGAAATTGAAGTGTGAAAACCGGTCATAAGTCACTTTTTTCTGCGATGTTGTAACTTCGAATGGTCACTTCTGCGATGTTGTAACTTCGAATGGTCACTAAACGAACCGTTGTAGTCCAGGACGACCTATAATCTTATAAATAGATGGTCGCTCTACTATCAGCCCGACCTCCGGGAACGTAAATGCGCAACTGAAGGCGATGCAAGAGCCTTTAGGATCAGCTCGGGAGTTCAGGCTGCAGTTTATGAACTCAGACGGAGACTACCAAATGAGCTCCACCCGAGCCCTAAGGCGCCCTCCTCGGAGCTTCCCGCTCCCCAAACTCCCTTTTCCCAATTAGGTTCCCCCGCTCCTCCCCGCCCCCGATCCGGATCCACGCACGTGTCCCATCCCTGCTATGCTGGAAATCCCTGCCCCCGAATAAGCCTAGCGGACAGAAGGAGGGAGGGAGGGAAGGAAGGAAGGAAAGGGCCAGCCCTTCGCACTGTTACTTTGATCCCGCGATCCCAGACGGTCGGCAGCTGCTTCGCAGGCGCCTCCAAGGTGGAGCTTCTTCCTGAGCCTGCCAGTCTTCCCCTCCCTTCCCGGCGCAGCCGAAGGCTTAACGGAGCCGCTGCAAACGAGGCTTCGGGTGCGCCTCCCAGGTAGGGCGAAAGTAACGCTTGAGGGAGCGCTTAGTAAAGGCGCGGGAAAAGGTCGCTCCTCTCGTTACCGGCGGGTTTCCTCCCCACCCTTTAGGGTCAGGCAGAAAGGCAACAGGTGCAGCATCTCCAACAGGTGGTCGTGACCGTGAGGGGACATGCCATGGTGAGGGATTGATGGCTCTAACATGCTGAAGTTTTTGGTAGCCTTCCCGCGTTGAAGGAGCCAGGCAAAATGATTTATGGTCGTGGGAATGTGTACAAATGGAGTTTGTTTAAGCTGCGAGGGAATTAGAGGAATGATAGTGGCCCGTTGCAGTGAAAACTTTTCCTCCGCTTGCATGCCACACAGTTTTTGCGGAAGTGAGTGCAGGATGGTGGTATAATAGCAATAGCACTTATATACCACTTCACAGGGCTTTACAGAGTCAGCATATTGCCCCCAACAATCTGGGTCCACATTTTGCCGACCTCGGAAGGATGGAAGACTGAGTCAACCTTGAGCGGCTCAGGATTGAGGGAACTGAATGATAGTTTGAGTAGCTTATGAAGAAGTTTGCTTATTGAGGAGTTGTCTGGCATTCTTACTGGATGGACTGAGTTGCTGGTGCTACAAAGTTAAGATCTGCCTGTGTGAAACCTACAACCAAGGATCCTGGTTAAGGTTGCCAAATCTGATATGCAGCAATCCAGCTGAGCACCAGAAACCATCCTGCTGTGGTAGCCCTCCTCTAAATTTGGAGCCAAAAGGGGCTCTCCCTCGTTTTCTGAGACAGTTGGTAAAGCGACTCCATCCAGTGTTGCTGAATTATATCTCCCAGCTGCCGGTCATGTTGGTTGAGGGTTTTGTAGTTTATCAGGTAATTACAGATTCCTACCCAGTTTATCTTCCTCTTTATTTTTCAAAAGGTCCACTGCAATTGGCATTGACCTAGTACAACACTCCAGACTATGTAAAATGGGTCTTCATGGTCTGGTTTGGCAAGTTATGGGAACGGGCATCATTATTTTATCTTATTCTAAAAATGAATCCTGCCATCATAGTTTATTTTGGGGATGTAATTGCGTTTTGTTAGGCTAAGTTTAGGGTGCTAAGATACCTAATATGTTGTTGCTATTAAATGTTAAGAAATAAGCCCTAACCCAAACTTCAATGTCTGTGTTCATAGGACTGCACCAATAAGATAGAGTAGTTGTCATCACTTTTAATCTGCAATAAAACATTTAGAATTAATGAATAAAGATGAGGTAGTGTTTCCTTGCTTCCTCCTCAAATACACTTAGAATAACATGAGATTTGAATCCACTACAGTATGTGTTTCAAATATTACACTAGAAGAATACGTAAAAGATATTTAAGTGAGCAGATTTATCCCTACTCTTATGAAACACTCCTCTAAGGCATAATGTGACTTGTTTGTCTTATTTAATCCATGATTTATTGATTACATTATGGTTTACCACTATGTGTGAACTCAACCTGTGTGAGTTAATTGGGGGAATGAGCCTTGATTTTTTAAATTCTGCTTTACATATTAAGGTTTTATGCTTGACCTAATAGGAAAAGATAAAGCTTGAATTCTAAATTTATTTTGTTTGTATCCTGCCTTTATTAGCTTTGCCAATAACTCAAGGCATCAAACATATGCAACACACCTTCCTCCTCCTGTGTTCCCCACAATAATAACCCTGTGGTGAGTTGGGTTGAGAGTGAGTGAATAGCCCAAAGACATACAGCTGGCTTTCACGGCTACAGTGGTACTAAAACTCACAGTCTCCTGCTTTCTAGCCTGGTGCCTTAACTTCCAACCAAACTGGTCCTCAGTTTTAATGGGTGGCATGGAACTTGATAATAATTAGTAATATATGGCATGCGGTTGCATGTTGTTACTCTAGACTCCCCAAAGTCACAATCAGCCAAACTCTCAGCATATTTAGAAGACACTGGCTTATGGAAAGCTGCTGTAGATATTAAGGCATAATAGCATAGCATAGCATAGCATAGCATAGCATAGCATAGCATAGCATAGCATAGCATAGCATAGCATAGCATAGCATAGCATAGCATAGCATAGCATAGCATAGACCATAGAATAGACCATAGAATAGACGAATAGACCATAGAATAGACCAGTGATGGCGAACCTTTTCTCCCTCGGGTGCCGAAAGCGCGTGTGCGCGCGCTATCACGTACATGCGAGTGCCCACACTCATAATTCAATGCCTGGGGAGGGCAAAAACGGCCTCCCCCGCCCCCACAGAGGTCCTCTGGAGGCCAGAAACGGCGTGTTTCCCAACTTCCGGAGGGCCCAGTAGGTCTGTTTTCCCTCTCCCCAGGCTCCAGAGACTTCCCTGGAGCCTGGGGAGGGCAAAAACGCCCCCCGGAGGCCCTCCAGAAGCCTAAAATGTTCTCCCAAAGCCTCCGTGTGAGCCAAAAATCAGTTGGCCGGCGTGCACATGCACGCTGGAGCTGAGCTAGGGTAACAGCTCGCGTGCCGGCAGATATGGCTCTGCGTGCCACCTGTGGCACCCGTGCCATAGGTTCGCCATCACTGGAATAGACCATAGAATAGACCATAGAATAGACCATAGAATAAACTAGACCAGGGGTGGCCAAACTATGGTTCTTTGAGGACATGTGGACTTCAACTTCCAGAATTCCTGAGCTAGCATGCATGCATGGTTGGCTCAGGAATTCTGGGAGTTGAAGTCCACAGGTCCTCAAAGAACCATAGTTTGGCCACCCCTAGAATAGACCATAGAATAGAATAGAATAGAATAGAATAGAATAGAATAGAATAGAATAGAATAGAATAGAATAGAATAGAATAGAATAGAATTCTTTATTGGCCAAGTGTGATTGGACACAAAAGGAATTTGTCTTGGTGCATATGGTCTCAGTGTACATAAAAGAAAAGATACGTTCGTCAAGAATCATAAGGCACAACACTTATTGATAGTCCGGGTACAAATAAGCAACCAAATCATATTAGGAACCAGTCAATATAAATCGTAAGGATACAAGCAACAAAGTTGCAGCCATACAGTCATTAGTGGGAGGAGATGAGTGATGGGAACGATGAGAAGATTAATAGTAGTGCAGACTTAGTAAATAGTTTCACAGTGTTGAGGGAATTATTTGTTTATAATTTGTTTATAATTGTTATAATGTTTATAATTGTTTATAATGCTGAAATGCACCTTCAAAAAGTAATTAATTAGTTCTCCTTGGCTCACTTACACAATCCTTTCACACATGAACTTCAGGTGATTAAAGAAGATGGTGTAAGATGGATGTACTTTTCCCATTCATGGAGGAAAGATTGAACCCTGGGAATTGGAAGCAAGGAAAACTTTTGTTCAAAATCTCCTCACCTGATACATATGATCTACCCACTGGTGGGACTGCTGGGAATTCATGCTGAAGGATTCTGGGAGTTGAAGTCCACACATCTTAAAATTGCTGAGGTTGAGAAACATTGATATAGACATACTGTAGCTGCTATATATTGTTCAAAGGGGAATTTTCAACAGTACCACAACCCTCAGTACTTGGGACTTTAAGCAACATCTTTAAGTTGCGAACTAGTGATAGGAGTTACTGCCCTGAACTAGGGAATGCTCTGGAATGCAAAAAAAAAATAATGGATTGATTATGTGTCATCAAGTTAATATCAACTCTTGAGACTAACTTTATTTTAGAGTTTCTCCAGGACAATCTCTACCCAGACTGGTCCTACAAATTTTCAAACTGTTTACTAGACTTCCTAATCGGCTTTAAGCAAACATGCATTCCTGGATCTCTTTCAAGTAAGGACTTAATAAGGTTTATTCCCCCAGGAAATATTTGCCTTGATTGCCTTGCTTGAGTACAAATCGACAGCCTTAGTTTTAGACTGATTTATTACAATTGTAAGATGTGTGTGTGTGTGTGTGTGTGTGTGTGTGTGAGAGAGAGAGAGAGAGAGAGAGAGAGAGAGAGAGAGAGAGAAGAATATCAGGCAGCTACCCTGTGTTGAGGATGCAATGTGATAGAAGCCTTCTTTGTTTATAGTCAAGAATTTGTGCCTCACTCGCACTCCCCGCTGACCAGTCTTTCCTTCCCCTCCAAGCATTCTTGATGTCTGAGCAAACTTCAAAGAGAGAACCAGCAGGATGGACGGAAGGCAGGGCCACTTTTGTTTGAAGAAAGGCATGGAGAAGGAGAAATGGTTTTCTGAATGTTGTTCCACACAGAGAAAAGTCAGGATTGGCCCGTAGGAAGATCATAGGCAAGCGAAGGAGGATGGCTCTTCAAATCCTGTCTGTAGTTTGGCCAAAAAAGGAACAGTTGCTAGGTACAACTTGCAGAGGTCTGCATGAAAAGTTGGGGGAGTATCAACCTTCTTCCTTAAGTCATTTGTCAAAGCGACAGGCTTCCTTTGCTGTTGTTGAGGAGGCGTATTGGGCAGAAAACAGAGCTGAGCCGGTATGTGACATATACAGTATTTTTATGTAGAAAAGGTCCTGCTACAGTTAAGAGCATCATGAAACTGGTGATAGAAAACCTTTTCTTTGCAGCTGTTCTAGTACTGGAGGTTGTCCTCAAGATGGATAGATTAATAGCTGACCTTTCAGAGGCCGTGGTGCTCTTCATACAATGTTTTCATCTTATCAGTATAATTTCACGAAAAGAGGGACAGAACGTACCTTCCTGTAAACTCAACGGGCCTATCCAACTGCATTTGTTTGTCTCGCACACAAAACAGACACCACTCGGGGATTTTGTGTTTGATTTTGAAAGGCTTAGGGCTGACCTTTTCCTGCATTTTAGTTGTGTTGATTAGGCTGCAAGACTACTTCTTTTTTTTCTAGGAAGGCAACAGTTTCCTATATTGCATTAAACTACCGGTAGGAGTCCTAGAACTGGGTGGCAGAAATTGGGGCAGCAAAGAGATTTAGAAAAAGCTAACTCTTTGTTGCCATCTAGTGGTTCTCTGGGTTTTTGTAAGCTAAATGTGTTCGCTCTACATTGAACTAGAAGCAGGAAACATTTCTACAACTGGGGCCTTAGCATTCCATTTTTTAAAATTTGTAGAGGACTCCCAATAGCCCCAGAGGGTGTGAATTATGGTTTGGGTTTGTTCGGGCTTTTTTGGTTCTCTGTACATGCCCTGGACAGCTTTTTGATAATGAGGGGGTATCAAAAAGTCTATATAACCATAGAAAATGAGACTAAATTGTACTTGTTACATTTTTAAGGTGATTAATTGCTCAGAAAGAAACACAAGTAGAATTATTCTAAAAATTTCATGAGAGCACTTAAGTGACTTTGCTGGCACAAAGATGTTTACTGTAATGATTTGATTGGAATAACAAGCAGGCCTGCGTGGATCACCTTTTGCTACTAGTTCAGTAAATTATTTCTTCCCTGCGGAGTCAATGAAGGAACACTTCCTTTAATGTTGGCAAATTACTCAGACAATGAAATTAATGAAGCCTGGCAAGATTAAAGAGCTGCTCTAAAAGTCATTTGCCTTCATTATAAGTAAACCATTGATTACAAAATGCACGTTCATTCTTTGAAATTTATTTTCTGAAAATAAGTCCCTGCTTTACAGTATTTGCATCCATAATTATTTTACAATCAATTTATTTTGCAATTAATAACAGCTGATGATTTACTGTTGTTATTTAGAGACTGCTGTGTTCTAAATGCTTAGCCATACCTCCATAAAAGGTGTGCATTTTAAAATGTGTAATGCATCCACACACCCATGTTATGACAAGACAGTAATATAAGGCTTTGGAAAACATTTTAATTGATTCTCTCCCATCTCCCACCCTCATATTTTGGGAATGTTTCTGGAAATCAACTCTGAATTTTTTTCATTTCCGAAATAAAAGAAATATGCCTATGCAGTTCTGAAAACAATTGCTTTCATAAGTCACAAATGGGGTGTGTTTATTCCCTTGCTTGTTCCAAAATATGATGTATGAAAATATAATAGCAATAGCAATAGCACTTAGACTTATATACCGCTTCATAGTGCTTTACAGCCCTCTCTAAGCGGTTTACAGAATTCAGCATATTGCCCCCAACAATCTGGGTCCTCATTTTACCGACCTCAGAAGGATGGAAGGCTGAGTCAACCTTGAGCCGGTGAGATTTGAACAGCTGAACTGCTGAACTGCAGTGCTGCATTTTAACCACTGCGCCACCTCGGCTCTTGGTTCTTGATGTAGGACAACCTACAATAAAAGTGGTCATTTCTATATATACATGTATAGAAAAGGGATTTGCAAACACTCCAAATGCAGCCTGACCAAAGTGTCTTGTAATTCTTTCTCAGTTCCAAAGCCCGATTAAAAAAAAAAAGGCTACATTCGTTTGGTGAGAATTGTCCTTGCATCACAAAGCAGTTTTATCCTTTTAGGAGTGTGTTTCTGTTTTCTCTAACTAAGAAGTGGTTGGGACACAGAATTTGTGAACTGTGGTGCCGCCGTGGTAGAATTCAGTACTACAGTATTTCAGGCTAATTCTGCTGACTGTCGACTGCCACCAGTTTGGCAGTTCGAATCTCACCGGCTCAAAGTTGACTCAGCCTTCCATCCTTCTGAGGTTGGTAAAATGAGGACCCAGACTGTTTGGGGCAATATGCTGACTCTGTAAACCGCTTAGAAAGGACTGTAAAGCACTATGGAGCGGTATATAATTCCAATTGCTATTGCTATCGATACAGAATGGCTCAAGTTTGAAACCTCTATCTAGGACTCTCCAGAACTATAAATTGGACTTCATAGGATAAAGGGCAGCAATAGGTTGTGATTGTTCTAAAGCTTGCTAGTACATTTATTTGGATATTTCCCACTTTTGGAAATATGATGCTAACTTTTAAAGTCAAAATTCTTATGCAATTTGCCCAATTGGCAATTGCACAAAAACAGAAGAAGTTTCTATTTGTGCCTGACATAAATAGTATGAATCATCTCTCTCTCTCTCTCTCTCTCTCTCTCTTTTTAAAAAACTTAATGAATAGGAAACTCCTGCCTTTGCTGCTTATTTTCCTGGCCTCCTCTATACATGAAAGTGTGTGGGAATGTTAGAGAAAGCAGGTTTCAACTGCAAGTATTTTTTAAATATTATGATTGCACATTGCTGTAGTCATGAGGTAATGGAAAGGATCCAGGGAGTTATTATTATTTTTATTAAATAAATGATGGAACAAAGCTAACTGCATTGACCTTAAATGACTTTGCCTCAATTTTTGCTTTACTGCTGAGTGTCTTCCAAACACCCTGCCTTGATTAGTTTCTGGAAACGGATTAGGAAGCAGCAGTGTTCGTTTATGTCCTGCTTCAACTTCTGTACTATGGAAGCTTTGTGCTGTGTGTCTCTGTGAGTCTGCATGCTTGTGTATGTATAGGTAGTCGTCAACTTATGACCTCAATTGAACCCAAAATTTATGTCGTTAATTCAGATATTTGTTTGCCTCATTTTACGACTTTTCTTGCTAGATTTGTTCGGTGAACCACTGCGGTTGTTAAATTAGTAGCACAGTTGTTAGGTGAATCTGGTTTCCGCATTGACTTAGCTTGTTAGAAGGTTGCAAAAAGGGATCACATGACTCCAGGACAATGGAACCGTCATAAATGTGAGTCAGTTTTCAAGCATCCAAATGTAAATCACATGACCATGGGGATGGTACAACAGTCAAAAGTGTGAAAAATGGTCATAAGTCACTTTTTTCAGTGCCGGTATAACTTTGAATGGTCACTAAATGAGAAATTCTATTCTATTCTATTCTATTCTATTCTATTCTATTCTATTCTATTCTATTCTATTCTATTCATTATCCTTGTTTGAATTTTCAGTGTAGTTTGTCCAAAAATTAGCAAAATGCAAGGGATACATGCCATTCTTCTTGTTGCTCCAATTTCCTACAACATTGTGTTAAAGTTGTGCTAAAGTAACTCAGCCTTACTTGAGCCTGATGTCATCCAGCTGGAAATTTTTAGAGGTGTAGTCTAAACATAACTAGAAGGCTCGAGGCTAGGAGAAAACCAGGGGAATTTAGGGCTGTGTTTTATTAAAGTCATCAAAGACAGAGGCTTCAGACCAAATGTTGAAATCTCTTGAGAAGATAATGCAAATAAATACAGTCGATGACAAAGGCAAAACATGGACTCAGTATTTGTTGTTGACTATTATGGTGTGTATAAAACGAATTTTCCATCTTCATCTTCAGACCCATGAAGAATTACCTGTTCTTTTCCCATATGGGAAATGGGGCTAGAGCAGTGATGGCGAACCTTTTTTGGCTCGGGTGCCAAAAGGGTGCGCGCATGCATGTGTGTGCCCACACCCATAATGCAATGCCCTTCCCCCCATGTATGCGCACTGCCCCCCGCACATGCGCACACACACCCACACTCCCCCGGCGCATGCGCACAGGCCTCACTGAAGCCTCCGGACTTCCGGTAGGCCCATTGGGCTCTTTTTCGCTCTCCCCAGGGTTCCGGAAACCGAAAAATGGCCCAACGGCCCAACTAGAACTTCTGGTTGGCCCGTTGGGCTGCTTTTTGCCATCCCCAGGGTTCAGGAGGCATCCTGAATCCTCGGGAGAGCGAAAACGGCCGAAAAGATGGCCGAAAATCAGCTGGCCAGCGAGCGCATGCATGCTGGAGCTGACATAGGGCAACACCTTGCGTGGCCTCAGATATGGCTCCGTGTGCCACCTGTGGCACGCGTGCCATAGGTTCGCCATCACTGGGCTAGAGTAATAAAAGCCAAGCTCATATGTGAATGGGATGGGGTAGGGTTTCAATCTTCTGGTCCCAGAAATCCTCATGGATTTGGTCCAATTCTCTGTCTTGAGGATCCACCTTAGTAATTTATGGTTGCAACCAGTCTGTTTGTTCTGGAAATGTCTTTATGTGACACCGTCCCCTTAACCTCAGCATGTGGGACGGATAGAGAGTTCATATCTTAAACACTTACTTGCCAGTAAACTGAGAACGATGATAATAAAAAGGATGTTTATTAACAAGGAGAATGAATTCTGTCATGCCAAGTTCTGGTCCTTTGACAGAAAAGCTGTGATCGAAGAGCTGGAACAAAAGGACAATTTCTTCTTTTTTTAAAGAAAGGTGATAAAAAGGTAAATGTAAAACTTATTTTGAGCTTTTCTACCAAAAAATTGTAATGCAAATAAGTTACAAGAGAATAAAATAAGGTGTTTAAGTGTAACTGAATGACAAATAAAAAAGAAATCTCTTCTAAAATACTGTGAAGGAGACATAGATCTATATGAGTAAAATCTGCTGCCCAAAGATCACAAGATCTTAGTTTAATATTCGTTGCTTTGTGTAGCATGGGTACAAAAATCTCAGTCAGCTAGTGGACACACATTCAAATAAATGAAATTCTGAGGAAAAAAATTCTAGGTGAACTTGCTTATATGAATCTGATATCCTGCCAGAGAATTGTGCAGCCGGGTATTCAAAAGGAGTCAGAGACGCTGACAAGAACTTGCAGTTTCATATCACCATCATCAATCATCATTTTAAGCCATTGTCTATCCACTGCAGGATGAAGGCTTCTTCCGCATGTTATAAATAAATATATTTACAGTAAATAAGATAGGCCCGTGATGGTGAACCTATGGCACGCGTGCCACAGGTGGCATGCAGAGCCATATCTGCCGGCACATGAGCCGTTGCCCTAGCTCAGTTCCAGCACGCATGTGACGCTGGGCAGCTGATTTTTGGCTCATTTCAGCCTCCGGACGCCTCCAGGGGGTGCGAGAGGGCGCTTTCGCCCTCCCCAGGCTCCAAGAAAGCCTCTGGAGCCTGGGGAGGGCGAAAAACGGGCCCATCTGAAGTCAGTGAATGGGCGAGCGGGGGTCATGCGTGCATTTGCGGGGGGCAGGGCAGCATGGGGTGGTGCATGGGTGGTGCACATGGGGGCATTGAATTATGGGTGTGGGCACGCATGCACGCATTATAGTATGCACGCACACGCTTTCAGCACCTGAGGAAAAAATGTTCGCCATCATTGAGCTAGGCAAACAGGAGCATCATCAGGTAAATCAACACAGCAGAAACATCATGAGGTAAATACCAGAGAACACACAGAAAAAAGGCGGGAAACAAGGAAATGCCCCCTTTTCACTCATGGCGACCAATCACGGCTCAGATTCCCTTAGGCAGTGGCCAGCTCTCTTCAACTGATTAGCTACAACTGTGTTTTCTTACTCATTGTCCAATCCTTCACTGCTCCATCTATTAAATTTTAAATATCTTAACACGTCCATTCTGGTTAATATTACCTTTGACTTGCTTGTAACTTTTCTGGAATGTCCCAGCTTGCTCTTGTGGGTCAGAGAACAGCATCTTCACAATATTCATTTCCCTGCCCTATTCTTCCTCCTCCTTTAATGCTTGGATTGAAAAATGTTATTTTTTTTCTTTAGAAAGAGAAAAGTCTTAGGGAACTCTAATGCTGGATAGACTACTAGAGCCTTAGATGGAAAGATCCTACTAGAGGCAGAGGAATGAGACAGAGGAATTGACTCCATGTCTGGGAAATCACTATCATTCTTTTGATGGCTGAATGACATCTTCACTGGAGCTTATCAAACGAGATTGAAATGAAACGATGGGGATCTCAGCTATAATATAGTGGGATGCTATATTGGTCCAGGTCTCCAGCCCCTCCATCTTTCTTTTGACATTGGTTTTTAATTTCCCCAAACCACCAGTCAGCTATCTTCAAGAGCTGAAGTGGTGCAGTGGTTAAATGCTGCGACTGCAGGCTGACTGCTAGTTCAGCTGTTCAAATCTCACTAGGCTCAAGGTTGACTCAGCCTTCCATCCTTCTGAGGTCGGTAAAATGAGGACCCAGATTGTTGGGGGCAATATGCTGAACTCTGTAAACCGCTTAGAGAGGGCTGTAAAGCACTATGAAGCGGTATATAAGTAAAGTGCTATATTGCTATTCAACCAGTGATCATGTCAACAAACCACACCATGCCTTAGTTACTGGTATGGCTAAGTAATGCATTTGAAAATCAATGAAATGGTTCTGAGCTTCAGAGAGTGTCTGAGAGACCACCTTCTCCTATCTTGATCTGCACATCCCAACAGAATTTTCTCCTCATTGAGATCCAGTCTCGTCTTTCTCTGAGGGGTCCTTGGTGCTCTCTGAGCTTGGTTGTTTTCTTGCAGGCTTTTTATTACCAAATAAGGTAACATCATCAGTGCTAAGTTTTCTTTCTCTCCTGGGTTTCAGCAGATCTGTTAATACCTGGCTGTTTCACCTAGCATAGGAAGAAGACCTGTTGCAAGTGAGGGATGGAATCTGACAAGTGCATGTCTATATTTTTGGTTTCTTATTTTGATGTTTCCATTTGGTTTATATCATGGGTGGGTTTATATATATATATAGATATTTGGTGTGAGGGGTAATGGCGCAGGAGCCGAGGTGGCGCAGCAGTTAGAGTGGGGTAGTGGCAGGTCACTTCAGCTGACTGTGATCAGCAGTTCAGCTGTTCAAATCTCACCGGCTCAGGGTTGACTCAGCCTTCCATCCTTCCGAGGTAGGTAAAATGAGGACCCAGATTGTTGGGGGCAATATAAATATATATTGCTTACTGGTGTAAACCGCTTAGAGAGTGCTTGCACTATGAGGTGGTATATAAGTCTCACAAATAATAAATAAATAAATAAATAAATAAATAAATAAATAAATAAATAAATAAATAAATAAATAAATAGTTAATTAATAATGCTGGTCTTTATTGTTAGCCATCCAAAATTTTGGAACATCTCAATACATATCCTCAACAAGGTTTCAGCCACAGCAAGAACTTGTCTTTTCCATTACCATACTTTTTTTTAAATGAAAGACTCTAAATTACTTATGGAAACTGACACGTAAGTCCTCTCTCCATAAGTTCTTCATGTTAAACAACATTGTGTCCTTCACATGCAAAACATAGTTATTAAATATTGCATTGATGTCTTGATGCCCATCTTGAATGGGGCTGCAAAAATCCCATCAACAATCAGATGTCATGGCGTTAACATTACTTCCTCCCATTTAATGGCTTTCTGGTTTCTGCAGCCTAGATCTGATAGCCTAACCCCTACACAATTTCTTATGTGTTACATTTCAGCCCATCAAGATAGCAGCATTAACTAATTTTGGCTAATCTTGAAAGCTAAACTGGGTTGTTGTTTTTAGTGATTGCATCGGGAGACTGGAAATAGTAGGAGTAGACATTAGATGGAAAGTCATAAAAACATCCTGGAAGAAATCAAGGCCAATCGCTTCCATGTTGGTGCCAAGAAAATTACACAAACTGTTCATAAATGCACCAAGAGTCAAATTTGTCTGATTCAATATTTTTTTTCTATTTATGGGAATATAGCTGTGAAAAGTTAAATACCGTATTTTTCGGAGTATAAGACGTACCAGAGTATAAGATGCACCTAGATTTTAGAGGAGGAAAACAAGGAAAAAGTAAATGGTGTAGTAATATATTATTTAATAAAATACCAGTGTAGCAGAATACTTTTTACAACCATGTATAATTTTTACAACCATGTACACTTTTTACAACCATGTATACTTTTTACAAACTTCAAACTTGACAGCTTTAAGACTAGTGGACTTCAACTCCCAGAATTCCTCCTCCAGTCATGCTAGCTCAGGATGTTTAAACTAGTTTAAACTTGTCAAGTTTGAAGACCCTTGCACCCCTAACCCCTAACCCAGGGGTCTTCAAACCAGCTTTAAGACTAGTGGACTTCAACTCCCAGAATTCCTCCTCCAGTCATGCTAGCTCAGGATGTTTAAACTAGTTTAAACTTGTCAAGTTTGAAGACCCTTGCACCCCTAACCCCTAACCCAGGGGTCTTCAAACTTGACAGCTTTAAGACTAGTGGACTTCAACTCCCAGAATTCCTCCTCCAGTCATGCTAGATGGGGTAATTAGAAGGAAAAACACCCCAGTTTTTGCAAAAAATGGCCCGTTTTTTGGTCATTTTTTTTCAAAACCAGGGCATGCAGAGGGTTTGGGAAGCCTGCAGAGCACTCCTAGGGGGTGGGGGAAGGCAAAAACGCCCCCATTTTTGCAAAAAATGGCCCGTTTTTCGCAAAGATGGGATGCAGGGGTGGGGCTTCGGGAGCCCAAAAATGGCTGTATAAGACGCACCGACATTTCCACCCTCTTTTGGGGGGCAAAAAGGTGCGTCTTATACTCTGAAAAATACGGTAATTGTATTGCAGTATCCTTTACAATGCCACACAGGTCATGCTACTGCCTCTAAAGTGTGATGCCAGCAGTGCTGGAAGTTTATGAAGCTATTGTGGTTTAGCAATTGTTCTGGTTAGGACATAGTTAGGATGCTGAGCCGATGATTGGCAGATTTGTGTTCAAGACCCAGTTGCTGCTGTGTGATGGGGTGAGCTCTTGTCACTTGCTTCAGCTCCAGCCAATCTTGCAGTTCACAAGTGGGCAACTGTGAGTAGATAAATGGGTACAATTTTGGTGGACAACTTAATGGGGACAGAAAAGGACCCTCCAATTGGATGTCCCTCAGCCCAGACAACTGTGATGTCACTAGTTGATCCTTTCACCATGAAAGCGCTTTGGTGCTTCTGACAAGGATGAATAGCAGTTGTTCTGTGATGGTGATAAAGCTCCTTCTAAGATGAACGTAGAACCTGCCAGGGTTAATGTCTGCTTGTAAACATCAATTGAGTAGGTGTAGGATATTTCTGATGACTTTGAAATAAGAATGCAAAGACAGACGTAATGGTCTATATAAGAAACACTTCAAAATACGCAACAAATTCTTTAAGGCCAACCAAAATGTCACAAAATAGGAAACAAATGTAAGTTTTTCAGAGCTTTTTACCTGGCTGCCTATTAAGGAGAATGAAGTCTGCCTGTGATTGCATATAATTCAGAGCTACAGCTTGTTTTATGTATTGTCTGTTGGGTTTGTCAGAACCAAATAGAACATTTCATTTCATAGCATCATATGTGAACCCAGTCACTCTGTTCCTTCAAGATAAAGCTAACTTCCTTGTTCCTCCTCTCCCTCCTCCTCTTCACATCTGTCTTGATAGTGAGTTTAAAAGAACTTAAAGCTTTGATTTTCACCATTGCCACTGACAGTGAAAACATTATCCAAACATGGTTTTTGGAACTCTTGAAATTAGAAATGGTAACTTTCCAATATTTGCATTGCCGCCTTTGTTTTCATCCAAATTTGATAGTTGAATACCTTCAGATTCATTATCATTGCAGGACAATTTGAGTGATCTGTTTCATCCTGTCTTTATGAAAAGAGCCATGGTCAGAAGCTTGTTGCTTTCCATCATATCAAAAAAAGGACTGACATGTTTAGGAAACTCTTGAAAAATTGCATCAAAGTGGGATTATTGCAGACAGTGACAATTATGTGGCAGACAAGATGTTAGGCTTACTAACAATCTGTTTTTTTCCTGTTAGATATGTTTCTCCTCCTCCAAACCCCTAACTTATTTGTGTTCTAATATAATACAAATTACTTGAAAGTTTATCATATATTGTGTTTTCTGAACATCATTCATCTTACTTTTTTTTATTTGCCACTTTTAGTGTTCAACTTGATATGAAGCGGTTAAACTGACTATTTAAAAAAATAAAACCCATAGTAATATTTTCCTGAGAACTGCGTTATGAGTACATAAGCTATGTGCAGTAAGGCACTTTATTGACATTTCAGCTTTAGTTTTTTAGTGGCATGATGGGTGCATTAAATGGTAAATGGCAATAGGTGCCATCATGGAGAAAAACTATGTGTTTGCTAAAAGTTGATACTGACTTGATGGCACATGTTAGTTAATACAGTGGTTCACAACCTTTTCTTTACTATGGGTCCCCTTTAAATACCTTTTGTGGCCACAGACCATGGCCATGGACTCCCAAAACTTAACTCAAGTTTTAAATCATAACATTTCTTCAAGGCTTCGCGGAACTCCTGTGATGACATCACAGCCCCACAGGGGTCTGCAGACCACAGGTTAGAATCACTGAATTAATAAATAAATAATAAACATTCAAGTCTCAATTTAAAAAACTACAGTACAGTTACTGGTTCTAAATTATACTTGAAGATAACAAAATTGTAATGAACTTTTATAATAATATAATAATAATAATAATAATAATAATAATAATAATAATAATAATAATAATAATAATAATAATAATAATAATAATAATAATAATAAGAAGAAGAAGAAGAAGAAGAAGAAGAAGAAGAAGAAACAGCATGACAGGCTGAAAAAGAATCACTGAATTAATAAATATATACATTCAAGTCTCAATTTAAAAACTACACTACAGTTACTGGTTCTAAATTATACTTGAAGATAACAAAATTGTAATGAACTTTAATAATAATAATAATAATAATAATAATAATAATAATAATAATAATAATAATAATAATAATAATAATAATAATAATAATAATAATAATAATAATAATAATAATAATAATAATGTTAGCGAACAACGACTAGCAGATCAAAGGCGATTTATTATACGAAATAATGTGTTCAGTGAAATTGAACTTGAGAAAATTCAGACAAATTGCCAAATTAAAAAAATAACACCACCAGTGGAAACAACAGAAACTCACAAAACAACTGAAGACATCACACTGGAGCTTCCAACAGAAGAAACTGTTAGTGGAGAAGTAATAGCACCACTACCAGAACCAGTCATGATTGAACCAATTGATGAACTAACTGAAAAACAAAAGGAATTGAAGGACAAAATCATGGAGCATGTACTGTCTAATGAGGAAAGGCAACGTTTACCATCATTAAAAACTGTGCCTAACAAAAACTTGGCACCTATAATGAGAATGGTTAATGCAATACTTTCAACAATTGAATCGGCATCCATCTTAGAAACAAATCAGTTAATGTACAGTGCAGCTGCAATAGTCACTAATGAACTAGGTTTTAAAAACAAAGCACCTAGTCGCAAGGCAGAAAAAGCATCAAAACCAAAGTGGAAAATTCGACTGGAACAAAAAATAAAAAAACTCAGAACAGGTGCTAGCAATTTAAAAAATATGAATGAACAACGGCTAAAAAATAGCAAGATCATGGATCAATTAGCCAGAAGATACAGGCTTGATACAAGGAAAATTGAAGAAGCACTTGAAATTGTAAAACAGCAAATAACAGCAATAGCCAGAAAAATTGAAAGATATGATGCAAGAATCATTCAGTACAAGCAAAATCAGCAATTTCGATCAGATCAAAGACGTTTCTACCAAAGCCTCAATGCAAATGACAATTTCAAAAGTGAAAAACCAGAAAAGCAAGCCACAGTTGAATTCTGGAAAGAACTGTGGGAAAATGCAAAGGATTACAATAAGGAAGCAAAGTGGATACAAGACTTTGAGAAAAGTGTTGGCAAGAAGCAAATGCAAGTATTAGAAATAACAACTGAGATGGTCAAAAATCGAGTAAAAAAAGTAAAGAACTGGACATCACCTGGAAATGACCAATTACATGGTTTCTGGCTCAAATATCTGACCAGTTTGCATGCAATATTGGCCAAGCAACTGAACGAAATGCTACAAAATGGTCAAATTGATGAATGGTTGACAACTGGAAAAACATACTTGATTCAGAAAGATGCAACTAAAGGAACAACACCTGGAAACTACAGACCAATAACATGCTTGCCAACAACCTTCAAATTACTCACCGGGATAATTGCAGATAACATAATGGATTATTTGGAAACAAATAACATCTTGCCAGTAGAGCAAAAAGGCAACAAAAGAAGGAGCAGGGGCACAAAAGATCAGCTCCTAATTGACAAAATGATACTAGAAAACTGTAAGAACAGAAAAACGAACTTGAATATGGTCTGGATTGATTACAAAAAGGCGTACGACTCACTGCCACACAGCTGGATCATCAAATGCTTAGAAACTATTGGCATCAGCAAAAATATTACATCATTCACTGAAAAAGCGATGAAACAATGGAGAACTGTGTTGGCAGTAGGGAATGAGAACTATGGAATGGTTAATATCAAGAGAGGAATTTTTCAGGGAGATTCACTTTCACCCCTCCTCTTCATCATCGCAATGATCCCACTATCAGTAATCTTAAAAAAAATGAAACTTGGATACCAAATAGCCAAAGACGCTGAAAAAATTTCACATTTATTGTATATGGATGATTTGAAACTGTATGGAAAGTCAGAAATAGAAATCCAATCACTGACCAACACAGTCCTAATATTCAGCACAGATATCTCAATGCAGTTTGGCATGGAAAAATGTGCCACTGTATCTATGAAAAGGGGCAAAATCACTACATGTGACGGAATTGAAATGCCCAATGGCCAATTAATTAAATGCAATCAAAATGAAGCCTATAAATATCTGGGCATTCTGCAGTTGGATAACATCAGACATGGAGAAGTGAAAACTATCATTAGAAGAGAGTACACCAACAGAGTTAGGAAAATTTTGAAATCTAAATTAAATGGTGGAAACACCATCAAGGCCATGAATACCTGGGCAATACCAGTCATAAGATACACGGCTGGTATAATTAACTGGACACAAGCTGATTTGGACATTTTGGACCGAAACACCAGAAAACTAATGACAATGCACTACAGTTTACATCCACGTAGTGACACTGATAGACTTTACCTGCCCAGAAAATCAGGTGGCAGAGGACTACTACAAGTAAAGCAAACAGTTGAAGAAGAAAAGCATGCATTGGCGGATTATTTAAAAGAAAGTCAAGAACATCTATTAATTGAAGTAAAGAACAAAAATCTACTGAAGGTCCAACAGACGAAACAAGAATACAGAAAAAATGTGATAAAATCAAGAATGGAGAGTTGGCAAAATAAAGCATTACATGGCCAATTTCTGGAAAAAATAAAAGACAAAGTGGACAGTGAAAAAACTTGGTTATGGTTAACATCTGGTACTTTAAAGAAAGAAACAGAATCATTGATCCTGGCCGCACAAGAACAGGCAATTCGTACAAATGCCATAAAGGCCAAAATTGATAAATCTTCAAATGATGCTAAATGCAGATTATGCAAGGAAGCTGATGAAACTGTAGCCCATGTGCTCAGCTGCTGCAAGAAAATCGCGCAGACTGATTACAAATTACGACACAACTCTGTTGCACAAATGATCCACTGGAATTTATGCAAAAATTATAACATCCATACTGCTACAAACTGGTGGGAACACAAGCCTGAAAAAGTCACTGAAAATCAGATGGTCAAGATCTTGTGGGATTTTCGTATACAAACAGACAAGGTACTGGCGCATAATACACCAGACATCACGCTGGTCGAGAACAACAAGGTGACTATAATTGACATTGCAATACCAGGAGATAGCAAGGTCGATGAAAAGGAACACGAAAAAATCGCAAAATACCAGGACTTAAAAATTGAAATCCAACGATTATGGCACAAACCAGCAGTGGTAATTCCAGTAGTGATTGGAACACTGGGTGCTATCCCAAAAGCACTGGAATTACATTTAAAACAGCTCAAAATTGACAAAATCACCATCAGTCAAATGCAGAAAGCCGCACTGCTCGGTTCCGCACATATACTTCGAAAATACATTACGACTTCCTAGGCCCCTGGGTGGGGCTCGACTAGTAATCAATGCCAAATCCGGCGAAACAACTGGCCGCTGTGATACAATTGTATAATAATAATAATAATAATAATAATAATAATAATAATAATAATAATAATAATAATAATAATAATAATAATAATAATAATAATAATAATAATAATAATAATAATAATAATAATAATAATAATAATAATAATAATTAATATTGAGAAACAGCATGACAGGCTGAAAAAGGAAACCTAGAATAATCATCCATAAAAATACACCATAAATACTATTGCACAGTAAAATAAATTTTCCATTGCAAAACAGGATTTCAAGTGGGGATCAGAGGGAAGGGTAAAGAAGGCAATGAAATTCCTTGGCTGTAGTTTGAATTTTTCAAGGTAACCTGAGATGGGAATCTGAGGAGACAATAAAGTTGTATATGTAGCAAGGATTTCCATCCTACAGAATGTTCTGTATCCTTGAATGATATTTTGTAACCCTACAGTGTATGATAAAAAACTTTTGTTTTTCTTGCAAAACTATTTATGTCTGTTCTGGACAGGCTCTCCTGAGTTCAGGGGGACTATTTGAAGGACCGTCTTCTTTGCCAGAATGATGTTTTCCAGATGAGGGTATTACTCTCTCTCTCTTTTTTAAAATGATTTTTATTAAGGATTTTACATTAATAAAAGTTTTACATTCTGGTTATAAGACAAATATCCCACATTCATTTACATAATTTTCTTATTCATTTGTCCCTCTGCATGAGGGTATCATTCTCAGTTATCCCCAGATAGCATGGCTGAAGAGGCCTAGCACATAAGATGCCAATTTCTTTGAAGTTAACTACCGTATTTTTCGGAGTATAAGATGCACCGGAGTATAAGACGCACCTAGATTTTAGAGGAGGAAAACAAGGAAAAAAGTATTCTGAACCAAATGGTGTAGTAATATATTATTTAATAAAATACCAGTGTAGCAGAATACATTTAACAACCATGTACACTTTTTACAAACTTCAAACTTGACAGCTTTAAGACTGGTGGACTTCAACTCCCAGAATTCCTCCACCAGTCATGCTAGATGGGGTAATTAGAAGGCAAAAACACCCCAGTTTTTGCAAAAAACGGCCTGTTTTTCGCTCATTTTTTTGCAAAATCAGGGCATGCAGAGGGTTTGGGAAGCCTGCAGAGCACTGCTAGGGGGTGGGGGAAGGCAAAAACACCCCATTTTTTGCAAAAAACAGCCCGTTTTTCGCAAAAATAGGATGTGGGGGCGGGGCTTCGGGAGGGCAAAAATGGCTGTATTCGGTGTATAAGATCATTGACATTTCCACCCTCTTTTGGGGGACAAAAAGGTGTGTCTTATACTCCGAAAAATACGGTAAATTTGAATTTGGAACCTAGTATGTTGGAAATAATTTGGAGGTAGATGTGAAAAAAAGCCTTCCAATAATGTATCCCTTTATCTGCACTATACAGATAGTCCTCAACTTACTGATGACAATTGAGCCCAAAATTTCTGTTGTTAATTAAAACATTTGTTAATTGAGTTTTGCCCCATTCATGACCTTTCTTGCCACATTTGTTAAGTGAATCACTGCAGTTGTTAAATTAGTAACACGGTGGTTAAGTGAATCTGGCGTCCCCATTGACTTTGCTTGTCAGAAGGTTGAAAAGATGATCACCTGACCCCAGGTGTCAGGTGTCATAAATATGAAGCAGTAGTCATGCGTCCGAATGTAAATCACATGACCGTGGGGATGCAGCAATGGTCATAAGTGTGAAAAATGATCATAAGTCACTTTTTCAGTGCTGTTGTAACTTCAAACAGTCACTAAATAAACTGTTGTAAGTCAACTATCTGTACTAGTTGTATTTTATTTATACAATAAACTGTTGTAAGTGAACTATCTGTACTTGTTGTATTTTATTTAAGATAAGATAACCTTTATTTTAATTATTTTTTGTCAACACACAGGCTTACATTAAAAAATGAAATTGATGCCTGCTCTGAATACATATACATATACATGTGCGCGCACGCACACACACACACACACTGTGTGTGTGTATCTATCTATCTATCTATCTATCTATCTATCTATCTATCTATCTATCTATCTATCTATCTATCTATCATCTGTCTGTCTGTCTGTCTGTCTGTCTGTCTGTCTGTATACATACCAGAGGTGGGTTCCTGCCGGTGAGGTTAATAGCTGTTGTTTGGTGCAGAGCCGAAGACGCTGCTGCCGTTCGCGGCGCGGGGGCTTTCCCCGGGCGCTGCCGCCGCCCGCGTGGACGCCGCCGTTTGCGGTCTTTTGCCCTCTGCACATGCGCAAAGCGTTCTGCATGCGCAGAGGGCAAAAGAACGCAATTGGCAGCGTCCATGCAGGCAGGGAAAGCGCCCGGGGAAAGCTCCCGCACCGCGAACGGCAGCAGCGTCTTCGGCTCTGCGCCGAACAACAGCTATTAACCGCACCGGCAAAAACAGGCAGGAACCCACCTCTGATACATACATACACACACACACATATATATACACACATACACACATACATACATACACACAAATACATACACAGTCCATTTTGAATACATAGTGGAAAAAAGAGTGTTGAGCGTTAACAAGCTTTCTATATTATAAAGCTATTACGGAACCTAGTTGTTCTGCTTTGGATACCGCAAAGTCTCCTTCCAGAAGGTAATAAAGAAAACTGGTCATGCAGAGAATGCGTCTGAGACAATACTACGGACCCTGCTCAAGCAGCGCTTCTATGCTATGTCCTGGATAGAAAGAAGTGAACTTCCAATAATCTTTTCTGCCTTTCTCACCACTCTCTATGTTGTCTTCCTGTCTGAAACAGTAATACTTCCAAACAACACAATAACACAATACGACAGGATGTTTCCAATTAGTTACGGTGGCTCCTTGATATTAAAAAGAAATAACGGTGCTAATTATGATATTGAAATGGCACATAGCTTTTGCCTTTTAGGATTTACCATCAACAGTATAGGAAGAAGCAATCAATTTGCCACTGACTAGCATTTGGTAGAGTAATTATGAAAGCCTTGGGGGAAAAAAATATTCAGGTGCTGGGATGTGCCTATGCTATTTCCGGTGACACTTTATTGAAGAGAAAGTTGGGCTTAAAAAAAAAACTGGGTAGAAAGAGTAACAACACCTTTAAACCATGAGATTGGAGAAGACTTCTGAGAATACTGCGGACAGTGAAACAAACAAACAAATGGATCATTGAACAAATTAACCCAGAGTTCTCACTCAAGGCCCAAAGGACCAGGTTCAAAGTATTATATTTCAGACATATTGTGCAAAGGCCAAGCTCTATAGAGCATCTCTAATTTTGTGAAAAGGTGGAAGGAAAGAGAAGAAGAGGATGACCAGCAGCAAAGTGGATGGACTCAGTTACTGTGGCAACAATTGCACCGTTAGAAGTCCTGATGGACCACGTTTTAGGGTCAGATTGTCATGGAGAAAATCTATGTGATTGTTAAGATTCAACAGCATCTTTATACCACATAATCAATCATATATCAATCATACGAATCTCCTTTGACCTCCCCCATCCTAATTTTTAAAATTGTTTCCCTTTTTTGCCAAATGGAAAAAACAAAGCTAATATATCCACAGCTGCAATGTTGTATAAAAATATGTAAAATATTTATAAACGACTAGTATGCAACTATAGAATGTAATACAGGCAGTCTTTAACGTACGACCGCAATTGAGCCCAAAATTTATGTTGCTAAGTGAGAAATTTGTTTTGCCCCATTTTACGACTTTTCTTGCCACAGTTGTTAAGTGAATTGCTGCAGTTCTTAAATTAGTAACATGGTTGTTAAGCGAATCTGGCTTCCCCATTGATTTTGCTTGTCAGAAGGTCGCAACGGGAACACGTGACCCTGGGACACTGCAGCCATCATAAATGTGAGTCAGTTGTCCAGCATCCAAATGTAAATCATGTGACCATGGGGATGGTACAACAGTCATAAGTCACTTTTTTCAGTGCTGTTGTAACTTCGAATAGTCACTAAATGAACTATTGTAAGTCGAGGACTATCTGTATAGGCACAATAAGAGGTGTGCTCATTGGTTTATTTATCTACCTACAGCTGTCAGGTTATTTAAGGCAGGGGTCTCCAACTTTGGCAACTTTAAGACTTGTGGACTTCAACTCCCAGAATTCCTCAGCCAGCAAAGCTAACAAAGCTGGCTATGGAATTCTGGGAGTTGAAGTCCACAAGTCTTAAAAGTTGCTAAGGTTGGAGACCCCTGATTTAAGGGAAGAGTTTGATTTGTAATAGGAGAAAACAAGACTAAAAACCTGATTTCTTTTAATCAAATATTTGCCCCTCTGTTTTGATTTTCAACCATTGTTTGATCAGTAGACCTACTCAAGGATTCTCACAATTTCCTGATCACTCATCCAACGTATCTGTCCAAATAAAGCTGCTAGTATAGACCTGCCTCTTTTAGTCCAATTTTCAATGGGAGGATTTCATAAACATGGCAAGGATGCAATACCACAGCATTAGGCTTATATAATCTGAATCATGCAGCACATTTGCCCTCAAATGTCTGTGCAAGTGGGCTGTCTTGAAAGAGTTGAATAAGTGCTTGAAACAGGATATTTGTAAGCCCTGCCTAAGTGACAAGTGAGGATCACGTTACTCCAGTATAGGCATGGCAGCTCTGTTTAGTTCCCAAACTGACTTTATTTTTCCCAAAGTCAGATAATACAAGTATTACAACAGTTCGCTTAATCGCCGTTTGAAGTTACGACACTGAAAAAAGTGACTTAGGACCGCTTTTCACACTTAACGACCTTTGCAGCATCCCCATGGTCATGTGATCAAAATTCAAATGCAAGGATGCAATACCACAGCATTAGGCTTATATAATCTGAATCATGCAGCACATTTGCCCTCAAATGTCTGTGCAAGTGGGCTGTCTTGAAAGAGTTGAATAAGTGCTTGAAACAGGATATTTGTAAGCCCTGCCTAAGTGACAAGTGAGGATCACGTTACTCCAGTATAGGCATGGCAGCTCTGTTTAGTTCCCAAACTGACTTTATTTTTCCCAAAGTCAGATAATACAAGTATTACAACAGTTCGCTTAATCGCCGTTTGAAGTTACGACACTGAAAAAAGTGACTTAGGACCGCTTTTCACACTTAACGACCTTTGCAGCATCCCCATGGTCATGTGATCAAAATTCAAATGCTTGGCAACTGACTCATATTTGTGACAGTTGCTGTATCCTGGGGTCCTGTAATCTCCTTTTGCGACCTTCTGATAAGCAAAGTCAATGGGGAAGCCAGATTCACTTAACAACCGTGTAACTTAACGACTGCAGTGATTCACTTAACAGCTGTGGCAAGAAAGGTAAAAGGGGGGGGAAACTCATTTTAACAAATGTTGGGCTCAATTGTGGGGGACAACAATTGTGTGTTGTAAGTCGAGGACTACCTGTGTGAACAAAAAACGACGGCTATGAGCTTTATACCGGCCTGGGACAGGTTCTTCTGCTACCTTTCTCCTCAGTATTGCATATGGGTAAGAAGCAACCAAAGATCAGTAATAAATAAAAGATTCCAGTTCCCAGCATTCATAGGAGAAAGTTATACTGATGTATAAAATTGCTGGCTTAATACTTTTTTGAGCCTGAGAGTGTTTCAGGTTACATGGAAATCATGATGTGCAATTAGCTCATGACTCAGATAAAAATTTGCCAGGAATCCTGAAGCACACCCTTGTTTGCCTCTTTTGCAAGTTTCTTATTGGCAACTGTTGGCTGTTAAGTTGATATACCCGCAAAAGAACATTGTTGACGATTCAGACTTGTAAGTAAAAACAGAAGGGGAAAAAAGGAGACTTCATCATTATTTTGTTCTTCTCTGTCCTGTCTTCTGGAAAAAAGAAGAAATGACTGAGAACGATCTTTAACACATAATGTTGAACTCTGGTTTAATGCTGTTGGAATAAAATCTGAATGGATTTTGGACTGGAAGTATTGGGTTCTCTTTCTTGCTGGGTCCTTCCTCGAACAAAGTTTGGATTCACACATTGACCTATGCCAGTTTTAAAACATGTTAAAATGACTAGGTCATGCTTGGGTGACTTTACACGGCACATAGAAGTAAATCATGGATTCTGTTAAACCAAGAAACTACACTAGGACTGAATGCAATGTGTCTACCAGCCCCAAATCTGATGAGTGCAACAAACCAATTTCAAATGATGGCGGTTGTTCCTTTGCTTATTTTACAAAACCACCATTGATATTGTTCTTAAGAGAAATCATAGTTCATTGAACAGGGCAGCGAAAGCCTTTTGTAGCTACTCTGAAAGAGAAGAGAGATTGCAGCACAGAAGCATGTCTCCTGCACATACTATTAGCAAGAGTTTAGAGTTAGAGTTACCTGTGACCCAGGCCAATTTACTGACCTTTTCCATGTCATGGAAGATAAGAAAATATCTGTTGAGCAACCTGTGGTCCTCAGGACGTTACTCAACTAAAACTTCTAGCTTCCTCCCTATTAGCATGCTGGCTGTGGGTGCTGGGAATTGTAGCCAGAAACAGCTGGAGGGTCACAGATTCATGCTTTTCTTTCCCCATAGGCTTATTTTGCCTCTAGCATTATCATGATGAACCAATTGTTTACTCTGAGTGGAATCAATTAAAATCTTCCTCTCACTTGATTTCCCATTATTGCCTATAATGCTGGAATTATTGAAATAAGGGGAATAGGTGATTTAACAACAATAAACAAACTTGAAATTAGGATAATAGTAATGATCAATTTTAGTCACCTTTCCCAGTCATCTAGATTGGGGAAAAGTATACTTTGGAGAGGGCAAAGAATCTAGATCTGTGATGGCGAAAATATGGCACACGTGCCGGAGGTGGCACACAGAGCCATCTCTCCGGGCATGCCAGCCGTCGCCCGTTGTTCTTCCAGGTTTCGGCACGCACATGCGTGCTGGCCAGCTGGTCTTTGTGTGCACATGCATGCCAAAACCCGGAAGACCAGGTGACTGACACGCATGTGCACGTAGGAAACCGGAAGCTCGTGCACCGGGGAACTACTCTTCCAGTTTCCGGTGCTCCCACAGGTGCGTGCCGGGGAGCTGCTCTTCTGTGTTGAAAAGGTTCACCAACACTGATCCTAGAGCCACATTAGCTGTCAAAAGAGCTAAAGAGAAAGCACCCAGCTCCACACCTTTTTCCTTAATGTCAGAATTGATTTCTGATCTGTTAGAAATGTTGACCTTTCGTCCTTAAAAGTGGGGGATTGCCAAAACAGTCCACATTGGACTTCAGAGGTTATGACCTTTTCAAAAGGATTGATAAAAAGAAAGTTAGAAAGCAGGGTCAAGTTTTTTTCAGAATGCTTGAAAATCACTCAAAGGTACAGCCTTGGAAACTCAGCTGGAAGGTAGCGCCATGCAATTCCTAGCTGCTAGAATGGCTAGTCAGCAGTCAGATGCACACAAGCAAAACTACTGTTTTCAAAAAATGGAAATCCCGATTTTAAAAAGACCAATAAAAAGAAACATGGCCACTGCTCATCCCTAACTTTCATTACTACTGCAATGCGCTCTACATGGGGCTGCCCCTGAAGAGTATTCGGAGACTTCAACTGGTGCAAAATGCAGCTACGCGTGCTGTGGTGGGTGTTTCAAGGTACACCCACATAACACCTATACTCCGCCAGCTACATTGGCTGCCCATTGGTCTCCGGGTACAATTCAAGGTGCTGATCATCATCTTTAAAGCCCTACATGGCTTAGGACCAGGCTATCTCCGGGACCGCATTCCACCTCATACTTCCCTTTGACCGGTCAGGTCCCACAGAGTGGGTCTCCTCCAGGTCCCGTCAGCCAAACAGTGTCGACTGGCGGGGCCTAGGGGGAGGGCCTTCTCTGTAGGGGCCCCTGCTCTCTGGAACCAACTCCCCCCGGAGATCCGAATCATCCCCACCCTGCTGGCCTTCCGAAAAGCCATCAAGACATGGCTCTTCCTGCAGGCGGGGTGATGTTGAGACGACCTTCCATCTGACGTCTCCCCCATGTATATATGATATGTTTGTTGTTTTAAAATTGTTTTTAATTGTTTTTAATTGTTTTTAACATTTATTTGATGTTCCCTAAAATGTTGTACGCCGCCCTGAGTTCTGAGGGAGTAGGGCGGCATAGAAGAACTTCGAATAAATAAATAAATAAATAAATTTTCAAACACTTTAAAAAGCAAACTAAAACGTTACAAAAGGAACCCAAACGCTGATTTTTGATCATGTGCTAACCACTGGCTGAAGGTATGCAAGAATTCTCTAAAAGGTGCCCCATCCCCAAGAGAAAAAGGAATTGGAACAGCATACACCCAAGAATATTAAGATGAATGACAAAACCGTCTTTAAAAATCAAGCAGGAAATGATGAGCAAGACCTTTGATTTTTGTGCAACAAGAGCATTAATTCATTAAACGCGACTTGTTTTAGACTCTACTGGTTAAGGCACCAGGCTAGAAAGCTGGAGGCTGTGAGTTCGAGTCCCTCCTTAGCCATGAAAGCAGGCTGGGTGACTTTGGGACAGTTGCTCTCTCTTAGCCCAACAACCTCACAGGGTGGTTTTTGTGGGGACAATAGGAGGAGGAAGTTTTATTAGATCATTTTACTGCCTTGTTTTTTTTAAAATAATAAAGAGGGGATACAATAAATGAAATTACCAGTGTGTTAAGGGAGTGGGAAAATGCAGAGATATGTCATCAGTTTGTTTTTTCTTTCCTGCTGGATTCTAAGGCAGAGCTGGCCTTTTCAGAAGAACTAGTTGCACTGAGATTACATAGGGCAACCTGGGTAAAATTTTGTCACCCGTTATTTTGGAGGAAAGTTAAAGGATTGGCAGTAAATAGAGGCATATTGGAGATCAGCAATGGAGACAGATTTCATGCCGAAGTTGTTTTCTTCCAGTCTGAGGATGGGTGGAAAGCACTTCAACTTGCCCGCAGGGAAGGGCTTAATGTTACTGAAGTTTGACTGGCAGTTCTCATGCATTCTACATACAGAGAGATATGTGAGCTACCTCTGTGAAAAGAGCCACTTGTAGTTTTTCTCCACTTTATGTAAGATCTGAGATCAGTGCTAGAAATTGCAGTTGTGGAATATCCTCAAGGGACAAAAGTCCGGGAGAGTCAATACCATCCTTCACATGTCCTGAGTATTTGTCTTTGCCCATGACCCTTGCTTTGCCCTGAAATTGGCACAACCCTTGATATATATATAAAAAAGTGATTTCTTTAGAATGGCAATTGATTTAATTATATCACGTGCCACTCGAGTACATTTGTTTTTGATTCAAAAGATTACACAGATTATGTACCATAGAAAGTGTCATTAGCCAACAGGATCAAGTGACATGTATATCCTGAGAACAGACTGCCTCCAATAATAAACTGAATTTCATCAGTTTAGCCTCCCTTACTGAGCAGAATTATGAAGCTAATCCGGCACAGTTTTTCACATATGAATACCTGCAAACTCTTAAAAACACAGTAAAAGCGATTATGTGATAATAGATTATTGTCATCTTGACTTGGCATTCTGCAAGCGGTGAAGTATGGTGAAGTTTCTTGGGTGCCAGTTGGGGCTGTCTGAGCCTCTGATCAGAATCTGTATTTCCAAGATGGGTGAGAAGTGGATTGATTTGTTTAATTTAATAGGCTACATTAGTATGATAAAAGCTGGATTGCCATTCACTGCTTACCTTCAACTAGTACTTGTTCTGACAAGTTTTTTGTGGTGTCCCAGATAAAATGGATCAATAGTTTTGCGTACTTAGGCAAAAAATACCTTGCTCCACCAAAACAGGTTTTCACAGACCCAGAGAATGTGATGCCTAAGGGATAGGTTTTATGTGATTTCTCTTCTTTTTCTTCTACGGTACCATGTGGTTGATCTCCTTTGCTCCAAATTATTTGGAATCCGATATGAAGCATTTGTACTATAGTGCATTGACTAACCATGGTCACAGAAAGCCTAGATTCACACACTTCACTAAGCCCTAGTGTGGAAAAAGGAATTGGTTTCAGCTTAGCTTTTTACAGTATAGAAATCATCTGTCAAATTATGGCTTAATAAGGTATTCCATGATTTTAATCAACTTTCATTTTTCAACAAATCTTGCTTTAGTGTCATGTGTAAATCAAAACACAACATCTAGGCTGCTAGGATGATCCTGGTTTCAAACCTTAAATGCGTGTTGGAATAGCCCTTGCTAATATGTTATTTCTATTCTCAGAACACATATTTATAAGAATTGGGTGTGTGGATCTTTGCTAAGTGGCTATTACATGTAAATGTGGAAAGAAACTTATAGGTTACCAAGTTAGTTGATAATTCATTTCCAAAGTTACCTTGAGCGTGTGACTCATGTGTGACTGCACTATCAAAACTGCATTCTTTGTTGCTCGTTTCTTTATAAATCCTTTTTAAAAATAACAATCTTGCATTCATTTCTTTACAGAAGTATCCTTTCATCTCTTTGCTTTGATCTGCAGATGAAGACCTATCTTGGCAGTTTCCAATTCTTTGAGGTAAAATGTTTGCTTTATTCCTTCTTTTACAAATGTTGCAACATGTAATATTGTATAGAACAGGGGTCGGCAACCTTAAACACTCAAAGAGCCATTTGGACCCATTTCCCATAGAAAAGAAAACACCGGGAGCCACAAAACTCTCTTGACATCTAAAATGAAGATAACACTGCATATATCGTTTTTTTAACCTTTATGCTATGTATTAAAAAACCTATAGTGTGTTGCATTTATTAAATTAATGACCTGCTACAGAGAAAACAAATTTTTATTTCTGCATGCAACAAAAACATTTTGAACTCCCCCCCCAAAAAAGATGGGTCGAAAAGCTCAATAAATCACGTGCTGGCGGGTGTCACACATTGGCGGTTGCAGGGGTGGGTTCTAACTTACCTCGCCGCCAGTTCGCTTCCTCCCGCGCATGCACAGTGCCAAAAAATATTTTTTTTTAAAGCCAAAAACAAGATGGTGGCGAATGTGCAGTGTTGGAAACTCAGCTTTTGCGCATGCGCAGAAGAAAAAAAATCAGCAACCTCCCCCCCCCCCAAAAAAAAATCCAAAAAAAGATGGCGGCGTCCACGGATGGCACCGACAGAACCGGCTCCGTGATGTCACCAGCGGTTTGCTACCAGTTCTATAGAACCGGTGCAAACCGGGAGGAACCCACCTCTGGGCGGTTGTGATGCATATTTTGAGTGACAGGGAGCTGCAGCAGAGGGATGAAAGAGCCACATGCGGCTCCAGAGCCGCGGGTTGCAGACCCCTGGTATAGAAGCTTTAGAAGCTGAGCACTAATGTATTATGGTTTCTAGCAGATTCTACAAAACACATCACAATGTATAGCTAGCTAGCTGTAGCTCACTCAATACAGACAGTCTTCAACTTACGACCACAATTGAGCCCAACATTTCTGTTGCCAAGTGAAACATTCGTTAAGTGAATTTTGCTCCATTTTACTACCTTTCTCACCACAGTTGTTAAGTGAATCACTGCAGTTTTTAAGCCAGTAACATGTTTTTTATGTGAATCTGGTTTCCCCATTGACTTTGCTGGTCAGAAGGTTGCAGAAGCTGATCACATGACCCCAAGCAAGGCATTACAAATGTCATAAATATGAGTCAGTTGCCAAACATCTGACTTTTGATCATGTGACCACAGGGATGCTGCAAAGGTCATAAATGTGAAAAAATTGTCATAAATCACTTTTTTTAGGGCCGCTGTAACTTTGAATGTTCACTAAATGAACTGTTATAAGTCAAGGACTACCTTACAATATTTAAGGCTGGACTTTTCTAGCCTCCAGCTGTCTGTGAGTATAGTACCTACAAGTCCCAACAACACAAAGTTCCTTGAAGTCTGGGAGTTAAAGCACAAAATTTAAGAAGAGTATTATCTGTAGTTTGGGAATATTATGACATGATTAATTTTATTTTTTATAATCTAGCAGCTAAGTTCTCACAATGGTCATTCATAAAACCTTTAGAAATTAACCACAAATTTTATTTTTGATGAAAAGCTGTGGCAACTTCAGGATAAAGTTAAGAGCCGAGGTGGAGCAGCAGTTAGAGTGCAGTACTGCAGGCTACTTTAGCTGACTGTGATCAGCAGTTCAGCTGTTCAAATCTCACTGGCTCAGGGTTGACTCAGCCTTCCATCCTTCCGAGGTAGGTAAAATGAGGACCCAGATTGTTGGGGGCAATGTAAATATACATTGCTTACTGGTGTAAACCGCTTAGAGAGTGCTTGCACTATGAGGTGGTATATAAGTCTCACTAATAAATAATAATAAATAAATAAATAGAATAGAATCCTGCATAGGAATCACATACAGAATTGTCACACTTAACAGTAATTTTCAAGCAAGGTGATCTCATAACTTGGTTAATAGGAATTCTGTCAGTGTTATGATTTGTTCTTGCATTGTTGAATCTTCCATCCAATCAAATCTCATAATTATTGTGACAAGTTTGTCAATATCTTTCAAATAGAAGTTCTCCAACCCAACCACTCTTCAAACATTCTTAAGCATTCTCACCAGGTTCTTGTGGCTACCTCCACATTTGGATATTTGATTTTCTTGCTCTCACAAATTCACCGAAGAACCACAGTGATGATAGTCAAGAGAAGGTAAAAAGCAATAATATGCGACTTGGCTACATACTTGGCATTTCCCATTACCAAAATACCTATTCAGTTAAAAATTCCAGAAGGGGCTGGTTGGACTCTTATCAAGTTCACGAGGAAACTCTTGATGTTACGTTTATGTGATTTTTCCAAAGGTGCTTTTTCAAAAGGCAACTGGACTTTGTTTTCCTTGAAGACGTTTCGTTTCTCAGCTTCTTCAGAAGAAGCGAAATATCTTCAAGGAAAAACAAAGTCCAGTTGCCTTCGAAAAAGTATCTTTTTGAAAATCACATAAACTTAACATCAAAAGTATCCTTGTGAACTTGATAAGATCTGGATGACTGAGAATCTCCATAGACATTTATATGATTTTATTCCTAAAAACACGAATCTCACTATGGATGGATCTCATCTGATACATAATGAGTATTTTGGGGTGGGTGGGGGAAACAGATATTCCCCCATATCTGATAGAAGAATGTTCAAGTGCTTTTTGTTCAGAAAAGGTGGTGAAATTTATATGTCTCTCCAGGCAGGTCCTGTTCTCTGACCTGGAAGTTTCTCCCCTTTCATCCCAGATATATTGGAGAAATATTTGGTTGCTAATTAAGATTAGTTCTAATGCAGATTTTGTGGGAAGAAAGTTGAGCATTCTAATTCCACCAAATTTTTACTGCTATCAGCATTGACGTGAAAAGTCCACCTTCTTTCGTTTAATAATCTGAAACCCCCACACAAAAAACCAAAATAAGAATTTATGACTCCTATTCAGAATTATGTATAGTGGTGGCAGATTTGTTTAAAATACATCAACCCTACATGCAGGGGTGAAATTCAGCAGGTTCTGACAGATTCTGGAGAACCGGTAGCGGAAATTTTGAGTAGTTCGGAGAACTGGTAGCGGAAATTTTGAGCAGTTCGGAGAACTGGCAAATACCACCTCTGGCTGGCCCCAGAGTTGGGTGGGAATGGAGATTTTGTAATATCCTTCCCCAGAAATGGGGAGGGAATGGGGTTTTGCAGTATCCTTCCCCTGCCACGCCCACAGAACCGGCAGGGAAAAATTTTGAATTTCACCCCTGCCTACATGGAATAAATGTATGCCTCTAATCTATCAACCTTGACAATATCTTTCCATTACTCTTGTCAACTGGAGCTAAGAAAGAGAGACCTTGGTAGCTGGCAGTATTCTAAGATCTGATCAGATCAGTAGCCAGTGAATGTTAGGCTGTCTAACTGTCAATTAAGACAATGTCTGTCTTGGTTGTAACTGGGGCCTAAAATAGCTGTTTGGATTTTGACCAAAACATTTCTGAAGACTGAAGTACTCATAAAGCCATTCCTAGATTTGAGTTTTGCAGTGCTGTCTTCAAGTGGGTGTTCTTTCTAAACCTGAGCTGCTAATTTCTGAAAGAAATAGAAGAGAAGAGAATTTGTTATCGGCCAAGTGTGATTGGACACACAAGAAATTTGTCTCTGGTGCACAATCTCTCAGCCTGTACATACAAGCAACAAGTGATAAATCATTAGCATAATCATAAAATGCAATAGTCATAAATCATAAGATGCAACACTCAGTGATAGTCATAGGATGCTAAATAAGCAATCAACATAAATCATACCAGGATACTAAATAAAACAGTATAAATCATAAGGTACAAACAACAAAGTTATAGTCATAAGAAGATAAGGAAATAGGTAAGATGAAAGGATAATAGTACGTAATACAGCCTTACTAGGTAGTTTGACAGTATTGTGGGAATTGTTTAGCAGAGTGATGGGATGGGGGGGAAACTGTCCTTGTGTCTAGTTGTTTTGGCATGCAATGTCCTGTATTAGCATTATCTTGAGGGAAGAAGCTGAAACAGTTTATGTCCAGGATGTGAGTGGTCTGTAGATATGAAGTAAAAGCTTGTACTTACCCATTTTTACATTCTGAAATGTATGTGTGACAAATAATTTCTGGGTATGATAACAACTCTTACGGTCTAGAGTCCGGAAACAGAAACAGATCTTTGCACATGTGTCCTTTCATGTACTTTCACATATCATCATGCTTTCAATTTATCTGTCCCCATCCCATTCCCTGAGGCTCTTGGATCTCTAAAACATGGGAGGACAAAACATGGGCTTCGTTTTTTGCAACCCTCCAAAAAATCATGCTGACAAATTCCCAAGTGATAAAACACAAGTTTTGAAAATATAGCAGTAATTCAATAGAAATGGTTGAATTGTGATTGTTTCATTTGTTCCATATCAAAGAGCATTCTGTATTTCTGACCTTTAGGGAGCAGTTAAAAATCACAGATACCACCAGTGGCAGGTTGCCGTCTTACTGGTGACGGTGCACTGTGCGCGCATCTCCAAGTTTTGGGGTTGCACGCGCTTGCTACGCGTGTGCGCCCCCTTGCGCGATTTTGCTTTTGCGCATGCACGGAAGCGAAATCTCACGAGGGGACGTGCGTGTGTGTGAGATTTTGGCAAGATTTTACTTCCACGCATGCGCGGAGGCAAAATCTCGCCAAAATCTCTCTCACGCGCGTCCCCTCGCAAGATTTCGGCGCAATTTTGCTTCCGCGCATGCGCAGAAGCAAAATCGGCTGAAAATTAACAGAAAAAAATGGCGACGTGCGCGGTGGACTGGCAGAGAGGGCTCCGGAGCGGTCCCACGCAAATTGCGCAATTGGCCGCTCCCTACCAGAGCTGTGCACCGGGCAGCTCCGGCAGGAACCCACCTCTGGATACCACCTAGAAAAAATGTCTCCCCTTTCTCTGAAGACAGCTATTCTTTTGTTTTGCAGTTGCCTTGAGCTAATCCATAGATTAATCTTACTTTTGTTTGCATTGCTCATCTTGTTAATTGACACCAAAGGGAAATACCTGACTTAAAGATGATCAAGGTGTGTCTTCTTTCACTGGGTTTAATACAATGAGATTTCCAAATGACCAGAGAACCCAGTACTTGCAGTGCATTAATATAAGGCTAATATATTTATAGTGGCATTCGATGGAATGGCACCAATTTCTCCAGATGCGTGAAAGGTAATACTAAATTCCTGACATATGTGGTTGAACTGATTGTAAACACTGAGCTCAAATAGGAATAAAATGCAGAAAGGATTCTGTCAGCTTTCCCTCATGAGTCATAGCCATTCAGAAAACACTTGGTTGGTGGCAAGGTAGACATGTATGCACTAGTGAGCTGACTAACTCTGTGAGACTTAATAACAACAACAAAAGTGTTTGCAGTCATTGAAGATGAATAGGGTGGATGAAAAATTCATTCTAACCATTTCAGATTGAAATCTGTCATTTCTCTAAGTTCAGTAATAAGAGTTTCAATGGAATGCAATGGAAAGTTGCATTGTCTTTCTTGCGGGATGCTAAAATAATTATAATATTGGATTTGTGACAAGTCCTACAGGAGCATAATTCTACTCACCAGACTGGCCTTTTTGCTTTTCTATACTTTCTTGTTGAGAAAGTAAAATTATTGGAGAAACATCTGATGAAAACGTTTAAATTTTAGCATGTGAATCCGTCTTAATTGCAGCATTGAATTCCTAGTTTTGGTTCCGTGTCATGGATTTGGTAGTACGGATTAGGTCTGTAAACTTCTCTTGGATTTTAGATTTATTATTAGAGTTGGAATGGACCTTGTAGGTCATCTAGTCCAACCCCCTGCTCAAACAGGAGTTCCTACACCATTTGAGACAGATGGCAGTCCAGTCTCTCCTTGAAGGTCACAAGTGTTGGGGCTCCCACAACCTCCGCTGGCAAGCTGTTCCACTGGTTGATCGCTCTCACTGTCAGAAAGTTTCTCCTCACTTCCAGGTTGAATCTCTCCTTGGTCAGCTTCCATCCGTTATTCCTTGTCTGGCTTTCTGGTGCCATAGAGAACAGCCTGACCCCCTCCTCTCTGTGGCATCCCCTCAAGTATTGGAACACTGCTATCATGTCACCCCTGGTCCTTCTCTTCGCCAGACTGGCCAAGCTCAGTTCCTGCAACCGGTCTTTGTATGTTTTATTTTCCAGACCCTTTACCATCAGTTTTTGAAAGGACATGACAGGTTCCAGCTTGCAAGAGAGGGCCATGTTTCATAAATATATTTAATTAAACAAATTATTCAATAACAAAATATTATTAAGACACATTTGTACTGACCTCCTTCCACACTCCATTTCTTAAATCACATTAATGCAAATATTTCTTTTCTTTCTCCATGATGTGATTTGGTTATTGTCCTGTTGGTTCTCACCACTTGGGTATGCTGTTGAAGGATTTGATATTTACAAAACACAAAAGAATCTTAGCTAGGAATTTGATTATGCAAATATGTATGACATGTATGGTGTCATATGGATGGCAAATGCATTCATAGCAAAGCTATATTAATAGCGAGTTAAAGAGGTTTAGGGCCACAAGTTTATGGAATTGATGAAAATCATTTGTTTGGGGAAAGTTTTCATATCAGGGCTGAGAATTCTTGGACATGAAACAGCCTACCTTCGGGACCGCATCTTACTGCATGACTCTCTTCAACCGGTTAGGTCCCACAGAGTTGGTCTCCTCCAGGTCCCATCAACCAAGCAATGTTGGTTGGCGGGACCGTGGGGGAGGGCCTTCTCTGTGGGAACTCCATCTCTCTGGAACCAACTTCCCCCAGAGATCCGACCATCCCCACCCTACTGGCCTTCCGTAAAGCCGTTAAAACATGGCTCTTCCTGCAGGCGGGGTGAAACAGAGATCAATCCCCCCATGTATGAATGATGGTTTGTTTTAATTTTTGTAAGTATTTTTAATCCATTATTATCGTTTTATAATTGTTCTTGTAATATGTTGTACGCCGCCCTGAGTCCCTCGGGAGTTGGGCGGCATATTAAAACTAAAATAAATAAATAAATAAATAAATAAATAAATAAATAAATAAATAAATAAATACTTCCATCCTGGTTGTCCTTCAAATTTGTTGGAATCATAGCTCTCTGGATACGACCTAGAAATTCTGGAAGTTGCAGTCCATAGTTCTCAATAGCTCTAAAGGCCACCTGGTTGCAAAAGGTTGGCACAGTCCATGTAAAAATACCATAGGATCTAGATCTGGTTTCTCTATTGAGTGAAACATGATTCACCATAACTTGAAAAAACAAATGATATAACTTGGAAAACAAGTTGTTTTCGAGCACTTGTCTTCTCCCTCAAGACAAGATTACAGTATGCTGTAGAAGGTAAAGTATATGGACCCTCTATTGGATAACCACCTGCTACTATTAAAAAATATATGTCAGTGCCTAGGGCTAAACTAAGATGATTTGTTTGCTTTCTTTCCAGGGAGACGTACATTGTGCAGATGTAGATAGTAAATAGGCACGATTCGGTGCATCTCTGGCTAAAAAGGAACGTAGGAACTGTCCTAGCAAAATTCTCCAAAGAACTCTATCCAGTTCTGTGATATCTCATTATTTCAGCCAGTGGTAGCCTAGAAACCGGGAGATCATGAGTTCAAGTCCTGCCTTAGCCACGAAAGCCATCTGAGTGACCTTGGGCCAGTCACACACACTCAGCCCAACTCACCACTCAGCGTTGTTGGTGTGAGGAAAATAGGAGAAAGATGTGTTGGATATGATTGCTGCCTTGAGTTATTTGTAAAAAAAAAACCCACAAAGGCATGAGATAAATAAGTTAATTAAAGAAAGAAATATTTTCCCTACCTAAAACTTTACCTAGAAATGGCCCAAACCCAGTAGTATCCAGGAGGATAGATGGAGTCACACTGAAAAAAGCAGAGGCATTCTGGGGATGTTGTTGTCTTTTTCAGTTGTTAACTGCAGGAGGATACCGAGCAAGGAGGTTTTTAAGTAAGTTTCTTGACGGATTTATTTTATTTATTTTATTTATTTTATTTATTTTATTTATTTTATTTATTTTATTTATTTTATTTATTTTATTTATATTATTTATTTTATTTATTTTATTTATTTTATTTATTTTATTTATTTTATTTATTTATTTGTCAAACATGTATAGGATAGTAGTAGTTTGTATAAACAATAGGACAGTAGCACAGGGACGGTAGGCACAGTGGTGTGCTTATGCACACCTTAGACCTTATAGACTAGCGGTTCCCAACCTGGGGGTCGGGACCCCTTTGGGGGTCGAACGACCATTTCCCAGGGGTCGCCCCGGCATCCTCACTCCCCCCCACTGCCACAAGCCTGGCCATATCGATATCGCGCCCCACAACCTGCGACCCCACTGCAAGCCACCCCGCCACCGCCATTTGGGTTCTTTTACCCTCTGTGCATGCCCAAAGTGTTC
Source organism: Diadophis punctatus similis (assembly GCA_023053685.1). Classification (NCBI taxonomy): domain Eukaryota; kingdom Metazoa; phylum Chordata; class Lepidosauria; order Squamata; family Dipsadidae; genus Diadophis; species Diadophis punctatus. The sequence continues at coordinate 15,299,574 of JALIGW010000005.1, forward strand.
TGCGTATGCGCAGAGGGTAAAAGAACCCAAATGGTGGTGTCTAGGCAAAGTCTCCAGATCCGGGCGAGGTCTCCGCTCGCTTATCGTGTTGCCTCTGGGAGCTTTTTGAGCCATCCCCTTCGCAGAGAACCCAAATGGCGGTGGCAAGGTGGGTCGTGGTGGGGTCACGGGGGCGGGGCGGGGGTCGCAGCATTAGGAAGGTTGGGAATCACTGTTATAGACCTCTTAGAAACGGGGTGAGGTCGACTCTAGACAGTCTAAGGTTAAAGTTTTTGGGGTCTGGGGAAGAAACCACAGAGTCAGGTAGTGCATTCCAGGCATTGATCACTCTGCTGCTGAAGTCGTATTTTCTGCAGTCGAGTTTGGAGCGGTTTACATTTAGTTTGAATCTATTACGTGCTCGTGTATTGCTGCGGTTGAAGCTGAAGTAGTCATTAACAGGAAGGACATTTTGGTATATGATTTTATGAACTACATTTAGATCAGATCGGAGGCGACGTAGCCATGCAACATCAAACTCCTCCTCAAACTCCCTTTCCCTATCCCAACCTGGAAGAAACGTCAGGAAAATAATTGGAAATATGTTCTGAATATAAGATGAAGCTTATTTCCCTTTGAACTGTTGCCAGAGTAATAGCTAAAATTATTTCCATGAAGTTTACGTCATCTGTTCATTTGGGAATCTGTAAAGTCAATAGTTGGGCAGCCAATAGTTGGGCAGCCAATAGGGCTTCTGGATCAAATGAACAATAAACAGCAAAGAGTGGGCATTTTCTTTGCTGCCATCTGCTGGTCATCTGGATTTTTGCAGCCCTGATCCAGAAGGGAAACTTAAAAGAAACTGCTTCAAGGCAAGTAATGGTGTTTCCGATATGTCAACATTTCTGTGCATTTTAATCTTCAAAACCCTGTTAACATGCATTGCTTTCTCCCCTAACAAATGGGTAGTAAATTGCATGCATTAGCATGTCTATTCAACTGGTTTTTATTTATCAAAAATTGCAAATGTGTATATTTAATCCAAAATCTATGGAGATTCTCAGTCATCCAGGTCATGGTTGTCCCAGAGGTGCTTTTTCAAGAGGCAAATGGACTTTCTGATTTTTCTTTGAAGATGTTTCTCTTCTCATCCAAGAATCTCCATGTTGTTTCCAGCATCTTTCTCCCAGCTTGGAACCGAACCAGATGGATTTTCCTTCCAACAGGGGAAGCCAGTTTCATTTTACAACTGTGTTACTAACTTAACAGCTGCAGGGATTCACTTAACCGCTGTGGCAGGAAAGGTCAAAAACGGGGCAAAACTCATTTAACGTCTGTCTCGCTTAGCAATCGAAATTTGGGGCTCAGTTGTGGTCGTAAGTTGAAAACTACTTGTACTTGTCTTATGAATTACAATTAGAACTTGTCTTTCATCCAGGAACTTAGTTTTGTGTACCTATAATTCTCCACATGCTCTGTTTTTTGCCTTAAGTCTACATTGAATGAAGAATGATTGGTTCAGCGTTCACCCAGTGAGCTGCATGGCTATGGGAGAAACCTGAATCTGTATGTCTCCCCAGGTGGACGCCAGCCATACAACCATTATATTTATTTATTTATTTATTTTGGAATTCTTATATGCCGCCCAACTCCCTAAGGACTCAGGGCGGCGTACAACAGTGAGAAAATACAAGAATAACCAAAATCTAAAAAGTTAATTAAAAGCAAATATAAAAATTAAAACACACTATAAAAAGAATCATCACCAACCATTCAACATCATACATACTTGGGGGGTGGGCTCGAATGAATTAAGCTCTACCCCCCGCCTGCAGGAAAAGCCATGTCTTAACAGCTTTCCGGAAGGCCAGCAGAGTGGGGATAGTTCGGGTCTCTGGTGGAAGTTGGTTCCAGAGCACAGGGCCAGCCACAGAGAAGGCTCTCCCCCTTGGGCCCGCCAGCCGGCATTGTTTGGCCGACGGGACCTGGAGGAGGCCCACTCTGTGGGCCCTAACCGGTCGAAGGGAAGTATGAGGCAGAATGCGGTCCCGTAGATAACCTGGTCCCAAGCCATGAAAGGCTTTAAAGATGGTGATCAACACCTTGAATTGGACCCGGAGACCGATGGGCAACCAATGCAGCTGGCGGAGTATCGATGTCACGTGGGTGTACCTTGGCACACCCACCACAGCACGCGCAGCCGCATTTTGCACCAACTGAAGTCTCCGGATACTCTTCAAGGGTATCCCCATGTAGAGCGCATTGCAGTAGTCCAAGCGAGAGGTGACAAGGGCATGAGTGACCGTGAGTAGAGCCTCCTTCTCCAAATATGGCCGCAACTGGTGCACCAGGCGAACCTGTGCAAAGGCCCCTCTAGCCACAGCTGAAAGATGATGGTCCAATTTTAGCTGTGGATCTAGAAGGACCCCCAAGTTGCGGACCTGGTCCGAGGGAGTCAGTTTCGCTCCCTCAAGGACCACGGAGGGACAGTTGTCGTAGTCCTTAGGAGGCAATATCCACAGCCACTCAGTCTTGTCGGGATTAAGTCTGAGTCTGTTCCTCCCCATCCAGATCCTGACGTCGTCCAGGCACCGGCACATTACATCAACTGCCTCCCTGAAGTCAGACGGGGTGGTGATGTACAGCTGGGTGTCATCAGCGTACTGATGGAAACACACCCCATGTCTGCGAATGATCTCCCCCAGCGGTTTCATGTAGATGTTGAACAGGATGGGCGAGAGAACCGACCCCTGAGGCACCCCACATAATAGGGGCCTAGGGGACGATCTCTGCCCCCCTGCCAGCACTGACTGCATCCTATCAGCGAGATAAGAGGAGAACCACCGCAGAACGGTGCCTCCCACTCCCAACTCGCTGAGACGATGCAGAAGGATACCATGGTCGATGGTATCGAAAGCCGCTGAGAGGTCAAGTAGCACCAGGATGGAGGAATTTCCCCCATCCCGGGCCCGCCAGAGATCATCCATCAGAGCGACCAAGGCAGTTTCTGTACTGTAGCCGCGCCTGAAACCCGACTGGTAAGGGTCTAGATGATCTGTTTCATCCAGGAGCTGCAGAAGTTGAGTAACCACCACCTTCTCCACAACTTTCCCTAAAAAAGGTAAGTTGGAGACCGGACGATAGTTCTTCAAGTCAGCTGGATCCAGGGAAGGCTTCTTCAGGAGGGGTCGCACCACCGCAGCTTTTAACGACTGCGGTACGGATCCCTCTCTCAAAGAAGCGATGACCACCGCCTGGATCCAGCCGCGTGCTACCTCTCTGCTAGCCGAAACCAGCCAGGAGGGGCACGGGTCCAATAAACAGGTGGAGGTACCCATCGCTCCCACAGCCCTGTCCACATCCTCGGGAGAAACAGGCCCAAACTCTTCCCATAATGATGGACTAAGACTAGCCCCTGTCAACTCAATGGACTCTGCCCAGCCGGAGTCCAGATTTGACCGAATCTGAGCGACTTTATCCGACAGAAACTCAGCGAATTCCTCAGCTCTGCCTTGTAAGTGTTCCTCGCTCCCCCCTTTTGCAAGGAGGGAGCGAGTCACCCTAAACAAGGCGGCTGGGCGAGAATCTGCGGACGCAATAAGAGCGGAAAAATAGGATCGTTTTGCCGCCCTTATCGCCACTAAATAAGATCTGATGTAAATTCTTAATAGTGTTCGATCAGACTCGGTTTTTCTGGCCCTCCAGCGGCGCTCCAGACGTCTCTTCTGGCGTTTCATCTCCCGGAGCTCCTCGGTAAACCAGGGAGCTTTCCGGAATCCACTGCCATAGAGAGGTCGCTTAGGCGCAATTCGGTCTAACGCCCCTGATGCTGCGGTGTTCCAAGCAGCCACCAGGGAGTCAGCCGAATTGTGTACCAGGGTTTCAGGTATTTCCCCAAGTTCCCTCTGGAATCCTTCCGGTTCCATTAGGCGCCTGGGGCGGAACCACTTAGTCGGTCCCGCCTCCCTGCGGGGGAGGAATGGGGCTGCGAAATCCAGCCTCAGTAGGAAATGATCTGACCATGACAGTGGGGTGATGACTAAGTCCCTTATCTTCAGATCATCTCTCCACTGCCCCGAAAGAAACACTAGGTCGAGCGTGTGACCACCCTCATGAGTCGGACCCTGGATTACTTGGGACAGGTCCATGGTTGTCATGGAATCCATGAACTCCTGGGCCGCCCCAGAGGTTTCACCAGCAGATGGCAAGTTGAAGTCCCCCAGCACCATAAGCCTGGGGAACTCAACTGCCAAGCCGGCTACTGCCTCGAGCAGCTCAGGCAGGGCCTTGCTTACGCAGCTGGGAGGCAGGTACGTTAAGAAAAGGCCCACCTGTACCCCTAAGTCCAACTTCAAAAGGAGCGTCTCACACCCAACAATCTCCGGGGCAGGGATCCTACGAGGATGCAGATTTCCACGCGTTATTATTGCCACTCCTCCCCCCCTTATACCATTATAGTTTCTTCGCAACTACCTGTATTCCATATCAGGATAGTTTTAAAAGAGGAAAGGCTTCCTTTGAGTTGAGGTTAGCTGCAGTGACATCATGGACATGAGCTTTTCTTGGCAGCAAGAGGTGTGTGCCATTGTCTTTTTTTCAGGGAATTTGTTTGGCTTTCCAGCATAACCTACCCGTATTTTTCGGAGTATAAGATGCACCTTTCCCCCCCTAAAAGAGGCTGAAAATTTGGGTGCGTCTTATACTCCGAATGTAGCTTTTTCTAAGCTTTTCCCCCAATCCTAACGAGGAGCTAACGATCTTCCCTGCTCTTCCCAGCTTGCAGGCTTGTTTTCATTGCTACTTCCTCCGAAAAAGGTTTTTTCAGCCCTAACGAGGTGCTAATGATCTTCCCAGCTTGCAGGGTTTTTTCATTGCTACTCCCTCCGAAGAAGATCTTTTTCAGCCCTAACCAGGGGATAAAATAATGTGCTGAAGCTGACCAGACTAAGGACGCTAGCCAGATGAATACCTAGTAGGTAGATTTCCCCCCCTATTTTCCTCCCCCAAAACTAAGGTGTGTCTTATACTCTGAAAAATATGGTACTTTCCTGGAAGTCTCTGAGCCAACTCTCATCAGGCCCAATCAGTCAAGGTTGTCCAGGTCCTGCCCCCTGTATAGAAGCATGGTTAATACTGTGTTCATACCAAAATGTTGCAGAAGGGTAAATGTACATTAACAAAGGAATTGTGTCTAAGAGTAATGTATAAAATGTCAAGATTCTGCAAAAGCTAATCCTTCCAAGATCTGATGTTGACTATGATTTTTTTTTAAAAAAATATTATTTATTTATTTTAAAAAACACACATCTTTAGTGATACACACAAACATTGTGTAGCTTGATGGACTGCAACAGGCAGTCTGTGGTTGTCTTAGCAGTGTCATTAGAGGCTTTGCCAACTCTACTGGAAGCAAGAGTTCCATGAGATTTCTCCCCCCCCAGCATGAATATATTATCAAATTAAATTGCTATCAGCTAGTCCTTGAAAAAGCTGATAGTAGGGGACGCGGTGGCTCAATGGCTAAGACACTTAGCTTGTCAATCAGAAAGGTCGGCAGTTCAGCGGTTCGAATCCCTAGTTCCGCGTAACTTGTCCCAGCTTCTGCCAACCTAGCAGTTCGAAAGCATGTAAAAATGCAAGTAGAAAAATAGGGATTATCTTGGTGGGAAGGTAACACTGTTCCATGCACCTTCGGCGTTTAGTCATGCCGGCCACATGACCACGGAATCGTCATCAGATAGTGCTGGCTCTTCGGCTTAGAAACGGAGATGAGCAGCGCCCCCTAGAGTCGGGAACGACTAGCACGTCTGTGCGAGGGGAACCTTTACCTTTAGTCCTTGAGTGGGGTGAAAACTGGCCAAAATGTTTACGTTTTTAAGAAAGGTAAAAAGATAAAGGAATATTTTATTCTGCTGGTCATTGCTGACTATAGCGGACTGTGCTCATCTCCATTTCAAGGCATTTTCATGGTCATGTGGCCAGCCAGTCATGTAGTCACAGAGCAAGAGTCATTCTGCCCCAAAGAACCTAAATTTGCTCGGATGCCCTACCCAGTTTGGCTTGCCACAGAAGCCATATAGGCTAACTTTGCTGGCACTCCACAATGCAAGTAGTCCACAACTTATGACCACAATTGAGCCCAAATTTTCTGTTGCTAAGTGAGACAGCTGTAAAGTGAATTTTGCCCTGTTTTACGACTTTTCTTGCCACATTTGTTAAGTAAATCACTGCAGTTGTTAAGTTAAAAACAGAGTTGTTAAATGAATCTGGCTTCTCCATTGACTTTGCTTGTCAGAAGGTCGTAAAAGGGGATAACGTGACCCTGGGATACTTCAGCTATCATAAATGTGAGTCAGTTGCCAAGCATCCGAATTTTGATCATGTGACTATGGGGATGCTGCAACGGCCATAAGTGTGAAAAATGGTCATAAGTCATTTTTTCAATGCCATTCAACTTTGAACGGTCATTAAATGAACTGTTGTAAGTTGAGGACTATCTCTACTCAAGGACAAAGTACCCTCATGTTTAAGTCAGTTCAGGGGTCTCCAACCTTGGCAACTTTAAGCCTGGCGGACTTCAACTCCCAGAATTCCCCAGCCAGCAAAGCTGGCTAGGGAATTCTGGGACTTGAAGTCCACCAGGCTTAAAGTTGCCAAGGTTGGAGACCCCTGAGTCAGTTACCAGTGTTGCAGTAAGCCCAGTCCTCCAGAAATGCAAATGGGAAAAATAAGAGCTTAGTTTCTAAACATTTTTTTAGGTTTTTAATTTTCAAGTTGAATTGGACGCTTTCCACTGTGATTCAGCAAATGTTGGCCCTTTCAAGGAGAAATTTGGTGCTGACCTTCGCTTCACATGGCTGTGGTGCTGACCTTCCCTTCACACTGCTGTCTCTGCTTGTAAATTGCTGAGGAAAAATGCCTGAAAAACGTATTGTGTGTTGAAACCTTGACAGAGTCAAGATAAAATTAGATAAATGTCTTGTATCTTATCTATTTTCATTCCGTTCAACCCCGCAAAGGAAGCAGCTGCAGTGTTTAAATGCTTCCCTATGATAGGACAAGATTAATTTGTCCTGTTTCAGACAAATGTCAAAATGTCAAATTGAATTGCTTTTCCCTCAAACTACACACTCGGATTGGATCATTGGATGTGCCTTCTTCCGATTCTCATATTTGTAACTGGAATTGAATCAGGGCTGGGTTGTAACCAGGAAATTTCTGGAAGTTAACTGCCTACACCAGGGGTTCCCCAAACTTGGCAACTTTAAGACTTGTGGACTTCAACTCCCAGAATTCTCCAGCCAGCAATGCTTGAAGTCCACAAGTCTCAAAGTTGCCAAGTTTGAAGACCTCTGGCCTACATCAATGTATACTCAGAGGAATTTTCCACAAGAATGGCCATCCAAATGAAGCAATTGAAGGGCTGGTGTCTTCCAGTCAAAGCACCCCTCCAAATGATTTGTATGGCCCTAGCAATCCCTAGCATTTCTCATTATTCTAGAACAGGGGTGTCAAACTCAAGGCCCGGGGACCGGATCCGGCCTCCGCGGTGCTTAGATCTGGCCTGCGGGACTGCCCTGGAAACAGTGAAGGGCCGGCCTGCAGTGCCTCTGCCAGCAAAAATGGAGCTTGGGAGGGCCGGGTGCAGCCCTCCCAAGCTCCGTTTTCACTGGCAGAGGATTGTAGGAGGCTGTCCCAGCCTAAAATGGAGCTTGCGAAGGCCATGTGTGGCCCCCTAAGCTCCGTTTTCACTGGCAGAGGGTTGTAGGAGGCTGTTGCAGCTGAAAACGGAGCTTGGGAGAGCTCCGTTTTCGCTGGCAGAGCACTCGGGCCACCACAGGTGGCCCAGTGCGGTCCACTCTATAGCACCGGTAGCAGCCCGCTGGTGATGTCACAGTACCGGTGCGGTTGGTTGCCAGTGCCTGGGCGCCGCCATTTTTTAAAAATTTCTTCTGCACATGCCCAGAAGCCGAGCTTCCGGCACTGCGCATGCGCTGCCTTCCTACCCCACAGTGAGTCCAAGCAGGGGAGGATGGCTTAACCTGACAATTAAGTCTTTCCCCGTCCCTTCGCTTGAAAATAATAAGAAGCTCGCATTTGATACTTTTCCTTCATTTTTGTCTAAAGCTTCCCAAAGTGGGCGTTTTCCGAAAGCTTAACCTTTTATACTGTTAATTTTATACAGTTTTATACTGTTATTCTTTAGATGAAAACATTGAGGACTGTTAAAAGATACTGTTCTTTTAACAGTCCTCAATATTTTCGTCTAAGGAATCCATGACTGAAACCAAAAATGCTGTATGAGACTTGTTTGTCTTTTAACTATAGCATTTTCTGCATATAAAGGTTGCTGTGTTGCCATGGTGTAACACACACTTCGTATACAAAGCTTTTCATGTAAGCTATAAAATAGCAAAAATAGTAGTAACATCACTCTGAAATACTAATATATGTCTGGTAAGCCATGCCCACCCGGTCATATGGCTGACAAGCCACACCCACAAAATAAGCCACGCCCACAGAGTGGTAGTAAAAAAATTAGGAATCCATCCCTGGTGGCCCCAGGTGATATCATGCTGGGCATGCCCAGCCTGGCCACACCCACCCCAGCCCCCCAAAGTTAAACACAAACCTGATGCGGCCCTCAATGAAATTAAGTTTGACACCCCTGTTCTAGAAACCAGTCTAGAAATCTCATGCCAGCTTTTGAGCCCCTCGCTGTTTTCTTTTCGGGAGAAAATTGCACTATAGAAATGTGACCATTTTGCCACCTTATGCCACCTTATGTTCATGGAGAACTTTGAGGGCTGCAAAGGGTGGTGGGGCAGGGGCTAGGAAGCATCAGAGTAGATCCATGTGGTCCAGCAAATATCAAGTATATTTCAAAACACTAGCATTAAGGGATCTTCTGTGTAGAATCCAAGAATCCAGTCAAACATTTACAGCTGATTTCTTCTTTTTTTAATGGGCTGGTAGCTCCGATGTGGCAAACGCCATAATGTCAATAGAATAGAATAGAATTCTCTATTGGCCAAGGGGAGGAAAGCCATGGCAAATCTAGACAGCATACTAAAAAGCAGAGACATCACCCTGCCAACAAAAGTGTGTATAGTCAAGGCTATGGTTCTCCCAGTTGCAATGTATGGCTGTGAAAGTTGGACCATAAGGAAGACTGAGCCCAAAGAATTGAGGCCTTTGAACTATGGTGCTGGAGAAGACTTCTGCGAGTCCCTTGGACTGCCAGGCGAACAAACAAGTCAGTCCTAGAGGAGATCAACCCTGACTACTCTTTAGAAGCCAGATGCTGAAGATGAAACTCAAATACTTTGGCCACCTAATGAGAAGGAAGGACTCCCTGGAGAAGAACCTAATGCTGGGAATGATTGAGGGCAAAAGAAGAAGGGGACGGCAGAGAATGAGGTGGTTGGATGGAGTCACTGAAGCAGTCGGCGTGAGCTTAAATGGACTCTGGGGGATGGTGGAGGACAGAAAGGCCTGGAGGAATGTTGTCCATGGAGTTGCGATGGATCGGACACGACTTCGCAACTAACAATAACATTGGCCAAGTGTGATTGGACACACAAGGAATTTGTCTTCAGTGCATAAGCTCTCAATGTACATAAAAGCCATAAGTGATAAATCATGATCATAGTCATCATAAAAATACATTCATCATAAATCTTAAGATACAACATTTGTAGCAATAGCAATAGCACTTTACTTATATACCGCTTCATAGTGCTTTACAGCCCTCTAAGCGGTTTACAGAGTTCAGCATATTGCCCCCAACAATCTGGGTCCTCATTTTACCGACCTCGGAAGGATGGAAGGCTGAGTCAACCTTGAGCCTAGTGAGATTTGAACAGCTGAACTGCTGAACTAGCAGTCAGCCTGCAGTCGCAGCATTTAACCACTGCACCACTTCAGCTCTTTAGTGATAGTCATAGGATACTAAATAAGCAATCAACATAAATCATCGTACTAGGAAACTAAATAAAACAATATAAGTTGTAAAGATAGAAGCAACAAAGTTATAGTCATAACTTTCAAATTAATTACCAACATATGGCCTGGTTCTGTGGAAAGCTCTTATAACGTGTTGGACAATCCTAGTGTGTACTTGGTAATTATGATGTAAGACCATCTTTGATCAGTGCTAATTAGACATGTTGACCTGCAAATTTCTCTTAAGTTACTTTTGATTGTTTACAGAGAAACCAGTCTCAGCCTAGATGGTATCAGGTGACATTTGATGGGTCAGCCTCTGATTCTTGTCAGCGTGAACACTGTGTGTGCAATAGCTAATTAGACTGCACTGCAGCTAGGCGATTTTAAGTTCCTCTCCAAGAAAAACTGAAACACATACCAGACAGTTTTTCCTGAAATCTTAATTTAATTCAGAAGGTTGCAGGGAAGGGGCGGAAGCCATATAACAGTGATGGCGAACCTTTTTTTCCTCAGGTGCCGAAAGCGTGTGTACACACGCTATTGCAGACGCGCGAGTGCCCACACCCATAATTTAATGCCTCTGGAGGCCGGAAATGGCCCATTTTCCGACTTCCTGTGGGCCCAGTAGGCTTTCCTGGAACCTGGGGAGGGCGAAAATGCCTATGGAGGCCCTCCGGAAGCCAAAAACGCCCTCCCAGAGCCTCAGCGTGAGCCGTAAATCAGCTGGCCAGCATGCACATGTGCGTTGGAGCTAAGCTAGGGCAACAGCTCACGTGCCGGCAGATATGGCTCTGCGTGCCACCTGTGGCACACGTGCCATAGGTTCGCCATCACTGCCATATAACTTTCAACAATATCTGCATGGAATTGCTGGGGGTTATGATCTGGAGATTAGAAGCTGGTGACACCCAGATTTATTTGTCTATATTTTCTTCAGAAAATGGCCAGGTTCCCCAAATGCCTTTCTGCAGACAGGAATGGACTAGATGAGAGATAACAAATGGACATCGAATCCAAATAAGACAGAGGTGTCTCTTGTGAACAACTTCAAAGATGTGGTAGATCTGTCTGTTCCGAATGGACTTGAAGGAGGAGGTATGCATGTTTAAAGTGTTTGTGGATCCAGAACTCTCTATGATTTTCTAATTAAGAAACACCTTTGATCAGCTTTTCTGATATGTCAACAGCATTCCTTTCTGGAAGATAATAACTATAAAGCTATGATGCATGTGCCGGCAACTTCCAGGGTAGACTATAGTAATGAGATTTACAGAATAACAGAATTGGAAGGGACTTTGAAAGTCTTCTAGTCCAACACCTCCCTCCCCTCCCCCCGCTCAACATTTGTCTCTTAACTGGAAACTTCAACTGATAACAAAAGTTTGGTTTTAGGAAGGATGCAAAGAGACCATATCATCTCTATGCTTAAAGTCCTAATTAATATTTTAAAAGTCCTCTATTGCTTAAGTTCAGGTTATTTAGCAATACCAATACCACTTAGACTTACATACCGCTTCACAGTGCTTTACAGCCCTCTCTAAGCACTTTACAGAGTTAGCATATTGCCCCCAACAACCTCATTTTACCGACCTCGGAAAGATGGAAGGCTGAGTCAACCTTGAGCTGGTCAGGATCAAACTCCTGGCAGTGGGCAGAATCAGTCTGCAATACCTCATTCTAACCACTGCGCCACCACAGCTGTTTTAAGAAAAGATATGCACTTCCATGTTTACTGAGAGTATTTGTAGACCACAGTTATGATTACCCCCGGGTACAATTCAAGGTGTTGATCATCATCTTTAAAGCCCTACATGGCTTAGGTCCAGGTTACCTCCGGGACCGCATCCTACCTCACACTTCCCTTCGACCGGTTAGGTCCCACAGAGCGGGTCTCCTCCGGATCCCGTCAGCCAAACAATGCCGGCTGGTGGGGCCTAGGGGGAGGGCCTTCTCTGTAGGGGCTCCTGCTCTCTGGAACCAACTACCCCCAGAGATCACAGTTATTAAGACATGGCTCTTCCTGCAGGCGGGATGACCTTGAGACTACTTTCCCCCATGTATACATGTTATTGTATGTTGTTTTTGATACTTTTTAAATTGTTTTTTAATAATTTTAATGTTTAGTTGTTCTTTAAAATGTTGTACGCCGCCCTGAGTCCTCATGGAGTAGGGTGGCATAGAAGAGCATCTAAATAAATAAATACCTGTCAGAAGCTCATCTGACAATGACTAGATATCATCTTTCTTTTTTTTCCATCCAAAGATGAGAGGCATAATACTTTCATTAGCTTTTAAGAAGGCCATTAGAGCACATATTTCATACAGGCTTTTATATCATTTTAACTCTTGATTTCAATTAATTTTTTTCTTACGTACTTGCATTTTTCACTGTCATTAAAATGGTAACTTTAATTTTTTTTAATTTTTTTTTGTAAACCACTGGGGTGCTTCAATAGTTGGTATGTCAATCAGTAAAATCAAATCAGACATTTTAGATCACTGGGGGGACTCATCTAGATATCTATTTATCTAGATTTATCATGTTCCAACAATGTTTAGAATTTGCAACTTGCAATCCTTGGAGCTAGAAGTACACCTTAACCTTTGATAAATGCTTTGTTTTAAGAGAACAAAAAATGGCTGGCTTTAATATTTTTCCCTCTTTTGTTCTCCTTGTTTCAGATGTCGAATAATCCTTGTAACAGGTAGTATTCCCTGTTCATTCTGCCTTCCAACTGGCAGTCATCTTTTAAAACTAACTTTACCTCAGTTTGAAAAGCGGTAATTCCTCATCAAACTATGGCTGCGGCAAAGAAACGTTCAAGTACCTCCCCTCCCGATGGCGGATGGGGATGGATGATTGTGATTGGCTGCTTCCTTGTTACGATCTGCACTCGAGCTGTGACCAGGTAAACCTTGTGGCCATGAGATTTTGTTCTATTTTAATAATTTTGTCCTTTGCTTCAAAGTAGCGGGTGATGATTTCTAACAACCGGGATGAAAATAAAGATAAATGGACAGCTTTTGTGGGCTCTTTATTTGTAGGAATATCTTTACATTTCTGCTGGTCAGCTCTCCTTGTAGTTTAATTGAAGCTTTATCATGCAGATGTAAGTTCCTTACTTAGTTTTGAATGGGAGTTTCTGCTGCCTTCAGCCTGGGTTCACGAGAACGATCAACTATTGACTTCACGCTCTCCAGCTCTGGAATTTGTTAATTTGAGCTTTCATTGTATTCGTATAATTTCATAAAAAGAGGATGCAATGTTGAAACCCAGAGCGTTTCATAATACTATTATGCCAGTATTTTTATGAACCTTAATTGTCTCATAATTTACCATACGGCCAGTTTGGTCCAGTGGCTAAGGCGCCAGGCTAGAAACCAAGACCCTGTAAGTTCTAGTCCTGCCTTAGACATCTGGGTGATTTCTACCCGTCTGGGTGACAATTACACACACAGCCCAATTCACCTCCCAGGTGAATTTTCCCTATTTGTAGGGAAAATAGGAGGAGGAAAGAGTATTAGGTAGATTTGCTGTCTTGAGTTATTTATAAAAATAAAAATAATAATAAATAATAAAGGAGGGATAAAAATAAATAAATGAAATTTTAAAAAAGGGTGGTTGATTGCAATTTATCATTTGGGTGGAATTGATTAATCTTGAAGATTCTGAGCCACAGATTGAATTAAGGCTGACCATACTGGAGGCATTTCATCTTGATTTCCAAGAATCTCAGCAAGAGGATACTCTTGACCATCAAGAGTAATACTTCTATGGTGAAAGATCTGGCTATTTCCTCCTCAGCTTTTTTAGCCCTCGTTTTATGAAGCATAATTAACATTTCTCTCAAAAAGTATACAAAGCAAAGCAAAAATATAGCAGAACAGTAAAAGAGGCTCACTTTTACTCCAACTAAATTCACTCCAAGTAAAGTACATTAAGGCAGCAACTTAGAGCTGCATACTATCAAACCTCGAACATTTATTCTGTTTAGCTTTCTTATCTTGTCCTTGGTATGACAAATCTGGATATTCTCTGTCCTTGGCTATTAATTATATATTCCTTGCCTTGCCATGGCCATGATTTTGACATAGGGTAAGTGAAGCTGTCAAGGATAAGTTAAGATGTGTTTCTCCTCCTCCTCTTACATGGCAAGGAGAAGTGGTCATGTTGATAAGATACTCTATTCCCTCTATCCTTGGCCGAGAGGAAAGACATTATCAGCTCTTCCAAGCAGGAGTGAAATTAGCAATAGCAATAGCACTTAGACTTATATACCGCTTCATAGTGCTTTACAGCCCTCTCTAAGCGGTTTACAGAATTCAGCATATTGCCCCCAACAATCTGGGTCCTCATTTTACCTACCTCAGAAGGATGGAAGGCTGAGTCAACCTTGAGCCTGGTGAGATTTGAACAGCTGAACTGCTGAACTAGCAGTCACTGAAGTAGTTGCAGTGCTGCTTTTAACCACTGTGCCACCTCGGCTCCTAACCTCCTAAATTCAGCAGGTTCTGACAGGTTCTGGAGAACTGTAGCGGAAATTTTGAGTAGTTCGGGGAACCGGCAAATACCACCACCTCTGACTGGCCCCAGAGTGGGGTGGGAATGGAGATTTTGCAATCTCCTTCCCCCAGGAGTGGGGAGGGAATGGGGATTTTGCCACAGCCCAGCTGCTGTGGCCTAGAGGTGGAGCTCTTGCCTCACAATCAGGAGGTTGTGAGTTCGATCCTAGGTAGAGGCAGATGTAGGGTCTCCTACTTGGGCAGGGGGTTGGACTAGATAACCTGCAAAGTCCATTCCAACTCTGTTAATCTGTTAAGTACATCTTATATATTATATCTTATATCTGTACTTCTCTGCTTATTAAGGGGCATGCATAAGCGCACCAGCGTGCCTACCGTCCCTGTCCTAATGTTCCCTCTTATCAGTACCCATCTTATGTATATAAACAATGTTATATCTATGTATATTACCAATACGTACTTGACAAAAACAAATAAATAAAATAAATATCCTTTCCCCAGGAGTGGGGAGGGAATGGGGATTTTGCAATATCCTTCCCCCAGGAATGGGGAGGGAATGGAGATTTTGCAGTATGCTTTCCCTGCCACGCCCACCAAGCCACAGAACTGGTAGGGAAAAATTTTGAATTTCACCCCTGCTTCCAAGTAGACCAGAGTAGGAATCCAATGCTATTTAGATCAGTATTATTTTTGCTGTAAATTATAGTAATGGAATCTGAATGGGCTTCCTCCATCTCTCCCTTTATCTTTGTGTGAATTAGGGAAGATAGTTCTGTGGTCTCATTACTACTTGTCCCTGGCTCAGACCTTTTTATCTGACCATTGCCTTGATGGTGGCTCTTCCTCCTGTTCTTCAAGGCCATTCTATCTTTCCTTCTACCGACATGACCGGTGTAATTGATTATTGACAGTGATGTATATAAACCAGAAGTCCCCATAGAGGAGAACCTATCTGCAGATCTAACCTGGGTGGGGGAATATACTTGCTAGCTAGGGAAAATCACCCTCAGGGTTTCCTGAGTAGCAGGAAGTGTAAGGTTCTTTGTTGCTCTTCTTTGCACTATACTATTTGTACAAACTGTACTTTATTGCTTCTTAAATATATATTTTGTGAGCTGTATTCTATTATTTTTCCTTGTTTCTCATACTGCCTTGGAATAAAGTTTAATTACCCGTATTATTGTACTTATTGCTTCCAAATGCAAAAATACCTGTAGCTGAAACTACACAGTGCTCAGAATCAAGCAGTTATGACTATGACTGATTCCTTTGCTGTTCAGTTACCAAGTACTTTTCCTGTACTGGTAACAATATTGTTTAGTGTGTGGTTACTACTCCACTTGAACACAATAACTACTGTGACTATATAATTATTTTCACATGACTACTGGGTAATGTTGCTAGGGTAAAAGTTATCTGTCAAGATCCCGAACCCAAGCAAATCAGAACTCTGAGGCTGAGGTTTTCCTCTAAGAACTTCTTTATTGGGTATGTTGTCAGGCCTGGAAACCATCTTTCGTTAGGGTGTTACTTGGAACCCTGACATTCGTCATATTGGCACGATCAAATGGAAAACCAACTCTAAATATTTCCCACAGTTTCAGTATGATTAAAATAGGAAATAACTCAAAATAACCCAAAGGTCATGTTGGCCAGTTAGGTTAATTGGCGGGCTCTCCAGGCACTCCTTCCCTGTCTCCATCCACCACCTGTAGAGATGACCTTGGTTCTCATGAGAAAGTTCTGTGTTTTGTCTAGCAACGTATTTCATCCTCCTTCCCCTCCCCCCTCTGTGTAGCAACTGAGGAATAGAAAAATGGCTTCTGTCAGGTTCAATTCGAACTTGACAGTATCATTATAGAACTTACCACTCCAGTGTAGATTCCCCCATATTGGAAACACAACAGTGAAGTCTAAACAGTGATGATTGCTGGTTTTTAAATAATATATTCCCCAATCCATAACACGCGTAACTTTTAATTTGTCAAATGGTAGGATTGGCATTTCCTGAATATAGAAGATGAATTCCTTTGCCATTCCTCACATTGCCCCGGTCACATTTTGACTTTATTTGTTTTGTTCTTAACATAGCTCTCCAGGCATACTACTTGATTCCATTTATTTATTTTGTATAATTATCACATTGAAAACAAGGCCTCCGCCTCTCCATTCCCTGCTAATGACAGAAATCTCCTGCATAGTTTCATCATTATAGGCACTCCTCAATTTGCAACAATAATTAAGCCTGGCAATTTCAATTGTTAAGTGGGTCATCATTTGACTGATCCGATTTTACAACCTTTTTTGTGGTGGTGGTTAAGCAAATCTGGTTGTAAAACAAACATGGGAGTCATAAAGTGAATCCATTGTTCAACTACGGGCTATTCTTCGCCAAAAACCAGAAGTAAACCTTGTTCTTAAAGTAAACGCTTGTTCAATCTGTGTGAAAATAATTGCATTTAGGGAAAGGTTGGTTGCTGCTGTTATCTCAGGATGATGGTTGATATGGAGGCTGGATTTGCAGATATGGTAGACTGCAAGATTTGTATGCTGAAGAGACCATCTCCATATCTTTAAACATGGGCATCTTTTTAGAGATTTTGGCTTACTTCTAGAATTAATAGGTCTTCGGTCAATTTCTATCTAATCTTTTCACTCTGATGGTATCGCATCCGATGATCAGTTTTCTCCCCCCCCCCCTTTCCTCAGATGTATCTCAATATTTTTTGTGGAGTTCCAGACTTACTTTGCACAAGATTATGCCCGGACAGCTTGGATCCATTCCATTGTAGACTGTGCTACTATGTTGTGTGGTAAGTATTTATGTACTGTACAGTAGTACATGGCAGGTGATGCGATCCTCCATCCAGCAATGCTTATATTTCTGCTGTGTTTTGTATTATGTATAATGCCCTTATTGTATTATGTATAATGTCATTGACCTTCGGTGAGATAGGGACTTGTCTATTCCGAGCATGTGAAGTCAGATTCCGGCGGACTGAGCGGATGAAATCTACTAGAATAGGACAACGGTCATGAAGGCGGTCTCTGCAAGCGATGTGGTACGCTAAGAGCACGGCAAGACACGAAAGACGCCCTGGTCAACCACTGCGCCCAGCCCATCTCCAACTGTCTCGACTCTTGTCCTGCTATTTGGAGCAAGATGGAATCTGGGAAGAGTGAGGCTGACTATGCGCACCTCTCCCTCACTTTAATCCAATTCACGCGCAAGTCTTGACATCCCCCCCGATTCTCATAGATGTCAAGGTCCTCTTCGAACACGATGGACGAACATCATCAATGTCCTTATGCTTAGTCCCAAATAGCTAGAACCAAATGGACCCAGCTCTTGATTTTATGTAATGCAGCTTTCCTAACTCAGTGTTTTAGACTTCAATTCCCAGAATTGTTAATTGAAAATTTGGAGAATTGCAGCCCTAATGCAACTGAAAGATACCTGGTTGGAAAAGGCTAAAACAAAGTGAATTATTTTGGACCCCAGGAAAACATACCTCCTTGACTTACGTCCATTCATTTAGTGACCGTTCAAAGTTACAACGGCATTGAAAAAGTGATTTGTGACCATTTTTCACATTTATGACCATTGCAGAATCCCCATGGTCACGTGATCAAAATTCGGATGGTTGGCAACTGGTTCCTATTTACAACAGTTGCAGGGGTCGTGTGATCTCCTTTTGTGACCTTCTGACAGGCAAAGTCAATGGGGAACCCAGATTCACTTAACAATCGTGCTACTAACTTAACAACTGTAGTGATTCACTTAACAACGGTGGCAATGAAGGTCATAAAATGAGGCAAAACTAACTTAGCAACTGTCTCGCTTAGCAACTGAAATTTTGGGTTCAACTGTGGTCGTAAGTCAAGGACTACCTGTAATTGCTTTAATGACTACAGTTAGAACTTATCTTTCCTCCAGGGACTCAGTTTTGTGTACCTATAACTCTCCACACACACTATTTTTTTTCTTTATTTCTACATTGAATGAAGTATGATTGATTCAGAGTCACCCAGTGAGCTTCATGGCTAGGGGGGGAACCTGACTCTGTGTCTCCCCAGTAGTGGTGCGTTCCTACCGGTGTGGTCCAGTGTGCCATTCCGGTAGGGACCCGCCAATTGCGCAATTTGCGTGCGACGGCTCCGATGCCATCTTCACCGGCTCGTTGCGTGGCGCCATCTTTTCCCCCGAATTTTTGGCCTTTTTTTGCTTCCTGCGCATGCGTGGAAGCAAAATCTCGCAAGGGGATGCTCACGCACACGAGATTTTGGAGATTTTTTGGTTCCGTGCATGCGCGAAACCAAAAAATTGCCAAAATCACACACACATGTGCGTCCTCCCGTGAGATTTTGGCAATTTTTTGCTTCCTGCGCATGCGCGGAAGCAAAATCGTGTGAGGGGATGCGCGCATATAACAAGCGCGCACACACGCAAAACATTATGATACGTGCGCAGCGCACCGGTAGCCAGGTAAGAGGAACCCGCCCCTGCTCACCAGATAGACTCAGCTATACAACCATTATACCCTGCTGATCATTTAGGCTTCAGTGGGTCATTTTGTCCATGTGAAACTAAAGCTTTACCGGTATTCTCCAATCGCCTTGAAATTAAACTTATGAAAGATGCTCTTTTAAAAATGTATTTAATGTTAAACATAAGAATTATATTTGTCTGCCCATTTGAATTTTATGGAAAAGGGATCCTTCTCCTTTGGAGGAACAAAAAGAAAATTTGTTTAAAAATTCCATCAGAAGGTAAATGGGATAGTTAAAGTAAATGAAGCTTTGGGACAGCTTTAAATGAAATACTTTTTTTCTGGTATGAAAGTGGTGCAGTGGTTAGAGTGCAATACTGCAGGCTACTTCTGCTGGCTGCCTACAATTCAGCAGTTCGAGTCTCACCGGCTCAAGGTTGACTCAGCCTTCCATCCTTCCGAGGTCAGTAAAATGAGGACCTGGATTGTTGGGGGCAATTTGCTGACACTGTAAACCACTTAGAGAGGGCTGTAAAGCACTGTAAAGCGGTATATAAGTCTAAGTGCTATTGCTATTTCTTTTCCTTTCAAGCTCCTCTTGGGAGTTTCATCAGCAATCATGTCTCTAGTCAAGTGGGAATCATGCTTGGAGGACTCCTTGCATCTGCTGGATTTATCTTGAGTTCCTTTGCCACCACTTTGGAGCATCTTTACCTTTCCTTGGGCATTCTTACAGGTATTTCTGGCACTGATATGATTGTTATTCACACATTAATGGGAGCTGTTGTTCTGTTATCTGCAGTATATGTACAATGCATGGGGAGTGTAATCCTGTGCATTAACTTAGGAGGCAATCAAACTGTTCAGCGGAATTTACTCTTGAATTTATTTATTTAGGATTATAGCTTGAGTACATTAGATCAGGGGTCCCCAACCCCCAGTGCGTGGACTGTTCCGTGGCATGCCAGAAACTGGGCCACACAAACAAGCAAAGTCCCATCCGTGGGATGCAGGCAGCACGCGAAACCACGCCCCTTCTGATCCGTGGAAAAACCTCTCTCCACAGAACCGGAACCTGGTGCCCAAAAGGTTGGGGGTCACTGCATTAGATATTTGAATTAGGTTACTGTAATTTCCAACGGTGAAATCTACTTACCTTCCCTACCGGTTCGGAAGCACTCGCTTTTTCACCCTCTGTGCATGTGCAGGGGTAAAAAAGAGAGAAAATGACAACGTCTGGGTGGGTGGGCGGAGCCTCGTGCTGCTCTCACTACCGGTTCTCTGAACCACGGCACCCGCCACTACCATACGCCCAAATCAGGCTGAACCGGTAGCATTTCACCCCTGGAATTTCCCTGTTACAGTTTGGGAATTAAGTAAGAGAGAAAGTGTATACAAAGCCATCCAATGGGAGTTACCTTCAAGAAAATTATCTTAGATATTTAAAATCTTAAACTTATAAAACTAGCTGTATTGCTATCATGTTTTTATCATTTATCCTATTGATCAAAAAGAAATGGGACAGTTGTAATTTTATTTTTCAAAGCTTTTTTTGCTGGTCGATTGCCAAAATAAAGATATTTGACTTGATATCCAAGAAAGAATTTAGAGAGAGAAGAGATTTTATAGATACTTTGAACAAAACCAGCAAAGGAATATAAAGAAAATTGGAACAGAAGTAAAATTAGATCTGGAAAATAATACTCACATTTGTGTGGGGTTGAAATCTTAATTTTGGAATTTAAAATTTAGGTTTGCTGTTATGTGAAGGTTTTGTTTAATGGTTAATTTAATGGTTAATTGACTATATTTACTTCTGGCTGACTGTATTATCCAGAGTCTCGTTCCCAATGAATTGAGTCCTTGCTTTTAAAAACAGAACAAAACTAAAGCATCCCATTGTTCTCTCCCAGTTCAAAATGAGACATAGAAATGTTTATGCTAAAATTGCTGACTTATTAAAGCCTGCATTGTAGCTGTAGTGATGTGAGCTTACTGCTTAGACCCCTGCTATTTAACAACAATTTTGCAGAAATATTGCACTGAAATGCTGCCAAGAACCTGTTTATACAAGGAACAAAAATCCTGTGTTATGATGGATGTTTAATGTGTTGGGCCAACACTTCTCCATCAACCTTGGTTGAAGCATTGTCTGTAAATGCATCTGTTCTTTTTATTGATGACATTATAAAATATCCATAGAGCAGCTGTTCCCAACCTTTGTGGCTTGCTGGCCCAGCTGGGGAGGAAGGGGAGAGGGGAACCGGTCCGTGTGAGCGGCAGGCTGAGGCGTATGCAGCTCAATTTGTGCAAGTTGAGCTGCACACGCATACGCATGCACCAGCTCCCCACACATGCAGCCCCTTTCTGTATAGGCCACGGCCGAGTAGTAAGCCACAACCCGGTGGTTGGGAACCCCTGCCATAGAGGATTTCTTAATGGGATTTATTATGAGAAATGAAATATCTATGGAACTCAAAGCTTTAGATATATTAATGATTGGTATCTTAGATAAACAGATTAATAGAAAGATAGATGGAATAGTAGGTTTCGACTGTGATATGTAAGTTGGACTTTTAGCCTTAGGTACAGAAAACCAGTTGATCAGTAAGGTCGGCAGTTCAGTGGTTTGAATCCCTAGCGCCGCGTAATGGAGTGAGCTCCCATTACTTGTCCCAGCTTCCGCCAACCTAGCAGTTCGAAAGCATGTAAAAATGCAAGCAGAAAAAAAGGGAAGGTAACAGCATTCCGTGCGCCTTCGGCATTTACCATATTTTTCGGAGTATAAGACGCACCTAGATTTCAGAGGAGGAAAACAAGGAAATAAGTATTCTGAACCAAATGGTGTAGTAATATATTATTTAATAAATTACCAGTGTAGCAGAATACATTTTACAGCCATGTATACTTTTTACAACCTTGTACACTTTTTACAACCATGTATACTTTTTACAAACTTCAAACTTGACAGCTTTAAGACTAGTGCTCTTTAATAAGAGCCGAGGTAGCGCAACGGTTAGAGTGGGGTAGTGCAGGCCACTTTAGCTGACTGTGATCCGCAGGTCAGCGGTTCAAATCTTACCGGCTCAAGGTTGACTCAGCCTTCCATCCTTCCGAGGTAGGTAAAATGAGGACCCAGATTGTTGGGGGCAATATAAATAAACATTGCTTACTGGTGTAAACCACTTAGAGAGTGCTTGCACTGTAAGGTGGTATATAAATGTCACTAATACAATAAAATAAATAAATAGTGGACTTCAACTCCCAGAATTCCTCCTCCAGTCATGCTAGCTCAGGAATGGGAGTTGAAGTCCACAAGTCTTAAACTTGCCAAGTTTGAAGACCCTTGCACCTCTAACCCCTAACTTGACAGCTTTAAGACTAATGGACTTCAACTGCCAGAATTCCTCCTCCAGTCATGGTAGATGGGGTAATTAGAAGGCAAAAAGGCCCCAATTTTTGCAAAAACGGCTCATTTTTTGCTCGTTTTTTTGCAAAACCAGGGCATGCAAAGGGTTTGGGAAGCCTATAGAGCACTCCTAGGGGGTGGTCCCAATTTTTGCAAAAAAACGCCTGTTTTTCGCAAAAATTGGATGCGGGAGCAGGGTTTCGGGAGGCCAAAAAATGACTGTATTCGGTGTATAAGACACATCGACATTTCCACCCTCTTTTTGGGGGCAAAAAGGTGCGTCTTTGACGGGGTGAGAATAAATCTCACAGAGGCGATATAGATCTTTTCCCCGGAATTCAGACATTAGAAATGAAACCGCAGTTTAAAGTTCTAATTAAAATATTTATTTCGGTACAAAAACAATAAATTCTAATTAATTACATGTCTGATATAAAATGCGACTTCTCTCTTTGGAAGTCAGAAGAAGAAGGATAGAACGGAGTTTGGAATGCACACATGCATACAAGAACATATCAATATACGTGCTCAGGAATGAACCATTATATTAGATAGGGATGCTTCTCCCTGCATATACATATAACAGGCAATAAATCACACCGTGACAGTCTTATACTCCGAAAAATATGGTAGTCATGCCGGTCACATGACCACGGAATCATCATCAGACAGCGCTGGCTTTTTGGCTTAGAAACGGAGACGAGCACCGCCCCTAGAGCCGGAAAGAACTAGCACGCATGTGCGAGGGGAACCTTTACCTTACAGAAAACCAAGAGGAAACATATTGCCTTCTTGCTGGTTCTTAAGATTTAATGTTGGCAAAAATACTAGATCACTCTTCTATTTCAACTCAGTTATCATAAAGATATTTTAAAAGGCAGATTAGTACAAAATAGGAAGGATAATTTTTGAAAAACAAACGGATTCATACAGTGTTTCACTACTCATTCTCTCTTGATTGCTGCAGTTAATTTATCTTCTGCTTGATGTCTGTCTCTCTCTCCCTCCCTCCCTCCCTCCCTCCCTCCCTCCCTCCCTCTCTCTCTCTCTCTCTCTCTCTCTCTCTCTCTCTCTCTCTCTGTGTGTGTGTGTGTGTGTGTGTGTGTGTGTGTGTGTGTGTGTCATTCTCTTTCCAGGATTGGGATTTGCTCTTTCATATACTCCAGCCGTAGCAATGGTGGGTGACTATTTTCACAAGAGAAAAGCCCTGGCCTATGGAATCGCCATGTCAGGCTGCGGCATTGGGACCTTCATCCTGGCTCCTGTGGTCCAGCTTCTGATTGAGCTTTTTTCCTGGCGCGGCGCCTTGCTCATCCTGGGCGGTTTTGTTTTGAACCTCTGTGTCTGTGGCGCCTTAATGAGGCCAATTGCCAGAAAAGAGGACCACAAGAAGATGCTGGAATTCTCTGAGCTTGAGCTGGAAGCGCCAAAGCCAGACTTCAAACAGTGGTCTTTCTGTTCTCCTATGATCAAGCTATGGTCTCACAAGTGGGTGTGCCGCTGCTCGCAGCAGGAGTACAACTTCGCACTGACCCCAGACTTTGTGGTGCTTGCAGTGTCCATCTTATTCATGGCTTATGGCTGTAGTCCACTCTTTGTTTACCTGGTGCCTTACTCATTAAGTGTCGGAGTCAGCCACCAACAGGCGGCTTTTCTCATGTCTGTCCTTGGAGTCATTGACATCATTGGCAATATTACTTTTGGATGGCTCACGGATCAAAGGTAAGAGGGCTGTGCGGGAGAAGGAGATGATTCAAGGCAATAAGCACTTGGATGCTCTCCTTGCGGGCCAGGAGCTGTTTGCAGAAGACATTTCTTTGTGATTCAGCCTTTGTATTAATCCCAGACCATTGTGGACCCAATCTATAGTCATCCTCAACTATTCCCTCCTTCTAATGTAAATGTTTTCCACCTTCTCCTAAAACAGGGGTAGGCAAAGTTGGCTCTTCTATGACTCATGGACTTCAACTCCCAGAATTCCTGAGCTAGCATGATTGGCTCAGAAAGTCTGGGAGTTGAAGTCCATGAGTCATAGAAGAGCCAACTTTGCCTACCCCTGTCCTAAAAGAACCCTAAGAGTTTGGATGATCTGTGAAGCATCTCTGCACAGTGACCCGTCACTCAGGCAGCTTAAAAATTGATTAACACCTCATCCCAGTCACCCAGCTACCATCACCCACGCTTTAAGGAGCATGGTTTGTGATGGTCTCCCTCACAACCTGATGCAGTTAATTCCTTTTTGTTTTTCCTTGCTCCCATATTATTATTTTTCTTTGAAGGCTCGAACCTTCCTTTTGATGGCTGTGGGCTTTATGTGTGCATGTAGTCCACAGCCAGGGCTGAAATGTGGAATAAGAGAAGCTGCTTCCCTGCAGTTTTCCCACAAATCAAATGTTCCCTTGGTCAAAGCAGGAATCACAGTTTCCTGAAGTAATAATCACATAAGGCTCTGCACTTGGTTTCCCTTCTAAACAGTAGCCATAAGTCAATCAGCAGTTGGAACAGAATGCGTGTAGTAGGAAGAAGGAAGCCAACCCAACCCTTTGCGATGAGTTTTCCACATTTAGTTAGCGAACTGGAGACAGTGACCATCACTAATGATGTTACCTAATTTTAATAATGAAACATCTGCAAGAGAACAACCAAGCTCAGAGACCACCAAGGACCTCCCATTTCCATCTTGAGCTACAAACATTTTTTTAAATCCTCATCAGGGGCGGGTTCCTAATTTTTTTACTACCACTCTGTGGGCGTGGCTTATTTTGTGGGCGTGGCTTGCTGGCCATGTGACCGGGTGAGCGTGGCTTCTTGGACTGCTGAAGGGAGGGGAACTGAGATAGGTCCTGCCGCCCATTCCCTCTCCCCTCAGCAGCTCGAGAAGCCTCAAACGTGCAAAAATGCCTAGGATCATCACCGCGCGTTCGTGGCTTCTCGGACTGCTGAAGGGAGGGGAACTGAGATAGCTCCTGCCGCCCGTTCTTTCAGCATCCCTCAGCCATCCTCCCCTGCTTGGACTCACTGTGGGGTAGGAAGGCAGCACATGCACAGTGCCGGAAGCTCGGCTTCTGGGCATGCGCAGAAGAAATTTTTTAAAAAAATTTACATTTTTTTTAATGGCGGTGCCCAGGCACCGGCAACCGACCGCACCGGTACTGTGATGTCACCAGCGGGCCGCTACCGGTGCTATAGAGTGGACCACACTGGTAGGAACCCACCACTGATCCTCATTAACCAAGTCTAAAACAGGACATTAGAGATAAGCCTGGTAGCTTCTCCCTTTGTGGTTGTGGGATATCAGAACACCCTTCCAAGCGTGATCACAAGAGTCTTGTTAGTGCTAGGCTTTTTATGAACTTAGCATTTACAGACCTATAAATTGTTTTTACTAGAATACTTTGGTTCTTTTAAACCTTTCCGTGAGCCTCATTTGAAGCCTTTTAGACTGCAAAAAGGGATACCAAACATTTTGTTTCAGCCTTCCCTAGCCTGGTGCCCTCATGATAAGATATGAGATTAAATGTAATATTTTTTAGTCAGCACTGATAGTTGGAATTCTGAAAATTGCCGACCCAATACTAATTGGACAGGTTCTAGATTTGGGAATGCAATACTTAAACTACTACAATGAAACCCATTAAATTTATAAAGGAAAAATGAAAGATCAAGCAGCAGATAGGGAGGAAAGTAGGCAGGACAGGAAAGGGACAGAATTTTTCCATGATTTTTTTTCTGGAAGAATGGCAGCATTTCCACACGCTACCAGACTGAAAAAAGTTTTCCACATCAGTTATAATTCTGATTTTATTTTATCCCAGAAAGGAAAAAAGCAAATGGATAGTGTTTAATTTCTAAAAATAGACACTACAATTTAGTGAGTGGCATGATGGCCTAGAGCAGTGTTTCCCAACCGTGGCAACTTGAAGATGTCTGGACTTCAACTCCCAGAATTCCCCAGCCAGTGAATGCTGGCTGGGGAATTCTGGGAGTTGAAGTCCAGACATCTTCAAGTTGCCAAGGTTGGGAAACACTGGCCTAGAGTGAAGATGCTTACCTCCCACTCGGAAGGTTGAGAGTTCAATCCTAGGCAGCAACAGATGTTTCTCTATCAGGGAACAAAGAGAAACTATCTGTTGCGAACTCCGCGTAGGTGTCAGGAAGGGCATCCGGCTAGTAAACGCTCAGTTCCATTCAGTTGCCCCCACTCCACCCCAATAAAAGCGATCACAGAGTTGTAAAAAGAAAAAAAAAGACACTACAATTTAGTGTTAGTGTATAACCTGAAAAGCAGCTGTTGCTTTTTATTCGGATGAAATGATAGCTAGCCTGTCAGAAGAAAATAAAATCTGTGTAGGCCAAACATAGGAAAAAAGAATAAAAGGTGGAACCACAAGACCATCAAGGACTCTCCCCCCCACCCTTGGAGAAAGAAAGATCTCATCACAACTAACTCTGACCTTTCTTTTCTTGACTCTTCCCTCTCAGGTGTTTGAAGAAGTACCGTTACATTTGCTACCTCTTTGCAGTGGCAATGGATGGTCTCTGTTGCCTCTTCCTTCCCATTCTCCAAAGCTTTCCACTCCTGCTGCCTTTCTCTTTTACCTTTGGCTATTTTGACGGAGCCTACATCACTCTAATTCCTGTGGTGACAGCAGATGTTGTGGGGACCGCTTCCTTATCCTCCGCCCTTGGAATGATTTACTTCCTTCATGCAGTCCCTTACCTGGTCAGCCCACCTGTTGCAGGTCAGTATAGAGGAGTGAATCAGAATAATATACAGATCTGTTTATATACACCTGTCGAATATGGTTACATTCAGTTCTGTCAACCGTATCTCTCCTGGATTAAAACCATTGGTTTATCTCCATCGGTGCATCTTCAATCACCACTAGAGCTGTCTAAATCCATTTTAGCCATTTCATCTGCCAACCATC
This sequence comes from Diadophis punctatus similis, assembly GCA_023053685.1. NCBI lineage: Eukaryota > Metazoa > Chordata > Lepidosauria > Squamata > Dipsadidae > Diadophis > Diadophis punctatus. The sequence goes on from JALIGW010000005.1 coordinate 15,326,855, forward strand.
ACCTTCATGTGCAAGCTTTCTCTTCCCAATAAACTCCTGGGTCTTTAAAGGCTTCCCTCTTTCCTAATCCGACATCTGCTATTCCGCCATTCTCCTGTGAGCACCCAGCTGAATGAATTATACCATTTTGGACAAATGGCTGTCCAATCACTCCTGAAAAACCTCCAGTGATGGCGCACCCACAAGTTTTTAAGACAAGACATTCCACTGGTTAATTGTTCTCACTCTCAGGAACGTTCTCCTTAGTTTTAGGTTGGTTCTCTCCTCGATTACTTTCTATCTGTTGCTTCTTGTCCTCATGAGATGTAGTCAGTATAGCTATCTAGCTGCAAAACAGATTCCCAATCAAGGTGCTGAGATACTGTCATATAAACTATGGCATGGAAGAAAGCCCAGCTTTGATTACAATACACGAGAATATTTGGTTCTAAGGTTTTGCCCGTGTCCTAAAAAAAGAAGACAATCAAACTGAATTGCAGATGTGAGGGTAGAGTGCTGGTTGGATATTTGCTGCATGCCAGAATTGTTGATATCGCCACCCAAAATATTCAAATATGCAGCATTGCTTATTTTGATGAGAGGGAAAACCCAAATAATCTTGAAGTGTCAGATCTTGTTCCACATATCCAGATGAGCAACGAAGGAATCGAGCATAGGCATCAAGAGAGCTTTTGATCTATGCCTGAAGTTAGATGGCAGTCAGAGCCAGAAGGGGAAATTGAACGTTGCAGGCATTCAGAGAGATTCAACAAAGGGGATCCACTCCTAAGGCCTTGCCAAGAGAGAGCAAATGAAAGAGCCCAGCATGTCATCCTCTGAATGTAAGGAATGAAGAAAAACTTTAGAAGAAAAGATGAAAGCGCTCCATAAGAATCACAGGTACAAGCTCCTATACATAGTCAGAATGACAAGGCAGGAAACTGCCACATCAGTTGGAATCCAATGTAGAACGAGGATTATACCGGTAGTGGCCAAGAGCCTGGGGCAATTATATAATATATGGAATGTGATTATTGTTCTGCACACCTAGATTTCAAACTGCCAGTCAACAAGTGCCTGAGACTGTTCCTTGGACAGAGCACAGGTGGTAAGACCACACGTGGACAGAGTTCCTATAGACTATGGCTCTTAAAACTACGGCACGTGGGCTGCATGCAGCCCGCCGAAGCCATTAATCCAGCCCGCACAGGACCACGAGGCTACCCCACCCACATTGCCTCACCCAACTTTCGGCCGAGGGCAGGACTTACCTTTGCGAGCCCCGTGGGCTGGAACTGAAAGGTAAGGCCAACAATTTTGGCCTGCAGAGACGTTCTGGACAGGGGAGGTAAAAAACAGGGTGCACAGACATCCCAGGAGGCCAAACAAACGGGCAAAAATGGCCCGGTTTTGGCCAAAAAACCGGGCCATTTTTGCCTGTTTTTGGCCTGCAGAATGCTTCTGGAGGCGGGGAAAGTGAAAAACGGGGCACACAGATGCCCCTGGAGGCCAAAACCTGGGTGAAAACAGCCTGTTTTTCACCTCCCCCACCTCCAGGAGATAGATAGCGATAGGTAGACAGACAGAGAGGGGTGGGGAGAGAGAGAGAGAGAGAGAGGGAGAGATAGAGAGAGAGAAGAGAGACAGAGAGAGATTTCTCAAGCTCCTTTGGGCTGAGAAGAATTGCTGCAAAAATGAGTTTTCTGAAGTGGACCACTAGACTTCTAAACAACTGAAAAAATGATCTAGTAAAAAGAAAAGTCAACCAAAAGAGCAACATGCAAACAAAAGCAAATAAAACACCCCCAGGAGCAAAACAAATTAAAGTTTAATTTGTGTGCATTGTTAAATTGGCCATGCCCACCTAGTCACATGACCTAGCCATGCCCACCCACCCAGTCCGGCCCCCCAACAGTCTGAGGGACCGTGAATTGGCCCCCTGTTTAAAAGTTTGAGGACCCCTGCTATAGACATAAGTGTGTACAGGAACTCTGTACCAAGTAAAGGGTAGTGGTGGTGGGAAATCAATTACACAAGTAGAAAGAAGTCAGTTCTGCTTCAGTGAACAATATTTGTATATGCAGGACAAGTGTGTCACAGGCTGTGAGGCTGCATCCATAGACTTTGGGAGTGATGAACCAAAGCCAACAGTGTTCATGAAGACAATCAGGATGTGTCCAACTGCCCAGATGAAGAAGACTGCATCTAAAAATAAAGCACGTGGAGACAACATATCAATATGTTTGAGATGCTCAAGAAAAGGGAGCATTGCCCCTTGGAAAACCTACTGGATTAACAACCTTTCACCAAAACCTTTTGAGATATGATGGGAGCTCTGCAGGATGACCATCAGCCAACGAGAAGCAGTGCTTCAGACAGGACATCAGTTCTGCCAGTGGTCTAGTACCTCACAAGCTACTGTCCACAAGGAAGAATGTCTTCCAGATCTCTTCCTTATCTCTCTTTTTGATTCCTCTTCTCCAAGATTGCTGATCTCCAGCAAATAGATTACTTCATTGAACAAGCACTATAATGTGTATTTTTAAAGAGGAAAAGCTTGTCTATTTTGCAATATACCCATCTACAATCTTCATTGGTTGTTAGTCAGTTTCTGGATGCAGTTCAAAGGGTTGATGTTATTAACCATTTGAGGCTCCCTCCGAACACAAACTCTTCACTTTGCTCAGTTTTTCAGAGTTTGTTGTTTCAGGTTCCCACCCTGTGTACATTGAACCAAAAAGGATCCAGGAGGCAGCTGTTTTCTATTGTGAATCCACAATTGGGCAATAGCAGCCTCTCAAGGTCAGATAGGCCACTGGCTTTTAGAAATATGGTCAACTATTTGTGTTATGTTGGATCTTTAGAGATTTAGGCTGTTGGGCTCCCTGGTTTGGTGTCCAGATTGGTTCATTGTGTTACATATATATTTATTTCTGGTTTTCTAGCTAGTAAGATGGATTGTAGTGATTGGCTGATTTTATTTTATTGCTCTTATTGTACATCATTCAGAATCTTGGAAAGGTGGGATAAAAATGCAACACTGTTAAGTTAAAAAAAGTAAAAATTAATGTGTTTTGGTATAGGCAAGTGCTGCAGTGGTTAGAACAATGATGAAAAATGGATATCCAGTCAGGAATCAGATCTGAGTATGGGATGGAAACGCACTGGTCATACTCATGGATGATCACGGCATGGGATATTGTACATCCATCCTTGTCCTACTTGACCTCTCAGTGACTTTCAGTACCATCAACCATGGTATATTTTGGGGATTGGGGTGGGGAGCACGGTGTTGTGCTGGATCACTTCCTTTCCTCAGGGTCGATTCAAGTTGGTGATGATTGGGGTGGAGAGATCCTGTCCTTTGCCCCTATTATGTGGTGTGCCACAGTATTCAATGCTTTGTCCTCTCCTTTTTAACGTCTTAAATGAGGCGACTTGGTCAGTCTATCTGTCCCCCACAAGTGAGATATCATCAGTATGTTGTACATCTCTATCCCCATTGAATTAAGTGATGCCATGAATGTCTTATCCCACATTTTGGGGGACTAAGAAGGAAAAATTTCTTTCCATTTTCAACCTTGAAAGGATACACCTTTGATTTTCACCAACATACTGAAAGAGTTCGGAAGGCATTCTGAACACCACCGAAGGACCCTTGTGGACCTCGTGAATCTCTGAAGCTACCTACACTTATATGAATATATTATGGGGATCTTTAAAATAATACACAACTGACTGTATGAATTTATAAAGGAACACACATGAAATAACAGATCCCAAAACAGATTGATGCTCAGTTCTTTGGGCAAAATCAATCAAAAGTGTGATTTTTTCATAAACTCAACACTAGAGGGCAGAGTGTTCTTATCTCTTCTCCAGCCGCCTGGAAAATACGGGAAAGGAATAATATGCACTATTATTACTCTTTCATCCTTTCATTGCCAAGGTCATTTTCTGAATCTATGAACTCCTTCAAAAAAAAGTGGAGCAATCTAGAGCAGTCTATCTTCAAATTGTTAAAGCAGTCAAGTATTTTCTATGGCTTAAAAAACTGCTTCCAAGCTGTTCCTGGTTGTCTACACTTGTTTCTGTGTGCACCACCACTTTGCTTCATTCCCCCCCCTCCCCCAGGACTTGAAAGCCCCACAAGTCTGGAAGAAGACCCATCCCCATTTTTTTATTATAGAAGAAGAGAAGAGTTTTTGTATGTCTCCTTTCTTCATAATCTTTTTTAATGTTCTGTCCTGGCTTGCTGTACTGTATGCCTTCTTTTCTTCCAAAAAGGAAATCAAGCCAAATGTTTGTGCCAAGGCACTGAAACTCTGCCAAGATAATCAGAAGTATGCATCACACTTAAATTATGTTGAGTCAGCAGGTCCTTTCCTGCTGTTTATGTTATATAAGAAAGCATTTAGATGCAGGGAGCAGAATCGGCAGACTTTCAGGTACCAATCACCAGTTTTCAGAAAAGCATGCTCCTTGTGCACAGGGCCTGATGAAGGATGCTGGGATTTGTAGTTCTAATGAGACATTGATGAGAAGGGTCAGCAGAAGCTGTGGAGGAGGTGAGGTTAAAACCAGCATGATGGTGGACAGACATTGTGATGGATTCTCTATTTGAAAGGATATACTACAATCCCATCTCTGCTTGGGACCAGCAGATCTTCAAAAGGACTGGCTCTACATCACAATGCTGTGTCCACCATTCTGCCCACTTAAACATGGACACCACTGAGAATGGTTGCTTTTTTCACCCACACGCATCACCATGCAGCATCTTATACTGGGTGATTTGATCCCAATTTTTAGAAAATTAGAGACTAATAAAACTCTGCAGGAGAATAAATAGCTATCAGGCCATCTTAGTTTCCCATCTTGGGAAAGTCCAATATGCCTTTAATATAACCTTCTGCCTTTGCAGCTGAAGGTTTATTCCCTCCTGCTCCAGAGAGATTTTGTCTCATGAATGTGGAGAAATCTGGTGGAATGGAGAAGTGAAATATTTTGATTCTGCAAGGAGATTATTCAGTCATTCATTTCAGGTCTTTATAAGGCTGCTCAACTTGCAAAAAAAAAGGGGTGGGTGGGAACAACAGCAATAAAAGCAGAATATAATAAGTCCCACTGAAAGGGAAACAAAAGTCCCAACAACATAACATTCATTTTGGGGGAGCCCCAGGATATGTCATACTTTGCAGGACATGCTCATCAATACCCTGGCCCTAACATCCAAGAGCACATCCATCTTAAGTGCGCTCTTACAGAGTAACAGGATCTGAGCCAATTGAATGGATGTGTAACTATCCTTTGAATTTGAATGGATGTGTCATTTAATAACTTAGGATAGAGTTTTGTTGCAAGGGTAACAGTAAGGAAACTCATATTTTCAAGACCTGCTGGCTGGGTATATACATTCTAGCCATGAGCCATAGTTGCGCAGTGTTTGGAATGCAGAATGCCGGCTAACTCTGCTCGCTGCCAGGAGTTTGATCCTGACTGGCTCAAGGTTGACTCAGCCTTCCATCCTTCCAATGTTGGTAAAATGAGGAACCAGATTGTTGGGGGGGTCATATGCTGACTTTGCAAACTGCTTAGAGAGGGCTGTAAAGTGTTAAGTCTAAGTGCTATTATTATTTGTACACTATGGATTCTAGTGTAAACCTTAAGCGTATTTCCATTGTGTAAACCCAGCTAACTGATTGCCAATGAGCCCCGATCCACAAAAGTATGTGAACTAATCCAAATATGTGAGTTAATCTTTTGTGTTACCTACAGGTTGGCTTGTGGATACAACTGGCAACTACACTGCATCTTTCCTGCTTTGTGGGTTTTCTATGGTACTCAGTTCGACACTGTTGTGCTGCGCACGACTGGCCAAGATCACACCCACATCCCCAGGACCAGCGAGCAGAGACACTCAGGCCAAACAAGAAAGTTGGACAAATGGAACCATAGTTTATCTGGTAACTGGAGAACTGGATCAAAGAGGTGAAGAACTGTTGGCTGGGGAGCCAAACAGCCACAGCAAAAGATGACAGACTTGCCAATGCTCCCCTTTTGCCTAAAACAGATATTGCTAAGTCTGCTACACAGTTGATTTTTTTTCTCCAATAGAGGGAGGGAGGGAGGGAGGGAGGAACCACAGAATTTTCATTCAGAAACGTTCCGTCTTCCTAGCAAATTAAAAAGCCCGTAGTAAACAAAGGCTTCAGTGATCATGATGATTTTGTAAAATGTGATGGGATCCCAGTACTGTAGTGTGAGGCAAATGAACTCAATGTTAGAAACAACTTGTATTCATAGGGAAAGGAAAGAAGGAAAGAAAGACAGTGAAACAGGACGCAGAAATGGTTCAAATGATGTGGTGCAGTAAGCTCTCTAATGTCATTTTTTAGATCTCTAAAAAATCTGTCGAAATGCCTCAGCAATGTTTGCAAGGAACTGTTATGAAGATCCATGTTTGACAATGTGACTTTCCTCCTTTTTTGTTGAAAAAAACCCCCGTCTTTTACCTAGATTTGGATATGCAGATTAAAAACAGACATTGGAAGGCTGAAGCATCTCAGAGGTTTCCTTTGCAAAGCATCTGAAAATAATTTGTACTAGTGTGTGACAACACTGGAATGGAAGATCATTCAAGAAGTTGGTACCCCATGGGTGAATTTATGAATCTAAGTTCCCCATGGGCCTGAGCAGCCCTGGAATTCCGCTGCAATGATTTATTTCTGTTCATAATTCAATTTCCTGTCTGGAAGCCACAGAGTTGACTGTCTTTTATGTGGTTCATAGAGGCATGGATGCTGGCTTGTGCAATCATGTCCAAAACACAGCTATCGTATTACTGCTCTTGCTGGGGAAACACAAGTTGGTAATAAATTTGCACCAGTTTTATTGGCAAGAAATGTCTGTAATATTCACATATATTTTATATGGCTTTTGGGATTGACTTTTATGAGTGTGGTTGTTTTAATTCTTGCTTTATGTACATACCCACACCTACACAGCAGCTCAAAGTTTGATTGTGATGGGATAATTAGTTGGGTAATTAATTAGTTGGGTAATTAATAACTCTTGGATGAGTTACTTGACTCTCTGGAAGAACCTACAAAAATCTTCAGATGTGTGATATATTAGAGTCCTCCATGTGCTTAACACAGAAAAACAAGCAGTGTCCATTCCAATAGAAACCGATTCTGCTCCAGATTTTACATTCAGCATGGCAAAGTTTAATTTCAGTTTCCCACAAGCTGGGATTTCTTAAGTTTCCTTTTCTTCTCACCAGGCTGTGCCAATTAATGGATCTCTTTATTTTAAGAGGAAAATAAAACAAAACAACCAAAGCAGTCATAATTTTTTAGGAAAAAGAAACCCTGTTGCTTTCCATTCCACACCTCATAACAGAACTGCAATCAGAAGGTAAGGAATTAATAAAGGGGGGGCAGTGTTACATTTCTGGCTTTGATTGTTCAACACAACAGATACAGAAAAGATACAGAATAACAGAGTTGGAAGGGACCTTGTAGGTCATCTAGTCTAACCCTCTGCCCAAGAAGGAGATCCTATATCAGGGGTGTGAAACTTGCAGCCCGCATGCGTCACACGCTGGCGACGCAGTTTAGTGAAGGGGAAAAAAGTCATTATACGTCATGGGATGACAATGTGACACCGTGAATTTGACACCCCTGCCCTATAAAATTTCTGACAAGTGGCTGTCCAGTCTCTTCTTGAAAACCTCCAGTGATGAAGCACCCACAACTTCTGAAGGCAAGCTGTTCCATTGGTTGATTCTTCTCACTGCCAGAAAATTTCTCTTTATTTCTAGGCTGAATCTCTTCATGATCAGTTTCCATCAGTGGTGGGTTCCTACCAGTGCGGTCCACTCTATAGCACCGGTAGCGGCCTGCTGGTGACGTCACAGTACCGGTGCCGTCGGTTGCCGGTGCCTGGGCGCCGCCATTTTTTTAAAATTAATTTTTTAAAAAATTTTCTTCTGCGCATGCCCAGAAGCCGAGTTTCCAGCACTGCTCATGCACTGCCTTCCTACCCCACAGTGAGTCCAAGCAGGGGAGGATGGCTGAGGGAGCACGTGAGACGCTGAAAGAACGGGCGGCAGGAGCTATCTCCATTCCCCTCCCTTCAGCAGTCTGAGAAGCCACGAACGCGCGGTGATGATCCCAGGCATTTTTGCACGTTCGAGGCTTCTTGAGCTGCTGAGGGGAGGGGGAATGGGCAGCAGGACCTATCTCAGTTCCCCTCCCTTCAGCAGTCCGAGAAGCCACGCCCACCCGGTCACATGGCTGGCAAGCCACACCCACAAAATAAGCCACGCCCACAGAGTGGTAGTAAAAAAATTAGGAACCCGCCCCTGGTTTCCATCCATTGCCTATCATCTAGGGCAGGGGTGTCAAATTGGCAGCCCATGGGCCGGATGTGTCACATGCAGGCCACGCCCACCCCAGTTCCACGAAGGGAAAAAACATCACAATATGTCACGTGACAGCAATGTGATGCCGTGAGTTTGACACCTGTGATCTAGGGTGTTGGCTCTTCCTGCCATCTTAATATCATCTGCAAATTTGATAAGTTCCCCTTCTATTCCCTCATCTAAGTCATTTATGAAGACATTGAAGAGTACTGGGCCTAAGATGGAACCTTGTGGTACCCCACTACTTACTTCCCTCTGTGTAGATGTAGTACCATTAAGGGCTACTCGTTGAGTAGAGTTTGTCAGCCAGTTACAAATCCATTCGGTGATGCTGCTGTCCATCCTACATTTTTCTAGCTTACCAAGAAGTAGGTTGTCGTCTATTTTGTCAAATGCCTTGCTGAAGTCTAAGTATACTATGTCCACAGCATTTTGCTGGTCTACTAATCTAGTCACTTTGTCAAATAATGAAATAAGATTGGCTTGGCATGATCTGTTTTTAACAAATCCATGCTGGCTTCTAGTTATAACTTTGTTTCTAGTTCACAGATCTGTTTTTTGATTATCTTTTCCAGTATCTTCCCAGGTATTGATGTTAGGCTGGTTGGCCTGTAGTTTCAGCCTTAGCTGAGCCTGCATCCGTACTCCAGGCAGCACTAGTGCTTTGACCTTCTAACCTATTGTATCATCTTCCTTTAAGTTGCAACATCACCAATACCGACTCAGAATAAAGAATGCTCACAAAAATGAACATGACTTAGTCATCACTATCACCACCACAATCACATGGAATCAAGTAGATGCACAAGTAGCCAACCTCCTCCTCCTCCTCCCTGGCAGCTGGTAGAAATGGCCAAGTCTTCATGGACTGCCAGTGGTCCTCTCTGTCATTCATCGTTCCAAATCACAATGATGCCATGCAATAAAATGTATATCAGCAGAATTGCCTTCTGTACTTCTATCACAACACTGCACAAGTACATAATAGTAGAATCTGTACTACCATTGTACACATTCTTAAAATTGGACGTCCTTTCAAATCTTGCATGCATGCAAGAACACTGAATGATGATGTTTCATCTTTTCCTGACCAGAACTCCTTGTGGAGCATATTCATCATCACAAATTTCCACAATTTAAAATTTGGGACTCTTAAAAGCAGTCATTTTTACAACAGCACATGGCCTTTAAAACCAGTCAGGGACCGCAGATCTGTACATTTGGGACCAAGAACGGGAAGACCCATTCCAGGGAAACTCCCTGCCAAATCTACCATCCAGGACTCTTGTTTGATCTAATGAAGTTAAATCTCATATCAGCTGCCTCCCAAGTCTGGCACAAAAGATGAGATGCAAATCCAACATATATAATAAAAATTAATTGATGAGCATATCAGAGACATCTGAAGAAAAATGTAAAGTTTAAATTTAATTTAAATTCAATGTACTGGAAGGAAATTTAGGGTCAGATTTCCTTGAGAAATTAAATTTGAATCAATATCCGTTTCCAGGAGGTAGCATTTATTGAGCAGGCACAGTTCCAAAATAAGGTGTGTCAAAAAGTTTAGAGACCTCTTACACATTTTTTCATGCACATTTGCACAACTACCTGTTTTACAATCTGTGGATATATAGACAATCACCCCTCTTCCTAAGCCTCCTTTTTCTAAGGCCTTTTGTTTACCTGTCTCCATTAGGCCTAATGGGGATTTCTGGGCAAGCATTTAACAGAATAACAGAATTGGAAGGTACCTTGGAGGTCTTCTAATCTAACCCTCTGCTCAAGCAGGAGACTTCATACTATTTCAGATGAGTGGTTACCAGTGACCAGTCCCTTTTTAAAAGCCTCCAGTAATGGAGCATCCACAACTGCTGAAGGCAAGCTGTTCCACTGGTTTATTGTTCTCTCTGTCACGAAATTGCTGATTAGTTCTAGGTTGGGTCTCTCCATGGTTAGTTTCTAACTATTGCTTCTTAATTTGCCTTCTGGTGCTTTGGCAAATAGATTGACTCCCTCTTCTTTATGACAACCCCTCATATATTGAAACACTGCTATCATGTCACCCCCAGTCCTTTTTTTTAACTAGGCTAGACATACCCAATTCCTGCAACCGTTCATATGTTTTAGCCTCCAGTCCAGTGGTGGGTTCCTACCAGTGCGGTCCACTCTATAGCACCGGTAGCGGCCCGCTGGTGATGTCACAGTACCGGTGCGGTCGGTTGCCGGCGCCACCATTTTTAAAAAAAAAAAAAATTAATTTTTTAAAAAAATTTCTTCTGCACTTGCCCAGAAGCCGAGTTTCCGGCACTGCTCATGCGCTGCCTTCCTACCCCACAGTGAGTCCAAGCAGGGGAGGATGGCTGAGGGAGCGCGTGAGACGCTGAAAGAACGGGAACTATCTCCATTTCCCTCCCTTCAGCAGTCCGAGAAGCCACGCCCACCCGGTCACATGGCTGGCAAGCCACACCCACAAAATAAGCCATGCCCATGGAGTGGTAGTAAAAATATTAGGAACCCGCCCCTGCTCCAGTCCCATAATCACCTTTGTTGCTCTTCTCTGGACTTTCCCCAGCATCTTTTTTATATTGTGGTGACCAAAACTGGATGCAGTATTCCAAGTGTGGTCTTACCAAGGCCTTATAAAGCGGTATCGTCACTTCACGTGATCTTGATTCTATCTCTCTACTAATGCAGCCTAGGATTGCATTGGCTTTTTTAGCGGCTGCAGCATACTGCTGGCTCATATTTAATTGATTGTCCACTAGGACTCTTAAGATCCCCCTCACAGTTAGTACTATTGAGCCAGGTTCACCAAATCTGTATCTATACATTTGTTTTTTCTTGCCTAAGTGTAAAACTTTACTTTTCTCTACTTTGAATTTCATTTTGTTAAATAGGGCCCAGTGTTCAAGTCTGTCAAGATTCATCTGGATCTTGAGCCTATCTTCTGGGGTGCTGGTATTCCTGCCAGCTTGATGTTGTCTGCAAATTTGATGGAATTCTGTTTCCCCCATCTAAATCATTTATGAACGTATTGAAGAGTACTAGGCTTAAGACAGAACCTTGGGTTACCCCACTGCTACACTTCCCTCCATGTAGATGTAGTTCCATTAAGGGCTACATATTGAGTGTGGTTTGTCAGTCAGTTACAAATCCATCTGATGGTGATGCCATATATTTCCACATTTTTCTAGTTTACCAAGAAGTAGGTTGTGGTCTACTTTGTCAAATGCCTTACTGAAATCCAAGTATACCCGTGATGGCAAACCTATGGCACGGGTGCCACAAGTGGCACGCGAAGCCATATCGGTGGGCACGCGAGCTCAGGTCCAGCGTGCATGTGTGCACCAGCTGGCTGATTTTCGGGCCTTCTGGGCCCACTGGGAGTCGGGAAACAGGCTGTTTCCAGCCTCCAGAGGGGGTGGGGAAGGCCGTTTTCGCCCTCCCCAGGTTCCTAGAAAGGCTCTGGAGCCTGGGGAGAGCGAAAAATGGGCGTGCCATTGCATGCTGGGAGCAGGGGGGTCATGCGTGCATGTGCGGGGGTGCATGGAATTATGAGTGTGGGCACGCACACACGTGATCACCCACATTCCCCCCCCTTTTGGCACACGAACCAAAAAAGGTTCGCCATCACTGAAGTATACTATATTGACAGCATTTCGCTGGTCCATTAATTTAGTCACTTTGTCAGAGAATGAAATAAGATTTGTTTGGGTGATCTGGTTTTGACAAACCCATGCTGGCTTCTGGTTATAAATTTGCTTGCTTCTAAGTGTTGCTTGATTACAGTAGTATTAGTAGAGTAACAGTTAAGTGCTTATAATTTTTCAAACTTATACAGCCACCAAAAACAAGTACCTCCAGGTGGTGAACAAGTATTGGATAAAGGCCAGAAAGACTGGCTTCAAATCTAACCTTAAGACATGGAAAGTCATTAAGAGACATAATCTACCTCCCAAGAACTACTTGGGGAGGGGGTGGAATGTAGAAGAGAGAACTGCTTGGAAGAAAAGCAGGATAGAACTCTTAAGATTTCTGGAGCCATCCAAAAGGTTATTTAGATTGTGCACCCTCAAAAACACATCTTCAGCCATATTCCCAGATATGCAATGCAATGCACTCCCCAAAATGCAAGCAGCGTTCATTCCTTCCCGTCAGTTCTACAGAGTGTCGTGTGTTAAGCTTGACCAGATTTATTCGCTAATCTTGACGTTATTTACCCCAAATCAGGAAAAGACAGCCTGTCCTGCCCGTGATCCCCTTAACAGCGATTAACAACGACGGGAATCAGAGGAAATGGAAATCGATTCCGCTCCAGACTTTACTTTCGGCAGGGCAAAATTTAGTTTCGTTTCTCGCAAGTTCACTGGATCGCCCAAGTTTCGTTTTTCCTTTTTTTTCTTTTTTTCTGACCAGACGGGTGGCCGTGAGGAGCAACCGATCCTCTCCTCTTCTCTCCCTCTTCTCTTTCTGAAATTTAAAGAAAACGCGGATCGTCATTCCTTAAGAAAAGGAGATTCCGTCGGTTTTTTTCTTCCCACGCCTGATAATAAAACTGCAATCATGAGGTAAGGAAACGGATAATAATAGAGGGACATTTCTTCTTCTTCTTTGCTGACGGTTGTATGTTTGCATTTCTGGCTTTGATTGATCATGCCGCTTTGGCTTTGTGGGCAGAAGGCGAATGATTTCTTAGCCCGAAGAAGCGACCGGCGTCGAAATTGATCTTATCTATCCTGTTAGGGCTTTTCTAATAAGGTACAGAACACAAACGCAAAGATTGTCGTTAGTTTTCCCCACACCGAACTACAAAATGAAGCCCATGTTTTGTTCTACCCTCTTCCTAATCCTATAAGTGAACAACTCTTTCCATTTGACTTCATCTATAAATTTCTTGTCTCTTATGTTCTAGTAGTTGTATTATGTACCTATTCCTAAAGTTTGTAGCACTGTTTTCTTACCTTAACTATTTCTTAGCTCTTTTAAATCATTCCTTTTCCCTCAGTCTTCAGCTCTTGGAGCCAATCTCAGGCCATTTGCAGGTGAAAATCCTTTTCACTCCTTTATAGACTTGCAAGTGGGCTTTTCTCCCCCCCCCCCATCATTCACACACTTTTTCTGGAGCTTTGTCTGTCTGTCTGGTCATCCATCCATCCATTTATCATCCAGCGTAATCGCTATCTATATCAGTCTATCGCTGTCATCTCTTTTTATCATCCATATTCATTCTCTCTCTCTCTCTCTCTCTCTCTCTCTCTCTCTCTCTCTCTCTCTCTCTCTCTCTCTCTCAATGGTATAGGGCAGTGTTGGTGAATCTTTTTGGCAAAATGGGAGTGCAGTGCACGTGCGCAGCAGACCGTTGAAAACTGGAAGAGCAGCTCCCTGGCGCGCATGCGTGGGAGCGCTGGAAACCGGAAGAGCAATTTTCTGGTGCGCATGTGCGTGCCGGGAAGCTGAGCTTCTGGTTTCCGGTGTGCATGCACCGGTCACCTAGTTGCATGCATGTGCGAAGACAAGCTGGCCAGCGCACATGCACACACTGGAAACCGGAAGCTCAGCTTCCTGGTGTGTTCCAGAACCTGGAAGAGCAACGGACGACGGCTGGCATGCCCGGAAAGATGGATCTGCGTGCCACTTCTGGCATGCGTTCCAGAGGTTCACCATCACTGGTATAGGGTTTCCTGCCTAAGCAGGGGGTTGGACTAGAAGACCTCCAAGGTCCCTTCCAACTCTGTCCTGTCCTGTCCTACCCTATCTGCCTACCTATTCGTTCCATCGTGTCAACTTGTCCCACCCAGTCAGGCAGGGAGGGTATGTTGAGTTCCCTGTCAGTTAAAGAATTCCGACTAGGGTGAGGTCCAGAAAGAGAACTTTCTCTGCCGTTGCTCCCCTCCTCTGGAACACTCTTCCCCCAGCCTGTGAGGTGGGCCCCCATTCTTCTGGCCCTCCAGAAAGGTGTAAAAACATGACTCTGCAGCCTAGCTTGGCGCTCACATAGGAACATGCAATGGGATTGGCTAGTGCCATGAAAGTCATCTTCATCCTCCTTTTTTAATTAACTCTTTAATGTTGAATTTTAATCATCTTTGCCTTTTAAAGATTTGTATATATTATTTTTATGGTTTGATGTTTCATCTGTATACTGCCAAGAGTCCCTCTGTGAGAGTGACGGGCACTTTTAAAATTTGATAAATCTTAAAACACAACTCTGGTTGTTCTTAATTGTTGATGGAGAATGGGAAAAAAGGTAAGAGGAAATAATCAGAGGGGTGTACCTTAACATGTGGTACCTTCGTGGTTAGCTTATGGCTAGGTGTGCTAATGAAATCCTGAATATAGAGGAAACAGTACTGGGAGAGGGGATTGTGACTATGCAGGCAACTCCCATCTTTTTGAAGTTGCTTTTGACCTAAAATCTCAAGTCAATAGTCTCTAGATGGCATTCATGGCAACAACCACAACAATACTCACATTCAGACGTGTAGGCTTTGAAATACTGATTGGAAAGTATGGAATATTTTACCAAGAAGATGATGAATAGAACAACAGATGTTTTGTGGGTAAAAATAATTATAAGTAATTTTAAAAGTACTATAATTGACCTGGAAATCTTTATACTTTATAAAGAAATTACTTCCTCTTTGTACAAGTATAATCAATTTTAATAATTTATCGCCTTCTTTTAAAATACAACAAATGGTGTCTTCTTCCCATATTTTATCTCCTATCTATAAACAAATCCTCAGAGCAAAGGTGGGGAATGATGGCCCCTTTATGACTTGTGGACTTCAACTCCCAGAATTCCTGAGTCAGCCATAAAGGGCCCATCTTTCCCACCCTTGCCTTAAAGCCTTGTCATTTCAGCCCTGATCAACAAACTCCCTTGAGGGTTACCAGAGATACTCATATTTCTATTTTAATCATGATCAAATAAATCACCTTTTAATTCCTTTTACAACCTTGATCACCTTCAAATAATGATCAGTGATGGCGAACCTATGGCACGCGAGTGGTTGCCCTACCTTAGTTCCAGCGCGCATGTGTGCACCAGCCAGCTGATTTTTGGCTCACGGAGAGGCTCTGGGGGGGTGTTTTCGGCTTCTGGGGGGCTCCAGGGAGGTGGGGGAGGGCATTTTCGCACTCCCTAGGCTCTAGGGAAGCCTCTGGAGCAGGGGTCGGGAACCTTTTTGACTAAGAGAGCCATGAAAGCAAAAAATTTGGAAATTTATTTCAGTGAGAGCCATATAATATATTTTAAAAGTGAATTCAACTAAATGTCAATAGGGACAATGGGATATTGAGAGAATCCCTGTCTTTGTGCTGTTTAATTTGTTGCTGCTGTAGCAGCTTCCTTGCTCCAAAGTGATATTTGTCTTTGAGTTGGTGATTTCCATCATAGCATTGGTAATGATTCTTTCTTTCTTTCTTTCTTTCTTTCTTTCTTTCTTTCTTTCTTTCTTTCTTTCTTTCTTTCTCTTCTTCTTCTTCTTCTTCTTCTTCTTCTTCTTCCTTTCTTCTTCTTCTTCTTCTTCTTCTTCTTCTTCTTCTTCTTCTTCTTCTTCTTCTTCTTCTTCTTCTTCCTTCTTCTTTCTTTCTTTCTTTCTTTCTTTCTTTCTTTCTTTCTTTCTTTCTTTCTTTCTTTCTTTCTTTCTTTCTTTCTCTCTGCAAACCAATCCCCACCGTGGCTCCTTTCTCCCTCGCCCAGCCCTCTTCCAAGACGTCAAGTGCGGGGAACCGCACCAAGCGAGGTAGGTGGGTGGGTTGCTGAAGAAGCCCCGGAGCCCCGCCGCCAACCTGCGTCTCCTGCTGGGAAGGAGCCTCTGTCGCTGTCTCTCGCGGGGTTCCAGCCACCAGACTGAGTCCCTGACCGCGGCACCGGCAGGGTTAATGCGTATGGGAGAGGAGAGAGAGCGCTACCGCCGCCGCTGCTACTTTCACCGCTTCGATATTTCTTTGGTGGGCGCGCGCGGGAGGGACCATGGAGCAGAGGCGCCCGGCAGCTTAAGGCAAGAGGCGGGTGGGAGACGCGGGCAGGAGCCTGTCGCCGCCACCGCCACTTCTGGCATCCCCACGCCTCTCACCCCGCTCGCCGGGTGCCTCTGCTCAGCGGTCCCTCCCGCGCGCGCCCACCAAAGAAATATCAGAGCGGTGAAAGTAGCAGCGGCGGCGGTAGCGCTCTCTCTCCTTCCCTCCCTGCATGGGAGGGAAGGAGAGAGCGCGCTACCGCCGCCGCTGCGCTGCTCCAATATTTCTTTGGTGGGCCTCCGCAGGAGGGACCGCTGAGCAGAGGCACCCGGCGAGCGGGGTGAGAGGCGTGGGGATGCCAGAAGTGGCGGCGGCGGCGACAGGCTCCTACCCGCGTCTCCCACCCGCCTCTTGCCTTAAGCTGCCGGGCGCCTCTGCTCCATGGTCCCTCCCGCGCGCGCCCACCAAAGAAATATCGAAGCGGTGAAAGTAGCAGCGGCGGCGGTAGCGCTCTCTCTCCTCTCCCATACGCATTAACCCTGCCGGTGCCGCGGTCAGGGACTCAGTCGGGTGGCTGGAACCCCGCGAGAGACAGCGACAGAGGCTCCTTCCCAGCAGGAGACGCAGGTTGGCGGCGGGGCTCTGGGGCTTCTTCAGCCGCTTGGCTGGAGAACAGCGGGGATGTGGCCATGGCCGTTTTTTAGCTCCCCCCGTCCCGGCTGAACGCCGCCATTTGGGTTATTTTTCCCTCTGTGCATGCGCGCGCATGCACAGAGGGAAAAATAACCCAAATGATTGTGGTCAGCCGGGACAGGAAAGCGGTGATTGTGTTCAGCCGGGACGGGAAAGCGGGCAGGAGAAGCTCCGCGCCGCAACCGCCGCCAGTTCCATCGGCTATACTGGCCCGGGCGAACCGGGAGGATTTCACCCCTGCTGCGAGCCATATGCAGTCATCAAAAGAGCCACATCTGGCTCGCGAGCCATAGGTTCCCGACCCCTGCTCTGGAGCCTGAGGAGGGTGAAAAATGGGCCTACTGGGCCCACAGGAAGTCAGGAAATGGGCCATTTCCGGCCTCCAGAGGGCCTCGGGGGGGGGCAGGAGAAGCCATTTTCGCCCTCCCCAGACATTGAATTATGGGTGTGGGCACTCACACGTGTGCGATAGCATGCGCACACGCGCTTTTGGCACCTGAGGAAAAAAAGGTTCGCCATCACTGCCCTAGATTTTGATTGATGGAGTTAGAAACAAATCATTGCAGGATGCTGAGATGTCTGACTGCTTTCACAGTGTTTATTGCTTTTTATACAATTTCCAAGCAGCAAAAGGTAGAAGAAAGTAACAGCATTTTTATTGGTGAATTTTCCTGGCCAATCCTTAAGAACATCCTGTTGACACAATCACGTACCAGCCAAGGATAATGTCATAAATCATCCTGGCTATATGAACTGGGTGAGATCATGTAGGTATGAGAGGCCCGGTTGAGGTAGGCAGTTTGCTGCACACAACCTCCACATGGCCTCTATCTCTACATTTGATTTCATTTTTTTGTCCCTTCACACAACATTCTTCATTTCAGCAAGCCTCTTTTGTAAATCCAATCTAGGACATTTTCCAGGTCATTCCATTTGTTTGTTATTTACATATTTTTTCTTATTAAGACATTAGCCAGTTTCTTTTGTATGTCCAGTCCTTTTTCCATATCATTCTTGTAGCGATGCATCACTTTTAAATACACTTCCAGATCAGTTGCAATCTTGTCAGATAAAACTTGTTCCCCCTTCCTTAACAACTTTTAAACAGAGTCTATCTATAAGGCAGACATCTTAAAGTTAATGTATGGGTCCATTGTTCAAAGATACCTTTCAATATGTCCAGTGTTAAAATACTTTGCTTAATTCTGTGTAAGTCAAATTTAAGTGTTCTTCTTCTTTAATTGTAAACTATAATTTCTTCCAGTTTCCTCTAGTGTCCAAGCTTCAAAGTCTCATCTACCTTCTTTTAAACAATTCAAAACAAAAGCATTTTCTTACAGGAAAGATTGTTATAATTAATTTCAGAATTGTATTTTAAATCAAATACAATCAAAGTTCTAATAATTTTTTGCTGTGTATTCCCCAAATGTGCATTTTTAAAAAGTTTTTAAACTAGCATTTAAAACTTCTTCCACTAAGGATTGAAGGAAACTCACCTGGTACTTTCTGACTTGTGGAACCAAAGGTTCCTAATAGCTAAAAAGCAGTTAACAAGCAATTCCCAAACGTTTTTAGAAAAATAAGTATGCATACCCTTTGAGAAAGATGGCTTGTCTTCCAGTGCTCAGAGGAGCCGAGGTGACGCAGTGGTTAAAAGCAGCACTGCAATCTACTTCAGCTGACTGCTAGTTCAGCAGTTCAGCTGTTCAAATCTCACCGGCTCAAGGTTGACTCAGCCTTTCATCCTTCTGAGGTCGGTAAAATGAGGACCCAGATTGTTGGGGGCAATATGCTGAACTCTGTAAACTGCTTAGAGAGGGCTGTAAAGCACTATGAAGCGATATATAAGTCTAAGTGCTATTGCTATTGCTAAACCAGGGGTCTCCAACCTTGGCAACATTCAGACTTGTGGACTTCACAAGACTTTAGACCCCTGCTCTAAACAGTTAAAGACCGGTGTCTTGCAGTCTCCTTATTAGAAAAGCATCTGTCTGGATGCTCTTTGTGGATGATCTCCAGTGCTCTACTTTTCTGCTTTCCGGCTCTTTATTTCACTGTGATAAAAGCACAGGCATCTTCAGATTAACATTTCTTCTCTGGAAGACCATTACTGCAAATACTATTAATTCCTATCTACCAGTATATTTAAGTAATATTTAAAAAGTTCAAAATCCATCACTAAGTTCAAGGGTTTTTTTTTAATCTCCCATTATCACGGATAATAGGACTGTTTCTTATTTTCACAATGTAAATGTCTCTCATTTCTCTTTCCTTTTGTCCTGCAGTCTCCTCTCCCAGGAAGGTTTAAAGGAGATTCTCCAACAACTTGAATGCCATTTTACATGGGGGTTGCAGAAAGAGCATATTGATCCTGATGAATTGGAAGAAAGAATTGCTGAGCAGATCCGGTTCTTAATCAATAAATCCAAAGTTCAAAATTACAACCTTCTTGCCTATGTGAAATTCCTGAACGACAAGAAGGATGAAGCACTGGAAAACTTGCAGAAAGCTGAAGAGACTGTGCCCATAGAATACCCTGGAGATGTTGAAAAGGGAAGCCTGATTACCTGGGGCAACTATGCCTGGGTGCACTACCACATGGGCAATCTTACTGAATCCCAAGGCTACGTGGAGAAGGTAGAAAGTGCCTGCAAGAAACTTGGAAGTGAGTCTGCTTATAAGATGGAGCTCCCACAGATCGACTGTGAAAAGGGTTGGGCTCTCCTAAAATTTGGAGCCAGGTATTATGAAAAGGCCAAGGAGAGCTTTAAAAAAGCCCTGGAAAAAGAACCCGAAAACCCAGAATTTAACTCGGGCTATGCAATCACGGTATACCGCCAGGAAGATTATTATGCAAAAAAATGTTCAGGAAAAGCCTCTTCACTGGAACCTTTGAGGCTTGCAGTAAAACTGAATCCCAACGACATATTTGTGACTCCTCTCCTTGCATTAAAGTTACAGGAAACAAACAGAGTGAACGAAGGACAAAAATACATGGAGGAAGTGCTTGGAAAATATCCTGATGTACCTTATGTATTAAGGTACGCTGCCAAATTTTACAGAAAGAAAGGAGACGTAGAGAGATCATTGCAACATTTGAAGAAAGCATTAAGCATGACCCCGAACTCTGGATTCTTGCACCATCAGATTGGGGTTTGCTATAGAACACAGTACTTTGCACTGAAAAAGAAAGTGTCCAAAGACCAATTCCAGTCTGTTCTAAAGCAGTATGAACTGATGCGACTTTGCATTTTTCATTTCCGAAAAGTGGTGGAGCGTAAAACCAAGTTTGTCTTTGCTTATATTGACCTTGCTAACATGTATGCCGAAAAACAACAGCTACGCGAAGCGGATGAAACCTTTCAGAAAGTGTTTGCCATCAGCAACCTACCTGCTACAGAGAAGCAGCAGCTCCATTTTAATTATGGACGTTTTCAGGAATGCCACAGAAAATCAGAAGTGAACGCTATGAAACAGTACTTGGCTGGGCTGAAAATTGAAAACCATTCATTTGAACAAAAGAACTGTGAAAGGAGCTTGAAGCAATTGATGCATAAGACAATTAAGAAAGGTCCAATATTCGAAAGCTTGAGGTTCATCTCCCAACACCTTCGATTCATCTCCCAACACCCTGGATTAAAAGAAATAGCCATTGAAGCCTATGAAAGTGCCCTGAAAATGGATCCTGGGAATGAAGAGTATCTGAGTGCAGTTATGAACTTGAAGCTTTCCTTGGAAAGCTAAATGTTTGCTATGTTTGGAAAGCATATGGTTTCCAAATATTTTCAGCTTTGCGTTTCATGCCGTGTCAAAAACCCAAACTTAGCACTTACAGTTGCCTTGAGCCCGAGTACTTACATCGCTGCTCTGTGTGTGTGTTTTTAGAAGAATATTAGCTTCCATATATAAGGCCACCTTAGAACACCAAAAGTCAAAACATTAAACTGAACAGCAAGCAAGATTTTAAAAAGGACCAATGTATATATGGGTGAAGGTGGAATCTTACAGTGATGCTCTGTGGCTTCAACAAGTCCTTGCAGGAGCTGCAATGATTCTGTGCATGTATCCCAATTTACCGCTGAGCTGTGGTGGCGCAGTGGTTAGAAGGCAGTTTTGCAGGCTAATTCTGCTGACAGCCAACGCTTCGATTCTCACTGGCTCAAGGTTGACTCATCTTTCCATCCTTCCGAGGTGGGTAACATGAGGACCCAGAGCATTGGGGGCAATATGCTGACTCTGTAAACCACTTACGAGAGGGCTGTAAAGCACTGTGAAGCGATGTATATAAGTCTGAGTGCTATTGCTATTGCTATTTCATCTGCTTCAATTGTTAGAGCAGGTGAAGAGAGGCAACGTGGCTGCTCTGCTTCCATCAGAAAGGGGTCCTGTCATGTCATGACTTAGCTTTGGGGATGGGACATCACTTAAATCATCAAACTAAAACATTGCATAGCCTAATCTGCAGGCAACCTCAGTCTTATATTTATCCTGCAGTTCTATATTGTCTCTCGAATTGCATACCTTGTATATGGAATTTGACAACTATTCATTCTCCATGCTCTTACTATGGACACAAGACTGATACTGCAGCATTGGAAAGATAAAGGTATGGCCACATTCACTCAACAGATTGAAGAGCTGATTATACTTGCCACCTATGAGTGGATTGCCTATAGACCCAGACTGTGTGTGGACAAGCATAATATAATATGTGACACATTTATACTCCGTAGGCATGATAGTTATAGATGAGTATTAACTATATATATCTTCAATAATAATATACTTTTTTCTCTTTTGTATTTTTTAACCTCTTAAAGTAATATGTTACTTTTCTTTGATAATGTAACTTATTGCTATCATAATTATCTTTGTAAATATCAAATAAGTTGGCCTTACAGGTCTCTTATGGCTATTAAAAAGGGAAAAAAAATACAGATTTTTTTTTGCTCTTATGCAGTGATCGATGAAATATCTGGCTCTGCTGAATAAAAGTAAAATATCCTGGCCTTTGAATTCTTCAAGGAGGCACCTGCAGAAAGTTGTAATTGCTGTAACTAAAAGTACCGTATTTTTCAGAGTATAAGAGGCACTTTCTCCCTAAAAGAGGGTGAAAACTTGGATGCGTCTTATATACCAAATGTAGCCCCGTCCAGCCACCCCCACTCTTTGGCTTCTGTCTCCCAGCAATTTGCCTCCTTGCAGCAAGCAGCGCAGAACCTGATTAGCACAAGCAACTGATTATCAGCCTCCCAACCATCAGCTGATTCAGGCTGCAGGCAAGTGGCAATAGGCTATGGCAAGCCCTGTAGCCTGAAACTATTAGCTGCTTGTGCTAAAACGGAAAGTGAAACTAAAACTGCAAGGAGGCAAAATGCTGGGAGGTAGAGGCAGAGGCAGATTTTTATTTTCTTGTGCTAATCAGGCTGTGCTGAAACTGGCTGTTTGTTGTGTGCTGCAAGGAGGTAAGTTAATAACTATAAATGCCTATAGAATGTTCAAATTATTAGACTTATTTTTTAAAGTCTGTTTTATTATTGTTCTAGACAACTTAATAAAATGAAGAAGCTTTTTAAAATAAATGCTTGATCTGAAGAGGCCCAGTGCTATTGCATCATCTTTTAAATAGCAGAGAATAACTATACTTCCAGACAGCCACATCAATTTTAACAGCATCTGTACAAGTACAGTCTGAAATGTAACAGTGTCCTGTTGTAGTATTAAGATAAGGCAGCTGAGTTAGATCCTGACTTAGTCATGTTTGGAGTAGATCTATTTAAATAATTGGGAGAAGTTAGTGTGACTACATTTAAGAAAACTTTCTGGCATTAATATACTGCCATAATGTACATTTCTCCAATTCTTTGCTATTTCTATGGGTCAGGCACATGTGCACAGAAATACACAACAAACAGTGTATATCATTTGTACTGTTTGCTGGGAGGCAGAGGCAGATTTTTTTTCTTGTTTTCCTCCCCAAAAGCTAGGTGCGTCTTATACTTCGGAGTGTCTTATATTCCAAAAAATGCGGTATATAATATGGACAACAGCTTTAGGGAAACTCCTGTTTAATTGCTGGGTTGTTCAAAAATGAAGATGCTATCACAAATAATTAAGGTAGCTTCAAGTTCAGTTTAGTTCAAATTCAGTTCCCAGTTACTTTATGAAGCATGTGGTTTTCTTTGAAACGTAGGAAGTAATTTGCCATTGGTTCTTTTGGAATGCTAGTTGACTTCTGTGCGTGGTCTAGTCAGGAAGCTAGGGAGAGTAGCTTCCCATTCAAATACCAATCAAATCTTGTTTTACCATTTTGGGATTAACCAAAGCCAGCTGCAAATCTTCGACTGATTTAATAAGCAAAGACACCACGATTGAATACAGGTCTGTACATTTTTTTAAATTAACCACATTAGTCAAAAATATTTTATCCTGTTTCTCATTGCAAAAAATATGAAGTAGTTTATAATAAAATTCATTAAAAATGAGAGGGGAGGAGGGTTAATGGATGGAGAAAACCATCCTACAAAGAAAATGGCAGTTCAGTTTGCATGTGTGTGTGTGTGTGTGTTTGCTTCATGTTACTAGAACAGAATATTCCTAATTTGAATGTTTGGTATTAAGTTAAGACTGTTAAAAGGGACACGGTGGCTCAGTGGCTAAGACGCTGTGCTTGTCGATCAGAAAGGTCGGCAGTTCGGCGGTTCGAATCCCTAGCGCCGTGTTAACGGAGTGAGCTCCCATTACTTGTCCCAGCTTCTGCCAACCTAGCAGTTCGAAAGCATGTAAAAATGCAAGTAGAAAAATAGGGATCACCTTTGGTGGAAGGTAACAGCGTTCCGTGCACCTTCGGCGTTTAGTCATGCTGGCCACATGACCACGGAGACGTCTTCGGAGAGTGCTGGCTCTTCGGGTTTGAAATGGAGATGAGCACTGCCCCCTAGAGTCGGGAACGACTAGCACATATGTGCGAGGGGAACTTTTACCTTTTAAGACCGTTAAAAAGATAGACAGGTTATATCATGTATCATTCACATTCCATATTCATGGGGCAGGTTTAGAATAGATGTTCTTGCCTCTGAATGGCAGGAGATGCTGTCTTAGGCAGGCAATGAAAGAGAATATAATGTTGACTATGATAAATTGGTGTTATAAATGGATATAACAGTGCCTAGTAATTTTGGTGCTGCATAGCTTACCCCCGCTGCTGTAAAGTTGCTTCAAAGTGTACCTTTCAGGGTTCTTGAAGAAAAGAGGTTGTAATAAGACCTGGGCTCCCTTTGTGCAGTTTATGCAGCCACCATTGTGGGATTTCTCCCATAGGATTAGATACCAGCATCGCTCTCCAAACCAGAATATCCTGATCTGGGTACTAATTTATTGCTTGTTTTCCTTGTTTGTGGCCTGTCTTCTTAGGAATCATGGAGAAGGGTCTTTGTTTCTCTACCAAAACCACTACTTGATTGAAGGCTGGTTTGCAGGAAAATGATCACAAGGAAAAGATGATTTGATGGATCTGGACAGGGGCCCATTACTCACAAATGGCCACCTATGGTCAGATCAACTGTGGTTTCTTAGCAAAGAAATTGTGGTTTCTTTATAAAGTGTCACTCTTGTTGTCATCTTCAGTCAATTGGCGAGTTGCTGGTCGTCTTTCTTTCTCACAGGAAAGCTCTAGGGAGGATCCTTGGGGTGTGTATGACATTATTGTACTTCAGGTATCATAAACAAGCTTGTAATCTCTTGTAGGAAATTAATTGAGTGATTTGGATCTCTCTCTCCATCCCTATGGGTAGTTAGGAATTATGACACTGTGGTTCCTTTTTCAACATAGCTACCAGACTTTGATGCTACTTGTGTTTCTCTATTTCCTATTGAGGCGAAGGAACAAAAGTCTTTTTGTGAGACTTAATGTAAGATTAGGAGAAATCTGCTGAAAACCGTAACATTGGTTGCATGTGTGGACAATTTTGGAAAAGACATCTCCACACCTTTTTAAGAAGATGCAGTGACAGTTTGGTGCAGGTAGTTAAAGGTGCTGTGTTAAAAGTGGGAACCGTGAGTTATAGACTTTAGGCATGAGGTCTGCTTGGTTTTGAGTCAGTCATTCTCTCTCGGCTCTAGAAAGAAGGTCCTGGCAAGCCACTTCTGATAATGTTGCCATGAAAACTGCGGGGACTTGTTCTAGCGGTCTCCAGGAATCAGGGCTGTCTTAATGGGCCATAAAAATAACAATGGCATCAATGCTTGTGAATCATAAGCATCACATAGAACAGTGATGGCGAACCTTTTTGATGCCGAGTGCCCAAAAGATGTGCACACCCCCCCAAAATGCAATGCGAGTGCCCCCTGTGCATGTGCCCCACGCCCCCATGCATGCCCCTGCCCCATGCATGCACCCATCCCCTCGTCCATTTTTGGCTTCCAGGTTGGTGCAGGAGGCCTTCCAGACCCAAAATGGGGCACTGGGGGGCCCTGCACACACACGTGAACACCCAAAATGCAATGTGAGCACCCCACATGTGCGAGAGCCCCCACGCATGCGAGCACCCCCACGGATGCGCATGCCCCCGGCCCCACACACATGCGCTCCACTCGCCATGCATGTGCGGCAGAGACCCGAAGACTAGCTGCCCAGCGGAAGACATACGTGCATGCGCAGTGGAGCTGGGCTGGGATGACAACTGGCGTGCCCACAGAAAAGGCTCTGCGTGCCACCTGTAGCATGCGTGCCATAGGTTCGCCATCATGGACATAGAATCTCTATACCAGGCAGTGAATACAAACTTTCCTGGGAGGTATAGGGGACTTCAGAGTTTTGTTGCTGATTTCTGTTTAGACATTTGATCATCTGAAGCAGAGGTCTTCAAACTTGGCAACTTTAAGACTTGTGGATTTCAACTCTCAGAATTCTCCAGCCGGCATAGCCGGCTGGAGAATTCTGGGAGTTGAAGTCCACAAGTCTTAAAGTTGCCAAGTTTGGGGACCCCTGCTCTGAAGAATAGGTTGGTGTTTGTGGAGCTTAGAAATGAGCTTCACAAACTCAGTTTAGTAGCAAGCACATCATCTTGCTTTTTTTGTATCAAGCAAAATTCCAAAATCTTCACATCAAACATCTGTTATTTATGTATGTAACTCTTGGAGCACTTGTACCATATCTGTTGTATATATATGTAACTCCTGGAACATTTGTACTTCTTTCTGGCTGAACAAATTTTATACTTAAGCTTTCCTAACTCTTGAGTAGCTACTGGTAGAAGTTCTAGAAGTACAGATGTTTACCTAGAATTCATTTCTTTTGGGCAATTAACTGTGACATATTTATAAGTTAAGCCTATTGAGGAATATAAATGTAATTTATATTCAATAATTTACTCAATAATTTACAACTACGCTGCCTCCGATCTGATCTAAATGTAGTTCATAAAATCATATATCAAAAAGTCCTTCCTGTCAATGATTACTTCAGCTTCAACCGCAACAATACACGAGCACATAATCGATTCAAACTTAATGTAAACCGCTCCAAACTCGACTGCAGAAAATACGACTTCAGCAACAGAGTGATCAATGCCTGGAATGCACTACCTGACTCTGTTTCTTCCCAACCCCCAAAACTTTAACCTTAGACTGTCTACAGTAGACCTCTTCCCATTTCTAAGAGGTCTGTAAGGGGCGTGCATAAGCGCACCACTGTGCCTACCTTCTCTGTCCTATTGTCCTCTTTATCGGAACTTTTTACTTCTGTTATGTATATACAAACAACTACTATCCTGTACATGTTTGACAAATAAATAAATAAAAATAAATAAAAAGTAAAAAATAGACAGTAAAACCAATGGGCAATGGGTGACCTGAGGAAGGCTGGTGCAGATGATCATATATTCGGCCACTGTGACAAATTTGCAAGACATTTGGGGAAGAAAATTGCTTATATTCACTTAATGGATCTTCTGGGCAGATCCATTAAGAGATGACATAGGCATTCATGGGAGGTGGTTTGGCCTTGTCAATCCTTAGCAAGTAGGTGAGGTTCCCTCTGGTTTGCTGCCTCATTTGGTTTCTTCCCGTGTTGTCAGGGAGGTATAGAGATTGGGAAAGGGCAGTGAATAATGTGCCCTTGGGTAAAGGAGTGCTGCCATCCACCTTGAAGGAAACAGAAGTGCATCTTTTCCAACTGGGCAGGATAACTAGCAGCTTATCTTCTCACTTTGAGTGAAGGTTGTTAAGCTTGCAGCTATGGAGAGGTGAAATGGACTGTCTAGGTCAGTGATGGTGAACCTTTTAGACACCGAGAGCCCAAACTGCGTGTGCATGCCCAAACTGAAAGGTGTGTGCACGTGAACAAACACACGCGTGGACATGTGCGCATGTGCAGCAGACCCGAAGACCAGCTGGCCGGCGGGAGGTGGGGCATCCCAACACCGGCAATGCAGCAAGAGGTAAGATCTTTTTCTTTCATGAGCTTCTGTTTCGTCGTTTACAGGGAAACAAGCTCATGAAAGAAACTCCACGGAGATCTGACCTGGGGTGACGGCACGCATGCCAGCAGAGAGGGCTCTGTGTGCCATCTCTGGCACACGTGCCACAGGTTCACCATCACAGGTCTAGGTTCTTTTCAGACTGGTTTCAAGATTTCATGGGTTGCCCTTGTGGATACCCTTGTTGTGGCCCACCAGCAGCCCGTGCAGCTGATAGTGGATCCTGTTTGAGAGGAGACCGGCTTGGTGTTGCGCCAGCGGCCTGTGAAGCTGCCACCCGAGTCAGACAGTGAGGAGGCTGGCGAGGACTCTGTGTCAGAGGCAGAGGTTCATCCAGAGCTTTTGGAACCTCCAGCACCTCATAGCAGTGAGGCTCAGAAGAGGCGTCTCCTGAATGCAAGGGTACGCAGAGCTGCCAAAAGGCAGGAATGGTTACTCCGGAGGAGGTCTCCTCGGGAATAAGACTTGGGGCTAATTGGCCACTCCCCTAGTCTACTTAAGGAAAGCAGAGGCAGCTGAATCCTCTGCAGGAAACAAGAGAATTGTGTATCCATTGTGAGTGCCTCGTGTCTGGAATATCTATGATCTGCTTTTCTGCCTCGGCTTGCTTATCGAGGAAGACTTCTAGGCATTTTGCCAAATCTTTGAAACTTAGTGAGATAACAAGAACTAATTGCATTGCTATGATTTAAGACTTTCTGAACTTATGCCAACTGTTAATGATGATTAATTAGCAGCTGAGGTTTTGCAAGAAAAGATTACTTCTAGATTTGTGTGTGTGTGTGTCTCCACTACTAAGCCAGTTATTAGTAGTGGTTTATTGATTAAATAAGTCCGTACAAACTGTGTTTTGCTATGTTCTTAACTGGGGCAGAACAACCCTGTAGGTGGCCAGCATACTTCCTGATCCTGCTGGATCTTCTGGCTTCCTTCAGTACCATCATTAATGGTAATCCTGGACTTTCTGTGAGACAGCTTTGATCCTTTATGCACTTGCATGTCCTCATGCAGAATAAATCTTCAAAATTAGGGAGTCTGAGTTTTTAATGTTGGGAATGCAGATTAAATGGTAACCAGGAGGACCTTTGCAAAGCTCTGTCTTGTGCATTTGTGGTAACCATTCTCTAGCTTGGAGGTTTATTGATGGTCACTAAATTAACAGATCATTTCAATTCACTCTACATGGTGCTGCCCTTGAAGACCATTCAGAAGCTACAATTGATCAGGAAGGCAGTGATGAGCACATCACAATTTCCCCTTGTTATATCCCACGGCTTTGTAAACCCAACTGGTTGCCAATGGACTTCCAGGTGAACTTCAGAATGCTAAACTTTAAAACTCTACATGGCTTTAACTTTAAAGCCTCACATGGTGCAGGATCATAATGGCAAGACTACATCGATCTTTTCAAGATCAGGAAACTGCATAAGTTTGACTTGAACTGCACTTTATGGAGATACAGCAACAAAATCCTGAAACCCAGATTGAGTTCACCTCTCTTATACCCCATAGAATTAGGGTAGAGTCAATCTGAACTTCTTTCACTGTTTCCTGGGGTTAAAACATGGTTTATTTAATCATCTGTGCCTAGTTTCTCCAAGGTTCTCTGTCTATTGACAGAAACTGGTCTCTCTTCATCTCCTTGTACTTTTTTCAAGTCAGCTTCTCTCGTACCACTGGTAGTGATCCTTGGGCTTATACAGTGGTACCTCGAGATACGAGTTTAATTCGTTCCGTAACCTTGCTCGTATCTCAATTTGCTCGTATCTCAAAGCAATTTTCCCCATTGAAATTCATTGAAATGCCATTAATCCGTTCCAGCCCCCAAGCTGGCTGGCTGGGCTGGCTGGCTGGCTGCTAGGGGCCTGTGTGTGTGTGTGTGTGTGTGTGTGTGTGTGTGTGTGTGTGTGTGTGAGAGAGAGAGAGAGAGAGAGAGAGAGAGAGAGAGAGAGAGAGAGAGAGAGAGAGAGAGAGAGAGAGAGAGAGAGAGAGGAGCTGGTCTTTTAAACAGCTGGCGGGGACGGAGAATGGCAAAGTCACTTACTTCACAGACCAGGGGGTGGAATTAGAAACACGCTGGGGGGGGGATCCAGATGCATCCTTTCCCGTCCCTCATCCCCCCAAAAATCTCACGTTTCTGAGGAGGAGGAGGAGGGAAAAAAACACACCACCGATCCTCGAGAAATCTGCAAATTTTCTTTCAGCTGCAAAATCCCCGGTGGTGTGAATGGCCATTCCTCCCAAAAAAATAAAGTTGATTCTGAATCCTGTAGGATACACACCCAAAGTCCCCCCCCTCTCTTCTCCCCTTTCTCTTCCTTTCAGGTCCATTCTTTTTCCCTTTCCTTCCTTCCTTTCCTTTCTCTCTGCCTCCCCCCCCCGAAGAGCCCTACGGACGCCACGATGGCTAAGCTAAAGGGGGAAAATTCGCTTTGATAGAGCCGTGTTCCCTGCGACAGGGTTTTAAAACCTAAATCTATATTCAAATCTGGCTGAAGGTTTCCTCCCTTTCAGAATGTTGCGGAAATGAGTGGGTCCTGTGCAGCTGGCCGTTCCTCGTATCTCAAATGTTGCTCGTATTTCAAAGCAAAACTTCACTCGCTCGACAGCTCGTATCTCAAATATCTCGTATGTTAGGGCACTCGTATCTCAAGGTACCACTGTATATCCAAAATATACTAAAACATAGATAGGGCAGCTCCCTAATGAGCATTTTTGTACTCTCTAGTTGAGGAGTTGGATGAAGATCTGATGATCTCACCATTCTGAGGTCCACAGCAAATCCTGGACTTGTTCTTTAAAGACAGAAATGTCAGCAGGACCTAAAGAATCATCTTCATACATTTAACCTCCTTTAAAAACCCTTTATGTTCCTCTCCCTCCCGAAAGAAGGATTAGTATAACAATTTGTATGGAAGCCAAGGTAGCACTGAGATGTGGGTCAGAGCAATGGGCACAATCGGGGGGGGGGGTCATTAGAATTTTCCATTCCCATGTAGACTACCTACGAACATTTGGGCTGCCGAATTAAAAGGAAGATAAGGACATGTATTCTCATAGCTGCCGCTTTGTTTCCTATGCTGGAAAACCAGCTGTACAAGTAAAATAAATATTTTGGTACCACATGTCAATTATCTCAACATTAAAATATCTTACTGGCGTTTTTGACATTCCTTTCATATACAGGGAAGAGAATGTGGGAGAAGCAGGTCTTTATAATAATTATGTTTCTAAAAAAATTAGGTGGTAGTTTTAATGGCTACAGATCAAGTCACAGATTGGGAAGAAACCAAAGTCTGGCTGAATATGATATGCAATGTTTGGTTTCTCAAAATACACGAAGCTTCAAAATGCCCACCATCATCACCATCTTTGTGGTCATCATCATCACATGTACACAAATTTGTATACTGCAGACTCACGAGTCTACAAACGCATAAATTGCTATAAAACATTATTGCTAAACAACAACAACAATCATAGTAAGAAATGAATCTGTTTCCTTCATTAATGTGCCTTTTTATAATCATGGTGTTTTCCCCTTGATCTTTCCTTCAAGGTTATTAAAAGTCCTGTGCTTGTAATGCTTCTATTGTCTGCTTTGGCTTTGCATGATCAGCTGCTCATTCTTCTAGAGATGCTTGGTTTCATTGCTTTTCAATATAACTTCCTTTATTAGGGAATCATTATCAACCCTAAAAAGATAGACTAGACCAGTGATGGCGAACCTTTTTTTCCTCGGGTGCCGAAATACTCCGTGTGCGCGCTATTGCACGCGTGTGCGTGCCCACACCCATAATTTAAAGCCCCCCCACTTGCCCCACCCCCCTGCGCATGTGTGTGTGACCCCCCCACTCCCCCATTTCCCGATTTCCAGTGGTCCGGTAGGCCGTTTTTTGCCCTCCCCAGGCTCCAGAGGCTTTCT
The DNA here is from genome assembly GCA_023053685.1 of Diadophis punctatus similis. Classification (NCBI taxonomy): domain Eukaryota; kingdom Metazoa; phylum Chordata; class Lepidosauria; order Squamata; family Dipsadidae; genus Diadophis; species Diadophis punctatus. The sequence goes on from JALIGW010000005.1 coordinate 15,358,323, forward strand.
TGGAGCTTGGAGAGGGCGAAAACGCTCCCCCTGCCATCCCGGAGGCCAAAATCGCCCTCCCAGAGCCTCCGCGCAAGCCAAAAATCAGCTGGTGGGCACGCACATGCGCGCTGGAGCTGAGCTAGGGTTAATGGCTTGCGTGCCGGCAGATATGGCTCCGCGTGCCACCTGTGGCACCCGTGCCATAGGTTCGCCATCACTGGACTACACTAAAAAACCAATACTATATGGGTCAGGACTACTTTTATGGTAATAGTTATAGTAACAGAATCTTATACAGTGGTACCTCGGTACTCATCGTTACCGTATTTTTCAGAGTATAAGCTGCTCCGCACTATAAGACGCACCTACCTTTTTTGGGGAGGAAAATAAGATATACGCTAGTGCATGGATATGGGAAATAATATGAAATTTTACCAGTTTGGAACTGTTTCAAGTTTTTTTTCCTTGCATAGATTGCTACTGTAATCAGAATCAGTAAGCTATTCAGCACACAATCTATTAGATGCAAAGCTTTTTCCCCCTCTCGTTTATTTTCCTTCAGGTAACATTTTAATTAAGTTAGTGAAATGTTTTTTTTAAATTCCAGCTAATTGTTGATTCTAGACAGAAATTTTACCACAAAAGGACACAAAGAAGAAAATAAGACTCATAAAACACTCACAATAACTCTGCCTCTGCCTCCCAGCACAGCAAACAGTCTGCTTTAGTTTTGTTTTCAGCGCAGCTTGATTAGCACAAGAAAAAAAAATCTGGCTCCCAGCAATTTGCCTGCTTGTAGGAGGCCCACACAGCAATAGGCAGCAGCCTGAAACAGCTGAGGGTCGGGAGGCCGATCCAACAGACAATCAACTGCTTGTACTAATCAGGCTGTGCTGAAGCGGGCTGTTTGCAGTTTATTGCTTGCTGCAAGGAGATAAATTGCTGGGAGGCAGAGGCCAAAGGGTGGGGGCTGGCGTGTGGACAGGGCTACATTCGGTGTATAAGACGCACCCAAATTTTCACCCTCTTTTAGAAGGGGAAAAAGTGCGTCTTATACTCAGAAAAATACAGTAATTGGTTCCAGGAGGCTCAATGATGAGTACCAAACAATTTTTCCCCATAAGGAATAACGTAATCACACGGCAGCCGACACTGACAAGTTCTAGCGTGTGGGTTAAATACCAAACAAACGATGAGTGCTGGGACATTTTCACATCAAAATGGGTTGAGTACCAAATTTGTTGAGTTTCAAAGCAGATGAGTACCAAGCTATCACTGTAAGTCTGAAAGTGCTTCCCCTTTCCACACTTTACCTTCGTATGAATTAGGGAGGACCTTCTCTTGGGATACTTTCCCATGACATTTTCTTGGCCCAGGTTCAGGTCACCTTATGCAAATGAAAAAGGTGGAGCACTATGAAGAGCCGAGGTGGCGCTGTGGTTAAAGTGCAGCACTGCAGGCTACTTCAGCTGACTGCTAGTTCAGCAGTTCAGCTGTTCAAATCTCACCGGCTCAAGGTTGACTCAGCCTTCCATCCTTCTGAGGTGGGTAAAATGAGGACCCAGATTGTTGGGGGCAATATGCTGAACTCTGTAAACCGCTTAGAGAGGGCTGTAAAGCACTATGAAGCAGTATATAAGTCTAAGTGCTATTGCTATCTCTATGATTTTGGATTTTGACTAGCCCTATGTCACCCAAACAGTTTACATATCTGAAGGAAGACTAGAACCTGGGTTTCCATGCTCTTGGTCCAGCATCTTAACCATTACACCATATCAACTCTGATCCATCTGTAGATAAGAGTTTTAAAAATACTTATTCATACAATTTATATAGGCACCCATTTCACAGTAATGGTTCTAGATGATAAAGGGTTAAAAACCAAAAGTAAGACAATATACAGTTTTCAAAATAATAAACTAACATATGCCCATGGTCCAGTTGATAAAATTCATTCCACTTCCAATCAATGCGAACATGAGCCATCTCCATCTCTGGGAAGATGCAGCTCTATAGGGAAGATGCCGCAGTAGAGAACGGTCACCTTTGTGAGATTAGGAAACAGATACCACAGTGACTACTGGAACTGTACAACTGTATATTAACAGAATCTTGAAAGCCTCATGGAGTTTTCATTTTCTCTTTCTTGAACTCAAGAGAATCAAGATGTGATGATCTTGAATTTCTTTCCCACCTGTCTTCTTTTCCGATTGAAGTTGACATTTACTTAACTGTAAAGTAAAGTAAAGTAAAGTAAAGGGACGACCTTGTAGACAACCCTCACTCTGTTAAAGACCATGGAGTACTCATATCTAATGACCTAAGTGCCAGATCCCATTGTAACAACATTGCCAAAAAGGCACTAAGAGTTGTCAACCTAATCTTGCGTAGCTTTTTCTCTGTCAATATTACTCTGCTAACCAGAGCATACAAAACATTTGCCAGACCAATCCTCGAATACAGCTCATCTGTCTGGAACCCGCACTATATATCAGACATTAATACAATTGAGAGAATCCAGAAATACTTCACAAGAAGAGTCCTCCACTCCTCTACTCGCAACAGAATTCCTTATTCCACCAGACTTGAAATTTTAGGCTTAGACAATTTAGAGCTACGTTGCCTTCAATCTGATCTAAATGTAGTTCATAAAATCATCTGCTACAATGTCCTACCTGTCAATGAATACTTCAGCTTCAACCGCAACAATACATGAGCACACAATAGATTCAAACTCAATGTAACGAAACTCAACTGCAGAAAATACGACTTCAGCAACAGAGTAATCAGTGCCTGGAATGCACTACCTGACTCTGTGGTTTCTTCCCCAAACCCCAAAAACTTTAACCTTAGACTGTCTACAGTTGACCTCTCCCCATTTCTAAGAGATCTGTAAGGGGCGTGCATAAGTGCACCATCGTGCCTACCGTCCCTGTCCTTCTGTCCTATTGTCTAATTTTACCTATACATACTTTGCTTTTGTTTATGTTTAAATCATACCTGTTATCTTGTATACGTGTTGACAAAATAAAAATAAATAAATAATAAAATAAAAATAAATAAAATAAATTCCTCGTTCAAAGTTATCTCCATGCTTCTCTATGAAGGCGTACCTTCTAGATCCCACAAGGTGGCACTGCCTAATAGAAGGGACCTGGGGCATGCCAGCCAGAGATAACAGTCACATAAGAGAAGAGAAGACAGAGATAGAAACAGACAGAGATAAAGTTTCAATGACATTAGTTCTAGCAATGAGGAGGATGTGGGGAGATAAAATGATTAACAGCCCTGGGAAAATAGTGTGAGAAAAAGTGTTAGAACATCCCCACTTTGACTGTTGTCCTTTAAAAGAGGTAGTGGAAGCTTTGGATTCCAGCAGGGGAGGAAGGATGGAGGTAGGGAAAAAGTCAGTATTGGTTTCTGACTCTCACACAATGGTGAAATCTAAAATTTTTCCCTATCGGTTCTGTGGGCGTGGCTTGGTGGGCATGTGACTGGGTGGGCATGGCTTGGTGATCATATGACTGGGTGGGCGTGGTGTCAAAAACCAACTATCACACTTTACACAAAAATAACACAAAAGCTACACAACTGACATACACAATGCAGGAGCAGCTGGACTTCACACAAAATGGCCCCTGCAACAAGCAAGAACCTCACAGAGTGACAGAGAGCTCAAAAACCAACTATCACACTTTACACAACAATAACACAAAAGCTACACAACTGACTCACACACAATGCAGGAGCAGCTGGACTTCACACAAAATGTTCCCTGCAACAAGCAGGAACCTCACAGAGTGACAGAGAGCTCAAAAACCAACTATCACACTTTACACAGAAATAACACAAAAGCTACACAACCGACACACACAATGCAGGAGCAGCTGGACTCCACACAAAATGGCCCCTGCAACAAGCAGGAACCTCACAATGTGACAGAGAGCTCAAAAACCAACTATCACACTTTACACAGAAATAACACAAAAGCTACACAACTGACACACACAATGCAGGAGCAGCTGGACTTCACACAAAATGGCCCCTGCAACAAGCAGGCACCTCACAGAGTCACAGTTCCTGCAAATAGGTAGTAAGAAATGCTTTTAAAAAGTTAAAAAAAGATTCATCAGCTCTGACAATCAGCTGTGCCCATCCTTGGAACATTTTTTAAACTTTTTAAAAGCATTTTTACTACTGGTTCGGAAGCATTTGTTAGTACCAGTTCCCGCGAACTGGCCCGAACCTGTAGCATTTCACCCCTCAATGTGAATTGTTAGGATGAGTTCAGCAGCAGAATTTTCTATAGATCTCTATAGATCTCTATAGATCTCCAGTTGCCTTTTGGGAAAAAAGTACCTCCAACCCAGGTTGGAGAATTCTGGGAATTGAAGTCTCCATGTCTTAAAAATGGTCAACGTTCAACCTAACTATGTTAGGTTAAGGACAAATGTTTGTTTATTTGTAACTTTAAAAGAGGATGAAAAATGACTAAACAGGTAGTCCTTGACTTACAACAGTTTAGTGATCGTTCAAACTTACAACTGTACTGAAAAAAGTGACTTATGGCAGTTTTTCACATTTATGACCATTGTAGCATCCCCGTGGTCATGTGATCAAAACTGCGACGCTTGGCAACTGACTCATATCTATGACAGCTGCTGTGTCCCAGGGTCATGTGATCATATTTTTCAACCGTCTTGACAAGCAAAGTCAATGGGGAAACCAGATTCACTTTACAACCATGTTACTAACTTAACAACTGCAGTGATTCACTTAACAACCGTGGCCAGAAAAGTCATAAAACGAGGCAAAACCCACTTAACAAATGTTTCATTTAGCAACAGAAATTGTGGGTTCGATTGTGGCTATACGTCGAGGACAACCTATGTTAGCTTATGCCCAGTGTGATGAAAGTTGGAAGCCACTTTATTTATTTAAATATTTATTAAATTTAGAAACCACTCATTATCTCCCTCACAGAGGGACTCTGGGCGATGTACAAATAAAAGAATATAAAAACTGTATATAGAATTTAAAAAGAGGCAAAGATTGTTAAAATTCAATATTAAAAGTTAATTTAAAAGCGGGGGTGGAGCCTTCAAAGGTGCTAACCAGCTCCACAGCTATGTGCTCCTCTGTGAATCCCAAGTAAGAGAGCAGCATTATTATTATCATCGTTATTAACCTTTTTCTTTTCTTCTTTCTTCTTTTCTTTTTTCCTGAACCTTTGGAACATTAATTCCCCCCCCTAGTTTAGTTCATCTTAGTTTTTACTATGTTTATTAAAACCTCAATAAAATTATAACAAAAATGGTAAGCCTTGAACTAAGGAGCTCTAGTTCCAATCCCAACCATAAAACTGATTGAGCTGCAGGGTTTTGTAATTTCAACTTGATCAATAGTTTGCATCAATATCTAAGGCTGTTTAGAGAACATCATAAGCTACATATGGTTTGGAAATTCTGGCTTTGCAAGCAAGAACTATTCTTACATTTTCAGAATCCATTACAATAATCTGCAATGCTGACAGTCTCTGAACAAAAGGACAGCCTATGATATAGCAATAGCAATAGCACTTTACTTATATACCGCTTCATAGTGCCTTACAGCCCTCTCTAAGCGGTTTACAGAGTTCAGCATATTGCCCCCAACAATCTGGGTCCTCATTTTACCGACCTCGGAAGGATGGAAGGCTGAGTCAACCTTGAATATAATTCTGGGAGTTCTCGAAGCATGTCCTTAATTTTTAAAAAAAGTAATACAATTCCAAATATTCGATTCCATGTAGTGTACATGTTTCTTACAAGCATAGAATTTCCTTTGTTGAGATGACATCCAGCTTAAAATGAAATGATTAATTGTGAGCTCTTTACCTCAGGAATCTTGTTTTTTATTGCTATCCAACCCAGACCACCGTATTACCACCATATCCAAAGGTGGGTGGGGTGGGGTGGGGTGTGGGGGGTTAAAGTCACCAAGATGAAACTTGGAATGTCACCGTGCAAGTTCTACCCATTTTGTACATGCACTGATGAGCCTAGTGGTTTTTGGACCTCGCCGAACGACAAGTCTCAAGATGTTTCCAGGAGAAAACCAACAGGAGAAAATTAGGCAAAAACCTATTACATTGCTGTTTACTGTATTCATATCCTACCTGGTGAGCCCTGGTGACGCCGTAGTTAAAAGTGTACTATTGCAGGCAAATACTGCCCACAGCTTGGAGTTTGATCCTGATGGGGCACAAGATTGACTCAGCCTTCCATCCTTCTAAGGTCGGTAAAATGAGGACCCAGATTGTAAACGACCAAGAGAGTGCTGTTAAGCACTCTGGAGCTGTATATAAGCCTAAATGCTCTTGCTAACTTTTGTTCAGCTCCAGAAAATGTATACAGCACTGCCTTTCCCAATTTCCCCCACATAACAGCTGTTCTGTGAGAAAGTTAGAGCAGGTTTCTTGGGTGTCTTAAAAAGATACACCCATGGGAGGGTCAGACTGTTTCTACAGCTACTTATAATAGTAGGCAAATCAGTCTAAAATGAGAAGCAAAGAGTCTGCTCAGAGTGAACACCTGCCTGTGGGAAGAGCCAATAAGTGAGTAAGTTGCATTCAAATCTTTTTTTTAATGACAAGAAAATGGGGGTGTTGAATTTTCAACTGTTGGAGGAGAAGAAAACAGTGGGGACAAGGGGCCTATCTGCTGAACATTAGAAATTAACATTTTGCATAGTAAATTTGGAGTCACTTTGTACATGCACCAATGAGCCTAGTGGTTTTGGGAACTCGCCGAATGACAAGATGTTTCCAGGAGAAAACTAACAGGAGAAGATTAGGCAAAAACCTATTACATTGCTGTTTATTCATATCCTGCCTGGTGAGCCCTGGTGACGCCGTAGTTAAAAGTGTACTATTGCAGGCAAATTTGTACTATTGCAGTACAGGGAAAGATGACAAAGTAAAGGGAGAAAAAAATGAAGCTGATGTAGAATTTTCTTTCACAAATTTTCTTTTGCAAGATGTATTGCTTACACCACTCTGAAAACAAATGAGGTTGGCAGATTGACTTTCTTTCAATGCCAGATAGAGTGAAATAGTTAATAGAAAACAAGGTCTTTACTGTTATTGTAACAGGGCTACAAAGCTGGCCACCTGGATCATGTTAATTTATTTTAATCTATTTACTACTACTATGTTACTCTGTTAATTTATTTAGAATTAGATCCTAATTCTAAAATTATTCTAGAATTATTTATATGCTGTTTCAGTTTTCCAATCAGGTATGGAATTGGGTATGTCTAGTTTAATGAAAAGAAGGACTAGGGGTGACACGATAACAGTGTTTCAATATCTAAGGGACGTTGCCATAAAGAAGAAGGGGTGAACCTATTCTCCAAAGCATATGAAAGCAGAACAAGAAGGAATGGATGGAAACTAATTAAGGAGAGAAGCAACCTAGAACTAAGGAGACATTTCCTGACAGTTAGAACAATTAATCAGTGGAACGAGTTGCCTGCAGAAGTTGTGGGTGCTCCAGCACTGGAAGTTTGGAAGAGATTGGACAACCATTTGTCTGAAATGGTATAGGGTTTCCTGCAGTGGTGAAATCCAAATGTGTTTACTACCGGTTCTGTGGACATGGTGTGGCTTGGTGGGCGTGGCTTGGTAGGTGTGGCAGGGGAAGGATACTGCAAAATCTCCATTCCCACCCCACTCCAGGCGAAGGATATTGCAAAATCCACATTCCTACCCCACTCTGGGGCCAGCCAGAGGTGGTATTTGCCGGTTCTCCAAACTACTCAAAATTTCCGCTACCAGTTCTCCAGAACCTGTCAGAACCTGCTGGATTTCACCCCTGGTTTCCTGCCTGAGCAGGGGGTTGGACTAGAAGACCTCCAAGGTCCCTTCCAACTCTGTTATTCTATAATAGTACTGCCAGAAAAGGAAAACTAAATATCTAGGTTGAGCTCCAGGTTGGAGTTATGAAAGAACCCAATATTTTGTAATCTGACTGTCATCTCAGATCTAAGGCACAGCAGAGTTAAGCCAGGGGATTGGCAGGCCCGCATTGACAAACTACTAACAGCACAACACATAACACCAAGCACGGTCATGGGAAAAAGCCCTGCTGAGCTCCTAATAGGCCAAAAGCTTCGGTCCACTTTAGACAGGCTACATCCGAGCTATGCCAACAACAACAGGGAAACATACAACATGGCGCACATCAAAACATTTCAAATAAATGATTCTGTGTATGCAAGAAATCACGCCACGGGTCCCCTATGGCTACCTGGGAAAATCCTGGAAATAACTGGTCCAAAATCATACATAATAGACCTAGGGGATGGCAGAAAATGGCGGCGTCATTTAGACCAATTACGAGACCGCCTGCCACTAAATGCTGACTGGGAAGAGGGCAGTTCTCCTAACAATGTTCTCCCTACAGCTACAACTTTTTCTCCGTAGCGGGAACACTTAGCTTTTAATCCGGAGACGCCACCCAGCAACGACGAGCAGGCCACAGCAGTTAAATCCAACATCGCAGTAGAAGGGTTCCAGCAAGTTCCACAGAGGGAGTCAGAGGGACAAAACACGTCCTTCCTCGCTCCAGACAATGCCCCGACTGAACTGCGCAGGTCAACTAGAGTGGTGAAACGTCCTATGCATTTAGACGATTACGTATGCTAATGTATGCGCAGAGCTGGAGGGAAAGGGATGTTATGTTTTGTGAAACTGGGGAAGTTCTCACTCCAGTCCGACAGGGAACTTAGGTAGAAGAAAGCTGATTGGTCCGTTGCCAGTCGGGCGCCCTATTTAAGTTCCTGCCACACTGTAAGTGTTGCTGATGTTTGCTCACTGTGAACTATTAAAGAGCAGAAGTCACTATCCTCCGTTGCCTTGTCTCTCTTTGCAGGACTTAACATTTGCATACCAGTCTTTAGGCATACGTAAGATATGGCCAACCAGCTGCATTCGACGTTCATTCACAATCCTCGATAGATGTTCTAAATCTGATCTTTGTAGTACCTCTTAATTAGTGATGTGGTCACGATTTGAGACATGGAGGATTCTTCTCCATTAGCATTGTTGGAAAACATTTAACTATTTAATCCTCTTGGCTGTACACTTCCAGGTTTCACAAGCATATATTGCAGTTGTTATAACAACACCCTTGAAGAGTTTTATCTTTGTATTAATATTTATGGCTATTGTAGACCAAATGGGGTGCATGTATTGAAACACGGATGCTGCCATTCCAATTTGATAGTTAATGTCCTCCTGTACCTCCATCAATAGATATAATGCTGCCAAGATAAGTAACACTGGACTTCTTCTATAGCCTGGCCACAGACTCTTATAGGCATATTATCCTGAGCACTTCTGACTTACATAAACTTGGCCTTCTCAAAATTTATACGGAAACCAATCTTGTTGGCCTCATTATCTAAATTTTTGGGCATTTCTTGCAAGCACCCCTTGGTTTCACTAAGCAATATGATATCTGCAAAATCTAAATCTGTTAGATAGGCTGTTGCCCATTGGATGCCAAAGCTACAGTTATCCTTCGCTCTATGCATAACAAAGTCCATGGAAAGGAGAAACATGAATGGCGATAGTATACATGTCTTGCCCCCGTTGGAGCCTGGGTCCGAGGAGGAGGATAAGACGGAGCTGGGGCCAATGGAGGAGGATGGTGCCGCCTCTCTGACCCTGGAGGAGTGAATTGGGAAGCAGGATGAGGCAGTCCCGGGTCCCACAGCCTTGGAGGAGTGGCTGGCGATGGAGAGAGGCCATGGTGGCTTAACAACTCACTTAACAACTGAGGCAAGAAAGGTCGTACAATGGGGCAAAACTCACCTAACAAATGTCTCACTTAACATCAGAAATTTTGGGTTCAATTGCGATTATAAGTCAAGGACTACCTGTAATGGAGCATGAGCCACATGTGAACAAACTGATAAATTAGGGCAGTTAGTTGGGCTAAAGAATTTTCCTGAATTCTTTGAGACAATTGAAAAAAAACATGCCAGTGTAATTTCTGCTGTTTTCATCAAGCTGTTTTGCCTCCATAGAGAGGCTAGTGAGCGATGTTGCTGCTGTAACCGCTTTAATGCAGGACAAGCTAAGGAAAGCAATGCAATGGATTTGTCTGGCTTTGTTTGCCCACCACCATATCCCATCTGATGGGAAAAATCTCCCATCAATTGCAATGCTTAACAAGTCCCAAAGGTGCTTCTTCAAGAGGCAACTGGACTTTCTGGTTTTTCTTTTGAAGACGTTTTGCTTCTCATCCAAGATGCTTCTTCAGCTTCTCATCCAAGAGCTGAAGATGCTTCTTGGTTGAGAAGTGAAACATCTTCAAAGAAAAACCAGAAAGTCCAATTGCCTCTTGAAGAAGCACCTTTGGAACAACCATGACCTGGATAACTGAGAATCTCAATAGACAAATGCATAATTTCACCAGGAGGCAAGTTTTAATAGATGGAACATGGGTTCAATATAGAACAGGGGTTCAGAATGTGTTTCGGCTTTGCACAGATGTTTTATGTGGGTGCATTTAAATGAGCCACTCATCAGTTGTAAACAGTTGATCATTGGGCTTCAATGATTTAATGGAATACAATGTGATACCTTTCTGATACACATTTTAATAATGATGTGAAATTCCTGTTCACAATGTACCCAGTGATTAGGAAATAGTCCTGGTTTCTTTAGGATTCGCCCATTCAAAAAAATCTGGACCCAACTTAAGAGGTATTATTTGACTCTTAATAGAAATACTTCTATTAATGTTATTTTATAATGCTGACAAAAGAAAAGCAAATACAGCTGAACCAACAACCTCAGTGCTGATAAGCATAGCAATAAAAAGGTCTGCAAATTATTAGATATCATCTTCCAAAGTACAATGTTACCAGAATTCTAAGATTAAAGGGGGGGGGGGGGAGATATGCTTTAATAACCAGACAAATCCTTGGTTGAAAAGGTTTGTGCGTTGTGGGGAAGGACAGACCCATCTTTAGCTCTTGTTCTCTGTTGTGGGGGGTGGCTGCAAGTTGCATCCAATTCAATAAAACATAATTTACATCAGAGAGGTGGAATTACCTTTGCAGATGCTTTCATAGCTGTTTATTGTTAAAAAGCTTAAAATTAAATGCGTAATATCCTGACTCTATTTAGACTGCATCCATAAAAATAAATCTTTTGTTGTTGTTGTTGTAGTTGTTGTTGTTGTTTTGCTTCCTCTTTTCCTTTTCTCTTAATTTTTCTTGCCATTACTCTTGGTCTTGATACTTTGTCACTGGGAATTGTGTCACCACCTCCAAAGGGTTGGGCAAGCTATTGCATGTTGATTTTGCTCTTACAAATCAGAGCCTCCAAACAATGGTTGAGTTGCTGGCGCCAATTCAAAGTATCAAAGGGAGGCTTTGGAAACTGAAGCAACCAGAAAATGCCTCTTTGGGTGTTTAGTTTATGGCAGGGGTCAGCAACCCACGGCTCTGGAGCAGCATGTGGCTCTTTCATCCCTCTGCTGAGGCTCCCTGTCACTCAAAATATGCATCACAACTGCCAATGTGTGACACCCATTGCGCAATTTATTAAGCTTTTCAACCCCTAGTAGGCCAACCATGGATAAATCCAAGGAAAGAAAAGTTTCAGAAGAAAACAGAATTTGTAATTCAACTATATAGTTTTGTGGCCACTCAGGAAATAGTCAGGCACGGGAAGAGTTTTGTGGCTCCCGATGTTTTCTTTTCTGTGGGAAATGGGTCCAAATGGCTCTCTGAGTGTTTAAGGTTTCTGGCCCCTGGTTTATGGAATAAATAACAACCCAAAGCTAGAGAAGAGAGTGGTATCTCACTGTTTCAGTCAGTCTTGTGTTGGGAGATCACACTAACTGAAAGTTAGTTCTCAAGATTTCACAACTTGTGAAAGGAAGGCAGGTTATTGAATGGCTGGTGGAGGTATTAAATGAAATGTGAGTGTGTGCCATTCCATTATGTAACTGATCACACAAACTGAATTACCAAGTAGTGCTAAGGAAGCACACAGGTCACCGAAGCTTGGCAGAAGAAGTAGCAATATATGAGAGGCAGAGTTCTCATCTTCCTTTAGCAGATTATATCGTAGCTGGGTGTGTAGGAAAGATTGAAATATTAGGATCATATATTTTGGACTTCAATTATCATCAGTCCTAACAAGCATGTCTGATAACAAGATATAATGGAAATTGTAGTTAAAAAAGAAAAGAAAAGAACAATCCAGAGGCTTCAGGGTGCCTACGCCTAAATTATTAGAGGACCTTGGCAGTCTTATCACTTTATGAATCTAATACTGAATCCCTATTGTCCCTCAGGTTGGCAAAATAATATACATTTTTGGGGGGGAAGAAGTGTAATATGGGGGGGGGGTTCTCTGTGTGAAAGAAAAAGAAGGATGGAGTAAGGGCTCCGAGCTGAAATGTTCTCAGTAGTTCAAGAAACTCTAGGTCTGAAGAGCTCTGATGGTGCGGTCTGGAGAACTCTGCCCACAGTCTGGAGTTCGATTTTGACCAGCTCACTTGACTCAGCCTTTCGTCCTTCTGAGGTCAGTAAAATGAGGATCCAGATTGTTGGGGGCAATATGCTGACATTTGTTAACTGCTCAAAGAGTGCTATAAAGCACTATGGAGTGGTATATAAGTCTACTGCTATTGCTATTAGCAAGAAGGAGTAGGCATGCAATATAATAAACAGGAACATTTATCCTAAGGATATTAGAACCTGTCACCTAGAGCTTTGTTTATGAGATGGACAGTTATATAAATTGAATAAATAAAGGTGAGGAAGGAAGGAAAGGAGGAAGGAAGGAAGGAAGGAAGGAAGGAAGGAAGAAAGGAAGGAAGGAAAGCCCCCAAAATCTAATTGTCTCTGTCTCTCTGCCTCTCTCTCTCTCTCTCTCTCTCTCTCTCTCTCTCTCTCTCTCTCTCTCTCTCTCTCTCTCTCTCTCTCTCTCTCTCTCTCTCTCTCTCTCTCTCTCTCTCACACACACACACACACACACACACACACACACACACACACCCAGCTAAAATATAAATCAATTATAATGAGAGAAAAGAAGCTAAAGTTCACCAATGACCAGTCCAATAGAAATAGAGTTTCTATTATTTTGGAATTAAAAACAAATAGAAAAATAAAGCTATAAAGTGAACTGACCTAGTACTCAAGGAAGTACATGGTACCATTTTAATTTCTAAAAAATAAAAGAAGGTTGCAAGTTATTTTCTTTTCCCCATCTAGGCAATTTTGGAAGTTATGATTCTAGAATTCTTCCCAAGAATCAGGAAAGCTGCTTTAAAGAATGGAAAATCCCTTTCCAAACTGTTATGTAAAAGAAATCTAGTTAAAAGAAACAAGAAAAGAAAAGAAAATGTGTGGAAGGCGTTATAGATAAGTCCCAATGTCTCAGTGAGGATTTATGATTAGAGGTGATAGGATCTTTTCCCCTTGAATCTAATCCTTGTCAAAATAAAGCGCGAGGGTAAGTCTAGGTAACAAAATATTTATTTCAGTATAAAATAATATAAAAACACAATAAATCTCAATAACTACATCTCTGCAATCTAAGACGTCCTTCTTCAACGAAGGACAGGAGCAGAAGAAAATGAATGGAATGTTGTACATGCGTAGTTCGCTCTTATCACGTGTCTGCTTGCTAAGAAGTCTGGGTACCATATAGTTTAGCGTATGAGCACAGCTGACAATCAAAAATCACATCGTGACACCCAGGGACTAAGGAGGGCAAGGCTGCATTTCACAAATTAAGAAAGTATACTTTTAGAATTAAAATAGAAACATCTTTGTGCAATGTATACATAAGTTGGAAATATGTGTACTGTAAACCTATATTCAGATGTATGGGAAAGCCACTTCCTATTCCTCTCCAGGAGGATGGCTTTGACTGGGAAAGCCGCGTCCTCTCCAGGAGGACGGCTTTGACCGGGAAGACCACGTCCTCTCCCGGAGGGTGGTTTCCTGGTTTACTCTGGTGGACAGAATCTCATGAAGGCCGAATCTAGGAAGAACGCTCCTGGACACAGAGGTTTCCACGGGATGGGATCTGCCCCGAACCAAAGTCCGGGGTCCCTTTTATTGACACACATACGTAATATCAGAAGGCAATACGTAAAGATACATGTGATTACATATAAGCCATACAATGAATTTCTAACTGCGTATGAAGCTCTTTGCCCATCCTCCCATATCCTGTATACCTGTGCATGTTGCTGTGCCTATGTGTTTGACCTACTTAAGTTTCTTCTATTGTTTACGAGTTCAGCAAGCTTCTAGCTTAAGCCTATGTGGTTAACCATTTCCTCTTACAAGTTTCCATGCATATGTTACAAGTCCTTAAGACTCTGCATATGCACTTTTTTCTCTTAGAGGAGTTTAACAGAGTTGGAAGGGACCTTGCAGGTCATCTAGTCCAACCCCAAAAGTTGGGGGAAGATATATGCGACACAGATGCAAATTTACACCTTATCCCAAGGCTGTTTGGAGGTGATAGTCCACGTGCTGCTGAATCATTTTTCTTACTTGGTTCAGCTGGAATAAGAAAGACATCATAAAACAGCACAAAACACAATCATATATAAGTTATTTTATGATATTCAGTTTACCTTTGAGTAAGTTTGTGCTTCTCCTACTGAACATACCTGTACCTTTGTGCCCTTAGCACCTAGAAACCCCTTCACATCTATAATGGAAAAGAAAGGTCTGGTGACAGATATTCTGCTCTCAATTTTGGTTGTAAGTTGAGGGCTCCCTGTAAGAAGGGCCCAAGCCATGTTGGGCTTTATAGGTTATGACCAGCAACTTGCATTAGACTCAGAAGTCTGTGGTTGACCAAGGCAGTTCCCGAAAACTAATTGGCATTGTACTGAGCTGGTTAGTGCCAATCAGCAAGTGGGCACATGTATTCCTCCCAGCTGCTATTTATAGGACTGTCAGGCCGAAGCCATTTTAGTTGGGGTCTTTGGCCTGCCACACTTTATGCTAGTTTAGAATGTATTCTTCATTGTGGGAATTTGGGAGGGGGAATTGCATGAGGACTGTTTGTATGTAGCCATAACAAATTCTTTCTAGATAGTCAAGGTCATCCTTTGTCTTGGCACTCCTGCACCTGCATGGAAGGAGATGGGTGGAATCTGCCAAGTTGGCAACTGAAGATTGGTTAACGTGATGGACTTGGGGATGTGGGGACAAGGGCTTGAACTTTCAACTGGGTGGAGAAACCCCAGGACTTCAGATTCGGGTTTCTCCCAGATGTGCTCTGCCAATAAATTGGAACTTTGAGGAATACTTTGCCTCGGACTCTGATTTAGTTTTGGATGCTATTTGGAACCATGACAAGGACATTTTCAAGGTCATGAAAATACTTGTAGTCTCAGAGATTACAAGAGCATAAAATTTCAGTTCCTTCCAATGAGATGTGTAGTATGCATGAGGTTCACATCTAAAGTCCCATTCAAACCATGGACAATGCAATCACAAGTTATTAATTTCATAGCCTTCATAGTTAACTGTTAGTTGAATTGGGATCAATAGATGAATCCAGCCATTTTCAATCTTATACCTTCTAAATCCAGCCATTCTCAATTTAATGCTTTCTAAATCCATTGAACTTTCTTTTCTAGCCTAGAGATTGTATCAGCAAACACTACAGTATTTGATAACACTCAGGATTCATGTGATTTGTTGGTAAAGAATCAAGCGTTGGAAACAGCTATTATCACTGCACAATTTATCAATTCCGTCACGTCCTAAAGAACAAAGTCTGATAGCACTTAATGGCGTTTTGTACAGTGAAAAAATCTTATCTTCGCAATCACTAATTCTTAGCCTTCAGCACAAAAGTTGCTGGTTACAACACATGGTATCTACTTTCATATGTTATTCTATTGCTTAAGCAGGATGTCAGTTGTGTAAGAGTATCTTTTTCATCAGTAAATTCATGTCAAATTTTTTTCACAAGGTTACAAGGTTACATTTGCCATTTGAAAAGTTGGGGGGCGGGACATCCTGGGGAAGAAGGCACTGGTCCTCC
This sequence comes from Diadophis punctatus similis, assembly GCA_023053685.1. Lineage (NCBI taxonomy): Eukaryota > Metazoa > Chordata > Lepidosauria > Squamata > Dipsadidae > Diadophis > Diadophis punctatus. The sequence goes on from JALIGW010000005.1 coordinate 15,374,392, forward strand.
AGCCTTCCCAAGTAAACCAACAGAAAATATGACCAAATGAGCTTATTCTACTTTATCGTAAGGCTACATTAACAAAATCTTGCAAGTCTGAAGGTACAGATCTTCCGCCTTCTCTTTTTTCAGCCTGATAAACTAGGAGCTTCTTTTCTGGGTTTTTCTCTCTGCCAGTTTATGTAGCTTTAAGCTCCCTCCCTCCCCATCTGATCATTCACTAGGCAGCATCTCTTCCCCCATCCTCTCAAGGTCATTCCCAATATCAGTACAGTTTGGGGACTGAATTTTCCCTCAATGAAGGCCCTCTTTGTAGCTCTTGGGAGGGGGTGACTGTGGAGTTTCTCTGGGGTACTGCTCAGAAAAGAGCTGGATACTTGCTGGCTCCATATTCTGTTGATTCGCAAGATCTGCATTGCATGGTTGTGTCAGACACTGTCATTTTTATCAGGCATGATCTGGTTAAAAGAGCAATTAAAAAATAGCTCATAATCCTTTCTTCTTTGCTTCTCTTTTGATGATAGGCATATTTTTGCTATTCTTATTTGCACGGTTCTCCTGCACCAGATTCTACATTGGATTCCAATTTTCTAAAGCTGGATTCCAAGGTCTTTACCACTAAGCCACCACGGTGTATGTATGTATCAGCGGTGGGTTGCTCCTGGTTCAGCGAACCGGTGGTGATGGCGGCGGGAGGCTCCGCCCACCCACCCAGGATGCTTCTGCACATGCACAGAAGCATCGTGCACGAACCGGTAGCGACGGGTTTTAGAACCCACAGTTGGTATGTTTTTATGTATGTATGTATGTCAATACAATACATTTATTGAATAGCCCGAAGGCCTTTTTTTTAAAAAAAGAAAAGAAACAGAATAAACAGGTACAGAAACAACTGTACAAAAATATATATGGTACAGGACATCAAAATTCAACTATATCAAAATTCAATAACTAAATTTCTAAAACTAGATAACCCAAATAAAATATGTTGTCTCATGTATGTATGTATTGTATGTATGTATGTATGTATGTATGTACTGTATGTGTATGTATATGTTTATATTCATGTATGTGTGTGCAATCCTACAGAATTGGGCGGCCTATAAGAACTTTTAATTTAATTTAATTAAATTATTTCTATGTATATATTTGTGTGTATACACATACATACATACATACATACATACATACATACATACATACATACGGACTTTGTCGTCTAAATGCTGCAAATTTCAGGAGGTTAGGAGTTCAAGGTTGAAGTGATACATGATCTTGCTTACTTGTTTTTCTTCCCTAGTATTAACTGATAAAGGTGAGGTTATCAAGGAATCCTCGTTAGATAATGCTATTCTCAATTGCTAGATTATAAAAGCATTGCTGAGATTATAACAGTATGATAAAGTTTCTATATTATAAAAGTGAGAGTAACATGCAAAACTTTTCTTACTCAGTGGAATGCAGTTAGAAGCCACTTCAACTGCCCCCCCCCCCACACACTACCATGTCATTTTGATAGTTCTGTGTTTCCTTCAGTATCGAGGACCAACGAGGAGAAGTGTCCAGATTCTGCACAGTGAAATACAGGACTCTCCAGTTTTCTTCTGATTCTCGGCAACCATTCATCAGGTAAGGGTGCTTTTATATTTTCCAGTTCAAGACAATAGCTCTCTTTTTATTTACATTCTATCTCTTATCGCATGGGAATTGACTTGTGGACCAAAAATAATAATAATTCACAATCAAAAGAGTTCGGCCTCAGAAAAACAAACAAATAGCTCCAGCTATTTGGAGGTTTGCTGAATAGATTAATATAAATAAGCTAAGGATGATTGTAATGAATCATGGCTTCAATGTTTTGATATATTGGACCCCCATGGACCATAGCAGGCTAGGCCCCACAGTCCTCCAATGTCCTTGAGTCTGCCCAGATTTGTGCACATTGCGTTGGTGACACTATCTAACCATCTAATTCTCTGCCGTCCCTTTGTCCTTTTGCCTTCAATCTTTCCCAACATCAGAATCTTTTCCAGTGAGTCCTCTCTTCTCATTTGGTGGCTGTTTTTGAGCTTCAGCATCATCTGTTTTGGTATATGCATATCTGTAAATATACATTTTAATATGTTTTTGTTTCTTTTTTCTAACCCTCCTCTTTTCAATAATTTTGTGCATTCTTTTCCTCTGTTTTTTTTTTGTTGGTTAAAAAACAGCTAACCAAGCTCTGGGCATGCTACATATGTAAAAATAAAATCAAGGCAGGCTCTACTATGAGCCGCGGTGGCACAGTTAAAATGCAGTATTGTAGGTTAATTCTGCTGACTGCTGACTGCCAGCAGTTCAAGTCTCACCAGGTCAAGGTTGACTCATCCTTTCCAGTTGGTAAAATGAGGACTCAGATTGTTGGGTGTAATATTCTGATTCTATAAAAACACTTAGAGAGGGCTATAAAGCACTGTGAAGCGGTATATAAGTATAAGTGCTATTGCTGTTGCTATTGCTACTATTGGATAATGTGAATCAGTTGCCCAAGGATGAGTGGTAGTATTAAGTAACTGGAGGCCAAAGTTATGGATATTCTGTAATCCACCTTGCAACCCTAACCACATCTCTTATTGAGGTTGACTTCTGTCTGTGAGACTGTGTGGTCTCCTTTTTCATGAGTACAAAATATTTGATGTTATCCAAAGATATATAAGACATCTACCTAGGTTACTGATACTTCTTTTGACTTGTTTCCTCTACTTTTCTTTTTATAGTTGCTGTTCCATTGGTGAAAAAATCCAAATCAGCAATTGCTCTTGGTATTGTTACTGTTGGCTTCGTGATGGCAGTGCTAGCAGTGGTCATATCTCTTTTAGTCCTCTATGTTCAGCCAAGTGGTAAGTTTCTGGACGTCTTCTATCAGTATTGTAATAGTGATGGAGTAGTGGGTGTCCATGAAGTTATTATCAATTGCACTTGAGAGATTTCCTGCCAAGGATGGGATTGGAATGGCTTTGGTCCATTCATTTTCCCTCATAGGATTCCCACCTCCCCGCCCAGAGTATTCATGTTCCCATATGCTCATTAAAAAAGAAGAAGGATGAGATTACAATGAAGAGAAAATACTCTTCCAGAAGATTTTGAAGAAAGGATTGGGATAAAAGTAGATAAGGATTAGGTGTTTAACATTAATTCTCAAATTGCATTTCTTTTCCGATGGTAACGGTTAACATTGCCAACTACCAAATAAAGGAAATGTTTATATGCAGTGTTGAAGATTGCACTCTCGTGACAAGCATGGATATAGCAAGGCACATAATGGGGGAAAATAGGAGAAAAAGGAAAAACTAAGCTAATTTTTTTTTAAAGTCAAGGTATGGTAAGTGCCTTGAAATATTATTCCCGAGGGACTCAAAATTTCCTAAATTTCCCATTTTCTTCTAAAAATGGCACTATGTATACTTTTCCCTTGGTTCCTTGGGGTTCCTTTTTGCCCAAAAGAAAAGAAAAAAACAAGACAGTATCTGAAACCAATCAGATCTTTATTACCGTCAAAGTCCAGTATAAGGACAGTGCGGTGCAGTCAGTTTAAAAGCAAACATACTGGCTTCTTTGGGATCTAATAACAATAGTGAGAAACAGATGTCATAATCTTGCATTCCATCATTGATTTTGTTGCTTATCAAACTTGGAAATAAAATTTGTAAAAAAAAAACCCCAAAGGTGAAAAAGAAATTAAACTAGTTGTTTTTTTAACAAGTGTTTTTAACCAGGGTACCAAACCTTACATGCTTTTAGAATTTGAAATATTGCTCCTCACAAAATGGCTTATTGCAGTTGTTAAATTGTGGGCAAAGATCGCAGGAGACAGACTTCAGAACAGCTCTTTAATTAGCTCACTCAAGCATCCAGCAACTTGCAGTCTGACAGATAGACCTTTTATAGGGAGCTGTCAGACACAACAACCAATAGCGTATGAGCATTCAAACACATGACCAGGGTGGCAACAACAGTTCAGGTAGAGTTCAACTATAAACATAACAACAACAGTTCAGTCAGAGGTCGTCTAGTCAAAACAAGTTTATGGTTCAGTTATAGGTCACTCAGAACACAACAGCAGTCACCATGACTGAAATCTTCCATCTGAGGAAACACACACTTCTCATCCTGAATGTGCTGTGCTGTGGTTCATTTCATTGGACTTAAATTTTGAACTCTTCAAGAAGTGTTCTTTCAACCGTGTCAACTTAGCTTTAAGAACTTAGATATGCTTTTAAATTGCAAATTCTGCACAGCCCTGCTCCTGTGTTGGAAGGAATACCTAATTCTGCACAGCCCTGCTCCTGTGTTGGAAGGAATGCCTAATTCTTCTATCTATGTTTTTTCAGATGCTAATTCTCAATTGTCTAAAGGTTCTGAGGGTTATTTAATCGGTGTCGGTCGGGCGGATTGTACTGCTCCTATAGCTGAAGTACCTTTGGTGAGTATTTGCCTGGCCTCAATAGCTCACAGCCTAGTTATCCCAACCATTTAACATCCCACTCAAACTCTTTTATTATTTATTTATTTATTTATTTTATTTGTCAAAACGTATACAAGATAACAGGTATGGTATAAACATAAACAAAAGCACAGTAGGTATAGGTAAATTTGGACAATAGGACAGTAGGACAGGGACGGTAGGCACGATGGTGCTCTTATGCACACCCCTTACAGACCTCTTAGGAATGGGGTGAGGTCGACTGTAGACAGTCTAAGGTTAAAATGATCCCAGGCATTGTTCGAGGCTTCTTGAGCTGCTGAGGGGAGGGGGAACGGGTGTCAGGAGCCTAGGATCATCGAATGGGGAGAAGCATTCAGGCCTGATGGAGCCTCCTAGAAGAACCACTGCTGCGGTCTTGCTGCTCCCGCTGCGGGGGGCTGCGTTGCTTGTGGGCAATGTCCCCCTGCTTCTCTGGCCGCTGCCAAGCTCCCGAGGCTGCCAGCCTCGGCTGCCGCCATCCGGCTCCTCCCACCCATTCCCCACCTTTAATGAGCCCAGGGTGGGAGAAGACCCTGGGCTCACTCGCGATGGACTCCAGGCCTGTCCCTGCTGAGCGGCGGTGGTGGCATCGCCATCAATACTGCCGGGAGCTTCCCTCCTCTGCCGCTGCCTCCGCAGCTGCCGCTTCCCGCCAGGGGACTGAGCACAGTGGATGAAGGCGACTCTCTCGACGGACCCAAGTACAAACAAGAGGAGGTGGCCATCCTACTGAATGAGCCCCACACGAACCAGTGAGTATGCCCCCCACCGACCCTCGCCCCATCCAGGCTAAGGATTCGGATGAGGAATAAGTCCCGGTTTCTCCCCAAAAGTCTCAGTTTCTAGCAACGCACCCGGTGGAAGTGTGTTGTACTGAGCAAGTCCTGAAAGTTTCTTTGTCCCTCCTCTTTCTCTTCCTGCATCCTGTTGCAAGCTGCTTAGTCAACTGCCTGCGTGCCTGGAAAAACTGAAAACCTGACAATTAAGTCTTTCCCCTATTCGCTTGAAAATAATAAGAAGCTCGCATTTGACACTTTTCCTTCGCTTTTGCCTAAAGCTTCCCAAAGTGTGTGTTTTCCGAAAGCTTAACCTTTTATACTGTTAATTTTATACAGTTTTATACTGTTATTCTTTAGACGAAAACATTGAGGACTGTTAAAAGATACTGTTCTTTTAACAGTCCTCAATATTTTCGTCTAAGGAATCCATGACTGAAACCAAAAATGCTGTATGAGACTTGCTTGTCTTTTAACTATAGCATTTTCTGCATATAGAGGTTGCTGTGTTGCCATGGTGTAATACACACTTTGTATGCAAAGCTTTTCATGTAAGGTATAAAATAGCAAAAATAGTAGTAACATCTCTCTGAAATAACTAACATATGACCGGCAAGCCACGCCCACCCGGTCACATGGCTGGCAAGCCACACCCACAAAATAAGCCACACCCACAGAGTGGTAGTAAAAAAATTAGGAACCCACCCCTGGGGTGTATATGAGTTTGCTTGTTGTTCCTTGGTTCAGGATGATGGCATGATGTGACAGAGTAATTATCGTTCCTATATTTACAGAACAATATGAGTACAGAATGTAAGGATTTATATTCCTATATTTTATATATTTTTTACTTACTCACTCAAAATCAATAACCACCAAAGCACTTTTTAATGAATAAATGAATAAATAATGGCATGTTGTGTTTCACTGTAGATGGGCTATGGCAATCCTGATCAGAAAGGTGGTGGCATCCTCTCACGACAATATTGCAGAACTTTCATCCTTGCAGAGCAACAGAATGACACCAAACGAGTAGTGCATGTGGTTGCTGAAATAGCAATGATGTCTCAAAGAATAAGGCTAGAGGTAGGTGAGGAATAACCAGTATCTCATCTCATCTCATCTCATCTCATCTCATCTCATCTCATCTCTTCTTTTCTCTTCTCTTTTATTTATTTTATTTATTTATTTTGTCAACACGTGTGCAAGATAACAGGTATGATATAAACATAAACAAAAGCAAAGTATGTATAGGTAAAAATTAGACAATAGGACAGAAGGACAGGGACGGTAGGCACGATGGTGCGCTTATGCACGCCCTTACAGACCGCTTAGGAATGGGGTGAGGTCAACTGTAGACAGTCTAAGGTTAAAGTTTTTGGGGTCTTCTCTTCTCTTCTCTTCTCTTCTCTTCTCTTCTCTTCTCTTCTCTTCTCTTCTCTTCTCTTCTCTTCTCTTCTCTTCTCCCCTCCCCTCCCCTCCCCTCCCCTCCCCTCTCTTTTACGAATTATAATCATGGTGATGTTGTGATGAAATCCAAACTGTAGGAGAAGGAGAGGCAGAACCTGGGGGTGAAGTCAAAAGATCAGTCTACTCTTTATGTAGCCACAAACAGACTATGTCTATTCGTGGCTATGTAGAGAGTCTAGTCTGATTCCTCTTTTGACTCTGCCTCCAGGTGCTACACTCCTTCTCTTATACAAATATATATATATATTTAAATGGCACACCAGTAGAAATTTAGGAATTAAAAGACAGATCCTTAATTTTATTCAAGTTCTACATGTAGACCATCAGATGTCAATTCATACAGTGAGCTGGCTTCTGGAAGGGTTGTTTCTTTTTTGCCTTGCTTTCTATGTTATGGATTACTTAATGTATTTAATTAATCATTGCAGATATTCTTCAGGTCCAATCCTGGTCCTGTTACACAGCATTGTAATTAAGGCAGATTTTCTTAACTTGGTTTAGAGCAGGCAGATTACAATCCCAACATTACTATACTCGATTTAGAATTTTCCTTACAGAAGGCTGCTTGATAAATGCATATATATGTGTATGTGTGACATGCTTTAGCACTCTGGATAAATATATATATTCTGGATATGTGTGTACACCCAAACACTTCTAACTCTCATTACTGAATGCCTTAATACCCCTCTCCTTGTCCTATAGAAAATATTTTATATAAAAGTAAAACGTAGCAATGCAAGACAATATATTTCTTTCAAACCTTTCTTTAAGGTAATGAAACAGTTAAAATATAAATACGGAGATCTCTACAATCACAACAATGTCATAATGACTGGAACTCATACCCATTCAGCACCTGGAGGCTTTATCCAATACACCTTCCTCATGATATCATCTGGAGGTCTTATAAAGCCAACACTGAATGCCATTGTCAACGGGATCGTTAATGTAAGGCAACATCCAATTTAGCGTTTTAACTTTGTGTAATTTAATTTAATTAATGGTATTTAATTAATGGTATTTAATTTAGTGTAATGGTATTTTTATCATCTTCCTTTGGACATTCCTTTAAGACAGGGGTCCTCAAACTTGGCAACTTTAAGACTTGTGGACTTCAACTCCCAGAATTCTCCAGCCAGCATAGCTGGCTGGAGAATTCTGGGAGTTGAAGTCCACAAGTCTTAAAGTTGCCAAGTTTGAAGACCTCTGCTTTAAGAGAACAGCTTCTTCCTCCATTTTCTAGAGAAAATAGCTACAGGTAGTCCTTGACTTATGGACCATTCATTCCATGACTGTTCAAAGATACGATGGCACTGAATGAAGGGATTTGCGACCCATGCCCAACGTTATGGCCATTGCAACACCTCTATGGTCAATTTGATGAATTTATTTTATTTATTTAGTGTATGGTATATCATACATGGGCTAGCAATATATTTCACCTAGATTAGTAAAACAAAATTAAATACAAATGTTAAAAAGATCTATATTCATATACACAACGGGCAGTTGTGCTCGCGTGCAAAGCTCCACTTGCACAACTGCCCTCCACCCGCACGAGTGGTGCTTTGTGCAACCACGCTTGCCCATCACTCGGATTGGTGTGAAACATACTGCAGTCCAGTAGTGGGCCACGGCGTGGAGACTGGAGACCCCTGTTCCAGCTGATAAATAGCAATAGCAATAGCACTTTACTTATATACTGCTTCACAGTGCTTTACAGCCCTCTCTAAGCGGTTTACAGAGTTCAGCATATTGCCCCCAACAATCTGGGTCCTCATTTTACCCATCTCAGAAGGATGGAAGGCTGAGTCAACCTTGAACCTAGTAAGATTTGAACAGCTGAACTGCTGAACTAGCAGTCAGCCTGCAGTCGCAGCATTTAACCACTGTACCACTTCAGCTCTTGCATGAGGAAGGTTGGCATGCATCGGTAGGAGAAATTTGATGAACATTTGGGCACTTGGCAGCTCACTTGCACTTACTATCACAGGGGCATTGCAGTCCCCCCCATCTGTTTATCTTCCTCCACATCTATCTCATTTTGGACCCTGCCACTCTGGGCTAACCTTCACCACCATGTTCTTGTTCCTGCTGCTGCTGAGGTATGCCCAGCCTGGCTGTTGGGCTATATGGTGCTGGCTTTGATTTGCAAAAATGGGGGGGGGGGGCAGCATAAAACAGCTTAAAGGAGCCAGAGCCCTTCTGGTCATCTTCCTGAACCATATGGGACTGGCTTTGCATAGTGAAAAAAGGAAAAAGAGAAAATAAACCCAAAGCAGCCTTCCTCCCCTCCCTTTTATTTTCTGCCGTGTAAAGCCATCCCCATGACCTAGTAAAGTGGTAAAAAGGGGTATTTTGACACTCTACAGCCCAGTGGTGGGTTGTAAAATATTTGGCCACTGGTTCGTGTGCGCACTTGTGTGAATGCGCAGAAGCGTCCTGGGTGGGTGGGTGGAGCCTCCCACCGCCGGCGCTACCAGTTCTAAGAACTGGTCCGAATCCCACCGCTGCTACAGCCCCTTTAACCTGATTTAGGAGCCATGTTGGTGCAGTGGTTAAAATGCAGTATTGCAGGCTAATTTGCTGACTGCTGACTGCCAGCAGTTCAGCAGTTCAAGTCTCACCGGGTCAAGGTTGGCTCATCCTTTCGAGGTGGGTAAAATGAGGACCCAGCTTGTTGGGGGCAATATGCTGACTCTGTAAACCGCTTAGAGAGGGCTGTAAAGCATTATGAAGCGGTATATAAGTCTAAGTGCTGTTGTACTTTCTAAAAATCTTTGCAATGCATAAAACGAGCCCTGGATGCCAGCCAGGCCAGGCCAGGCCAGGCATGTCTCCTTAGCAGTGGGAGCAAGAAGACAGCAACAAAGATCGGTTGGGGCAGTGGAGCGCAAGGCCACAGAGGTCTCAGATTGTAGAATAGTGATGGTAACCAGAACAGGGCTTGGCCAGTTGTGGCTTCCTGGGACATGACTCAGAGTTTGGTAGTTCTGGTGTTACTTGCTGCCCTGTAATGGTTTTTGTGTTAAATACACATGAGATTGTGATGTTAATATTCCATTGCAGGCTGATGATACCTGGTCTTGATCTATCTAGTGGCATAATAGGATTTGTTTACATCTACTTCTGGGATAGGATGCAGCCTATCTCTGCGCATTACTTTGAAATATCATTTTCTTTCTTTCTTATATTATGTAATGTTCAGTCCATGATTCCCATTCTAGGTTAGAAAACATCTGTGTTCAAGCAACCACTCTTGCCTTGGAAGGATGGCTGGTACATGAGGAGCCGAGGTGGTGCAGTGGTTAAAAGCAGCACTGCAACCTTCAGCTGATTGCTAGTTCAGCAGTTCAGCTGTTCAAATCTCACCAGGCTCAAGGTTGACTCAGCCTTCCATCCTTCTGAGGTCGGTAAAATGAGTACCCAGATTGTTGGGGGCAATATGCTGAACTCTGTAAACCGCTTAGAGAGGGCTGTAAAGCACTATGAAGCGGTATATAAGTCTAAGTGCTATTGCTATTGCTATGAGGGCCATCCAGGAGTAGAATTATCCCATGCATTCTCCCAGCTACTTTTCTTATACTGTATAATAACTCTACTCCATGATAATATCTTTGAGACCTTCTGGGACCCCCAAGGTTGATTTTTCTGTTATGTAACTAGTTTTGTGCTAAAAAGCTGGATGCAAAAAAGCTGGATGCAAATCAAAATGTCTCAGTTTCCATGTTTTTAATCCCTATTTTCTAATTTTCAGAGTATTGACATGGCCCATCAGAATATGGTGAAAGGACACATTTTTATTGGTACAGGTTTGGTAGAAAACAGTCAGATCAACAGAAGTCCTCTTTCTTACCTTCAGAATCCAGTTTCTGAAAGACGCCGGTAAATGAAGGAAAATCTCGAGGCATTTTCATTAATTGCAATGGGTATATTGTGAATCTTATAATTTAGCTAAGACATAGTATTTACATCTATGCAAGCCTGGATTAAGATTTGCTTGCTCAAAAGGAGCGTTTCTCAACTTCAGTAACTTTAAGCTGTTTGGACTTCAGCTGCCACAATTCTCTCCCAACATATTGACTGGGGAATTTGACAACTGAAGTCCACAGAGCTTAAATTTGTCATGGTTGAAAAACACTACGCTAAACAATTATCTGTTTGTTTGTTTAGAATTTGCTCAATAAAAAACAGAATCCTATAGGTCAGTGATGGCGAACTTATGGTACGGGTGCCACAGGTGGCACGCGGAGCCATATCTGCTGGCACGCGAGCCGTTGCCCTAGCTCAGCTTCAGCGCGCATGTGCGTGCACGCTAGCTGATTTTTGGCTCATGCGGAGGCTCTGGGAGGGCAATTTTGGCCTCCGGAGGGCCTCCGGGGTGGCAGGGGGAAGCGTTTTCACCCTCCCCAAGCTCTAAGAAAGCCTCTGGAGCTTGGGCAGCCAAAAAACAGGCCTACTGGGCCCACTGGAAGTTGGGAAATGGGGGAGTGGGGGGGTCACGCACGTATGTGCAGGGGGGGTGAGGCAAGTGGGGGGGCTTTGAATTATGGGTGTGGGCACGCACGTGTGTGCGATAGCGCGTGTATGCACTATTTCGGCACCCGAGGGAAAAAAGGTTCGCCATCACTGTTATAGGTAATGTATAGCAGCCCTATCTGGAATATAATGATTTACTGTTTTGTTCTCTTTCCAAAATGCCCATAAGGAGAGGAAAATATATTTAGAGGGTATTATTTCCCTCCCCCCCCTTCTTCCATTTCCTTGATGAGGGAAGGCCACTATCAACTTCAGTAAACTGCTGATCATAGGAACGGCAATGCTGGAAGGTTCAAGAGACAGACTCCTTCCTCAGCCATTCATTTATTTATTCATTTTAGACCACCTAGAACAGGGGTGGCCAAACTATGGTTCTTTGAGGACCTGTGGACTTCAACTCCCAGAATTCCTGAGTCAGCCATGCATGCATGGCTCAGGAATTCTGGGAGTTGAAGTCCACAGGTCCTCAAAGAACCATAGTTTGGCCACCCCTGACCTAGAACTTACATTATTCAGCAGTTTACAGATAACAGAACATCCATGGTATAATAACAACATGATAGAAATTATAAATTATAATGGTAAAGCAACATGGATCATTAAGTGAACAACCAGAATCAACATAAAAATGGAATTTGGCACATACTTGACAAGATCTGTCTATAGTAAAACCCCCATGACTTTTTTTCTTTTCTTTTCCATGCAATGCTGTATCTTCTTATCTTTACCTTCTAATTGCTGTATCATTTTTTTCTCTCTTTCCTTTTTCAATCTATAGGAAAGCCATCTACTTGGCTTGTTTGCATTTTTTAAAAAATCTTGTTTTGCAAGTCTTATTTTCCTGGCTGTCTCCTCTTGTTCCAATAAATTTAATTTATGTTTCACTAAGTCTTTTTCTTCTTTAATTTTTTTATTTTGAGGATCATTTTGTAGATCTCTCTCTAATTGTTTCAAATTTTCTAATAATGATTTCTGTTGCCTATTTTTTTCTTTATTTTTCCTAGCTACATATGCTATTGCTACTCCCCTTTGATGCGCTTTTGCCGTATCCCACATATTCTGTAATGTGGAGTCCTGATTTTTATTTACTTTAATAAAAATTTCCATTTCTTTCTTAAGCTGATTTATAAACTCTTTCTCCTTTAATATTTGTGTGTTTAGCATCCATCTTCTAAAGAATTTTTTTATTTTTCCCTTTCCAAGTTATTTTTAAAGGATTGTGATCAGCCCATTCATTTGTGCCTATTTCTATTGAATCAATCAAATTTTCTATTTCTTTGTTTGCCCAGGCCATGTCAATCCTAGACCAGGACCTATGTGGATTAGAGTAAAATGTATAGTCTTCAGTATCTAAGTTTCATTCCCTCCAACAGTCTCTTAGATTTAGTTCATGACACATTTCATGGAAAGATTTCGGCAAAGTTATTTCAGTAATTAAACCTCCATGACTTTAAGAGTGTGTATAGGTGAATGTCCAAGAAACTTTAATGTTGATGTTGCTAAGGATGTTGATAATGCTGAATGATAATGAATTTTGAGTGCTCAGAATGCTGAATGCTGAGAATGTTGAATTCTTCATGCTGGTGAGGAATTCTGGGAGTTGACGATCACAAATCTTTGTTAAGATTGAGAAGCTCTATTCTAGTTGCTCTGAAAGGCTCTCTTTTCTCCCCACCCCCCCATTTCCTCCATGTTTTCCAGGTATTCATCAAATGTAGACAAAGAAATGACGGTGCTGAAAATGGTTGCAGATAATGGCCAAGAGATTGGAATGTTCAGGTGAGAACTCCTTTGAAAACACGAAGGAAGTCAACCCAGGCTGACTGTATTGGTTCATTTTATTCCCAGAAGGGCTTACAGCTCATAAAGGCTGGTATAGAAGGGTAGGTTGGGATAAGGCAGCGAGAGTGATTGGCTCAAACATACAGGTGAACCTGAATGGCCAAAGGTGGTCTTGAACCTTGGTCTTCTTTTTTCAAGTTCATCCCCTTTATCCTATTTCAAACATTGTCTGATGAGTTGGTGAAGTTGAAATTAAAGGAAGATGGGTGGGTAAGGAAAAAAAAACGTTGAGAGAAGCTGACTTGTGTGGTGAAGAACAAAAGAAGGAAAATAAGACCATACTGCAGGCCACTTTAGCTGACTATAATCCGTAGGTCAGCGGTTCAAATCTCACTGGCTCAAGGTTGACTCAGCCTTCCATCCTTCCGAGGTAGGTAAAATGAGGACCTAGATTGTTGGGGGCAATATAAATATACATTGCTTACTGGTGTAAACCGCTTAGGGAGTGCTTGCACTGTGAGGCGGTATATAAATGTCACTAATAAATAAATAAATAAAATACCCCACTGTATTGGAAGTATAGCTTGCTAGGAGATAGGTTAAACATGTATTCCAGCTGATTAATTAATAATTGACTGCTTACTAGCAGTCTGTATACTAGCAGCTTCCCTTTCCTTGAAGGAAAGAAGAAGAGCTTTAAAAGAGTGGTTTTTGTTTTTGTTTTGTTTAAGAACAAAACAAAAAAGTCCCTGAAAAATGTTCATAAAGTTTTATATTTAGCCTTGGGTTTCTTTTAGCATTAATATGTTGCTTAATTGTGTGTGTGTGTGTGTGTGTGTGTGTGTGTGTGTGTGTGAAAAGAGTAAGGATAGCTGAATCTGAAAACTATCATGCCTTAATCATCTTCCAGTTGGATTATTATAATGAATTCTAAATGGAGCTGCCCTTGTAGAACATCTGGAAGCTGCAGCTGGTGCAAAATTCTGTGGCTCAGGCAGAGATGGATATGCTCAAATATATTTGAGTGATCTTTCTGCTGCAGGAGCTCCGTTGTTTGCCAATGGCTGTCTGGATGAGATCTGTTGGTTGTCACTTTTAAAGTCCTATAGGACTTTTATCTAAGATATCTAAGAAACCATTTCCTTTGGCATTCATCTATCAGATCCAACCAGATATCAACCACCAATGGATGAATGATCTCCAGGTCCCAGCCCTGCAGGATTGTTATTGGAGAATGCCTCAGAGACGCACTGCTCCATTGCCTGGAACTCCCTCCCAATAAAGTTTCATTCCACTTCATCCCTCCTGTGCGTCAAAAAAATAAATTTCCGGAATTTATTTAATTTATAAATATATTCTCTCCTGGTCTGCACAGAAAAGTGCAGAAGAATGCTTTACATCAGGGGTGGGCAAACTATGGCTCTTTGAGGACCTGTGGACTTCAACTCCCAGAATTCCTGAGCCCGCCATGCATGTATGGCTGGCTCAGGAATTCTGGGAGTTGAAGTCCACAGGTCCTCAAAGAGCCATAGTTTGCCCACCCCTGCTTTACATTATACAGGTGGGGACATGTGGCACGCATGGCAAATTTACTCATCACAGGAGTTGAGATCTGCCTCGTCTCTTTTAACATTCAGGAAAAGCCTTAAAATCTGGCTCTGTTAATTGGCTTGAAGTCCTGAAGGAGAAGCTGTTGGCTGGAGGTGGTCGGTGCAGTAATACAGAAGGCACCTCCGCACCTCTCCATTCCAAACCCAGGCTTTTGAATGTATTGTAATTTTAATCTGTTTATATATTTGTACTTGTTTGGATATTTGCATATTATATCACATTGTAAGACGCTCAGCATCACTGCAAGATGTGCGGCAAATAAATGTAATAATAAATAAAAATAAATGGATTAGTGATTAGATAGACAGATAGATAGATAGACAGACAGACAGACAGACAGACAGACAGACAGACAGACAGACAGACAGACAGACAGACAGACAGGATTTTGGGATAGGAAATGTTAAACCATTTATTTTTAGCTGCCTAGGGCCTTTGGGAATAGGTGGCATACAAGTATGGTAAGTAAGTAAGTAAGTAAGTAAGTAAGTAAGTAAGTAAGTAAGTAAGTAAGTAAGTAAGTAAGTAAGTAAATACTATCCTAACAGCTTTCCCTTTTTAATGTTTTTACTAGCTGGTTTGCTGTTCATCCAGTCAGTATGAACAACACCAACCTTTTAGTTAATAGTGACAATGTTGGCTATGCAGCTTATCTCTTTGAACAA
Organism: Diadophis punctatus similis; assembly: GCA_023053685.1. NCBI lineage: Eukaryota > Metazoa > Chordata > Lepidosauria > Squamata > Dipsadidae > Diadophis > Diadophis punctatus. The sequence continues at coordinate 15,389,733 of JALIGW010000005.1, forward strand.
GAGAAGAATAAAGGATACCTTCCAGGAAAGGTAAGAACAATTAATGTGCATCATTAATGTGTCAGCGCTTCCATTGAATGTAGTTAGCTAGTAGTTCAAATAGCCCCAGGTTGTTGGCAGTGACTGACAGCTACCCAGAGTTTTATACAAGAAATGTTACATTTCTATGTGAAGATCTTGGGATTTGCATCTGGGACTTTTCCCATGCAATGCATGGAATAATAGCCCCAAATGATTATTAGGTTTTAAACCCTGTTTAAGATACTTTTACTACTTTAGGTTTTATCAACAATCTAAAGTTCAACTATGTTACTCTCCGGAAGCATTGCAAATTCAGTTCCTAGAATTCCAGGTCCTATTGACCAAGAGATTTGGAGATTATACTTACAGTGTCAGTTCTAGAAGCTATTATTTCTGTTTGCTTCAACTGCCACATATTTTAGCCTGGGAAATTGGGAGGGGTTGTTTTTTTTGTTGGAGCGGTAGAAACATAGTCATAACAAAATTCTTTACTCAAGGACAAATGCCTCTAATAAATTGGAACTTTGAGGAACTTCTAGCCTTGGAGTTTTATTTCGTTGGGGGTGTTTCCTGGAACCCTGACATACAGTACAGTTCAGGAGGTTAAGGTGAGGAGCCTGCATTGGAGAAGTGTGTTCCTTTGTTCAGGTGGCAGCAGTGGTGGGTTCCTACCAGTGCGGTCCACTCTATAGCACCGGTAGCAGCCCACTGGTGACGTCACAGTACCGGTGCGCTCGGTTGCCGGTGCCTGGATGCCGCCATTTTAAAAAAATTTTTAAATTTTTTTTTAAATTTTCTTCTGTGCATGCCCAGAAGCCGAGCTTCCGGCACTGCGCATGCGCTGCCTTCCTACCCCACAATGAGTCCAAGCAGGGGAGGATGGCTGAGGGAGTGCGTGAGACGCTGAAAGAATGGGCGGCAGGACCTATCTCAGTTCCCCTCCCTTCAGCAGTCCGAGAAGCCACGAACGTGCGGTGATGATCCCAGGCATTTTCGCACGTTCGAGACTTCTCCAGCTGCTGAGGGGAGGGGGAATGGGCGGCAGGAGCCTAGGATCATTGAATGGGGAGAAGCATTCAGGCCAGACGGAGCCTCCTAGAAGAACCGCTGCCACAGTCTTGCTGTTCCCGCTGCGGGGGGCTGCGTTGCGGGTGGGCAATGCCCCCCCGCTTCTCCGGCTGCTGCCAAGCTCCCGAGGCCCATGCCCAGCTGGTCACATGGCTGGCAAGCCACACCCACAAAATAAGCCACGCCCATAGAGTGGTAGTAAAAAAATTAGGAACCCTCCCCTGGGTGGCAGGAGACATGTGGGACAATAGCTCACTCTTCTGGAGTTCTAGAAACTTGGTTCTATTCCCAGACATGTGGGTGATGTGTTTATTGGTCCTTTGGTGTGGATTGATTTGTTATTGTTTGATTTGGTCTGGGTTTCCTGTGGGGTTGTATGTTATTAACTGTTTTTTATTGTTTTTGGATTTTGTAAGCTACCCAGACTTTATATATAAATAATAATTATATCCCAGATCCTTGGAAAGGGCTAAATAGGTGAATAAAAACGCCAAATCCAGTCTGAACATCTGGCTGACTGTGCAATGAACCACAATAACAAAGCATGGCAGTGCGAATGAAATTAAATAAATACAAGAAAGCAAACTTTCATTTCCATGTCACAAAATCTAAAAGCAGAGAATATTGCTTGAATGTGGCAGGCAATGAAAACGTTGCAGTAAATGTCAGGTCTCATTAAAAGTCGTTTTGATTAGTATCTGTTTGATCAAACTTGCTCAAATATTGTTATGCTGTTTTAGTCTAGTCTCCTAAGGGAAGTGTAGTCCTTGACTTACAACCACAATTGAGCCCAAATTTTTTGTTGCCCAGTGAGATGGTTGTTAAGTGAGTTTCCCCCCATTTTACGACCTTTCTTGCCTCAACTGTTAAGTGAATCACTGCAGTTGTTAAGCTAGCAACACGTTAAGCGAATTGTTAAGCGAAAATGACTTCCCCATTGACTTTGCTTGTCAGAAGGTCACAAAAGCTGATCACATGACCCCAGGACACTGCAATCGTCATAAATATGAACCCATTGCCAAGCATCCCAATTTTGATCACGTGATCATGGGGACGCTGCAACGGTTGTAAGTGTGAAAAACGGATATAAGTCATTTTTTTCGATGCTGTTGTAACTTCAAACAGTCACTAAACGCATGGTTGCAAATCATATATCTTATTGTAAATCATATACGCTACCAAGAATAATACACAGATTTAAATTTCTTACATGAGACTTGAGGATGGTTTTTTGTGGCAACGTCTGCAGGTTACCATGTGTTTGTATCAACATTTGCACGAAGATAGGTGTGGCGTTGCAGGCCAATCCCAACAACTTTTCTACATACATCAACCCATCAACTTATAAACTTATAAAGAGTAGGGCTTCTTCCTTTTCACCTTGCCATCTTGTAATTTTAATACTTCTGCCTCCATCAAATGCTGATGATTCTGAGCTATAAATGTTGTGGGATCAACGGGAGTCACCGCTATGACTTTCTTCCTCTTTCAGGGTCCCTTTGTAGCAGCTTTTACATCTTCTAACTTGGGTGATGTGTCTCCGAATACAAAGGGCCCACACTGCATCAACACTGGGGAGCCATGTGAAAACATGGGGAATTACTGCCTTATAGGTGGGGTAAGTATTAGATCTGGATCGTTTTGTGGTTGAAATTATATGGGGTTTCATATACCTTCCTCTTATATTCTAAAAGTACTCAGGAGGAAAATAGCAAGAACTTTATAAATTCAACTCCAGTAAGGCTGTCTTTCAAAGAGAGCAACTGATTGTTTTGGTTTCAGGATAATTTGCCTAATAGATTACTCTTCAAAATGCTCAGGATGGTCTAAGTTTCCATTGATAATTAAAAATAATCATTCCATTGTATCTTTGATTACATCATAACCCACTGACTGTTGGATAATAGTATGTATTCATTCAAGTCCATGTTTTGGAGAGAGAGGACCACTGGTTTGAAAGAGGGGTCAAAGAGGCCATCTATGTCAAAATTGAACAGCTCTCTCTCAACAGAGGGGGAGGAATATTTTATTTATTTATTTATTTATTTATTTATTTATTTATTTATTTATTTATTTATTTATTTATTTATTTATTTATTTATTTATTTATTTATTTATTTATTTATTTATTTATTTGTCAAACATGTATAGGATAGTAGTAGTTTGTATAAACATAAGTAAAAAGTAATGATAAAAGAGGACAATAGGACAGTAGGACAGGGACGGTAGGCACAGTGGTGCGCTTATGTACGCCCCTTACAGACCTCTTAGAAACAGGGAGAGGTCGACTGTAGACAGTCTAAGGTTAAAGTTTTTGGGGTTTGGGGAAGAAACCACAGAGTCAGGTAGTGCATTCCAGGCCTTGATCACTCTGTTGCTGAAGTCATATTTTCTGCAGTCGAGTTTGGAGCGGTTTACATTTAGTTTGAATCTATTACGTGTTCGTGTATTGCTGCAGTTGAAGCTGAAGTAGTCATTAACAGGAAGGACATTTTGGTATATGATTTTATGAACTACATTTAGATCAGATCGGAGGCGACATACTTGTAAATTGTCTAATCCCAGTATTTCAAGTCTGGTGGAATAAGGTATTTTGTTGTGAGCGGAGGAGTGAAGGACTCTTCTTGTGAAATATTTCTGGACTCTCTCGATTGTATTTATGTCTGATATGCAGTGCGGGTTCCAGACAGGTGAGCTGTATTCCAGAATTGGTCTAACAAATGTTTTGTATGCTCTGGTTAGCAATGTAATGTTGCCAGAGAAGAAGCTACGCAAGATTAGATTAACAACTCTTAGTGCCTTTTTGGCAATGTTGTTACAGTGGGCTCTTGCACTTAGGTCGTTGGATATGAGTACTCCAAGGTCTTTGACAGAGTGAGGGTGATCTACAAGTTCGTTTCCTCCAAGTTTGTATTTTGTATTCTGATTTTTTTTGCCAATGTGTAAGACAGAGCATTTGTTGGTTGAGATTTGAAGTTGCCAGTTGTTTGACCATTCTGCTACATGATCAAGGTCTTTTTGAAGGGTAGCAATATTGTCGGTGGTGTTAAATAGATATGGCATCATGTATCTTCAGTCTATAACACAATCCTTTCAACAATCCTAAGAAGGCTCCACACCCATTTGCACCACTCAGGTGACCCTGATGACACAGATAAACCTCCAGGTGGCCTTAACGACTTGCTAAAGGAATGCAAATGACCAGCTTTCTGCAAAGGGTATAAATCTTTCCATTCCCCACCATCCAGTCAGAGCTGAAGAGGCTTCTTGGATGAGAAGCAAACCTCTTGAAAGAAAAATCATAAAGTCCAGTTGCCTCTTGAAAAAACACATTCCAGCACCATGACCTGAATGATTGAGAATCTCCATAGACATCATGCTAATCTGATATATCATTTAATTCCTTCTCATTACTTTGCTGCATATAATAAGAGAGCCAGTTTGTTGTAGTGTTAAGGCATCAGCCTAGAAACCAGAAGATTGTAAATTCTAGTCCTGCTTTAGGTATAGAACCAACTGGGTGACTTTGGGCTGATCATTTTCTTCCAGCCCATAGGAGGATTATGTATCTATGAAAAGGCAAGATAAAAAGATGATGATGATGATGATGATGATGATGATGATGATGATGATGATGATAAGTCAAGTTAGAGCTAAGCCAGACAATTCTATATATAGGGAGACAAGCGGTACATAGGTTTCTGCCAAAAGGGATTCCAGTCCTTTGAGGTGGGCCAGAACAAGGAGCAGATACCATACAGGATGAAGCACTTCTTCACTGTTGTACAGCCATGTTGATGTTTCAGATTTTTTAATTAGTTTATCAAAATATAAAATACAGAAATACAAAGAAAAATAATAATGAGAAAATAGGGTAGGGGAAGGGAAAGCGGAAAAAGTGTTGGATAAAGGGGAAAAGAAAGATAAAAGCATTGACTTTGGTGCATTAGAATAAGGTAATAACATACAACCTCAACTTTTTAGAATTCTATTCTATTCTATTCTATTCTATTCTATTCTATTCTATTCTATTCTATTCTATTCTATTCTATTCTATTCTATTCTATTCTATTCTATTCCATTCCATTCCATTCCTATTCCTATTCCTATTCCTATTCCTATTCTATTACTATAATAATATATACTAGCCATTTCAAATCAACCTAATCAACAAAATCCAAAACTGAAGTTTCATTTTTTCCACCTCAAGCACAAAATTCAAAAGCAGTTTCAAAGCAGAAACAAAGCTAATTGTATTCTTTTCTTTAATCAAAGCAGTCAGTTTAGCCATCTCTGCCAACTCCATCAGCCTTTGCAGCTATCTGTCTATTGTGAGAATCAAAGTAACCTTCCATTTTTGTGCATAAATATGTCAGCATATGTAACATCAGAGTTTCATTTTTTCCCCAAGCTCTTTATCCATTAAGCCCAAGAGAAAAGTTTCTGGTTTTATCTTTATATTCACCTTAAGAATCTACTGTATTAAGATGTGAATCCTGCTCCAATATCTCTTTGCTTTATCACAAGTCCAGTGTAAATGGTAAAAAGTTCCTTATTTACATTTACATTTCCAACATTCATTTGAAGTACCTTTTATAATCGGGTTTATAATCAGAATTTAGAATTGAGGGAATAAAGATAAAAGGGAAGTAAGTGGACGCAAAGTTAAAGGATGGTCAACTGCATATCTTTTCCCTTCTAATTTGTTGTTCTGAAATCCAATTTAGGCTAAGATGTGCATTGCTACAGGTCCTGGGAAAGACATGTTTCAGAGCACACAAATAATTGGGAGACACGTCTACTCAAATGCAAAGGTATGTCTAAAATTGTAACATTTTAGGAAAATATAGATGTTAAGTGCTAGCATCTAGCTTCTATATTTTCTAGGAAAGCATTCTAGGAAAATATAGATGCCAGAATCTTAACATTCTAGGAAAATATAGATGATAGAGATTGTCCCTTTTCTAATAATATGCCAACTTTGCTTTTAACTAGAATATTTTTCCATTAAAAAAACTTTATTTAGCAATGATACAGTGTATACAGATATGCAAAGATGATAAATAGATGATAGATGATAGATAGATAAATAGATAGATAGATAGATAGATAGATAGATAGATAGATAGATACAGATACTGTAGATAGATAGATACAGACAGATCGATAGATAGAGATGATAGATAGATAGATAGATAGATAGATAGATAGATAGATAGATAGATAGATAGATAGATAGATAGATAGATAGATAGATAGATAGATGAGAGAGAGAGGGAGGGAGGGAGGGAGAGAGAGAGAGAGAGAGAGAGAGAGAGAGAGAGAGAGAGAGAGAGAGAGAGAGAGAGAGAGAGAGAGAGAGAGATTAGAATAGATTCATTGCTGTGTAGCACCTGACAGACACTGAGAAAAGCTGTCTTTAGGCCTCTGCGTTAACTTTGCCTCCCTTTCCTATGAAGCCTTGGACCTAAAGTTTGTTCAAACAAATTGTAAGATTCAGGAAGGGTGCAAACTATGCTTCCGTTATTACTCCCATACCTCCAATTAAACTACCCATTGGGGATAGCAGGAAGTTGACACGTGTCATAGCTTTTTTCTAACCTTATCTTATCTGGTTAGAAAATCTCACTTTCCAACTAGTAAGAAACCATGGGTGTATGAGTTATATTGGGGAAGAAACAAAATACTTCTCCTGTGATGAAGAATTTTACCCTTCTGTCAGGGTAAGAGCTTGGCTGCGGCTATTTCTACCTCAGGATTTCATGTTTCTTCTACTTCCTAGATTTGTTGAAGAAATGATGCCCGTTGTTGAACTGCAAATCATAGTAGCTTCAGCTTGTATGTCTAATGATGAGGGTCCCTGGGAGTTGCAGTTCAGAAGTCCAGAACTTCCCTACCACATATTCACACATACAGATCCACACTTAAACAATATATATGTGCTCACATACAGTAATAAAATTATCATCAGATTCGAGTGATGATTGGTTCTCATTTATATTTCAGGAAATATATATGAAGGCCTCAAAAGAGATTGATGGGCCCATCAGTTCAGTTCATCGATGGGTGGACATGAGTAACGTCACTGTTCAACTTAACTCTACACACACGGTAGTGTACCTCCATGGTTGTGTTCCAGGCAGACAGTAACAATATAGAAGTATTTACAATACAGACCATAACTCTACATTGTTTTTCCAAAGGGTAAAACATGTAAACCAGCCTTGGGATACAGCTTTGCTGCAGGTACCATAGATGGACCAGGAATGTTCAATTTTACTCAAGGCAAGTAGAAAGAAATATCGACAGATTTTATTTATTACTATTACTCTTTCTGTTACACAGCATTCCCCAAGCTACTAGTCTGCATATGTGATGGAACTGCAGATTCTCAAATTCTCAGCCACCATGTTCTACAGAGCATCTGAGTCTGGAAGACAAATTTGGAGAGCCAGCTTGGGGAAATGGCCATGGTGCTCGGCTAGAAATAAGGAGACTGTGAATTGTAGGCCTCCCAAAACCAAGGTTGACTTTGGTCAATTACACTCTCTAAGTTCAATGCATCTCACAGGGTTGTTATTGTGGGGAAAATAAGAGCATTAGGTATGTACACTGCCTTGAGTTGACCAAAAAATAAAGGTAAATCTAATAATATTTTTTTTTAAAAAAGTTGTGTATTCTGCCTTGACCCTGCAATATGAAAAAATAGATTTTGAAAAAATTGTCAACTTGTATTCAAATATTTAAAATCGTTTTGTTCTAGAAATTTCTACATCATGGATTTTTGTCCCTGTAATGGTATGTGGGAAAGACCTTGGGATACAGGGCAAATAGATGCTGCTTGGGGAAGAATCATGTAAGAGAGGGCATTGTGGGCAAAGAGGAGACTCAGAAGGCGTCCTTCCTAACTTATCAGTAGCATCATCAAATTCACTTCCAGGTAGAACAAGACCTTTGCTTTCTTTCTCTAGTTTCACCAGGCAATAAAACACTGTTCAGTAGGGTAGTTTCCAAGCTTTCTATCACCACTGTGCAAAGGACACACGATAAACATGTCATCAACAAAACAAAATGAACTGAGATAAAATAATCTGTGAATATGTGGTTTAAAGATGTAATTAATACATAATATTAAAAGTGGTCCATTCTTATAAAATGGCACAGGAGCCCACGGGTTTGGAATATCAGCAAAGTTACTGAAAACAAATCATGTTCCAGTTATCTGAATGTTATTACTACCTACATTGTATTTCTGCACTGAAGTTTATTTAATTAGTTACTTGAGTATTTCATTAATTACTCATTAGGCCAAGCCTTGTTGAGCTAGGGAAGATCAAGATAGCAAAACCTATACAGATTACAATAAAGCATATTTAATGCTAATCTGGGCATCATTAAAAGTTCTTGGAAATTATAAGAGGAATTTCCAATCCTCATTCATAAGGAGGTTATTGAGTATTTTTGAATGATCTATAGCACTTTCCCCCAGATTTCTTGCTAGATGTGCTAGGTTACTATTAATGAGATAAACTGCCAACTGTCTTGCCCATTATCTATGTCTACTCCCTTTTTTGTTTCTTTCCTAGGCTCCCACAATATTTCTCACATCTGCAGCTTCTATTAAAAAATAGATTGCTGTAAATATCAGGCAACCTTAACTTTACAATCAGTCCTCACTATCAATCAAAACAAATGATTTATACTTGTGAACATTTTTAGATGAGTTTCTGGTTTGTTTGTTTGTTTGTTAAAAGGCAAAGGTACTGAAACTAGAAATCTGTTAAATGCCTCTTGACAATTATAGGTTGTATAAATGATACTGTCTTTTTCCCCAACCCAAAATAAAAGCATGCAAAATGTGTACTTATACGTTGGTTCCTGGCAACTACATGGACAAATTCCTGTGAGGTTTTTTTTAACCAACATTTTCAGAAGTAGTTTCCCATCATCTTCTTCTTAGGGATGAGAGAGAGGAATGGCCAAAACTCATCCTATGGCAGGTCTACAACTCATAGTTTCACAGCTTCTTTCCAACCTGTGGGTCGTCACCCCTTTGGGGGTCAAACGACCCTTTCACAGGGGTCGCCTAAGACCATCGGAAAACACATATTTTCAAACAGGGGGCGTGGCAAACATCGCAGCGGTACAGGTGTCCCCTGCACTCCGTGGGGTAACCCGAATCCCAACTGTTTGGAGACCTGGAACCAACTGGAACCAAGTCAGATCCACCCTGGAGGGGCGGTGGAGAAGAGAGGCACCAGTCAGTGATCTGAGGGGACTTGCAACCCCCCCAGGGAGCCGGCACCAGCCTCTCGGCCAGCAGCTGAGGAAGACGACTCTGTTGCCATTAGCTGGGATGGCCACAATCGAACTGATTGAATGGAGAGATTGTGGATTGCCTGGGTGATAAGATCTAAGTGTTTGTGCTGGAGAGAGGTGAAGAAATGCTGAAGCTGGTGAGTGTTTGGCCGATTTAATGATTAAAAGAAGAAATTTAAAACTTAAAAGGAAACAAAAGAGGTTTCAAAATGGAGTGAGTGGCTATCTAGCAATTGGAAATACCATAGAGAGAGCTAAAGGAGCAGGACTAAAAGCCCAAATTTGAGGATGTTTTTATAACTGTTTTGGTGGAAGTTAAAGTGACTGGAAAAAACAAAGAATCTGAAGAAAATATTTTATAAGTGCTAAGTGGATAGAGAGACTTTTTAAAAAAAGAGTTGTTTTGTTATATTGGGAATTGACAACGCCATCTGCTGATTAAAAGAAAATACTGCAACAGATTGTGGAAGCATGAATTTGCTGACAGTTGGAGACTGACCTTGACTAGAAGAAGATATCTAGGAGTTTGAAAGAACTTAAAAGCAGGTTGTATCCTGCTATTGTGTTTGACTGTACAATGTTTTGGTGATAGAAGATAAGAGGATTTTGAATTGGACTGGACTGAAACACAAAGAGACTATATGGACTTGAGCTTCAAATAAAAAAATTGTGAACTTTGTGAATTGTGAACTTGACAATATGGAGACATGCATTCATGAAGAATTGACTGGGATGTTAAAATACATTTATGAAGATATAAAAATTTATCTTTTGGAAATCAGAGGCAGAAAGAAAACAGAAATGAAGCTGGATTATAAAGAACATTTAGAATCAACAATGGTGGGAAATGAAAATGAAGAAAATGAAGAACAAGAAGACTACAAAGAAGAAAAGAGAACTGAAAACTTCGGGACCACATCCTACGACCGGTTAGGTCCCACAGAGAGGGCCTCCTCCGGGTCCCATCGGCCAAACAATGTCGGTTGGCGGGGCCACGGGGGAGGGCCTTCTCTGTGGGAGCCCCGTCCCTCTGGAACCAACTCCCACCAGAGATCCGGACTATCCCCACCCTGCTGGCCTTCCGTAAAGCCATAAAAACATGGCTCTTCCGGCAGGCGGGGTGAATAAGATTCCCCCATGAATGGTGTTTTGAATAATGTTTTAATAATGTTTTTAATTTTTAAATTGTTATCACTGTTTTTTATTGTACGTTTCTTATCCATGTTGTACGCCGCCCTGAGTCCTACGGGATTGGGCGGCCTATAAGAGCGTTTATAAATAAATAAATAAAATAAAAAACAGATTGATGATTACACTGGGATTTACAGTGATAAGAAAAATGAAAAGGGAATTGAAAATAAAAAACAGATTAATGATTACACTGGGATTTATAGTGATAAGAAAAAAGCAAGAGGGGAGCATTGGTATCAGAGGAAGCAATTTAAAAATGGGGGGGGTAATAGGGAGAAGAGACTAGGAGGAATTGAGAGTAGACCTACACAAATAAAATATTAGATTGGTACATAATGGATTGAATTAAATTAAATTTTGAATTAACTGAATTAAATTTTGATGTTGAAAGGGAAAAAAGAATAAAGAAAAGAAGGGAAATAAATTAGACTACAGTAGGTCAATTGTTGGAAGGATATATAATTTGAACAATTACTACCCCTCTTTATAAGTTTTGTTTTATATAAGATTTGTATAACTTACAAACTTGATTTAATACTAAAAAGGATTCAGATGATTACTGATATTGTTGGAATGATACAAGATCTGTATAATTATTACTTTTAAAGGTCTTTATATAAAATTATATAATCTATAAATTGGATTTTTTATTATGGAGATCTTAGAATGTTATTAACCAATGGATGGAAATGTAGTAATAAGAATAGAATTTGTTTAATAAAGTTGGAAGGGAGATATGAAACAGGAAAAGAAATTAGAAATTTAGGGCATTTAAAAATGATAGAATTAAAAAAAATAATGAGTAAAGATATAAATTGAGGAGAGGGAGGAGTACGGCCTAAAATTAAGAGGTATAAGAGATAATGAATATGTCTGGAAGATAAGCTATAGCAATTAATTTGGAAGAAAGTTGAAAATTAAAGGTGGTAGACCCAGGCGACAAAATAGGAGGAAGGAGGCAGCATTAGAATAATAGTAGATATACCTAGAAGAATATATATTATATATATATATAAATATGGATAAAGGGAAAGATATAAGTTTAAGAATAGCTCCGATGTTGGAATGAAGTCAGGGTTTCTGAATTGCTCGTCTGCTAACCATAAAATGGATTATGATTAGATGTACTCAGGGAAGGATAAGAGGGAGGAAGAGGAAGTAGAAAGGAAGGGGAGAGAGAGGAGGAAATTAGGAAAGAGGGAGAGAGAAGGTAGAGGGAAGAGAGGGAGATAGAGGGAGGGAGTAGTATGAAATATAGAAGGAAAGCAGACGGGAGATAAAAGTATAAAAGGAGCAAATTAAGGATATACTGTATGTTTATAGCATTTTGGACAAAAATGTATAACTATGGATGTTTTGATATTATGGTATATCTATGGATGTTTATGTAAGTTTGGTGAAAAAATAAATAAAAAATAAAAAAAGGAAAACACATATTTTCGATAGTCTTAGAGACACCGCTCCTCTATCCATCTCCAGGCAGGTCCACCCACATGCAAATAGACTACTGCCCCCCCCCCCCCCAAAAATCTGTACCATGGGAACTTCTGAGCATGCACAGAAGCTGAATTTCCGGCACTGTGCATGCATCGCCATCTTATTTTTAGCTTTTTTTTGAATTTTTTTTTTAAAAAATCGGCACTGCACATGCGTGCGCGTGCAAAGCGCACGCGTGCCCACAAAGCACGGCCACGCAGTGCAGGAGGAAGCGAACCGGCAGCGAGGTAAGTTAGAACCCACCCCTGAGTTTCCTAATAATTTTATTATTTTATGGTTGGGGTCACCACAACATGAGGAACTGTATTAAAGGGTCGCAGCATTAGGAAGGTTGAGAACCACTGCTATAATGCAATTAGATGTTCCTACATGCTTTTTTTTTTAACAGGCACCACTGAAGGCGACCTATTATGGGATTCTATCCGTGATGCTTTCCTTGTTCAACCATCCAATGAATCGATAGAATGCCACAAACCTAAGCCTATTCTACTTCCTGTAGGAGAGGTATGCACCATTAGGTCTTACTGGGAGAAGCAAGCTCATTGTTTAAACGAATTATTGCCTCACAGATTATATTTATTGCACAGGAGCAGCAAGAAGTGCAGCCCTTGCTCAGATGTATTGTTTTGGGAAAGATCATAAAAAGGACACAATATTCCCTAGTGTATTAATAGGTTCACTTTGATGATACACTTCATGCCACAAAGCAGTGGTGAAATGCTACTGGTACCCCCCCGGTTCGGGTGTACCGGTAGCGGCGGCTTCCGGTGGTTCGGAGAACCAGTGATGGCAGTAGCGTGAGGCTCCTCCCACTCTCCCGGACGTCACCATTTCCTTGTTTAAGCCTTCTGCGCATGCGCAGAGGGTGAAAAAGCACTCTTGATGGAGGGCACACGTGCAAAGCGCATGCTTCCAAACCGGTAGGGAAGGTAAGTAGATTTCACCGCTGCCACACAGGCAATAACATTTGCCTTTTTTTTTTGAGGGGAGGATTGTGGGCACCAGGGGACTTGGAAGGGAAGGGAGTCAGAGAACCTGAGGGCATGTCCCATGGCTCATTAAACAGGAATAGTTGCAAGCTAGATGGCAGGGATAGGAGGAGCTAGATGGCAGGGATAGGAGGTGGCACAATCCGAGAGCTGAATAGTAGGAAAATACTGATGTAGTGATGGCCAGAGAGAAATATTATGGGAGGCACATAGCAAACCATTGCAGGAGATTGGGAATCTGATGCCGATTCCCTTTTTGCCTTTCAACCTCATCTTTAAGTCTTGGTGGGAAATTGTTGGACTTCTAACCCTTTTTAATTTTTTTATTTATTTGATTTTACTGTCAAAGACCAAAGCAAGAATGTTGGTGGGAGGGATGGGGAGAAAAGGAATGGAACACAAATCCGTTGTAGATAACCCAGATATATGGAAAAAAGTACGTAGTGTATAGAAAAATATTTGGGGTCGCCAGAATTGCTGAACTTTAACTACAATTTTTGAGAGCTTGATGTGAGACAACGCACACAAATTTAGTGGCTCATTTAGATATCCTGTATCTACTGGTCTATATGTTAGGAAGAAGAAAGATCATCTCTTGGTTCCAGGTGGACTATCAGGAATGCATTGAAAATATCCACCTGTTTATCTCCATTCCAGACTATAGTAATAGCAATAGCACTTAGACTTATACACCGTTCCATAATGCTTTACAGCACTTTCTGAATGGTTTACAATGTCAACATATTGCTCCCAACAATCTGGGTCCTCATTTTACTTGACTCTGGATGGTTTACAACAGTTAAAAACGTTAAAAATCCATCATTTAATAAAACCGTTAAAATTCCCGCCCCCCAACGGCAGCAACAATACAATCAGATTAGCCACTTGATCGGCTCCAGAATAAGCAGAATATTAGCAAAATATTCATATTTGCCTTTTGCCAAACTCTTTATTTTTGGGGCCCAAGACTGTCGTCCTCATCATCATTTGGCCAATGGAAGCCACAGCAACAACAAAGTAGAAACTTCATGACATCAGTGAAATAGTGGATATATTTTTTGAAGTTTCAGGGATTTGGAATTCTAGATTTATTGTGTTTAGGTGTGCTAAATCTATCAAACAATTCGTGTATTATATTTATAAAGTGTTCTGATGGAAAACACTAAGGAATCAATTCTAGGGGTTGGTTTGAGAGTTCCATGTGCTCACTTTGCCCACCCATTCCAATCTTTCACAAATCTCTTGAGTGACAAAGGACAATAAATGTGATTTTATTGATGATGATATTATTTAATATAAAGGCTGATCTAAGATTTTCCCTTCTCTCTTGAATTGCTTAAGCTTACCAAGCCTTACCCATGGCAGTCCAATATAGTTGATATCCAGATGTTTACCATTGGATCTGCAGCCTTCGTGGCTCTTCCAGGAGAGTTTACGTATGAATTTATATTCTGTCTTTTATAATATAATTCATGCACATACTTTGTGTTTTATGGTTAGCTTAGAAAAAGGAAGCAGGTTTATTTAGGAGGAAAGGCTTGTTCTAGAGGACAGATGGTGGGAAATATAGAAAGACAGACAAGACCAGCCAGAATTGGTGTGATAGATGGAAATTTGGGGAACTGAAACCAGGGGTGAAATCCAGCAGGTTCTGACAGGTTCTGGAGAACCGGTAGCGGAAATTTTGAGTAGTTCGGAAAACTGGCAAATACCACCTCAGGCTGGCCCCAGAGTGGGGTGGGAATGGAGATTTTGCAATATCCTTATTTATTTATTTATTTATTTATTTATTTATTTATTTATTTATTTATTTATTTATTTATTTATTTATTTATTATTTGTTCTTCTATGCCGCCCTACTCCCGAGGGACTCAGGGCGGCGTACAACAATTGTAAAGAACATTAATAATAAGCAATAGTTTAAAAACAACGGTTAAAAAATATACAAAAGTTAAAAAGTGTTCACAGTCAACCATACCAAGGGGGGAATTCAGATGGATTTAATCTTCCCCCCCTGCCTGCAGGAAGAGCCATGTCTTGACGGCTTTCCGGAAGGCCAGCAGGGTGGGGATGGTTCGGGTCTCTGGAGGAAGTTGGTTCCAGAGCGCGGGGCCCCCCACAGAGAAGGCCCTCCCCCTAGGGCCTGCCAACCGGCATTGTTTGGCTGACGGGACCTGGAGGAGGCCCACTCTGTGGGCCCTAACTGGTCGGAGGGAAGTATGAGGCAGAATGTGGTCCTGAAGGTACCCTGGTCCTAGGCCATGTAGGGCTTTAAAGATGATGATCAACACCTTGAATTGTACCCAGAGACCGATGGGCAGCCAATGCAGCTGGCGGAGTATAGGTGTAACGTGGGTGTACCTTGGCACACCCACCACAGCACGCGCAGCCGCATTTTGCACCAACTGAAGTCTCCGAATACTCTTCAAGGGTAGCCCCATATAGAGCGCATTGCAGTAGTCCAATCCTTCCCCCAGGAGTGGGGAGGGAATGGGGATTTTGCAGTATCCTTCCCCTGGAGTGGGGTGGGAATGGAGATTTTGCAGTATCCTTCCCCTGCCACGCCCACCAAGCCATGCCCACCAAGCCACACCCACAGAACCAGTAGTAAAAGAAATTGGATTTCACCACTGACTGAAAGGCAATAGATTGCAGAAGCCTGCAGCAGGCAATATTCGGCTTATGTACTATAAATTTAACAGGGCAAAATTAAAGCCAGTGATCGACATTATAATATTCTTGATTTAATTTAAGGTGCTTAAGGTGCAATCCACCACTTTCTTTGGTGAATATCCCCTTAAATTTACTGAGTCTTGAATAGCATGTTTAAGACCCCCCCCCCTTTTTAATGTGACAAGTGAATAATGACTCAACTATTTGGTTAGTTTCAATAGATTTTCATTGCATAAGAGCAGATAAGAAACTGTTTGGTATTTATTCTCTTGCTCAGAAATATTAATGATTATCTTTAAGTTTTTTGTAAAGAGAATAATCTAACAACCTTCTTTGAGAATCAACAGCTCTTTAGAAGGGTATGAAAACTGATACTCCTTTTGTGTGTGTGTGTGTGTGTGTGTGTCTTTCAGGACAATGTCTGGCCGAAGAGTCCGTGAAGCTGTGAAAAAAGTAAGTTGGCGGTTTTAGAATAAGAAAGGAATTAGTGAACAGTGGTAGAGAACTTTCCTTGCAATTTTTAAAAGACTCATTCAACTTGACAAAAGGCGCTTTGTCTTTGGAAGAAGTTGAGAATTTCTAAACTGTGGAGTATGACATTGCTGCACATACAGGTAGTTCTTGACTTACAACCAGAGGTGAGTTCCTCCCGGTTCGCACCGGTTCTATAGAACCGGTAGCAAACCGCTGGTGACGTCACGGAGCTGGTTCTGTCGGTGCCGGTCCGTGGACGCTGCCATCTTTTTTTGGGATTATTTTTGGGGGGAATTTTTTGCTGATTTTTTTTCTTCTGCGCATGCGCAGAAGCCGAGTTTCCGGCACTGTGCATGCGCCACCATCTTGTTTTCAGCTTTTTAGGGGGGGGGGTTTGCAAATTTTCAGCACTGTGCATGTGCACGTGCATGAAGTGCGTGTGTGCCTGCGCAGAGGAAACGAACCAGCAGCGAGGTACATTAGAACCCACCTCTGCTTATGACCATTCATTTAGTGACCATTCAAAGTTACAATGGCATTGAAATAAAGTGACTTACAACCATTTTTCATACTTAACAACTGTCATAGGATCCCCATGGGCACAAATTTTGGGTGCTTGACAACTGGCTTGTATTTATGACGGTTGCAGTGTCCTGGGGTCACTTTCCCAGTTGGCTTCTGACAAGTAAAGTCAACGGAGGAAGCTAGATTTGCTTAACAACCGTGTGATCTATTTAATGACTATGGTGGTTCCCCGTAATAACACAGCAAAAAAGGTCATAAAATTGGACATGACTCATCTCACTTAGCAATAGAATTTCTAGTGCCACTTGTGGTTGTAAGTTGAGGCCTACCTGTACTTATGAGCCAAGGACTACCATATTGTGAACATATGTGAATGTCTTGCCCTTCATTACATAGTTAGCTTATTAACAAACAGCAACTCCTTGATTTTTTTTAAATAGCAGTGATTAGTGTCACTGCAAAAAGAAAAAATAAAAGCCAACAACTATTGGAGAATATTTTCTTCCTGTGGAAAAAAATAGGAGAAATCGCCTGTCCAGAAATCGCTCTCCGTTCGTATGTTTATTGAGGAATTTCAAAATCCTGCTGTTTGCATTTTAATTTTTGTAATCATGATGGCAATTTTTTTAAAAAAATTGTCTTATGATTGGCCAGACAAATTGAATAAATAAATAGATTTATTCTCAACTTTTTGAATGGATGGATTTTAGATAAATTTCTCTTTTTTTATGGCTTCTCAATTTCTCCTTGACTTCAGAATTGTTTAATACACAAGACTTAATTAAACTGAGGTAATACTTTTTGTGATTAAAAATGTTTCACTTGACAAGAAAGGAAAATAATTTATTTTAAGCTTATTTTGGGAATAAATTAATATTGACCAAATTTATCTGCCATAATAATAAACTCTTGGAAACACTATTAAATAAACTCTTCATTATTATCTCCTCTTTTACCTAGTTTTTTTCTCGTAATTCTCCCCCCCCTTCCTTTCCCAATCAGGTGCTTATTTCACACTTCATTGCAACCAATCTCCCACTCATATCACAAACAACACAAATCCACAACCTGTGGGTGAAATTACAGCACTGTAGCCTACTTCAGAAGTTTTTGGTTTCAGAGCTCTGCTTATTAGGGATTAGAATCCAAAGAATGATGAAGGGATTGAGTTGCAAGATGTTTCTGTTAGATGGTAACTGCCATCCAAATTGGTCCAATCCTTTGTCTCCCTGCAGAATCTAATCTTATGCCTCTTCTTGTTCCTCCAGTTTCCTCAGTTGGCTGCAGCTTGGTGCAGTTCACATGTATTTTTTCATAGTCTGATGCTGATTCTGCTGACTTGCCTAAGGTTATCTAGCTGGCTTCCATGCCCAAGAGAGGCCTAGAACCCAGGATCTCCACTTCTTTGTCTAGAACCTTAAAATATTATATCTTATTGGCTCTCTAGAATATCTTCTTAGAATTTTGAATTTCTTCTAATTCAGGGATGTATTGTATGATCATTGATCAATATGACTAAATCCATAGCCTAGAGAGAGAAAACAACTGTCTTCTTGAGAAAGACTTCTTTTGTCAGATCAGTAAACCAGTTTTATAATTGGACCTTGATTATATTTATATTTGATCCCTTCGGTAACAAGAGATTTTAGAGTAATTTAAATGTGGCAAATATGTGACCTCTTTGCTGTTTAAGTATGGGGCAAAGTTTGGGATACCTGATTCTTTTCAACACTAGTTCTTTACAAGTTGGTATCTTTGCTTAGTATCTACAAGTTTTCATCTAAACAGAAAGGAAAATATTTCTTTCTTCCAGGCTTTATAATACATGACTATTTTATTTGCCAGCAGTTTTCCTTGGGGTGGAGGGATTTTTTTTTTGCAGACATTAATGCATGTTGTAATTATTTTAAGACAGCCTATTAAATTCTAACATGTTTCTGTTTGCCATTGTGGTCAATGACCATAATAAAAAAATAGTCTATTCTCATTATGTATCATATTTTCCTTTTTTTCGAAATTGCTAGCCATGGTATAAAACTTGAACACATGAATAAATGCTATCTGTGCTCTGAATTCAGAATGGTCTTTCTTTTTTCTTTCTTTCTTTCTTTCTTTCTTTCTTTCTTTCTTTCTTTCTTTCTTTCTTTCTTTCTTTCTTTCTTTCTTTCTTTCTTTCTCTCTCTCTCTCTCTCTCTCTCTTTCCTTCCTTCCTTCCTTCCTTCCTTCCTTCCTTCCTTCCTTCCTTCCTTCCTTCCTTCCTTCCTTCCTTCCTTCTTTCCTTCTTTCCTTCTTTCCCTCTTTCTGTTTCATAGGAATTTGAAATTCAAGGAAAAGCAGGAATGGATATTATAATGTCAGGACTGAGCGGCATTTACACCCACTACGTAGCTACGTATGAAGAATATCAGGTAATTAACCAGTAATATTCTTAAGACAAAAATAAGTAGCATGAATGATTTGTGACCATACTTTGTAGAAAATTTAGTTTTCTGTTAGAATTATGAGGCAGTCATGAATTCATAGATCTTCATGTCTCACTTTGTAGGTTCAACGATATGAAGGAGGGTCCACCATTTTTGGACCACACACGCTTTCTGCCTATATACAGTTATTTCAAGGCCTGGCCAGAGCTCTTGCTACGGTAACAATAAATTGCAATTATGCAGTGTTAAAGAATCTCTGATTCTTAGTTACAAGTGGAAATAGATGGCAATCTGTAGAGGTGGACATATGATAGGAGGTTTCAAAAGGGCTGCATTTTGATGATGTGGAAATGTTCCATCAATAATAATCAACTTAGAACTAAGGAGAAATTTTCTGACAGTTAGAACAATTAATCAGTGGAACAGCTTACCTCCAGAAGTTGTGAATGCTCCAACACTAGACATTTTTAAGAAGATGTTGGATAACCATCTGTCTGAAGTAGTGTAGGGTTTCCTGCGTAAGCAGGGGGTTGGACTAGAAGACCTCCAAGGTCCCTTCCAACTCTGTTATTATTATTATTATTATTATTATTATTATTATTATTATTATTATTATTATTATTATTATTATTATTATTATTATTATTATTATTATTATTATTATTATTATTATTATTATTATTATTATTATTATTATTATATAAATGCCAAACAAGTGATTTTGTTCTCCATCCCAGCACCTCCCATTGCACATAAATGTATTGTTAATCTATGCTGACTACTGACTACAATCCATGCAAAAATTATTCCAGAGAAATTTTTTTGTTGTCAAGTACATTCCCAGGGTAAACAAGCAGCGAGGTGTGAATAATATTGCTTCTATAGTTTGCTATGGAAGTTTAAAACTAGGCCTGTATATTTCAAGGAGGAATGGGAGAACTCGCCACAGCCATCTCACCACCAGTTCTCCGTGGCCAACTCACCATTGACAACTTGTCACAGGACAACTCGCTGTAGGACAATTCAACAATTCAACTTAATCATTTAAAATCATTTAAAATCATTTTAATTTTTGTCACTTATATTTCAGTTTGTCCCTCCTTTGGCATTCTTTCTTTAATTATTCTATTCCTTGGATGTCAAACTTGATCACGTCACGTGACATCATGTGACGTTCATGATTTTTTTGCCTTTGTGGAGCCGGGGTGGGCGTGGCCTGCGCGTGGTGCATCCGGTCCGTGGGCCGCCAGTTTGTCAGCCCTGTTCTATTCCATTATTTATTTGATATTAGTGGTTTCTTGATATATTGATACATTGATATATTGATATATTGATATATATTGATATATATATTGATATATTGATATATTTGATATATTGGTTTCTTGTATTTTTTCTGTTGTACGCCGCCCGGAGTCCTCCGGGAGTTGGGCGGCATATAAGAAACACCAAATAAATAAATAATAAATAAATAAATAAATATTAGTGTAATTCCTGCCCCACTGTGAGTTTTTCCACAGTGAGTTGGCCCTGGTGAGTTTACCATGGCGAGTTGGCTGTGGCAAGTTGTCATAGACCCATTTCAAGGAGCCCCTAAATAAAAACAAGGGAAAAAGAAAAATAGAACTGAAGATTTGGAAGAGGGTACATAAATACTGAACAGCATCTATCAACTCAAATGAAGTAGAATATTTTAATGATATATTCCCTCTCCTGTTTCCCTTTGCTTTATTTCCTGGTTATGATTAAAGCGCCTTTCATTTCAAACCGAATTACATTTTTTTTTCAGAATACCACTCAAGATTTACCAAATATTCCAGAGCCACCCATCTTAAACATAACAAACCTGAATTTTTTGCCTCTTGTTATTGATAAAAAGCCACTTGGTCAGAAGTATGGTGATGTTCTACAAGATGTTCAACCAACATACAAAGTGGTATGTATACTCCTCCCCCCTCCCCAACCATTTTATTTGGTTACATTTTTAAACCTTGTGTGGTGCCCGCATACAGGTACTGAATGTAAAATAGTAAGTTGTTGTATAAAGTTATAATGTTGTTAAAAGGAACTGTTTAAACAAGTAAGTATAGAGCCAGACAGCTTTTAAAATGTATGGTAAGTAGAAAGGGGGAGGTGTTTATCCCAGTGCTCCAGAAGGGAAGGGGATAGTTGACATCATAAGAGACAGCCAATCGGATCATAGATAGCAGGGCCAGGAACTATAAAAGGCCTGGTTGAGAGAGATGTGGAGCTCTCTGTTATGTTATGAGGTGAACTTCCATAGAAGGAAGGTTTAGTAAGAAGAGCTAGAAGAAAGCTCTCTGTTTTGTGTGATCTTCCATGAGGGAAGGATTTAGTGAGAAGTGCTGTGAAGAGCTGAGGGAAGCTCTGTTATGTGGTAAATCCCAGGAGGGAAGGCTTAGTGTGGAGAGCTGAGGAGCTCTGTGTGTGACTTCCAAAGAGAGAAGATAGGCCTTAGGCAGTTCCGTGGGAAGCAGGAGCCAAGGTCAGGGAACAAGATTGATTGATATATATTGAGTAATCTGTAGATAGAGATAAACGGTGAAACGTGCTCTTATCTATAGGCCTAGAAACAAAGAAGAATTAGATTTGCTTAGGTTTAGTCAGGAAAGCAAAGAGAATCTCTGAGGTGAAGAAAAGTAAAAGAAAGAATTGAAGAGCTGGTGGCTGCAACAAATTCACTTGACAATTACTGAGAAGTTGTATTTAAATAAACTGTTTAATAGTTTGTTCAAGAAACGTGTCAACGTCTGTCTATTCCTCACATAAAGCAAATCTTAAACAATCCTGCAGAGCTTAGAGATATTGTAAAAGAAGAAGCAAGCCTCTAAAGAGAGAGAAAAGTGAAACAGGGGGTGCAACCCTTGGTCAGGGAGATATAAAAGGAAAATCAAACAAAAATCGCTACCAAGACATATAAAACAATAAACCTGACAGGAAGGGGACGGTGGCGTCCCCCGCACCTTGTTTAATCATATCATTTTCAGTGGCAATATACTAGCTTACTACATAATAGTGTCCTGATGTTCCAAGAATTTCCAGTGGTGCAGCAGCGAGGACATTAAATTAGGATCAGGGTTAGGAAACCTCAAGTATGGAAGCTCGCAGAGTGCCTTTGCATCAGATCTCTCAACCCAGTCTGTTTTATTTATTATGAAATTTATACCCAAGAAAGTGCAAAATGTAAACATGACAGTAAAATGAAAATAAGGATTGTGCATTTTCTGCTGTAGCACCCATCCTAAGGAAGGTGCCAATCCTTCTGGTTTTTTGTAAGACCTTAAGAGGTCAGATTCTGGACCTGGGGCTCCAGAGGATATGGACTCATTTCCTGGCTATACTAGTAATTGTTGACTCTGATATTGTCACGATGTGAATTTTGATTGTCAGCTGTGATCATATGCTACACTCTATGGTACTCAGACATTCCTAGCATAGCAGACACGTGATGGGTGATCTGTGCATGTCTAACATTCCATTGCATTTTTTTCTTCTCTCTGCTGTAGTCCTCTGCCGAGAGAGGACATGATTTAGTTTGCAGAAATGTAGCTATTAAGATTATGGGTTTTTTATGTTCTTTTCTACTGAAATAAATATTTTATTAATTAGACTTTATTATCGGGTTTTATTTGACAAGGATTAGTTTCAAAGGAAGAAGATCTTATCACCTCAAGCCGTAACTCAAGTCTCAACAGATATCTTCCAGAGTCATTTGTTGAGATGATCAGCTATACAAATTGATAAAATAAATAAGGATCCTAATTGCCAATTAAAAGCGTAGAGAGCTTCTAAACATAACCCAAGAAGGATCAAACACACTGGAAACCAGCATCTTCAACTACATCAGATGGGCAAAAAGATACCATTAGATGATGGTATCAAATGCTACTGAAGTATTTATTTATTTTATTTATCAAATTTATTTGCCACCTATCTTGCAATATTCAGAACAATTGGTAGGATTGAACCCCTTCTCCATTTAGTGTAATTTCCAGTGTAGGTCATTCACAGAGGCAACCAATGCAGTCTCAGTACCATATCCTAGACGAAAGTCTAATTTAAATGGTTCCATAAAATCAGCTTCATCCAAATGCATCTGGAACTGTGAGGTCATAACTTCCTCAATCAGCTTAGTTGGACAGCAATATTTGAGAATAATTTATAATTATAGCAGTAGGGAAGGTTCTTCCAGTAAAAGTCTTGTAAGTTCCTCCTTTCCTGGGGTAGATACCTGTCCCTCACTCAAGGACCATCTATATTCTGGTGATCCCTAATTGTACATCTCAAGCCCAGGCTGCATAGCTGAAGCTATCAGTGTATTGAGCTAGACACTGGAGGCTACAGTATTTAACTTGGTGGGGTGAAACACTTAGTTATAATGATGGAGGATTGCATTTCTCCATTCAAGAGTAGTGAATAATTTGGGGTTCCTCCTGAACTCACAGTTGCTGCTCCAGAGCTACTCCTGAACAGCCTCTAGCCATTGAGTCAATACACTGACCACTTCACTTGGCGCACAATGGCGCACAATGGCACTTGTGCGCCATTTGTATCCTTTCATTGACATTTCAGGAAAGGGTGATTATCTTCCACGTTGAAGCTCTGAATGCTGTTGTATATATGCCTGCATTCATATTGCAAGGTTTCTAGCACTAAGGATATTTCCACTCTTTAAAGAAATGCCTAGTAGGATATGTACCTGCGCAGATATATACACATCTCCTTACCCATTTGTATTTTAAGAGTTGAATGGCCATCAGGAAAGCTGCTCATTTTGAGCATAGGAAAAGCTCTGACGTTCAAAAGACTTGTGCCATAGCAGAATTGATCGATTTGTATCATGGAGGTGGTTTACAGTTCATTTTCTCAACACTCATTCCATCTCTTTCACCCAGGGAGAGATTGCTGAAGTGCATTTTGTAGGAGCAAATCCAAGGAGTTCTGCAGTGTATATGGTGAGATATGAAACCAATGGAAAGATTGCACAGAAAAATTGAGCGAGTCCTTAGGTTTCCTGCATTTGACCAAATCATTTTGAGCTGCAATGTCTATGTATTTCCCACCCACCCCTCTCTCTCCCTCCCTCTCTCCCTCTTTCTCATCATAATTGCGAACATGAAAAATACAACTGTGAAGGAGATTTAAATAATAAACCATTAGACAATCTAAGGAGATCCTCTGATCTTATCCAATATAGATCCATAATTGATAGTTTCTGGGGAGCTATTTTACGGGTGGGTATTTCATGTCTCTATCACTGCTTATTCTTTCCAGGCCAATTTTACTTTTCTTACGGTGGAGAAACATGATAACATTTCTAAAAGCTGGCAAGTGCTGCATGACGATGCCTCGTGGGATACTAGGTAAGCAATCCCATCAAGACTTTATATATTTCAGCATTTACTCAAACTGTGCTACATTTTCCAAAAACAGATGCACAGACTCATTTGATGTCACTTCGGTCTTTTTTAAATATCGAAACAGTGGAGGGAGGTCAAAAATCAGGACCAGGACCTGCATGGAAAGAGGTGTAAAAGTTTTCATTCATCTCTGGAAAGTTCCTTTTCTGGTCAAA
The DNA here is from genome assembly GCA_023053685.1 of Diadophis punctatus similis. Taxonomy (NCBI): domain Eukaryota; kingdom Metazoa; phylum Chordata; class Lepidosauria; order Squamata; family Dipsadidae; genus Diadophis; species Diadophis punctatus. The sequence goes on from JALIGW010000005.1 coordinate 15,414,509, forward strand.
TAATACTTGAAAGTAGACAACTAAGGGGAGGATAGAGCTTGGGAGGAATGATTTCAACACACTTCTGTGCAATTGAACCTGAATCAGTGCAATCATAGGATCTGGCAAAAGGCATGCCATGCATCTATTCCCAGGTTCTATGGATGTGCTCTAGTGTTAATTGTAGTGGCGGGGAGAAACAAAATATACACACATAAATATTATGTATATAAAATATAATGGTGATTCTTTAATTTGGAGGCTGTTCCAGTTCATCTGTGAGCTTTGAAGGTAATGAAGTGAGAGGTTGAGTTGTGTAAATATAATAATCCAACCATTTATACCAGTGATGGCGAACCTATGGCACGGGTGCCACAGGTGGCACGTGGAGCCATATCTGCTGGCACGCAAGCCGTTGCCCTAGCTCAGCAACAGCGCGCATGTGCGTGCCCGCCAGCTGATTTTTAGCTTGCGCAGAGGCTCTGGGAGGGTGATTTCAGCCTCCAGAGGACCTCCGGGGTGACGGGGGGAGCATTTTTGCACTCCCCAAGCTCCAAGAAAGCCTCTGGAGCCTGGGGAGGGCAAAAAATGGGCCTACCGGGTCCACTGGAAGTCAGGAAACGGGGGAGTGGGGGGGTCGTGCACGCATGCACAGGGAGGGTGGGGCAAGTGGGGGGCTTTGAATTATGGGTGTGGGCACGCACGTGCGTGCGATAGCGTGCGCACACACTATTTCGGCACCCAAGGAAAAAAGGTTCGCCATCACTGATTTATACTGTTGATATATGATGTAATCATTCATTACATACCGTATTTTTTGGAGTATAAGACGCACCTAGATTTTAGATGAGGAAAACAAGGAAAAAAGTATTCTGAACCAAATGGTGTAGTAATATATTATTTAATAAAATACCAGTATAGCAGAATACGTTTTACAACCATGTATACTTTTTACAACCATGTATACTTTTTACAAACTTCAAACTTGACAGCTTTAAGACTAGTGGACTTCAACTCCCAGAATTCCTCCTCCAGTCATGCAAGATGGGGTAATTAGAAGGCAAAAACACCACCATTTTTGCAAAAAACGGCCTGTTTTTCGGCCATTTTTTTTTTGCAAAAACGAGGCATGCAGAGGGTTTGGGAAGCCTGCAGAGCACTCCTAGGGGGTGGGGGAAGGCAAAAGCGCCCCCGTTTTTGCAAAAAACTGCCCATTTTTCGCAAAAATGGGGTGCAGGGGCGGGGCTTCGGGAGGCCAAAAATGGCTGTATTCAGTATATAAGTCGCACTGACATTTCCACCCTCTTTTGGGGACAAAAAGGTGCATCTTATACTCCGAAAAATATGGTATGTATGTACATATTATGCTGTTAAAGACTTTGAACATAAATGAAAGATAATTTCCAAGGTTTTTTTTACACTCTTTCCCTGAAGACATTGACTTTAAAAGTACAAGGCAGGCAGTGTTCCTCCTTTCCCCACAATGAATGAATTCCTATAATCATAGGCTATAATGATCCCACTCTTGACTCCACCTTTTGTCTCTGCTTGTCTTTCTCCTACATATAATCCAGTATGTATGTATATAATCCTACATATAATCCAGTCTTTACCTATAATCAGGGGTGGGTTCCTACCGGTGCGGTCCAGTGCATAGCTCCAGTAGGGACCCGCCGATAACCCAATTTGTGCGTGACTGCTCCGGTACCGTTTCCACCGCACGCGTCGCCATCTCTTTTTTGTGAATTTTTGGGCGATTTTGCTTCTGCGCATGCGCGGAAGCAAAATCGCGCCAAAATCTCACGAGGGGACACGCGCGCGCGAGAGATTTCGGTAAGATTTTGCTTCTGCGCATGCACGGAAGTAAAATCACGGCAAAATCTCTCTCACGCGCGTCCCCTCGCAAGATTTTGGCGCGATTTTGCTTCCCGCATGCGCAGAAACAAAATCGCGTGAGGGGGCGCGCGTGCGCGTGCGCACAAAGCATGAAGGACCGCGGAGGGTAAGTGAGACCCTCACCCCTGCCTATAATGCTACATCAAATGTGGTTTCTCTGACTTTGTTCTTGACTTTCATCACCCCCATATCACTGTGTTCTAGAACAGAAGATGTTGGATTAGTACTTGGCAAAACAATAGACAAGTTCACCTCAGCTATAGAAATGTTTATGAGAAAGCCTTTTCTATCCCACAGAATTTGGTAGCATCTTCTTCTTTCTTTCTATGGAAATTTGAATTTGGAAAGGGAAGAATCTCTAGAAAATGTCTGTATTCAGTTCAGTATTCCACTAATGAAGGTGTTTTAGAGTCCACAGAATGGATTATGTCTTCAAGGCATGGAATTTTGAGAGACTGTTTGCTTGTTTTTGATTGAATTTATTTTGTTAACTAAGTAGCACTGCAGTGTGGATATAAATGCAGCAATTTTTTAGAAACTCCGAAATGAGATTATATGATTAAACCCTGAGTTGAAATCGTATTGAAACCTGAGATTTATCTGCATTTGACTGAATCAACCTGCATTAAGGCAATCACTTTCATTCATGAAACTTGTTTTTTTCCATTAGATTGATCTGGAAGAAAGGCATGATGGGCGAAAGTACATCTATAATAGAATGGCACATCCCAAAGACCACTGAATCAGGAAAATACAGAATACAATATTTTGGCCACAGCAAAGAATTATTTAGTTCAATTCGGGCATTTAATGGGTCATCTTCAACATTTGAAGTTTCTAATTGATGATTTCCTATTGAAAAGCATCAAGTTGCTTCTTTCAGCTTGAAAAAAAGGTTAATATTATAGCCCCTCCATTGTCCATTAAGATTTTGCACGTTGCTATAGCAGAGACAGAAAATATACTGTTTGACTGTGTGCAGCCAGCACTTCCCAGTACTATCAAACTTTGGAAATTCATTGTGTTTGCATACGACTAAATTTTATTTTTGTCAGTTTTCCAACACAAACCCATCAGAAGTGAAAGAAGGCTCCTAAATTTATGCTCTATTCTTTTCAAAATAGTCACTGCACCACCACCTTGGTCAATGATGCCCTCGAAACCATTCCAGAAATAAAAGACCTTGCAAAAACATTCTTCATTTCTTCTCTTGGGAAATGTTCATTAAAGATTTGGAGGAGCAAACTACAGTATGGTGTCAATTATTGTGCTACAGTTAGGCCCCCTCTCTCAAGTCACAGAATCTCTTCTTGATAGACCAGCTGCAATTTCTGAAATTTAAGATATGCATAAAGGAGCTAGAACTAGGACTCCATGTTGGTTGAGATCAGTGGTGGGTTCCTACCAGTGCGGTCCACTCTATAGCACCGGTAGCGGCCCGCTGCTGACATCACAGTACCGGTGCGGTCGGTTGCCGTTGCCTGGCCACCGCCAGTTTAAAAAAAATTGTTTTTAAACTTTTTTTAAAAAAATTTCTTCTGTGCATGCTCAGAAGCCGAGCTTCCGGCACTGCGCATTAGCTGCCTTTCTACCCCACAGTGAGTCCAAGCAGGGGAGGATGGCTGAGGGAGCACGTGAGACCCTGAAAGAACGGGCGGCAGGAGCTATCTCCATTCCCCTCCCTTCAGCAGTCGGAGAAGGCACGAACGCGCGGTGATGATCCTAGGCCAGTGATGGCGAACCTATGGCACGGGTGCCACAGGTGGCACACAGAGCCATATCTGCCGGCACGCGAGCTGTTGTCCTAGCTCAGCTCTAGCACGCATGTGCGTGCCCGCCAGCTGATTTTTGGCTCGCGCAGAGGCTCTGGGAGGGCGATTTTGGCCTCCTGAGGCCCTCCAGGGTGGCGAGGGGGGCGTTTTCGCCCACCCCAAGCTCCAAGAAAGCCTCTGGAGCCTGGGGAAGGCGAAAAATGGGTCTACCGGGCCCACTGGAAGTTGGGAAATGGGGGAGTGGGGGTGTCGTGCACGCATGCACAGGAGGGTGGGGCGAGTGGGGGGCTTTGAATTATGGGTGTGGGCACGCACATGCGTGTGATAGCACATGTGTGCACTATTTCGGCACCCGAGGGAAAAAAGGTTTGCCATCACTGTCCTAGGCATTTTCGCACGTTTGAGGCTTCTCGAGCTGCTGAGGGGAGGGGGAATGGGCCGCAGGAGCCTAGGATCATCGAATGGGGAGAAGCATTCAGGCCGGATGGAGCCTCCTAGAAGAACCGCCGCCGCGGTCTTGCTGCTCCCACTGCAGGGGGCTGCATTGCGGGTGGGCAATGCCCCCCCCCCACTTCTCCGGCTGCTGCCAAGCTCCCGAGGCCCACGCCCACCCGGTTACATGGCTGGCAAGCCACACCCACAAAATAAGCCACGCCCACAGAGTGGTAGTAAAAAAATTAGGAACCTGCCCCTGGTTGAGATCCATCACAGATAAATACCTCAGCTTACTTGGAATTATCCACAAGAGAACCAGTAATTAAATCTAATCAACAATTTGGAAAGTGTTTTCTAAACTTCAGTAGGTTGATTTGGATGAAAATGTGGGTTAGTTCACCTTGCGCTGAAACCAATGAACGGACACAATCAGTTTACGTAGAAACTGTTTGGCTATGTTTGCAAATGAATTCAACAAGTTTGGTTTCTAAAGGAAGGCTCAGACAGCAAAAGAATTTGCTTTTATCACGCAAAAGTGAAAAATGAAAATGATAACAACAGCAAAGACACATAATTCAGAACCAAGAATAAGTGTATTCATGCAACTGGATATCTTCAGTGAGGCTGCTACTATTGAGAAGATCCTGAACAAAATTCTCTACAAATTTATGTATATATACCAGTGATGGCGAACCTTTTTTTCCTCAGGTGGCGAAAGTATGCGTGCGCGCCCACACCCATACTTCAATGCCCCCCAGGCGCCCCGGCCCCCTATGCATGTGCCCCCCCCGCTCTCCCGTTTCCCGACTTCTGGTGGGCCCAGTAGGCCCGTTTTTTGGTCTCCCCAGGCTCCAGAGGCTTTCTTGGAGCCTGGGGAGGGTGAAAACGTCCTCCCCTGCCCCCCCTGGAGGCCGGAAACAGCCCGTTTCCCGACTACCGGTAGGCCCATTTTTTGCCCTCCCCAGGCTCCCCAGGTTTTCTTGGAGCCTGGAGAGGGCAAAAATGCCCTCCCCCGCCCCCTCCGGAGGCCGAAAATGTCCTCCCAGAGCCTCCGTGCGAGCCGAAAATCAGTTGGCCAGCGTGCACGTGCGCACTGGAGCTGAGCTAGGGCAACGGCTCCTGTGCCAGCAGATATGGCTCTGCGTGCCACCTGTGGCACGCGTGCCATAGGTTCGCCTTCATGGATATATACATATAAACACACTTGGGGGCATAAGCATCCAATAGTCAGTTAAACAGTTAAACCCTCTTTCCCTCCTCTCTCTTATATTTCTAAAACATGTTTATAAGAGTTTGGATCAGCTGCTGGCAAAATATCCTCAACTGGAGGAAGAAGAGAGGAGAGGAGGACAAGATTTCTGCCATTTTTCTTTTGATTTTCTTTTGATTTCCCCCCCACCAATGCGTTCAAAGTTGAAATTAAGTTCCTACTGAGCTTTAGCAACACTGGTGGAGTTTCTGATGTAGCGATTTCCAAATTCTGTTGCAGATCAGATAATATATTCAATAGTTGAGCTAGAGCAGTGATGGCGAACCTATGGCACGCGTGCCACAGGTGGCACGCGGAGCCATATCTGCTGGCACGCGAGCCATTGCCCTAACTCAGCTCTAGCGCGCATGTGTGTGCTGGCCAGCTGATTTTTGGCTTTTACGGAGGCTCTGGGAGGGCATTTTCGGCCTCCGGAGGGCCTCTGGGGGGCCGGGGGAAGCCATTTTTGCCCTCCCCAGGCTCCAAGAAAAACTCTGGAGCCTGTGGAGGGGAAAAATGGGCCTACTGGGCCCACCCAAAGTTGGGAAACAGGAGAGTGGGGGGGATCGTGCATTGGGGTGGGGCAGCACGGGGGGATCAGACATGCATGCGCAGGGGGGCAGGGGGACATTGAATTATGGGTGTGGGCACTCGCACATGCACAATAGCGTGCACGCGCGTGCTTTTGGCACCCGAGGAAAAAAAGATTCGCCATCACTGAGCTAGAGACTCTTGAACAGATTTCCATCAAGTCCACCAAGTACTGGGCATACAGTTGAGAAAGAATGGCAAATACTCCCATGCTGTAATAAACTTACCTGTAATGAGCCATAAGATTCCTCTCTGCTTTTATATTTTTGTAAGTACAGCTACGTCTGTGAAATGTGCAAACATCTGAAGTCACAAAGACTGCTTTAGGAAATAAACATGGCTATAACAGTGTAACTACATGGTCAATTCACAAGCAAGAGTTCCTATGTATAGACACATGTTTAAAAAGGTTTACAGTGACCTGTGAAGTACCTGATACTCCAAAGCAGTGTTTCTCAACTATGGCAACTTATTTATTTATTTTTATTATATTTTATTTGTCAAGCATATATAAAATAACAGATAAAAGTATAAACATGATTTTGAATACATGAAAAGGATACGAATAAAAAGGGACATTAGCACAGGGATGGTAGGCACGTTGGTGCGCTTATGCACATCCCTTTACAGTGGGGTGAGGTCAACAATAGACAGTTTAAGGTTAAAGTTTTGGGGGTTTGGGGAAGAAACCACAGAGTCAGGTAGTGCATTCCAGGCATTGACCACTCTGTTGCTGAAGTCGGATTTCCTGCAATCGAGTTTGGAGTGATTTACCTTAAGTTTGTATCTGTTGTTTGCTTGTGTATTGTTGTGGTTGAAGATGAAGTAGTCATTGACAGGTAAGACATTGTAGCAGATAATTTTATGTACTATGCTTAGGTCAGACCGAAGGCAGTGAAGTTCTAAGTTGTCTAAGCCCAAAATTTCAAGTCTGGTGGCATAAGGTATTTTATTGCGGGTAGAGGAATAGAGGACTCTTCTTGTGAAATATCTCTGTACTCTCTCAATTGTATTAATGTCTGATATATAGTGCGGGTTCCAGACAGATGAGCTGTATTCGAGAATTGGTCTAGCAAATGTTTTGTATGCCCTAGTTCATGGGTCTCCAACCATTTGGACCACAAATTCATAATTTTAAATCCTGCAGACCACTGGGAGGGAGGGTTAGCTGCCTTTCGGGCCTACCTGTCTGCTTCTGCAAGGCCTCCGGGTGGGAGGCCCGAGAGAAAGTGCTTGGACGAGGCACACAGCCTGGACACCTTTTTCTGTTCCTTCTCTCAAGAAGCTTGGTCAATATGAGTGAAGGAAAACGAAGACGGGCAGACTGACGGTGGCTTGCTGATGTTGGTGGAAAAGTCAGTCCCATATTCCAGAGCTGTAGTAGTCACAGGATCCCTTTGGTCATACCGGATCAGCTCCTCCACAGTGCACCCGGGTGAAGGAGCTGCTCCGGGATGACCAAAGGGCCAGTCCTGTGACTACAATAGCTCTGGAATTTGGGACCGGCCCATGGTGGGGCTGGAAATCTCCACCATAGGGGGTGGCATGTGCAATGTGCAACTTTGCAGGTGGTGCAATGTGCAAACAGGAGCACAGCCCTTGCCGGCTGGAATGAGGTAATGGTGCTGTTGCAGTGGAGTGGGGCGGACCAAGTGGGCCAAAACGGCGGTGGTGATGGCTGGAAGGTGCGGGAGCAAAGTGCTACTTGCATTTGTGTTGGCATCAGCATTCCGCCTTCGCTGCGGTATATTTGTGCCAGCTGGTGGCGCCAAGACAGCCCTCGTCTCCTGCTGCTTGGGGCTCGGAGCGGTAAACCGTGTCCAGGAAGCACTACAGCAGAGAGAAGCAGCCGGAGTCAACCCTAGCTTTGCTGTCCATTGCGGATGCTAGATTGGCCCCCTGCAAACTCTTGTCTCTCAAGGAGCCCGGCCAAAGTTTCCCATGCCGCTTCAATGAGTGCTCCTCAAGAGATGAGAGTTTGCAGGGGGCCGATCTAGTGTCTGGGATGGCTACAAGAGAAACGTTCATTCTCAACAATATTTGAGATTTTTAGCTGCAATAGACAGCAAAGCTAGGGTTGACCCCGGGCGCTTCTCTCTGCTAACAGGCGGCCAAGCTAACTGCCTGAAGGACCCCATCCTGTCCCTGGGAGTCAAAGCGCTGAAGCGTGAGCGGTGCGGGAACTTTGGCCAGTCTACTCGAGAGAAATGCAAAGATTTCTCTGCAGACCACCAAAATTTTCTCGTGGACCACCAGTGGTCCGTGGACCACCGGTTGGTGACCACTGCTCTAGTTAGTAGTACAATATTACCAGAGAAAAAGCTATACAAGATTAGGTAAATAACTCTTAATGCCTCTTTGGCATTGTTGTTACAGTGTGCTCTGGCACTTAGATCTATAGAAATGAGTACTCCAAGGTCCTTGTAAAAGTGTGGGTCATCTACAAGATCATGTCCATCTAGCTTGTATTTTATGTTTTTGCCAATGTGTAAGACAGAGCATTTGTTGATTGAGATTTGAAGTTGCCACTTGTTTGACCAATCTGACACATAGTCAAGGTCTTTTTGAAGGGTGGTAGCGTTGTTGTTGGTTTGAAGACGTGGAACTGCTGGCTGGGGAATTCTGGGAGTTGAAGTTGATATGTCTTCAAGCTGCCAAAGTTGAGAAACACTGCCCCAAAGGATTTGGCTGAAACCAGTTGGAGCCAACACCCATTAAGGTAGCATAGGAATAGCCCTAGGCAATTTTGACAGCCCTGTGGTGTGCTTTCTAAATAAGCCCTCGGTTTCACATGCTAAAAGTAATCAGAGATTAATATAACACCATTAGGAAATCCAGAAGGCACCTGATTAAAGGTGTGGCTTCTACCTCCAGCAATCCCTATCAGGATTTTCCACTGCAGCTAATGCAGCAATATCTGGAAACTTTATTGCATTTAAAAACATAGAAATGTGCTTATTCCCCTGTGGGCAGTGAAAAAAAAACCCCACAAGTTATTGTTACAGTTATAGACTCCTGTTGGGAAGGATACGTGTGAATGCATCCAGCATCAATAATGATGAACATTCTCCAGTTTCCATTAAACTTGATAGATGGGAAAAATCAGCTGGAAACGTTTGATATTGGATAGCATTTTAGAAAAAGCAGGGAGGTTCCGTTGAAAATTTACATCAGTAATGAATGGATTTCAGATGTGTTGAATAGTAAACCACTTATCTCTTCAGGTTTCCAGAGCTGATTTCCAGTGTATATGTAATCCAGATGAAAGATTGTTCTTTGCCACTAAATAGAAGATATGTTACACTGGGCCCTAACCAACAAAATGAAATTGAACGTAGAGAAAAGTACGGTGTTACAATTAGGCAAGAAAAACCAAAATTACAGATATAGATTAGGTGAAACCTGGCTTAATAGCAGTAACTGTGAGATGGATCTTGGAGTCCTAGTGGACAATCAAATATGAGCCCACACTGTGTGGCAGCAGCCAATACAGCCAATGCAATCTTAGGTTGCATTAACAGACAGATAGAAGCAAGATCATATTTGGACTAGTTCACTTAACTTTGCAAATCATGGTTTATTGACTGTTGGGTTTATGCAGTATGGTATAAATCATGGTGTACAAATAATAGTGGATAGGGTGTGTTTCTTTCCGAAACTTAGCAACGCCTATGAATCCAGTCAACAGGTCTTGAAAACATGAGTTTCCTTACTCTTACAACAATACAATATCCTAAGTTATTAATTGACACATCCATTCTTATTTTAAAATTAGTGGCACATCCATTCAATCAATCTGTACCCTGTTTAATCTTTAGGAGAGCACTTAAGATGGATGTTCCCTTGGATGTTAGGGCCAGAGTATTGATGAGCAGATCCTTTGATGTGTGACATATGAAGGGGCTCCCCAAATATTTATGTTGCCTTGCTAGGACTTTTGTTTCCGTTTATGTGACTGATTATATACTGCTTTTATTGTTGTCCTTCCCCCTCCCATTTTTACAAGTTGAGCAGCCTGATAAGGCCCTTAAATGAATGACTAATCATCCCCCTGCAGAATCAAACCCCTTCACTTCTTCATTCCACCATGTCCAGATTTCTTTGCATTCATAAGGGGGTCAACTCTCCCTGGAGCTCAGGAGGGAATAAACCTTCAACTGCAGAGGCAGACGTTTATCTTAAAGGGGGATGGCCCTTCCACCATTTCAAAAACAAGATGGTCCAACAGCTGTTTTAGTCCCTTGCCCCATTTGTATAAGTCTCTAATTTTCAGAAATTGAGGCCAAATTGCTCAGTAGAAGATGCTCTAGGACAGGGGTGTCAAACTCTATTTCATTGAGGGCCGCATCAGAGTTGTGTTTGAGCTCAGGGGGCTGGGGTGGGTGTGGCCAGGGTGGGCGTAACCAGGTTGATGTCACTCATGTTAGGGGCGCCTGTGGTGGTCTGAGCACTGTTCCAGCGAAAATGGGCTTCTGAGCTCCATTTTCAGCATAAATGGCCTCCTGCAACCCTCTGCCAGCAAAAACAGAGCTTGGAACAGAGTAGGCTCTGTTTTCGCTTGCAGAGGCACCGTGGGCTGGTCCTTCACTATTTCCAGGGGGTCCAGCGGGCCAGATATAAGCACCCCGCAGCCGAGATCCGGCCGCGGGCCTTGAGTTTGACACCCCTGCTCTACGATGAGATGTGTATGTGAAGAAAAAAACCCCCACAACTATTCTCAATGGTGTCCACATACGGGTGGGCAAAATGGTGGATGCAGCATTGTGATGTAGACTCCAGTGTTTTGAAGATCTGCTCGTCCCAAACAGAGATGGGATTGTCATATATCCTTTCAAATTGAGACTCCATCACAATGTCTGTCCACCATCTTGCTGGTTTTGACCTCACCTCTCCCACAGCTTCCGCTGACCATTTTCATAGATTTGATGGGGAAATAGTCTCGTTAGAACTACAAATCCCAGCATCCCTTACCATGCGCTGTGCACAAGGAGCTTGCTATTCTCCTGAGAATTGGTGACCGGCACTTGAAAGTCTACTGATTCTCCCTTATGTTTAATTGCTCTCTTATACAACACAAACAGGAGTTGAACCAGTTTGCTGAATCAGCATAATATAAGTGAGATGTGTAATTCTGCTTACTTTGGCAGAGTTTCAGAGCCTTGGCACAAAAGTTTAGCTTAATTTTCTTCTTTTTCTTTCTTCTTTCTTCTTTCTTCTTTCTTCTTTCTTCTTCTTTTTCTTCTTCTTCTTCTTCTTCTTCCTCCTCCTCCTCCTCCTTCTTCCTCTTCCTCCTCCTCATCCTCCTCCTCCTCTCCTCCTCTTCCTCCTCCTCCTTTATAGCTGGCCTGATTAGAACCATAAAAAGGTTATTAAGGTTGTGCTGGAAAACATATGAAGAAATATGAAACACTTCTCTTCTAATCAAAAGTGTAGATATATCTAAGATGTACAGAAGTACTTCTTATCTGTGTTGGAAATGTGGAAAACATTTTACCATGCATGGCGACTTTGTGAAAGGGCAAAAAAATGCAAATACATAACAGAATATCAGAGTTGGAAGGGACTTTGGAGATAGGAATAGTCTGCCCCCCCTAGTGTTGACTGTACAGAAAATCAAGCTTTTGATTGATCGATGAGCAGAATGACATCCATTTTGGGATGTTACTTGCTCATTTGTAAGTTCATACAATGAAAAATGTACTTTTGTAAGCATGATAAATTTTATATGTATAATATATGTGTATTTAAAATATTTAGAGTTATAGTTTCAAAGATATTTTCTCAGAACAAATGTATAGGACAAGTGCAGGAAAAGCTCTCGTGGCCCTCAGAATCCCCTCCAAACTTTTTATTTATTTATTTTTATTTATTTATTTTTGTCAAGTACGTGTTGGTAATATACATAGATATAACATTGTTTATATACATAAGATGGGTACTGATAAGAGGGAACATTAGGACAGGGACGGTAGGCACACTGGTGCACTTATGCACGCCCCTTACTGACCTCTTAGGAATCGGGTGAGGTTTTGTATGCTCTGGTTAGTAATGTGATATTACCAGAGAAGAAGCTACGTAAGATTAGGTTCTTGAAGCCTTTTTGGCGATGTTGTTGCAGTGGGCTTTGGCACTTAGGACATTTGATATGAGTATTCCAAGGTCTTTGACAGGGTGAGGGTCGTCTGCAAGGTCTTGTCTGTTCAGCTTGTATTTGGTGTATACAAGCTTTAATTTTAAATATCTTTAAAATTCTTTAATATTAAATATCTGTAATATTAAATATCTTTATTATTGCAGAGCTTGGATTCATTTGAAGAAAGTTAGCACCCACCCCTCCTAGAAGAATGAAATATTTGGGGAAATATTAAGAAGGCAGAATATTATATTTCCCTGGATGAGAAAAGGAGAAACAGGTTTTTAAAGACAAAGAGCAGCTCCCTGCCCCCAGCAGATATTTGGTGCACATTAAGACTGGGCCAGCCTATCTAGAAGACAATTAGACCTTCAGCTCCAGGCTGATGGGATTAAGACATGGCCCTCAGGACATAATAGGATTAACCCTCTACCCATCTAGCAGCAGGGCTCACCAACTATCTTTAGATAGATTTTTACTCCAAAAGCATTTTATTAAAATAAATTTGATAAAAATGAAAAAAAAAATCCGATTTAAAATGTAAAAATCTGATTTTTTTATTTAAAAAAATCATCGATTTTTATCCACTCTGATCGTGATTACCCAACTATATAATATTGCAACTGGTAGTAAATTTCAGCTAGTTGCTGAATTCCCAAATTGTGATCAAATGTTTGTGTGTATGTGATATTTCTGATAGTCATAAATGGGACTAAAGGGCATTACTTTTTCCAAGGCTGTTATAACTCCAAGCAATTGTTAAAAGAATTATAAGTTGAGGACTACCTGAAAAGTATTATCTTTTTCATTTACCGTATTTTTCTGAGTATAAGACGCACCTTTTTCCTCCCTAAAAGTGGCTGAAAATTTGGGTGCGTCTTATACTTCGAATGTAGCTTTTTTTTTCCAGCCCTAACTAGGTGCTAACAGATCTTCCCAGCTCTTACCTTGCAGGCTTTTTCATTGTTACTCTCTCCAAAGAATGTTTTTCCAGCCCTAAGTCTTTGCACAGTTTTTTTCATTGCTCTACTTGCTCCAAATAAGTTTTTTTCTAGCCCTAACCAGGTGCTAAGGATCTTCCCAGCTCTTACTGGCTTGCAGGCTCTTTCATTGTTACGCTCTCCGAATAAGATTTTTTAAAAGTCCTAACCAGGGGATAAAATAATGTGCTGAAGCTGACCAGACTAAGGACGCTAGCCAGATGAATACCTGGTAGGCAGATTTCCCCCCCCCCTATTTTCCTCCCCAAAAACTAAGGTGCGTCTTATACTCCGGTGTGTCTTATACTCCAAAAAATACGGTAATCTATTTAGAGTTCTAGTCTAAAAAAACTAGACTCATTTTCCTAACAACTGTTCAAATCTCCCTCCCTGTTCTCACAGAAACTATTATTTATATTAGAAATGATAAATTGTGCATGGAAACTATCTAGTAATTGGCTCTGAGACATAATGATACAGATTAAATTGGATTCATTGCACTTGATTTAAACTCTGGATAACTGCTTTAAGTTCCTTTACGGTATTATACATTTATAAAACAGACTATGTATTTTTTTAAGAAAACACCTAACCCTATAAAAAGAAGTTGAAACTTTGCATGATGCAAAAAGAGCTTTTTAACGCTAAATACTTTATAAGTAAAATAATTGAGAAGGATAATATAATGTTACTTCTTGTTCACTTACCTCATATTGCCTGATTAGAAGTTTTTTCAAGAGAGCTTGCTTCTTTGAAAATAATGGGTTTCTCTTTCCGATGATCTGGTCTGAAATGGTTCATTGGTATGTTGCTATCTGCTTTTAACTTGTCATAAAGGGAAAGGAATAGAGTTTCGTTTCCTGTTCCTAGAAAAGGAAGCTGAAAATTGCTGTATTAGCCGGACTCAGATAAGGCAAGATAAGTTTCTATTTCTTCTGGTCTTGCTTATGTTGTTCCGGTACAGTAACGATCAGGGGCGGGTTCTTAATTTTTTTACTGCCACTCTGTGGGCGTGGCTTATTTTGTGGGTGTGGCTTGCCAGCCATGTGACTGGGTGGGTGTGGGCCTCGGGAGCTTGGCAGCGGCCGGAGAAGCAGGGGCCATTGCCCACCCGCAACGCAGCCCCCCGCAGCGGGAGCAGCAAGACCATGGCAGCGGTTCTTCTGGGAGACTCCGTCTGTCCTGAATGCTTCTCCCCATTCGATGATCCTAGGCTCCTGCCGCCTGTTCCCCCTCCCCTCAGCAGCTCGAGAAGCCTCGAACGTGCGAAAATGCCTGGGATCATCACCGCGCGTTCGTGGCTTCTCGGACTGCTGAAGGGAGGGGAACTGAGATAGATCCTGCCGCTCATTCTTTCAGCATCTCACGTGCTCCCTCAGCCATCCTCCCCTGCTTGGACTCACTGTGGGGTAGGGAGGCAGCGCATGCCCAGTGCTGGACTTCTGGGCATGCGCAAAAGAATTTTTTTAAAAAATTAATTTTTTTTAAAAGGCGGCACCCAGGCACCGCAAACAGACTGCACCGGTACTGTGACATCACCAGCGGGCCACTACCGGTGCTATAGAGTGGACCGCACTGGTAGGAACCCACCATTCTAGAAGATTCTTTTCTGTAAAGAAATTCTGTATTTGATTAGTTTTTAAACAGCAATGCTAACGGTATGATGACTGGGGTTCTTTTGTTCTTGAAAGATGTGACTTACTAACATTCAGTTGGTGCAAAAACATTAGAAAGAAATACAGAATACTGTAGGATGTTAGTACCCACCCCCTCCTAGAAAAATGAAATATCCTAGGAAATATTGAAAAAGGAAAGAATATGTTTCCCTGAATGAGGAAAGGAGAAACCTGGTTTAAATAAAAGGAGCTTCCTGCAGCTCCCTACCCCCACCCTTTGCCAATGGGCCATTAAGGACTGGGCCCAGCTCACACATTCCTCCCACCTAGCCTGGAGGTCTTCTACATAACAAAGAACCATAATGGGATTTGCCCAAGGCCCTTTCATTCAACCAAGCCTGGGACAGACAAAAGCCTATAGAGTTGCCACTGCATGGCCTTCTGGGAGCCTGACCACCAATCAGTGCATTATATACACAGGAACAGGAAACTAAGAGGTGGGACCCAACAGAGAGTATAAAACAAGGAACTCAGCATCTCTTCTTTTTTTTTCTCTTCACCCACATCTGGAAGCATGTAATCTACCTTTTCTGTACAGGGGCCTTCTTTCCAAGCAACTTCCATGAATCCAGTGTCTTTTTCCCCACTTGGAACTGAACCCAGAAGGATATTCCTTACAACAATACCAAGAAAGAAATATTAAAAAGTCACCCAAAAGTCAATAAATGATGAAATTCTAAAAAAGGGTAAGAGGTGATAGATATAAAATATTTTGTAATATGGTGATTGTATTAAAAACTAATAGAAAAAAGTAGAAAGTATAAATTGGAAAAATAGCACACATATGGATATATAATATAATTTATTATATCTACAAATATACTAAGGCTAGAAGGTGGAAGACTATAATTAGGTATACTTAAATGTATTATTATTAACGGTGTGTAAAAATATATTGAAATGTATAGCTTTTAAGGACTATAAATTCAGGGGCTTAGAGATATAATCTCGGGACTGATTAAACTTTATCAGTAATTGGTTTTATTGGTGTTTATAGAAAATTGAGATATTGGAATTATGGTGGAACATTAGACAGTTTAAGGTTAAAGTTTTGGGGGTTTGGGGAAGAAACCACAGAGTCAGGTAGTGCATTCCAGGCATTGACCACTCTGTTGCTGAAGTCGGATTTCCTGCAATCGAGTTTGGAGTGGTTTACCTTAAGTTTGTATCTGTTGTTTGCTTGTGTATTGTTGTGGTTGAAGATGAAGTAGTCATTGACAGGTAAGACATTGTAGCAGATAATTTTATGTACTATGCTTAGGTCAGACCGAAGGCAGCGAAGTTCTAAGTTGTCTAAGCCCAAAATTTCAAGTCTGGTGGCATAAGGTATTTTATTGCGGGTAGAGGAATAGAGGACTCTTCTTGTGAAATATCTCTGTACTCTCTCAATTGTATTAATGTCTGATATATAGTGCGGGTTCCAGACAGATGAGCTGTATTCGAGAATTGGTCTAGCAAATGTTTTGTATGCCCTAGTTCAGGGGTCTCCAACCATTTGGACCACCAAATTCATAATTTTAAATCCTGCGGACCACTGGGGGGAGGCTTAGCTGCCTTTCGGGCCTACCTGTCTGCTTCTGCAAGGCCTCCAGGTGGGAGGCCCAGAGAAAGTGCCTGGACCAGGCACACAGCCTGGACACCTTTTTGTGTTCCTTCTCTCAAGAAGCTTGGTCAATCTGAGTGAAGGAAAACGAAGACGGGCAGACTGACGGTGGCTTGCTGATGTTGGTGGAAAAGTCAGTCCCATATTCCAGAGCTGTAGTAGTCACAGGACTGGCCCTTTGGTCATCCCGGATCAGCTCCTCCACAGTGCACCCGGGTGAAGGAGCTGCTCCGGGATGACCAAAGGGCCAGTCCTGTGACTACAATAGCTCTGGAATTTGGGACCGGCCCATGGTGGGGCTGGAAATCTCCACCATAGGGGGTGGCATGTGCAATGTGCAACTTTGCAGGTGGTGCAATGTGCAAACAGGAGCACAGCCCTTGCCGGCCGGAATGAGGTAATGGTGCTGTTGCAGTGGAGTGGGGCGGACCAAGTGGGCCAAAACGGCGGTGGTGATGGCTGGAAGGTGCTGGAGCAAAGTGCTACTTGCATTTGTGTTGGCATCAGCATTCCGCCTTCGCTGCGGTATATTTGTGCCAGCTGGTGGCGCCAAGACAGCCCTCGTCTCCTGCTGCTTGGGGCTTGGAGCGGTAAACCGTGTCCAGGAAGCACTACAGCAGAGAGAAGCAGCCGGAGTCAACCCTAGCTTTGCTGTCCATTGCGGATGCTAGATTGGCCCCCTGCAAACTCTTGTCTCTCAAGGAGCCCGGCCAAAGTTTCCCATGCCGCTTCAATGAGTGCTCCTCAAGAGATGAGAGTTTGCAGGGGGCCGATCTAGTGTCTGGGATGGCTACAAGAGAAACGTTCATTCTCAACCATATTTGAGATTTTTAGCTGCAATAGACAGCAAAGCTAGGGTTGACCCCGGGCGCTTCTCTCTGCTAACAGGCGGCCAAGCTAACTGCCTGAAGGACCCCATCCTGTCCCTGGGAGTCAAAGCGCTGAAGCGTGAGCGGTGCGGGAACTTTGGCCAGTCTACTCAAGAGAAATGCAAAGATTTCTCTGCAGACCACCAAAATTTTCTCGTGGACCACCAGTGGTCCGTGGACCACCGGTTGGTGACCACTGCTCTAGTTAGTAGTACAATATTACCAGAGAAAAAGCTATACAAGATTAGGTAAACAACTCTTAATGCCTTTTTGGCATTGTTGTTACAGTGTGCTCTGGCACTTAGATCTATAGAAATGAGTACTCCAAGGTCCTTGTAAAAGTGTGGGTCATCTACAAGATCATGTCCATCTAGCTTGTATTTTATGTTTTTGCCAATGTGTAAGACAGAGCATTTGTTGATTGAGATTTGAAGTTGCCACTTGTTTGACCAATCTGACACATAGTCAAGGTCTTTTTGAAGGGTGGTAACGTTGTTGTTGGTTTGAAGACGTGGAACTGCTGGCTGGGGAATTCTGGGAGTTGAAGTTGATATGTCTTCAAGCTGCCAAAGTTGAGAAACACTGCCCCAAAGGATTTGGCTGAAACCAGTTGGAGCCAACACCCATTAAGGTAGCATAGGAATAGCCCTAGGCAATTTTGACAGCCCTGTGGTGTGCTTTCTAAATAAGCCCTCGGTTTCACATGCTAAAAGTAATCAGAGATTAATATAACACCATTAGGAAATCCAGAAGGCACCTGATTAAAGGTGTGGCTTCTACCTCCAGCAATCCCTATCAGGATTTTCCACTGCAGCTAATGCAGCAATATCTGGAAACTTTATTGCATTTAAAAACATAGAAATGTGCTTATTCCCCTGTGGGCAGTGAAAAAAAAACCCCACAAGTTATTGTTACAGTTATAGACTCCTGTTGGGAAGGATACGTGTGAATGCATCCAGCATCAATAATGATGAACATTCTCCAGTTTCCATTAAACTTGATAGATGGGAAAAATCAGCTGGAAACGTTTGATATTGGATAGCATTTTAGAAAAAGCAGGGAGGTTCCGTTGAAAATTTACATCAGTAATGAATGGATTTCAGATGTGTTGAATAGTAAACCACTTATCTCTTCAGGTTTCCAGAGCTGATTTCCAGTGTATATGTAATCCAGATGAAAGATTGTTCTTTGCCACTAAATAGAAGATATGTTACACTGGGCCCTAACCAACAAAATGAAATTGAACGTAGAGAAAAGTACGGTGTTACAATTAGGCAAGAAAAACCAAAATTACAGATATAGATTAGGTGAAACCTGGCTTAATAGCAGTAACTGTGAGATGGATCTTGGAGTCCTAGTGGACAATCAAATATGAGCCCACACTGTGTGGCAGCAGCCAATACAGCCAATGCAATCTTAGGTTGCATTAACAGACAGATAGAAGCAAGATCATATTTGGACTAGTTCACTTAACTTTGCAAATCATGGTTTATTGACTGTTGGGTTTATGCAGTATGGTATAAATCATGGTGTACAAATAATAGTGGATAGGGTGTGTTTCTTTCCGAAACTTAGCAACGCCTATGAATCCAGTCAACAGGTCTTGAAAACATGAGTTTCCTTACTCTTACAACAATACAATATCCTAAGTTATTAATTGACACATCCATTCTTATTTTAAAATTAGTGGCACATCCATTCAATCAATCTGTACCCTGTTTAATCTTTAGGAGAGCACTTAAGATGGATGTTCCCTTGGATGTTAGGGCCAGAGTATTGATGAGCAGATCCTTTGATGTGTGACATATGAAGGGGCTCCCCAAATATTTATGTTGCCTTGCTAGGACTTTTGTTTCCGTTTATGTGACTGATTATATACTGCTTTTATTGTTGTCCTTCCCCCTCCCATTTTTACAAGTTGAGCAGCCTGATAAGGCCCTTAAATGAATGACTAATCATCCCCCTGCAGAATCAAACCCCTTCACTTCTTCATTCCACCATGTCCAGATTTCTTTGCATTCATAAGGGGGTCAACTCTCCCTGGTGCTCAGGAGGGAATAAACCTTCAACTGCAGAGGCAGACGTTTATCTTAAAGGGGGATGGCCCTTCCACCATTTCAAAAACAAGATGGTCCAACAGCTGTTTTAGTCCCTTGCCCCATTTGTATAAATCTCTAATTTTCAGAAATTGAGGCCAAATTGCTCAGTAGAAGATGCTCTAGGACAGGGGTGTCAAACTCTATTTCATTGAGGGCCGCATCAGAGTTGTGTTTGAGCTCAGGGGGCTGGGGTGGGTGTGGCCAGGGTGGGCGTAACCAGGTTGATGTCACTCATGTTAGGGGCGCCTGTGGTGGTCTGAGCACTGTTCCAGCGAAAATGGGCTTCTGAGCTCCATTTTCAGCATAAATGGCCTCCTGCAACCCTCTGCCAGCAAAAACAGAGCTTGGAACAGAGTAGGCTCTGTTTTTGCTTGCAGAGGCACCGTGGGCTGGTCCTTCACTATTTCCAGGGGGTCCAGCGGGCCAGATATAAGCACTCCGCAGCCCAGATCCGGCCGCGGGCCTTGAGTTTGACACCCCTGCTCTACGATGAGACGTGTATGTGAAGAAAAAAACCCCCACAACTATTCTCAATGGTGTCCACATACGGGTGGGCAAAATGGTGGATGCAGCATTGTGATGTAGACTCCAGTGTTTTGAAGATCTGCTCGTCCCAAACAGAGATGGGATTGTCATATATCCTTTCAAATTGAGACTCCATCACAATGTCTGTCCACCATCTTGCTGGTTTTGACCTCACCTCTCCCACAGCTTCCGCTGACCATTTTCATAAATTAGATGGGGAAATAGTCTCGTTAGAACTACAAATGCCAGCATCCCTTACCATGCACTGTGCACAAGGAGGTTGCTATTCTCCTAAGAATTGGTGACCGGCACTTGATTCTCCCTTATGTTTAATTGCTCTCTTATACAACACAAACAGGAGTTGAACCAGTTTGCTGAATCAGCATAATATAAGTGAGATGTATAATTCTGTTTATTTTGGCAGAGTTTCAGAGCCTTGGCACAAAAGTTTAGCTTAATTTTCTTCTTCTTCTTTCTTTCTTCTTTCTTCTTTCTTCTTTCTTCTTTCTTCTTTCTTCTTCTTCTTCTTCTTTTTCTTTTTTTTCTTCTTCTTCTTCCTTCTTCTTCTTCTTCGTCTTCGTCTTCGTCTTCTTCTTCGTCTTCATCATCATCTTCTTCTTCTTCTTCTTCTTCTTCTTCTTCTTCTTCTTCTTCTTCTCCTTCTCCTTCTCCTCCTCCTCCTCCTCCTCCTCCTCCTCCTCCTCCTCCTCCTCCTCCTCCTCCTCCTCCTCCTCCTTTATAGCTGGCATGATTAGAACCGTAAAAAGGTTATGAAGGTTGTGCTGGAAAAAAATATGAAGAAATATGAAACACTTCTCTTCTAATCAAAAGTGTAGATATATCTAAGATGTACAGAAGTACTTCTTATCTGTGTTGGAAATGTGGAAAACATTTTACCATGCATGGCGACTTTGTGAAAGGGCAAAAAAATGCAAATACATAACAGAATAACAGAGTTGGAAGGGACTTTGGAGATAGGAATAGTCTGCCCCCTAGTGTTGACTGTACAGAAAATCAAGCTTTTGATTGATCGATGAGCAGAATGACATCCATTTTGGGATGTTACTTGCTCATTTGTAAGTTCATACAATGAAATATGTACTTTTGTAAGCATGATAAATTTTATATGTATAATATATGTGTATTTAAAATATTTAGAGTTATAGTTTCAAAGATATTTTCTCAGAACAAATGTATAGGACAAGTGCAGGAAAAGCTCTCGTGGCCCTCAGAATCCCCTCCAAACTTTTTATTTATTTATTTATATTTATTTATTTTTGTCAAGTACGTGTTGGTAATATACATAGATATAACATTGTTTATATACATAAGATGGGTACTGATAAGAGGGAACATTAGGACAGGGACGGTAGGCACACTGGTGCACTTATGCACGCCCCTTACTGACCTCTTAGGAATCGGGTGAGGTTTTGTATGCTCTGGTTAGTAATGTGATATTACCAGAGAAGAAGCTACGTAAGATTAGGTTCTTGGAGCCTTTTTGGCGATGTTGTTGCAGTGGGCTTTGGCACTTAGGACATTTGATATGAGTATTCCAAGGTCTTTGACAGGGTGAGGGTCGTCTGCAAGGTCTTGTCTGTTCAGCTTGTATTTGGTGTATACAAGCTTTAATTTTAAATATCTAGAAGACTATTAGTCTTCTAGACACATTAAGACTGGGCCAGCCTATCTAGAAGACAATTAGACCTTCAGCTCCAGGCTGATGGGATTAAGACATGGCCCTCAGGACATAATAGGATTAACCCTCTACCCATCTAGCAGCAGGGCTCACCAACTATCTTTAGATAGATTTTTACTCCAAAAGCATTTTATTAAAATAAATTTGATAAAAATGAAAAAAAAATCTGATTTAAAATGTAAAAATCTGATTTTTTTAATTTAAAAAAATCATCAATTTTTATCCACTCTGATCGTGATTACCCAACTATATAATATTGCAACTGGTAGTAAATGTCAGCTAGTTGCTGAATTCCCAAATTGTGATCAAATGTTTGTGTGTATGTGATATTTCTGATAGTCATAAATGGGACTAAAGGGCATTACTTTTTCCAAGGCTGTTATAACTCCAAGCAATTGTTAAAAGAATTATAAGTTGAGGACTACCTGAAAAGTATTATCTTTTTCATTTACCGTATTTTTCTGAGTATAAGACACACCTTTTTCCTCCCTAAAAGTGGCTGAAAATTTGGGTGCGTCTTATACTTCGAATGTAGCTTTTTTTTCCAGCCCTAACTAGGTGCTAACAGATCTTCCCAGCTCTTACCTTGCAGGCTTTTTCATTGTTACTCTCTCCAAAGGATGTTTTTCCAGCCCTAAGTCTTTGCACAGTTTTTTTCATTGCTCTACTTGCTCCAAATAAGTTTTTTTCTAGCCCTAACCAGGTGCTAAGGATCTTCCCAGCTCTTACTGGCTTGCAGGCTCTTTCATTGTTACGCTCTCCGAATAAGATTTTTTAAAAGTCCTAACCAGGGGATAAAATAATGTGCTGAAGCTGACCAGACTAAGGATGCTAGCCAGATGAAAACCTGGTAGGCAGATTCCCCCCCCCCCTATTTTCCTCCCCAAAAACTAAGGTGCGTCTTATACTCCGGTGTGTCTTATACTCCAAAAAATACGGTAATCTATTTAGAGTTCTAGTCTAAAAAAACTAGACTCATTTTCCTAACAACTGTTCAAATCTCCCTCCCTGTGCTCAGAGAAACTATTATTTATATTAGAAATGATAAATTGTGCATGGAAACTATCTAGTAATTGGCTCTGAGACATAATGATACAGATTAAATTGGATTCATTGCACTTGATTTATACTCTGGATAACTGCTTTAAGTTCCTTTAGGGTATTATACATTTATAAAACAGACTATGTATTTTTTTTAAGAAAACACCTAACCCTATAAAAAGAAGTTGAAACTTTGCATGATGCAAAAAGAGCTTTTTAACGCTAAATACTTTATAAGTAAAATAATTGAGAAGGATAATATAATGTTACTTCTTGTTCACTTACCTCATATTGCCTGATTAGAAGTTTTTTCAAGAGAGCTTGCTTCTCTGAAAATAATGGGTTTCTCTTTCCGATGATCTGGTCTGAAATGGTTCATTGGTATGTTGCTATCTGCTTTTAACTTGTCATAAAGGGAAAGGAATAGAGTTTCGTTTCCTGTTCCTAGAAAAGGAAGCTGAAAATTGCTGTATTAGCCGGACTCAGATAAGGCAAGATAAGTTTCTATTTCTTCTGGTCTTGCTTGTGTTGTTCCGGTACAGTAACGATCAGGGGCGGTTTCTTAATTTTTTTACTGCCACTCTGTGGGCGTGGCTTATTTTGTGGGTGTGGCTTGCCAGCCATGTGACTGGTTGGGTGTGGGCCTCGGGAGCTTGGCAGCGGCCGGAGAAGCGGGGGGCATTGCCCACCCGCAATGCAGCCCCCCGCAGCGGGAGCAGCAAGACCATGGCAGCGGTTCTTCTGGGAGGCTCCGTCTGTCCTGAATGCTTCTCCCCATTCGATGATCCTAGGCTCCTGCCGCCTGTTCCCCCTCCCCTCAGCAGCTCGAGAAGCCTCGGACGTGCGAAAATGCCTGGGATCATCACCGCGCGTTCGTGGCTTCTCGGACTGCTGAAGGGAGGGGAACTGAGATAGATCCTGCCGCTCATTCTTTCAGCATCTCACGCACTCCCTCAGCCATCCTCCCCTGCTTGGACTCACTGTGGGGTAGGAAGGCAGCGCATGCCCAGTGCTGGACTTCTGGGCATGCGCAAAAGAATTTTTTTAAAAAATTATTTTTTTTTAAAAGGCGGCACCCAGGCACCGCAAACAGACTGCACCGGTACTGTGACATCACCAGCGGGCCACTACCGGTGCTATAGAGTGGACCGCACTGGTAGGAACCCACCATTCTAGAAGATTCTTTTCTGTAAAGAAATTCTGTATTTGATTAGTTTTTAAACAGCAATGCTAACAGTATGATGACTGGGGTTCTTTTGTTCTTGAAAGATGTGACTTACTAACATTCAGTTGGTGCAAAAACATTAGAAAGAAATACAGAATACTGTAGGATGTTAGTACCCACCCCCTCCTAGAAAAATGAAATATCCTAGGAAATATTGAAAAAGGAAAGAATATGTTTCCCTGAATGAGGAAAGGAGAAACCTGGTTTAAATAAAAGGAGCTTCCTGCAGCTCCCTACCCCCACCCTTTGCCAATGGGCCATTAAGGACTGGGCCCAGCTCACACATTCCTCCCACCTAGCCTGGAGGTCTTCTACATAACAATTTGCCCAAGGCCCTTTCATTCAACCAAGCCTGGGACAGACAAAAGCCTATAGAGTTGCCACTGCATGGCCTTCTGGGAGCCTGACCACCAATCAGTGCATTATATACACAGGAACAGGAAACTAAGAGGTGGGACCCAACAGAGACTATAAAACAAGGAACTCAGCATCTCTTCTTTTTTTTTCTCTTCACCCACATCTGGAAGCATGTAATCTACCTTTTCTGTACAGGGGCCTTCTTTCCAAGCAACTTCCATGAATCCAGTGTCTTTTTCCCCACTTGGAACTGAACCCAGAAGGATATTCCTTACAACAATACCAAGAAAGAAATATTAAAAAGTCACCCAAAAGTCAATAAATGATGAAATTCTAAAAAAGGGTAAGAGGTGATAGATAGAGATAAAATATTTTGTAATATGGTGATTGTATTAAAAACTAATAGAAAAAAGTAGAAAGTATAAATTGGAAAAATAGCACACATATGGATATATAATATAATTTATTATATCTACAAATATACTAAGGCTAGAAGGTGGAAGACTATAATTAGGTATACTTAAATGTATTATTATTAACAGTGTGTAAAAATATATTGAAATGTATAGCTTTTAAGGACTATAAATTCAGGGGCTTAGAGATATAATCTCGGGACTGATTAAACTTTATCAGTAATTGGTTTTATTGGTGTTTATAGAAAATTGAGATATTGGAATTATGGTGGAACATTGAGTAATATCTAAAATATTAATTAGTGATTAATGCAGGGGTCAACAAATACATTGTATGAAGAAATGTTATTGATGTTTAAATATATTTATGGAGAAAGTGATAAAGAATCATAAAGAGAGAATGCTATTGTTTAAAGGCAAAGATGTGAAGGTAGAAGAACCCCAACAAATGGGGGAGGGGGGAAACAAGCACAAATTGGAAAAACAATATTATATATATTCAGTGGTGAAAACCTCTGAAGTCTGCTGCCCGTATACACGCTTTGCACACAGCACTAAAAAAGGAAGATTTTGAAGCCTTCCGAGTCTGCAAAGGTAAGTAGAACAGCGAGGGAGGGGAATCGGCTGTGCCACATGATTTAGATTAGCTAGAAAGCAGGAAATCTGACAATTCTAGCTAATATAAATCGCCCGTCACAGCTGATTGTTGCCCAGTTGATCGTCGGAAATACCAGTTCTCCCGAACCGGTAGCATTTTTTTCTACTGGTTCAGGAGAACCGGTAGCATTTCACTCCTGTAAAAATGTATTGATACATAAAGAATCTATTATGATTACAATGAGCATATTAAGGTTAGAAGTTGGAAGACAAAGATTATGTATATTTAATTGTATTATTGTTAGCACTGTGTAAAAAATATATTGACCCAATCAATACACTGTCCACCTAATATGTTGGTCATTAAAAGAAAATTAGAAATAAAACATATACAACAAAAAAAGAACGATGTGACATATTTTTTCCATGTATGTTGTGTTTAAACATGAACTGTTGAAAATTTCATTTGTACTGGCTTTGTGTGACTGGGTGGGCGTGGCTGGGTGGTCATGTGACCGGGTGGGCGTGGCCTTAGACGAAACAGATTTTCTTGAGTTGCTGGAGTCAAGTGGCATATAAATTTAATAAATTATTATTATTATTATTATTATTATTATTATTATTATTATTATTATTATTATTATTATTATTATTATTATTATTATTATTATTATTATTATTATTATTATTATTATTCTACATGCTTGGTGACAAAAAGACTGCCTGCCTTAACTATTCAGAGGCTTTATTAACCACCATTTAGTTTGGAAGCAGCAGAGCAACTTCTGTTCCAAATCATTTTACCCATATCATTAACCATAGATCATAAAGCCAGAAAAGTATATAAATCATTATATATGCATTCTGTAAATAAATTGATACAGGAAAAAGCCATCGTAGTTTATCATCCAACATAACCATTAGTCTGCATAGAATTTTAAAAAGAATGCTTCACCAAGGATGCCTGTAAAATCGAAATACATTTTTACTAGTTTTTCTTCCAGTTTCTGCTCATTCTGCCTTCCAACTGAAATGTCTGAAATTCTGTCAACACCCACAGACTTAACATTCAATAAAATTAATGCTGCAATTCAGCAACCTTCTTAGTTCTCTGTTGAAATGTACTGCCTGAACAGGGATTAATCCAGAAGCAGATTGACTTTCCCAGTTCCTTTTGACAAGCACTGACACCACTAAACCAAGATGATCAAAATGCTCCCTGTGAAATGAATGAGAACTGCAGATAATTAAGATACTTACTGTATTTTTCGGAGTATAAGACGCACCTAGATTTTAGAGGAGGAAAACAAGGAAAAAAGTATTCTGAACCAAATGGCATAGTAATATATTATTTAATAAAATACCATTGTAGCAGAATACTTTTTACAACCATGTATACTTTTTACAACCATGTACACTTTTTACAACCATGTACACTTTTTACAAACTTCAAACTTGACAACTTTAAGACTAGTGGACTTCAACTCCCAGAATTCCTCCTCCAGTCATGCTAGCTCAGGAATGAGAGTTGAAGTCCACAAGTCTTAAACTTGCCAAATTTGAAGACCCTTGCACCCCTAACCCCTAACCCAGGGGTCTTCAAACTTGACAGCTTTAAGACTAGTGGACTTCAACTCCCAGAATTCCTCCTGCAGTCATGCTAGATGGGGTAATTAGAAGGCAAAAACACCCCAGTTTTTGCAAAAAAACGACCCGTTTTTCGCTCGGTTTTTTTTTTTTGCAAAAATAGGCTATGCAGAGGGTTTGGGAAGCCTGCAGAGCACTCCTAGGGGGTGGGGGAAGGCAAAAACGCCCCCATTTTTGCAAAAAACCCGGCCCATTTTTCGCTCTCTTTTTTTGCAAAACCAGGGCATGCAGAGGGTTTGGGAAGCCTGCAGAGCACTCCTCGGGGGTGGGGGAAGGCAAAAACGCCCCCATTTTTTGCAAAAAATGGCCCGTTTTTTGCAAAAATGGGATGCGGGGGCAGGGCTTCAGATGGCCAAAAAAATTGCTGTATTCGGTGTATAAGACGCACCGACAGTTCCACCCTCTTTTGGGGGCAAAAAGGTGCATCTTATACTCTGAAAATACGGTAATCTGAAACCAATGAGCAGAATCAATTGTAATTTTTCATTGTCCCTTTAGAAATATTAGTTACAATATTTTGGGCATTATATATATGATTAAATGAAGTATTTTACTTGTATAAATGCTTATAAATGTACCGTACTTCAACCTTCTAGAAAAAGACTCCAAATCATTAACTTCCTAACTGTTCTGTTTGTTGCCGAGAAGCATCAAGAACAAGCATTAACAGTGTTCTGACATTGTTTGCTTTTGCAAAATAAACTCCTGCAAAATTATAACCTGATGATAAAGGAGTAAATATATGAATGTTTGTTTTCGATATAAACAAGGCTAGACTATTTGGCATCACTGGCCAAAGTCTTTGTGAGATAGTACAGGTAGTCCTCTACTTACAACCATTTGTTAAAATGTTTGAACTTACAATGACATTGAGAGAAGTGACTTACAACCAGTCCTCGCACTTACAACCGTTGCAACATCCTACAGTCACATGCTCAAAATTCACGTACTTGGCAAACAGCATGTATTTACAACAGTTGCAGCATTCCAGGAACAATGTGGTTGCCATTTGCCACTTCCCAGCTGGCTTCTCACAAGCAAGGTTAATGAGCCGCAGCAGTTAAAGTAGCTCAGCAGTTAGAGTGCAGTACTGCAGGCCACTTTAGCTGACTGTGATCAGCAGTTCAGCTGTTCAAATCTCACCGGCTCAAGGTTGACTCAGCCTTCCATCCTTCTGAGGTAGGTAAAATGAGAACCCAGATTGTTGGGGGCAATATAAATATACATTGCTTAATGGTGTAAACCGCTTAGAGCAGGGGTGTCAAACATACGGCCCGCGGGCCGGAACCGGCCCCCAAGGAGGTTCGATCAGGCCCGCAGGATAATTTGAAAGTGGAAAAAATGCATAAAAGACATGGAATTAATATTTTTAATTCGCTGCAATTCATGGATTATCCGCTAAGGGGCGCACTCTTTCCATCAGAGTAGAAGACAAGCCGCATCACTGAGACAGACTGAAAACAGCAGACGGTATCAGTGCGCCATCTGCTGCTTGTTACGACGTTGTTTATACCTTGGTCTCTATTTCTCCGCTACACCCTCATTAGCCAAAATGTCGTTATCCAAACGGAGAAAAGTAGATAAGGAGTGTAGAATTTTCAAAGAAAAATGGACCACGTCCTATTTATTTACAGAGATGCACGGAAAACCTTCGTGCTTGGTGTGTTTGCAACAAGTTTCGGTATTGAAGGAATATAATATTCGACGCCACTACGAGACTCATCACAGTGAAAAATATGACGGCTTGCAAGGACAACTGAGAAGAGATAAGATTAACGAATTGCTGGCGGGTCTGAGGAAACAGCAGTCAACTTTCATCCAGAGCCGAGAAGTCAGTGAAGCAGCGGTAAAAGCCAGCTACCTAATTGCTAGCGAAATAGCATTAGCATCGAAGCCGTATTCCGACGGTGACTTTGTTAAACGATGCATGATGAAAGCGGCTGAACTTGTATGTCCCGAGAAGCGACAAGCTTTTGCCAATATTAGCCTGACGAGGAATACTATAGCAGAGAGGATTTCGGAACTATCGGCAGATTTAGACAGTCAATTGAAACAGAGAGTCAAGTCATTTATTGCATTTTCCGTGGCAATTGACGAGAGCACTGACATCACAGACGTGGCCCAACTGGCCATATTTATTTATGCTGCCTTAGATACTGTTTGCATTGAAAGAATACAGCTCTGTGAAGATGAATCCTTACTGTGGTGATTTAAAAAATGTGCACTTTAATGTTAGTCAGCAGCTTCAAAATAAAAGTTGTGTGATGGAATTCTACTGTTCATACAACTCCATAAATTTTTAGTATGTATTGTATGTGTATGTATGTTTCATGTATGAAGTTTACAGATTTACAGGACAGGCGAACACTTTCTTCATTACACATTTAAAATCACTCTCCTTAGTTTGTAAGGTGTGCAGGGATTACATTTAGATTTTATATGCGTATGTGTAAGTGGTTTAAAAATTCCTTTCTTTAAAAGTCTCATTTAATCTTAAAGTGCATTACTATATTTTTCAGTACCAATTAAAGTTTTGTGCCTTTGTACAATCAGTGGGATCTGTTGCAATGCATATTTGTGAATGATAAAAGTAAATTGCACATTTGTCTAAGGAAATATGAGGTGTTTTATGAAATGTTTTGTAAAAGGATAGTTTATTAAATTTCAATATTTTCCTAATGTTCTTGTGCTTCTTTACACCAAAACAAAGAAAAGACATGATATTTTAATTATTTATAGCAGAGTATGGTATAATTTTAATGGTCCGGCCCACTTGACATCTCCCTAGGCCGTATGTGGCCCACGATGAGAAATGAGTTTGACACCCCTGGCTTAGAGAGTGCTTACACTCAAGTGCATTCACTTAAACATGCCAAAAAAGGTCATCATATCAGGTGCAACTTACTTAACCACCTTACTTAAGTGTAGTTGTAAGTCTAGGATTACCTGTGTTTCATATTTTCCTATAAAAGCCTTTTACAGCAGATAGTTTCTGGGGTTTGTTTGCAACAGATGCTTTTTTAAAACAACAATTCCAACAGACCAAACTCTTTAGTGGAAGGATTAACTCATGCTAAGGCAGAATCAAGTTTGCATGGCTTTAGCTTTGTGCCTTGAAATAGTTAGCAAACATAGTTTGTAAATCATGATTTATAGATTAATATAAATACAATCAATTGTAGGTGATTAAGCAAATGATAACCCATTATAGAATATGTGAACTCAAAACTGGATGATCGCTCTTTTTCCAAATTCTCAAATTGGTCAAGAATTACGTAAACCTTTTCAATCCAAATTAATCTATTAACCAAAACAACTGAATCAAGAAAGGTTGCTATGCTATGAGGTGGCGAGGAGAACCTACAAAGCTTTTGTAGATCTTAAACTTATTATAGTACCGTGTTTCCCCGAAAATAAGTCCTCCCCTGAAAATACCATTTCCTCTGGTTAAGGTTAGAGAGACAGAGCTGGAAATCAGGTAAGACGGCAAGAGGAGCCCCGTTTTGCTCCACGCACCCCAAAACAATAAGACCTCCCCGAAAATAAGGCCAAGCGCTTATTTCGGGGTTCAAAAAAATATAAGACAGAGTCTTATTTTCGGGGAAACACGGTATAACACAAGTGTTTTACTACCAGCAGTGTGTGTGTGTGTGTGTGTGTGTGTGCGTGTGTGTGTGTGTGTGTGTGTGTGCGCACACGCATTTTTTTTATTCATTTTACAAGTGATGTTTACTTGCAAAGCCATGGTCTGTTTTTGTGGTTTTCTGCTTTCTGTCAAGCTGTGTTGGCAGAGATAAGTGTGATCTTCATTATGCATGTTGACTTATATCTAGATTACAGGCTAGCTGTCTTTTCAGATATGTGGCAATTATATAGTAATCGGTGGACAAATACTATGTTAAATAAACAGTTGTTTATCATGTTCTATCTGTTTATTAATTTGTTACTTAACACTTGATGTTTTTCATTTCACATAAGTCTTGAAAGAAGTCTTAAGAGAATATATGGTGTATGCTATATATGCTATATTTTATATAACTTATTAACTTGGGGCACAAGGAAATGAAATTAATATTTCAGTGTTTCCAGAAATGAAAATTTTATTTAAAGTGGATTCAATTTAATGTAGGGGAACTATATTAAATTTAAACTTACGTGAAGGAGCCTCAGGCATAAATACATTTTGTTTTTTGTCAGTTAAAAATATTTTAACAGCAATTTTCGAAGGAGCATTCAGAACACTCAAGCTGTATCTCCGTAGTTCAGTTCTAGCTCTGTCTTTAGGAAACCTCTGCAATGAGTTCTCTTAATTACCATATTTTTCGGAGTATAAGACACACCGGAGTATAAGACACACCTTAGGTTTTGTGAAGGAAAATAGGGGAAAAAATCTTGCCTACCAGGTATTCATTTGGCTAGCATCCTAAGTCTGGTCAGCTTCAGCACATTATTTTATCCCCTGGTTAGGGCTTACAAAAACCTTCTTCTGAGAGAGTAACAATGAAAGAGCCTGCAAGGTAAGAGTTGGGAAGATCGTTAGCACCTGGTTAGGACTGGGAAAAAAGCTTCGAAAAAGCTACATTCAAAGTATAAGACGCACCCAAATTTTCAGCCTCTTTTAGGGATGAAAAAGGTGCGTCTTATACTCCAAAAAATACAGTACTTCAGCTAGTTCAACCCTTGCATAATGGCAAGCCTTGATTTGTGAGCTCACAGATTGCAAACTTATATACATTTACTGGAAAATAAATTTTACTGGTTCCAAAGGCACAGATTTACCAATACTCAATCGTATTTCCAGTACATTTTCTCAGAACTTCTCTATTCTGACTTTATATTTCTAAAGTCTATGAGGCGACTTGAAGAATAACTGTTTTGAGAGTTGCAGATGAACTTCTGTTATTGAATTTGCTGGATTTTCAGAGACCAGAAAAGTTCTGCCTTATAAGATTACGAGGTGTGCATCAACCTCGATTAAGGTAACATTTTTGTAATGTATATTCCCCACACCCTCACCCTACAAAGATTGCAAGCGAAGGCTATGCTAATCCTCCGGAAGGCAGTCAAAATTCTTTCAAGGATTACAGTTCGTGAGGGTGAGCATTAAAACCAGTGGTGGGATTCAAATAATTTAACAACAGGTTCTGTGGGCATGGCTTGGTGGATGTGGTTAGGTGGTCATGTGACTGGGTGGTCATGGCTGGGTGGTCATGTGACTGGTTGGGCGTGGCCAACTCAATGTCACTCACGTCAAGGGATGCCTCGCCTGGCCCCTCCTCCCAGCCATTCCTTGTCACACCCAGCCTCAATGTACCTATACTTCTGTAAAAATATTGTTCACATTTTTTCGACTTTATTATCTACTATTATCTACATACTATAGATGTACTTTCATGGACCAGTGAAAGGAGAAAATCGCTCACATCAGAAGTGGGTTCCTCCTGGTTTGGACTGGTTCGCCCGAACCGGTAGCAATCCACTGGTGATGTCATTGTGATGTCACCGAACCGGATTGGTCGGTGCCAGTCCATGGGCACCGCCATCTTTTAAAAAAAAGAATTAAAAAACATTTTTGAATTTTTTTAAATTTTATTTTTCCTTCTGGGCATGCACAGAAGCCGAGTTCTGGCACTGTGCATGTGGTCACCATCTTTTTTTCGGCTTTGGTTTTTTTTCCAGATTTTTTGTTACTGCGCATAGCACACGCATGAAGTGTGCACGCGCCCATGAAGCGCGCCCACGCGGCACGGGAGGGAGCGAACCAGCAGCGAGGTAAGTTGGAACCCACCCCTGGCTCACATGCTTTGCCCAAGAGTGTGATAGGCAACAGGCTTTTAAGGAGCTGCCAGAAAGAAGGAGGCACAATGTATTTTCCAAAGAAGCAGAAAGTAAAACAAGAAGCACAACCCCTGCGCTGTCCCCTGCACGCATGCACATAAAACCACCCCGCTCCCCCCCGTGCATGCACACAGGCCTCACTGAAGCCTCCGGACTTCTGGTGGGCCCATTGAGCCATTTTTTGCCATCCCCAGGGTTCAGGAGGCTTTCCCTCCCTCCCCCCTCTCTCTCTCACACACACAAAATTTAAGCAAATTCCCTTTTCTTAGAGACTAGAATCGGGGCTAGAAGAAGGTACCTTGGAGGTCTTATAGTTCAACCTTCTGCTCAAGGCAGAAGACCTCATATATTTATTAATGTTAATGGACATCCCAGCTTTGGCTGCAAGAACTGAGAAAGAAAGTGCCTGGTCTGGGCACACAGCCCTTCAAGATGAAGCCCTTCCCAGGGAGCAAAGCATGGCTTGGATGAACTGATCTGTCCTGAAGGCGAGCTCCAGAGCAGCGGCGGTGGTTGCAGAAGGAAGAAAGCGACCTCCAGAGCAGTGGTTGCGAAAGGCGAGCTCCAGAGTGGTGGCAGCAGCGGTTCTCCAGGAGGGTGGGCGGATGTCCTGGGACTGCATATGTGCACTGCAGCAGAGCAGCAGTCTCAGCCCCAGTGCAGCATCCCCCCAGAGGGTCACCTGCCCACCAGCTAGCTGACCCGGCCTGGAAGTGGCACATCCCCCGTCATGGGCTGGATGCAGGACCCAAGGCGGAGGGGAAGGCAAACAGGCAGCAGTTGCCCGGAGGCCCCGCGGAAGCTGAGCACGCCAGGCACAAAAGGTGAGCGAGCCTCGCCATGTTCCCCCAAGGCAGCTCTTCGGCTGAGTGCAGCAGGTCTCCCTCTCCCACCGCCAGCGTTGGCCTTACCTTCTAGATCTTCCATGCGCCTCTGCTTGGCTGAATATCACGCCCTTCAGATCCCAACAGTGCAAGCGCACGGCTACCTGTGAAGGTAAGGCTGATGGCAGGGAGCCCTCGGAGGAGACGCCATCCTGGGGCTGAGACTGCTGTTCTGCTGCGGTGCACGCGTGCAGCTCTGGAACATTTGCCTGCCCTCCTGAAATGCCACCAGTAGTGGGTGTTGGCCCCATTGGGATCTGAAGGGCAGGGCACTTGGGCCAGCGGAGGGGTGTGGAAAGTCTGCAGCTCCTTGAGGCTTGGGGATAGATCAGATTGTCCAAGGCTTTGCTCTCCAGAAAGGGCTTCTTGGGCCTTGAGAAGCAGTAGGAGGCTTAGGGAGAGAAACAGATTGAGGCCTCAAGAAGCGGTAGGAGGCTGAGGGAGAGGAACAGATTGAGGTGAAGAGAAATGGATTGAGGCTTCAAGAAGCATTAGGAGGCTGAGGGAGAGGAACAGATTGAGGCGGAGAGAAGCAGTATGAGGCGGAGGGCGAGAGAATCCGGAGGCTTTGGAGATGAACACCCTTCCCAGCCCCACTTTCCTAGGGCACCCAGCCACGCTTACCTCTGCCTTGAGGATTCTGCTGCTGGACCGGGTGGGAGCAGGCCAAGGCAGCTGGGTGAGTCCAGTGTTGGTGAGCAAGGAGGAGCGGAGATTGGCAAAGGAAGGCAGAGGCAGAGAGTTGGGCTGTGGCCGCCACATAGCAGAAGGCAGGCAAGCTGGCTGGGCCATGTGGGAGGCAGCTAGGCCGGGATTTGGGGCTTGCTTGCAGGCTCACCCAGGCAGATCAGGGCCGCTCAGCTGGACTGCGGGGAGAGCGCTGTGTGGGATGCAGCTGCTATGGTGAAGGCAGGGAAGGGCGAGTGGGCAAGATGAGTGACAGGGCGGGGTATGGCGGGATGGGCGGGGTGGCACACAATTTTAACAACCGGTTCACCCAACCTGGCCCGAACCAGCTGAATCCCACCACTGGATAAGGCCCTTAAATGAATGACTAATCATCCCCCTGCAGAATCAAACCCCTTCACTTCTTCATTCCACCATGTCCAGATTTCTTTGCATTCATAAAGAGGGTCAACTCTCCCTGGAGCTCAGGAGGGAACAAACCTTCAACTGCAGAGGCAGACGTTTATCTTAAAGGGGGATGGCCCTTCCACCATTTCAGAAACAAAATGGTCCAACAGCTGTTTTATTCCCTTGCCCCATTTGTATAAGTCTCTAATTTTCAGAAATTGAGGCCAAATTGCTCAGTAGAAGATGCTCTAGGACAGGGGTATCAAACTTGATTTCATTGAGGGCCGCATCAGGGTTGTGTTTGATCTCAGGGGGCCTGGGTAGGCATGGCCAGGGTGGCCTTAGCCAGATTGACGTCATTTGTGTTGGGGGCGCCTGTGGTGGTATGAGCACTGTTCCAGCGAAAATGGGCTTCCAAGCTCTATTTTCAGCCGCAATAGCCTCCTGCAACCCTCTGCCAGCAAAAACAGAGCTTGGAACAGAGCAGGCTCTGTTTTCTCTGGCAGAGGCACCGTGGGCTGGTCCTTCACTATTTCCAGGGTGGCCTGGTGGTCCAGATATAAGCACCCCGTGGCCTGGATCTGGCCCGGGGGCCTTGAGTTTGACACCCCTGCTCTACGATGAGACGTGTATGTGAAGAAGAAAAACACCCCACCACTATTCTCAATGGTGTCCACACACGGATGGGCAAAATGGTGGACGCAGCATTGTGATGTAGACCCGAGTGTTTTGAAGATCAGCTGATCCCAAGCAGAGATGGGATTGTCATATATCCTTTCAAATAAAAACTCCATCACAATGTCTGTCCACCATCTTGCTGGTTTTGACCTCACCTCCTCCACAGCTTCCGCTGACCATTTTCATAGATTTGATGGGGAAATAGTCTCGTTAGAACTACAAATCCCAGCATCCCTTACCATGCGCTGTGCACAAGGAGCTTGCTATTCTCCTGAGACTTGGTAACCGGCACTTGAAAGTCTACTGATTCTCCCTTATGTTTAATTGCTCTCTTATACAACACAAACAGGAGTTGAACCAGTTTGCTGAATCAGCATAATATAAGTGTGATGTGTAATTCTGCTTATTTTGGCAGAGTTTCAGAGCCTTGGCACAAAAGTTTAGCTTAATTTCTTTCTTCTTTTTGGGGGGGAAAAAGGAAAAAAGACATACAGTACAGCTGGCCTGGTTAGAACCATTAAAAGGTTATGAAGGTCGTGCTGGAAAAAAATATGAAGAAATATGAAACACTTCTCTTCTAATCCAAAGTGTAGATATATCTAAGATGTACAGAAGTACTTCTTATCTGTGTTGGAAATGTGGAAAACGGAAAACATTTTACCATCCATGGCGACTTTGTGAAAGGGCAAAAAAAATGCAAATACATAACAGACTAACAGAGTTGGAAGGGACCTTGGAGATAGGAATATTCTGCCCCCTAGTGTTGAAAGTATGGAAAATCAAGCTTTTGATTGATCGATGAGCAGAATGACATTTGGTTTGGGATGTTACTTGCTCATTTGTAAGTTCATGCTTCATTTGTAAGCATGATAAATTTTATATGTATAATATACGTGTATTTAAAATATTTAGAGTTATAGTTTCAAAGATATTTTCTCAGAACAGATGTATAGGACAAGTGCAAGAAAAGCTCTCGTGGCCCTCATAATCCCCCCCCCAAACTTCCAGTGTAGTGGTAAAAATAAGAGGGAATATTCCGGTATATCTTCTCAAATATGTTACATAACTGAAAAGAAAAATCATTTCATTCCCAGCTCCCTAAATGGGGGAAAATTAACTCTGTTCATGTTTATAAGTGCCCTGCGCGGATGCCCCTGTCCCCTTCCTGTCAGGTTTATTGTTTTATATGTCTTGGTAGCGATTTTTCTTTAATTTTCTTTTTTATATCTCCCTGACCAAGGGTTGCACCCTCTGTTTCACTTCTCTCTCTCTTTAGAGGCTAGCTTTTACTTTTACAATATCTCTAAGCTCTGCAGGATTGTTTGAGATTTGCTTTATGTGTGGAATAGACAGACGTTGACACGTTTCTTGAACAAACTAGTAAACAGTTTATTTAAATACAACTTATCAGTAATTGTCAAGTGAATTTGTTACAGCGACCAGCTCTTTAATTCTTTCTTTGTCTTTTCTTCACCTCAGAGCCTCTCTTTGCTTTCCTGACTAAATCTAAGCAAATCTAATTCTTCTTTGTTTCTAGGCCTATAGATAAGAGCACGTTTCACCGTTTATCTCTATCTACAAATTACTCAATATTTATCACTCAATCTTGTTCCTGACCCTGGCTCCTGCTTCCCACAGAACTGCCTAGGGCCTATCTTTTCTCTCCTGTCAACTTCCCTCTTGGACAGTCAAACACAGAGCTCCTCAGCTCTCCACACTAAGACTTCCCTCCTGGGATTTACCACATAACAGAGCTTCCCTCAGCTCTTCACAGCACTTCTCACTAAATCCTTCCCCCATGGAAGTTCACACAAGACAGAGAGCTCCACATCTCTCTCAGCCAGGCCTTTTATAGTTCCTGGCCCTGCTATCTATGATCCGATTGGCTGTCTCTTATGATGTCATGTATCCCCCCTCCCTTCTGGAGCACTGGGATAAACACCTCCCCCTTTCTACTTAACCTACATTTTAAAAGCTGTTTGGCTCTATACTTACTTGTTTAAACAGTTCCTTTTAACAACATTTTAACTTTATACAACAACTTACTATTTTACATTCAGTACCTGTATGTGGGCACCACATGGCCATACAGACTTCACATCATTGTTGTAACCACTGTAATCTCTAATGAATAAACCCCACCATGTTTCTTTAATGATCGTGCTGTTAAATAAATAAGGAACTGAATAATATGTAAATTTGGAAAAGTACATGGTGAGAGTTCTGGTAAAATCAGGACGCTCAACATGAAGCCAGCTGAGAAGATACTGGATGCAACATTTTGAAACATGCCAACATTCAAATGTTTGCCATTATAACATATTAGTTATTTATTAGATTGTACAATACAATAAAAGAATAAAGTATAAAGAACCAAAATATAAAGAATATGGAACCATAACTCTTTCTTTCTTCTTTCTTTCTTTCTTTCCTTCCTTTCTTCTCTTTCTTTCTCCTTCCTTCCTTCCTTCCTTCCTTCCTTCCTTCCTTCCTTCCTTCCTTCCTTCCTTCCTTCCTTCCTTCTTTCTTTCTTTGTCTTTCAAGAAGATCATTACTGCATTTTGGTCAGCTTTGCCATTTCTGCAGGTTCTCTCAATTTTATAATCCAACTTTCTACGGGAGGCGGGGGCATTTGATCATTCTATCTTTGTTCATACATTAATCAGATATTAATTTCCTGTGGTTTTTTTTTCTAGTTCAATGTACATAAAACCCAATAGAGACAATGCTATTTTCAGCATAATATTAGTCCACAATATCTTTTGCGTCATTATATGGATTTGGGCCCAAAATTTCCTTGCTTGGTTACACTCCACCATGCATGATTAGGAGGTTCCTTCTTCCTTTTCACATCCCTTTTTGACAGCTTGGCTGATACTTTTATACTATTGATACATCCATTTTCATCACCACAATACAAAAAAGATGTTGAGATTTCAGAAAGAGTTCAGAAAAGAACAACAAAGATATTTCAGGGGCTGAAACATACGATGAACAGTTGCAGGAACAGGGTATGTGTAGTCTAAGAAAGAGAAGGATGAGGGATGATATGATAGCAGTCCTCCAATATTTGAGAGGCTGACACAAAGAAGAGGAAGACAACCTATTCTCCAAAGCACCTGAGCTCAAGACAAGAAGTAATGGATGAAAAGTTATCAAAGAGAGATCCTACCTAAAATTAAGAAAAAAATTTCCTGACAGTGGAAAGGCTTGCTTTCAGAAATTGTGGGTGCTCCAACACTGGAGGTTTTTAAGGAGATTGAGCAACTACCAGTATTTGTCCAGAATGGTGTACAATTTCCTGCAGGGTGCTGGATTAGAAGACCTCCAAGGTCCCATCCAACTCTGTCTATTCTATTCTATTCTATTCTATTCTATTCTATTCTATTCTATTCTATTCTATTCTATCCTATCCTATTTTCTGCCAAATGGAGGAAGCAGACTGGCAGCATCTGTTCATGCATTTTTAAAACCAGTATTCCTGGAAAAAAGCACACTTCTGTATATGTTGTTTTACAAAGAAAGCTTCAACTTCAAAATTGCACTGAAGTATTCTTCATTCCCAGGATCAATCTTCAAGGCTTCTTCATAAGCTTTACTTGCTTGTTCGTTTTCTCCATTGAGCTGATGAATAAATCCAAGGATGGCGAAATTCTCAGCATCGGCTTCACCTTTCCTGATTTTATTCTCCATCAATTTCTTCAATATATACTTGCATTTATCTCTCTCTGAAGAGTCAATTTCAATCTTCAGCGCTGCAAGGTTGTGTTTGATGGCTTCTGATGGCGACCTTCTGTTAAAGTATTGAAAACTCCCATAATTAAAATGGAGCTGTTGCTCCTCTGAGGAAGTTAGGTTGCTTTTGGTAAAGAGTTTCTGGTATGTTTCATCCGCTTTCTGTAGCTGACCTTGTTCTGCGTACATCTTTGCAAGGTCCATATTAGCATAGAAAAACTTGGGTTTACACTCCACTGCTTTTTCAAAATGAAAAATGCAAAATCTGATCAATTCCTCCATTTTATCCTTGACTTGGCACTTGTCATATCGACTTTTCTTTTTCAACACTAAATACTGTGCCCTATAGCAAAGGCCATTCTGATGGTGCAAGAATGCAGAGTTTGGGGTCAAGTCCAATGCTTTCTTCAAATGTTGCAATGACGCCTCTACGTCTCCTTTCTTCCTGTAAAATTTGCCAGCGTACCTTAACACATAAGGAATGTCAGGATGTTTTTGGAGGGCATCTTTAATCCACTTTTCTCCTTCTTCCATTTTATCTGATTCTTGAAGCTTTACTGCAAGTAGAGGAACAACAAATACATCATCAGGATTCAGTTTTACTGCAAGCCTCAAAGGTTCCAGGGATGACTCCTTACCTGAAGGGTTTTTTGCATAATCATCTTCCAAGCGGTATACCGTGATTGCATAGCCCGAGTTAAATTCTGGGTTTTTGGGTTCTTTTTCCAGGGCTTTTTCAAAGCTCTCCTTGGCCTTTTCATAATACCTGGCTCCAAATTTTAGGAGAGCCCAACCCTTTTCACAGTCAATCTGTGGGAGCTCCATCTTATAAGGAGACTCACTTCCAAGTTGCTTGCAGGCACTTTCTACCTTCTCCACGTAGCCTTGGGATTCAGTAAGATTGCCCATGTGGTAGTGCACCCAGGCATAGTTGCCCCAGGTAATCAGGCTTCCCTTTTCAACATCCCCAGGGTATTCTATGGGCACAGTCTCTTCAGCTTTCTGCAAGTTTTCCAGTGCTTCGTCCTTCTTGTCGTTCAGGAATTTCACATAGGCAAGAAGGTTGAAATTTCGAACTTTGGATTTATTGATTAAGAACCGGATCTGCTCAGCAATTCTTTCCTCCAATTCATCAGGATCAATATGCTCTTTCTGCAACTCCCATGTAAAATGG
Source organism: Diadophis punctatus similis (assembly GCA_023053685.1). NCBI lineage: Eukaryota > Metazoa > Chordata > Lepidosauria > Squamata > Dipsadidae > Diadophis > Diadophis punctatus. The sequence continues at coordinate 15,454,678 of JALIGW010000005.1, forward strand.
CATTCAAGTTGTTGGAGAATCTCCTTTAAACCTTCCTGGGAGAGGAGACTGCAGGACAAAAGGAAAGAGCATGAGAGACATGTACAATTTGTGGACAAAGAAATTCAATTCAAGAGTACGTTTTATACTAGTTTTTTCACTACCTTTTATTTAATGTATAGAAATCAATTAGTGATAATTAGACTATGTATCTAGATTGTATTCCTTTGTTATATTTTCCCATTGTAACCTCAGGACTACCTGTATATTAAGCTTTATGCCTGCCCAAAATGTATTAAAACATCTATGCAGGGATGGGTTCTAACTTACCTCACTGCCGGTTCGCTTTCTCCCATGCCGCGTGGACGCGCTTTGGCTTCTGCACATGCGCAGAAAAAAAACCAGGGAAAAAATTCCAACCAACCAAACCAACCAACCAACCAACAAGTAAATAGAAAAAGATGGCAGCCTCCATGGACTGCCACCGACCGAAACTGTTCTGTGACGTCATCGTGACATCACCAGTGGGTTGCTACCAGTTCGGGTAACCATTGGGTCAGGTTGATTGGGCTTAGAGGGAATGACTGGGGCCTAGTTGAAGGTGGACTTGAAGTGGATCTTATTTTTTTTTATTTGTTTAGTTATTCAATCTGTAGGGCCACCTATCTCACCTAATGCCTGGCTCACAACAATCCAATAAAACAAGGTAAAAGCCAATACTGTATCCAAATGTATAAAGCCATCAAGGATCTTCCTTATCTTAGACAAGAGTTCCCCAACTATTTTGGCTTTGCGGATTGGCAAGGGGGAAGGCATGGTTTGTGCAAGAACCCACTGCTGGTGCAAGTGAAGTGTGTACATGTACGCTCACCAGCTGTCTCCTTGGCCCAGTTGCAAACCACTCACAGCCCACTCATGGGTGGCAGCCCACAGGTTGGGGACCCCTGTCTTAGACCACTATTTTAAACCCTCTACCACCACTGGCTCAAAAATGCTTTTGGCAAAATAAATCTTTTAACTTATTTAAGTACAAGCTACTTTCCAATTCTTAAGGAATGAGGATAAAGCCAATGTGACATTTAATTAAGAGTGAATGCAGTTCATTTGATTGCTATCCTGCATTTAATCATTTGTTCTTTCACTAAGATAGCAGTGTAAAATTGGTGCTAATGTTTTCTGGGGGCTTAAGCCTCAAATGGAAGAATTTAATTTTATCATCATAATCTTTTAATGACCCCATAATCCCTTGCAGGGTGGAGTCTGGGCAACTGAATGCAATAGCACTTTATAGCACTTTACTTATATACCGCTTCATAGTGCTTTACAGCCCTCTCTAAGCGGTTTACAGAGTTCAGCATATTGCCCCCAACAATCTGGGTCCTCATTTTACCGACCTCGGAAGGATGGAAGGCTGTGTCAACCTTGAGCCTAGTGAGATTTGAACAGCTGAACTGCTAAACTAGCAGTCAGCCTGCAGTGGCTGCATTTAACCACTGCACCACTTCAGCTCTAATGGAGCTAGTGTTTTAATGGCCGGATGCCCTTCCTGTCGCCATTGCAGAGTTTTTGTTCAGCAGATATATTCTCATTGTGCCCAGAGAGAGAAATATCTGCCTCTACCTAGGATCGAACTCACAGTCTCCTGATTGTGAGGCAAGAGCTCCACCTCTAGGTCACAGCACCACTCCTGGAAGAATTTAATTTATGGTGTGTGAAAAATCAATAGCAGGATTTAGTTGAACTAGCAGGATCAGAGAGGGCTGCCTGTAAGGTAAGCTACGAAGCATTTTGTTGTGGCCAGGTTGAGTCCAGGGCAATTAGCAGCCGATCCTGAGGATTCGGAGGTAGTGAGGGTGCAGTACAGAAGACCGGTGTTCCTGGCACCAGAGACAGAGAGTGAAGAGGACGTGGGGTCAGAGGCTGGAGAACAATTAGAGCCTGATGCATCTCCTGAGATTAGTGACTCAGGAGAAGAGGAGGAGGCTCTTCTGGATGCCAGAGCACGGGAGGCTTCCTCGTGAGTAGTAATGCAGGGCTTGACCACGCCCTGAGAGTATTTAAGGGTCTGTCACGAGGGACTTCTTTGCAGAGAACAACCCCGTTCTATAGTTTCAGCTTTTTGGTTCTTGTATCTGCATCTTGGATTATTAACAGTTAACATTTTGCCTGTGATTAATGAGAGTTTGGATTTCCGCCAAAACCTCCACAAGGTGAGATAAGACGCCTTAATTACTCTTTCAAGCTCTAGCCAAATACTGGAAAGACTTTGTGAATGAATGATATTCTTTTCAACAAACTCAACTCTGGCTAAGAATTTATTTGCAGTAAAACAATATTATTTCCAACTCCTTCTTGTGCATCTTATTTTGGGGGCATACCCGTGGGGACAGAACACATTTTTTCTTCCTTTCCCCCTGCATGTAAACTTGCAGTGTTATTTGCAGAAACCAAAACAGAAACTGACCTTCATTTTATCACTGCACCCCCCCCCCCTTGCTGAGGACCATGTAAACGTGTCCTTTCTAAGGTGGGTCTGCAGTAAAAGTATCAGCTAGTTAATCCCTCCAATCTGGCATTCTTCATTGGCAATATTCAGGGCACAAGCATGTCCTGGCAAGTCTTTTTCTTCTACCATAACCCCATGATGTCACCTTCATATCATCCCCAACCCATGAAGGATTTAGACTTAGTTATTGCCTCACTCTGACTTTCTCCAGGACCAGCTTCAAACTACCATATTTTTCAGACTATAAGACGCACCGGTGTATAAGACGCACCAAGATTTCAAAGAGGTAAGTAAGAAAAAAAAGTTCTTTTCCTCACCAGCCTCCAGGAGCACTCTGCAAGCCACCCAAACCCTCTGCACGCCACGTTTTTTGCAAAAACGGGCCCATTTTTCACCTGTTTTTGCTAAAAACGGGGCACGCAGAGGGTTTGGGAAGCCTGCAGACTACTCCTGGGGGCTGGGGGAAGGCAAAAACGCCCGTTTTTGCGAAAAACAGCCCATTTTTCACCCGTTTGTTCGCAAAAACGGGGATGTTTTTGCCTTCCCCCAGCCCACAGGAGCACTCTGCAGGCCTCCCAAACCCTCTGCGCACCCCATTTTTGCTTAAAACGTGCCATTTTTTCACAAAAATGGGATGCGGGGCAGGGCTTCGGGAGGCCAAAAATGGCTGTATTCGGTAATCAGATTTGTAAATGTCTTTTGGCTTAATGTATGCCACCTTCTTCTTCTTTTCCCTCTCTCTCCAAAGGTTCTGCAGATCATTCCTTCTCCATCCCAGTTCTTATCATTAAGGGTTAAGTACAGGTAGTCCTCAACTTACAACCACAATTGAGCCCAAAATTTATGTTTCTAAGGGAGAGATTTGTTAAGTGAGTTTTGCCCCATTTTTTGACTTTTCTCATCACATTTGTTAAGTGAATCATGGCAGTCCTTAAATTATAAACACAGTTGTTAAGTGAATCTGGTTTCGCCACTGACTTTTCTTGCCAGAAGGTGACAAAAGGGGATCACATGACCGTGGGACACTGCAACCATCATAAATGTGAGTCACATCTGAATGTACATCACGTGACCACGGGGATGCTGCAATGGTTGTAAGTGTGAAAAATAGTCATAACTCACTTTTTTCAGTCCTGTGGTAACTTAGAACGGTCACTAAGTGAACTGTTGTAAGTTAAAGACTACCTGGTATTTAACAAGAAAAGTGATTACACAACACATTGAACAAGTGAGCCCAGTATGCTGTGTGTACTTCTTTTAAGTTCTACTTCTCATATATAGGTGGAAAACTGCTTTATTAATAAATCATGATTCAGTTAAATATGGGTAATAATGTCATGCAAATACAGATTTTCTTCCTCCACAAATTAAAGGTAGCTGTGATAGCCCTCAATAATACGGGTAGTCCTCAACTTATAACAATTGGGACAAGAATGTCCATCTGCAGTTGTAAGTTGAGACGCCATGTGATTGGACCCAATTTTACAACAAGTTGTAAAGTGAGTCATGACGGTCATTAAGCAATTTCCATTTCCTCAATGGACATTTTTGCTGGAAATTGATAAAAAATATTGCGAATCATGATCAGGGTGGATTTGATTTAAATCAAGTCGATTTAACTCACTAGTAAAAAGGCTTGATTCAAATCAACTCGATTTAAATTATAATTTTTAAATAGCAACTCTCATCTCTGTACTGCAGCGGCTCCTCCTCTGACCCGCTGTTGACGCACCCACAGTCCCGTTCACTTTAATGGGACGGCTGGTGATGCGGCAGTGACACAAGAAGGTGAGGGGCATGGCAGGCAGCAGGGGAATGGATGCCCGCTAATAGGTGCTGGCATGATGGATCTGAAATGACAGGTGCTCTTTAAATGTAAGGACTCATTCTTGCTGGTAGTCAGAATCTTTAATATTGCAGAGCTTGGATTCATTTGAAGAAAGTTAGCACCCACCCCTCCTAGAAGAATGAAATATTTTGGGAAATATTAAGAAGGCAGAATATTATATTTCCCTGGATGAGAAAAGGAGAAACAGGTTTTTAAAGACAAAGAGCAGCTCCCTGCCCCCAGCAGATATTTGGTGCACATTAAGACTGGGCTAGCCTATCTACAAGGCAATTAGACCTTCAGCTACAGGCTGATGGGATTAAGACATGACCCTCAGGACATAATAGGATTAACCCTCTACCCATCTAGCAGCAGGGCTCACCAACTATCTTTAGATAGATTTTTACTCCAAAAGCATTTCATTAAAATAAATTTGATAAAATGAAAAAAAAATCCGATTTAAAATGTAAAAATCTGATTTTTTTTAAATAAAAAAATCATCGATTTTTATCCACTCTGATCGTGATTACCCAACTGTAAAATATTGCAACTGGTAGTAAATGTCAGCTAGTTGCTGAATTCCCAAATAGTGATCAAATGTTTGTGTGTATGTGATATTTCTGACAGTCATAAATGGGACTAAAGGGCATTACTTTTTCCAAGGCTGTTATAACTCCAAGCAATTGTTAAATTAATTATAAGTTGAGGACTACCTGAAATGTATTATCTTTTTCATTTAATCTATTTAGAGTTCTAGTCTAAAAAAAACCATTTTCCTAACAACTGTTCAAATCTCCCTCCCTGTGCTCACAGAAACTATTATTTATATTAGAAATGATAAATTGTGCATGGAAACTATCTAGTAATTGGCTCTGAGACATAATGATACAAATTAAATTGGATTCATTGCAGTTGATTTATACTCTGGATAACTGCTTTAAGTTCCTTTACGGTATTATACATTTATAAAACAGACTGTGTATTTTTTAAAGAAAACACCTAACCCTATAAAAAGAAGCTGAAACTTTGCATGATGCAAAAACAGCTTTTTAACGCTAAATACTTTATAAGTAAAATAATTGAGAAGGATAATATAATGTTACTTCTTGTTCACTTACCTCATATTGCCTGATTAGAAGTTTTTTCAAGAGAGCTTGCTTCTCTGAAAATAATGGGTTTCTCTTTCCGATGATCTTCTGGTCTGAAATGGTTCATTGGTATGTTGCTATTTGCTTTTAACTTGTCATAAAGGGAAAGGAATAGAGTTTCGTTTCCTGTTCCTAGAAAAGGAAACTGAAAATTGCTGTATTAGCCGACTCAGATAAGGCAAGATAAGTTTCTATTTCTTCTGGTCTTACTTGTGTTGTTCCAGTACAGTAACGATAGAAGATTCAGCATTCTAGAAGATTCTTTTCTGTAAAGAAATTCTGTATTTGATTAGTTTTTAAACAGCAATGCTAACGGTATGATGACTGGGGTTCTTTTGTTCTTGAAAGATGTGACATACTAACATTCAGTTGGTGCAAAAATGTTAGAAAGAAATACAGGATACCAAGAAAGAAATATCAAAAAGTCACCCAAAAGTCAATAAATGATGAAATTCTAAAAAGGCTAAGAGGTGATAGATAAGGTGACCAACTTTTTTACAATGAAAAGGAGGACAAATAAGTTGGAAAAAAAAATCGTAAATAAAAGAAACATTTTATTCATTGCAACAATAATACACTATAATATGATATATGCATAATAAAAACATTTGTAACATTTTATATTGTAATTATACTTGCATGCCTGTTAATTATTATTTAAATGAGTACTTTTCCATTGAATTAATATTTTTGTCAATGTATCATCTTCTAACAATATATTGGAAATATCTGAACAAGAAATATCCTTCATGTTGAATTTTATGGCAAGTGTTGCAGCTAGAGTATCAACATAACATAAGAAGTAAACAAAGCTGTTGCAGAACAGGAAGTGATACCAGCCAGAGAGGAGTAAGATAAGCTTTTTATTATCTGTACAGATAAGGTTCAGACATTTGAAATTCTGATCTGAACTGATTTTCTATCAGAAAAAGCAAGATATTTAAACTCTTTTTCCACAGTTACAAAAGACATAAGGGGTTGGCTTTACATTATAGATCAGCCTTTTACCATAATAAGGAGTTACACCTCTTTCCGTATGCATGTTTCTCCACAAGTTTATGTTAATACCTTTAAATTTCTCCATGTTTTCCTGTGTCTGTTTGTGGTCAGCCTGTGGTCGGCAAAATCTTAGGAAAGCCTAGCAACTTCCTCTTTGTGTTTTTCCAGAGCAAAGGACCTTTTTACTTGTCTAATGTTAGTGCTAGAAAGGGTCCCTTACAGATCATCTAGTCCAACCCCGTTTATAGCCTATTGTTTCACTTAATGACTTTGCTTTATTTTACGTCCTGCTTCAAAGCCTCTTGCACGCGGCGCTCTCTCTCAAGGACTCCCGTGCGGAGCGCATACGTCTCATAATCGCATCTTATTCCACACTGTACCGAGCCTTGATGAATCATCATGTCAAATACAAATACGTCACATAACGCGCAACAGATTAGTCTTCAAATATCGAAAAGGAGGACATGTAGGAGGACACTTTTCGAGGGAGGACAGAACTTACAAAAGAAGGACTGTCCTCCCTAAAGGAGGACGGTTGGTCACCTTATGATAGATAGAGATAAAATATTTTGCAATATGGTGATTGTATTAAAAACTAATAGAAAAAAGTAGAAAGTATAAATTGGAAAAATAGCACACATATGGATATATAATATAATTTATTATAACTACAAATATACTAAGGCTAGAAGGTGGAAGACTATGATTAGGTATACTTAAATGTATTATTATTAGCGGTGTGTAAAAATATATTGAAATGTATAGCTTTTAATGACTATAAATTCAGGGGCTTAGAGATATAATCTCGGGACTGATTAAACTTTATCAATAATTTGTTTTATTGGTGTTTATAGAAAATTGAAATATTGGATTTAACAATAATTCAATTGTTGAATTATTGTTAAATCAAATTAGAAACAATGATGACATAAAAGGAACCAAAATAAAAACAGAAAGCTATAAAACCCAGGCATTCGCCGATGATCTGGTGTTTTTTCTAGAAAATCCAATAGAATCAGCAAGGAAACTGCTAAAGGACATAGAAGCATTCGGAAAAGTGACAGGATTAAAAATAAAAAAAGACAAAACAAAAATATTGCTGATTTATAGTATATCTCCAACTCAGGGAGTCCGAAACCTCCTCTGAATCTACTATCTTGTAGTGCTTTGAATTTATTCAAAGCACTACAAGATAGTAGATTCAGAGGAGGTTTCGGACTCCCTGACTTGGAGATATACTATAAATCAGCAATTTTACTGTGGATAAAGGACTGGATTGTTTTAAAAAACCATAGAATATTAACACTAGAGGGCCATAACATTCAGGAAGGCTGGCATGCCCATTTATGGGGAAAAAAGAACATTAAACATTCACGCTTCCAAACCCATGCGATAAGAGCTGTACTATTAAATACCTGGAGGAAAATTAAAAACAAATATTACATTGAGATACCCCGTTGGTTATCCACAATGGAAGCCATTATCCACCCCAACACATTGGCAAGAGCGAAAATGAGAAATTATAATGAACTATTAGATGAAGATGGCAATTTGTACGCCGCCCTGAGTCCTTCGGGAGTTGGGCGGCATATAAGAAAACCGTAATAAATAATAAATAAATTTAAAGTCTAGGGAAAAATTAAAGGAAGAAGGAATTGACATAGATTGGTGGCCATACCTCCAAATACAAAACAGATACAAAAAGGACATGGAAGAATTTGGTATAAACAAAGAACAAAATACAATGGATAAAATATTAGTGGGATCTGAAAATAAATTTATAACTAAAATGTACAATCACCTACTAAAATTGGAAAACTTTGAAGAAACAGTTAAAGAAAATATGATTGCATGGATGAAAAACTTTGGCTACAATATTCAATTAGATGATTGGGAAAAATTATGGAAGATAAATTATAAATTAACCTTCTCTACATCATATAAAGAAAATTTACACAAAATGTTCTATCGCTGGCATCTAGTGCCAGCTAGAATTGCCAAAATATTCGCTAATATGAACCCAAGATGCTGGAAGTGCAAACAGGTACACGGCACATATTACCACATGTGATGGTCATGCCCGATAGCAAGAGGATACTGGAGCATGATTAGGACATGGTTACAAGAGATAACAGATACTGTAATGGAATTTAAACCCGAAACATTTTTATTGGGTATAATTAGAGGGCAACTGACAAAAGAGAATCAATATTTGATAATACATGTCCTGACTGCTGCCAGAATAACTTACGCCCAAACATGGAAAGATGAAAAAAACCCAACGGAGAATATGATATTAAAAAAAATAATGGATTGTGCAGAAATGTCAAAACTAACATTAGAATTACAAAATCGAGATGACAAAGAATTTTACACAGTGTGGGATAAATTTTACAATTGGTTAAAAATTAGAAAGAGCAAGAAAATGTCTGAATGATTGTAAATATTATACATAGAATTATATAGAAATTATAGTAATAATTTATGGTATAAATTATAATAAATTATAAATTATAATAAAAATATAGTAAATATTATACATAGAATTATATAGAAAAATATGTACATAAATTGACGTTAAACCGATGCCTCAGGAATGAAGAACGTAAATGTATATGTATGTTTTGTATTTAATGTTTTAATGATTCAATAAATTTTTTTTTAAAAAATTGAGATATTGGAATTATGGTGGAACATTGAGTAATATCTAAAATATTAATTAGTGATTAATGCAGGAGTCAACAAATACATTGTATGAAGAAATGTTATTGATGTTACAGCCGAGGTGGCGCAGCGGTTAGAGGCAGTACTGCAGGCCACTTTAGTTGACGGTGATCCGCAGGTCAGCGGTTCAAATCTCACCGGCTCAAGGTTGACTCAGCCTTCCATCCTTCCGAGGTAGGTAAAATGAGGACCCAGATTGTTGGGGGCAATATAAATATACATTGATTACTGGTGTAAACCGCTTAGAGAGTGCTTTCACTGTGAGGTGGTATATAAATGTCACTAATAAAATAAAATAATAATAAATGTTTAAATATATTTATGGAGAAAGTGATAAAGAATCATAAAGAGAGAATGCTATTGTTTAAAGGCAAAGATGTGAAGGTAGAAGAACCCCAACAAATGGGGGGGGGGAACAAGCACAAATTGGAAAAACAATATTATATATATTCAGCGGTGAAATCCTCTGAAGTCTGCTGCCCGTATACAAGCTTTGCACACAGCACTAAAAAAGGAACATTTTGAAGCCTTCCGAGTCTGCAAAGGTAAGTAGAACAGCGAGGGAGGGGAATCCGCTGTGTCACATGATTTACATTAGCTAGAAAGCAGGAAATCTGACAATTCTAGCTAATATAAATCGCGCGTCACAGCTAATTGTTGCCCAGTTGATTGTCGGAAATACCAGTTCTCCCGGACCAGTAGCATTTTTTACTACTGGTTCAGGAGAACCGGTAGCATTTCACCCCTGTAATGTATTGATATATAAAGAATCTATTATGATTACAATGAGCATATTAAGGTTAGAAGTTGGAAGACAAAGATTATGTATATTTAATTGTATTATTGTTAGCACTGTGTAAAAAAATATATTGACCCAATCAATACACTGTCCACCTAATATGTTGGTCGTTAAAGGAAAATTACAAATAAAACATATACAACAAAAAAAGAAAGATGTGACATACTTTTTCCATGTATGTTGTGTTTAAACATGAACTGTTGAAAATTTCATTTGTACTGGCTTTGTGTGACTGGGTGGGCGTGGCTGGGTGGTCATGTGACCGGGTGGGCGTGGCCTTAGACGAAACAGATTTTCTTGAGTTGCTGGAGTCAAGTGGTATATAAATTTTATTATTATTATTATTATTATTATTATTATTATTATTATTATTATTATTATTATTATTATTATTATTATTATTATTATTATTATTATTATTATTATTATTATTATTATTATTATTATTATTATTATTATTATATTTCTCCATGCTTGGTGACAAAAAGACTGCCTGCCTTAACTATTCAGAGGCTTTATTAACCACCATTTAGTTTGGAAGCAGCAGAGCAACTTCTGTTCCAAATCATTTTACCCATATCATTAACCATAGATCATAAAGCCAGAAAAGTATATAAATCATTATATATGCATTCTGTAAATAAATTGATACAGGAAAAAGCCATCGTAGTTTATCATCCAACATAACCATTAGTCTGCATAGAATTTTAAAAAGAATGCTTCACCAAGGATGCCTGTAAAATCCAAATACATTTTTACTAGTTTTTCTGCCAGTTTCTGCTCATTCTGGCTTCCAACTGAAATGTCTGAAATTCTGTCAACACCCACAGACTTAACATTCAATAAAATTAATGCTGCAATTCAGCAACCTTCTTAGTTCCCTGTTGAAATGTACTGCCTGAACAGGGATTAATCCAGAAGCAGGCTGACTTTCCCAGTTCCTTTTGACAAGCACTGACACCAGTAAACCAAGATGATCAAAATGCTCCCTGTGAAATGAATGAGAACTGCAGATAATTAAGATACTTACTTCAGTTTGTTCAACCCTTGCATAATGGCAAGCCTTGATTTGTGAGCTCACAGATTGCAAACTTATATACATTTACTGGAAAATAAATTTTACTGGTTCCAAAGGCACAGATTTACCAATACTCAATTGTATTTCCAGTACATTTTCTCAGAACGTCTCTATTCTGACTTTATATTTATAAAGTCTATGAGGCAACTTGAAGAATAACTGTTTTGAGTTGCAGATGAACTTCTGTTATTGAATTTGCTGGATTTTCAGAGACCAGAAAAGTTCTGCCTTATAAGATTACGAGGTGTGCATCAACCTCGATTAAGGTAACATTCATGTAATGTATATTCCCCCCACCCTCACCCTACAAAGATTGCAAGCGAAGGCTATGCTAATCCTCCGGAAGGCAGTCAAAATTCTTTCAAGGATTACAGTTCGTGAGGGTGAGCATTAAAACCAGTGGTGGGATTCAAATAATTTAACAACAGGTTCTGTGGGCATGGCTTGGTGGACGTGGCTAGGTGGTCATGTGACTGGGTGGTCATGGCTGGGTGGTCATGTGACTGGTTGGGCGTGGCCAACTCAATGTCACTCACGTCAAGGGATGCCTCGCCTGGCCCCTCCTCCCAGCCATTCCTTGTCACACCCAGCCTCAATGTATCTATACTTCTGTAAAAATGTTGTTCACATTTTTTCGACTTTATTATCTACTATTATCTACATACTATAGATGTACTTTCATGGACCACTGAAAGGAGAAAATCGCTCACATCAGAAGTGGGTTCCTCCCGGTTTGGACTGGTTCGCCCGAACCGGTAGCAACCCACTGGTGATGTCATTGTGATGTCACCGAACCGGATTGGTCGGTGCCAGTCTGTGGGCACCACCATCTTTTTTTAAAAAAAAAAGAATTAAAAAACATTTTTGAATTTTTTTAAATTTTATTTTTCCTTCTGGGCATGCACAGAAGCCGAGTTCTGGCACTGTGCATGTGGTCACCATCTTTTTTTCGGCTTTGGGGTTTTTTTCAGATTTTTTGTTACTGTGCATAGCTCACGCATGAAGTGTGCACACGCCCATTAAGCGCGCCCACGCGGCACGGGAGGGAGCGAACCAGCAGCGAGGTAAGTTGGAACCCACCCCTGGCTCACATGCTTTGCCCAAGAGTGTGATAGGCAACAGACTTTTAAGGAGCTGCCACAAAGAAGGAGGCATAATGTATTTTCCAAAGAAGCAGACGGCAAAACAAGAAGCAATGGATGGAAACAGAACAAAGAGAGAGGCAACCTAAAACTAAGGAGAAACTTCCTGACAGTGAGAACAATTAACCAGTGGAACTGCTTGTCTCCAGAAGTTCTGGGTGGAACTGGAAGTTTTTAAGAAAAGACTGGACAGCCATTTCTCTGAAATGGTATAGGTCCCCCCCCAAGGTCCCTTCTAAGTGTTTTCTGTTATTCTGACACCTTTCCCAGGCCCTCTACTCATATTTTGACATCCTCAGTTTTCCTGCCTGAGCAGGGGGTTGGACTAGAAGACCTCCAAAGTCCCTTTCAACTCTGTTATTCTGGTATTCCTGAGCTAAATAGTTAAGATCCTCATTGGGACCCTATCTCTTTTGCTCCCTCTGGACTAATGAGTTAAAAGGCTTCCTCTAGACCAGTGATGGCGAACCTTTTCTAACTCGGGTGCCAAAAGAATGCATGCACGTGCGATAGCGTGTATGCGCGTGCCCACACCCACAATGCAATGCCCTCCCCCTGCGCATGCGCACAACCCCTGCGCTGTCCCCTGCACGCATGCACATAAACCCCCCCGCTCCCCCCCGCACATGCACACAGGTCTCACTGAAGCCTCCGGACTTCCAGTGGGACCGTTGGGCCATTTTTCGCCATCCCCAGGGTTCAGGAGGCTTTCCCTCCCTGCCCCCCTCTCTCACACACACAAAATTTAGGCAAATTCCCTTTTCTTGGAGGCTAGAATCAGAGGCTAGAAGAAGGTACCTTGGAGGTCTTATAGTTCAACCTTCTGCTCAAGGCAGAAGACCTCATATATACTGCGAGTTAATGGTCATCCCAGCTTTGGCTGCAAGAACTGAGAAAGAAAGCACCTGGTCTGGGCACACAGACCTTCAAGATGAAGCCCTTCCCAGGGAGCAAAGCATGGCTTGGATGAATTGATCTGTCCTGAAGGCAAGCTCCAGAGCAGTGGCGGTGGTGGCAGAAGAAAGCGAGCTCCAGAGCAGTGGTTGCAAAAGGTGAGCTCCAGAGTGGTGGCAGCAGCGGTTCTCCGGGAGGGTGGGCGGATGTCCTGGGGCTGCATATGTGCACTGCAGCAGAGCAGCAGTCTCGGCCCCAGCGCAGCATCCCCCCAGAGGGCCACCTGCTCACCAGCTAGCCGACCCGGCCTGGAAGTGGCACATCCCCCGTCATGGGCTGGATGCAGGACCCGAGGCGGAGGGGAAGGCAAACAGGCAGCAGTTGCCCGGAGGCCCCGCGGAAGCCGAGCGTGCCAGGCACAAAAGGTGAGTGAGCCTCGCCATGTTCCCCTGAGGCAGCTCTTCGGCTGAGCGCAGCAGGTCTCCCTCCCCCACCGCCAGCGTTGGCCTTACCTTCTAGATCTTCCATGCACCTCCACTGGCCTGAATATCACGCCCTTCAGATCCCAACGGTGCCAGCACGCGGCTACCTGTGAAGGTAAGGCTGATGGCAGGCAGCCCTTGGAGGAGACGCCATTCTGGGGCTGAGACTGCTGTTCTGCTGCAGTGCGTGCATGCAGTTCTGGAACATCTGCCTGCCCTCCTGGAACGCCACCAGTAGTGGGTGCTGGCCCCATTGGGATCTGAAGGGCAGGGGCACTTGGGCCAGCGGAGGTGTGTGGAAAGTCTGCAGCTCCTTGTGGCCTTGGGGATAGATCAAATTGTCCAAGGCTTTGCTCTCCAGAAAGGGCTCCATCGTGGACGGCTGTTCTCGAGGCTTCTTGGGCCTTGAGAAGCAGTAGGAGGCTTAGGGAGAGAAATGGATTGAGGCCTCAATAAGCATTAGGAGGCTGAGGGAGAGGAACAGATTGAGGCGGAGAGAAGCAGTATGAGGTGGAGGGCGAGAGAAACCAGAGGCTTTGGAGATGAACACCCTTCCCAGCCCCACTTCCCCGGGGCACCCAGCCACGCTTACTTTTGCCTCGAGGCTTCTGCTGCTGGACCGGGTGGGAGCAGGCCAAGGCAGCTGGGTGAGTCTAGTGTAGGTGAGCAAGGAGGAGCAGAGATTGGCAAAGGAAGGCAGAGGCAGAGAGCTGGGCTGTGGCCGCCACATAGCAGAAGGCAGGCAAGCTGGCTGGGCCATGTGGGAGGCAGCTAGGCCGGGATTTGGGGCTTGCTTGCAGGCTCACCCAGGCAGATCAGGGCCGCTCAGCTGGACTGCGGGGAGAGCGCTGTGTGGGATGCAGCTGCTGTGGTGAAGGCAGGGAAGGGCGAGTGGGCAAGATGAGTGACAGGGCGGGGTATGGCGGGATGGGTGGGGTGGCACACAATTTTAACAACAGGTTCACCCAAACTGGCCCGAACCGGCTGAATCCCACCACTGGATAAGGCCCTTAAATGAACGACTAATCATCCCCCTGCAGAATCAAACCACTTCACTTCTTCATTCCACCATGTCCAGATTTCTTTGCATTCATAAGGGGGTCAACTCTCCCTGGAGCTCAGGAGGGAATAAACCTTCAACTGCAGAGGCAGACGTTTATCTTTTTTTTGTAATTTTTTTTATTATTTTTCTTCATTAAACATCTGAATATTTTGATACAGATCTACACCCATTTTTACAACATTGTTATATTTCAATTATGCACATTAAATCATAAATTTACAGTCTCTTCTGTCTTCGTTTTCTTCTCACATTGTCACACAGTCTTTCCTTTTTTTTTAGTCCAGTTGTACCATCCAGTCCATGTTTTGTAGTATTCTGAGTTGCATTGTCCTTTGAGTTGAATAGTCAGCATGTCCATTTCAGCACATCTATATATTTTGTCCATTAGTATATTTTCTGGTGGGATTTGATTGTCTTTCCAATATTATACATATGTTATTCTTGCCGCAGTTGTAATATGTAGTATTAAATATTGTATGTTTTTTGGATGTTGTTTTTCCATTATCCCCAGCAGGAAAAATTCTGGGGCGAATTCCATTGTTCTCTCTGTAATTTCTTGTAACCAAGCATTCACCTTTTTCCAATAGCCTTTTGCGTCGGGACACAACCACCACGCATGAAAGAATGTACCTACGTCTTTTTTACATTTCCAGCAAGCCGAATTCATTTTTGGGTATATTTTGGCCAATCTTGATGGAGCTAAATGCCATCTATAAAACATTTTATAATAATTCTCTTTGTATGCTGTTGACTTAGTTATTTTGCAGTTTATATTCCATGTTCTCTCCCAGTCGGCCAAGAGTGACCGACTGGGACCTACGTTTTTTGCCCATGCTATCATGGGTTCTTTGACAATTTCCTCCATTTTATCAAATTCCAGCAGATATTTATATAGTTTTGATATTATTTTTTCGTCCGGACCAATCAAAATTTTATCCAGTTTTTGCACTTCCATGTCTATACCCATACCCTCAGTATCTTTTTTGTGTCGAGTTTTTAATTGTAAGTAAGTCAACCAATCAATATTTATATTTTGTTCCGCCAATTGTTCTCTACTTTTTAATTTTCCTGTCGGATCTAATATGTCGCTATATTTTGCTGCTTTGGTTATATCAATTAGGTTCGGGTAGGTCATGGCTTCTATAATTGAAAGCCATTTGGGGATTTTCATGTAGTTCTTTTTTTTTATTTCGTACCATGTTTTTAGCAAAGATTTTCTAATTAGGTGTTGGTTGAAGTTAAGTTGTGGCTTAGTTCCATCTCTCCATATGTAAGCATGCCATCCCATTTGTAGGTCGTGGCCCTCTAGCGTTAGTATTCTTTTGTTAGTTAAATTTATCCATTCTTTTATCCACGCCAAGGATGCTGCTTTGTAGTAAAGTTTCCAGTCAGGGAGTCCTAGACCACCTCTGCTCTTATCATCCTGTAGATTCGTTAATTTGATTCTTGGCTTTTTGTTTTGCCATATAAATTTAGATATAATTTTATTCAAATTAGTAAAAAATTTAGTCTCTAATTTGATCGGAACTGTTTGAAATAAGTATAAAAATTTTGGCAGTATACTCATTTTAATCGCAGCTATACGCCCTAATAATGATAACTGTAATTTTTTCCATTTTTCTAATTCTAATCTTGTTTGGTTTACTAATTTGTCATAATTGTCTTTTTTAATGGATGAACATCTATTCGTTAGTATTATCCCTAGATGTTTAATTGTTTTGGTTGTTTGTAAGCCTAATTTCCCTTCCAATTCATCTTTTTGTTTTATTGTCATATTTTTTGTTAATAATTTAGTTTTTTGTTTATTGGTTTTCAATCCTGCCGATTCTCCGTATTCCTCTAGCTCTTTAATCAGTTTTTGTCCTGTTTCAATTGGTTCTTCTATAAAAAATACGAGATCATTGGCAAATGCCTGTAATTTATACTCCTGGTTTCTAATCTTTGTTCCCTTAATATCCTTATTATTTCGAATTTTGTTTAGTAGTGTTTCCAATGTTAAGATAAAGAGCAGAGGTGACATCGGACATCCCTGACGTACTCCTTTAAAGATCTGGAATGATTGTGTCATGTCCCCATTTATCATAATCTTGGCTGACTGGGAGGTGTAGATTGTTTCTATAATTTTTTCAAATTTGTCACCAAATTTCATCTCTTTGATCAAACCTATCATATACTGCCAATTTACATTGTCGAATGCTTTTTGCGCATCCAGGAAAGCTAGGGCGACCTGCTTTTCTGGATGCGCTTCATAATATTCCAATATATTTAAAACGATTCTTGTATTGTTTTTTATCTGCCGCATTGGTAAAAATCCATTTTGATCCGAATAAATAGTTTTATTTTTTTTGGTTCTTTCTGCCATAATGAAAATTTTATAATCTGTGTTCAACAACGAAATTGGTCTGTAGTTTTGTATATGATTTTTCTCGGTACCTTCTTTCATGATCGTGGTGATATATGTTTCCCTCCACGTATTTGGTATCCTAGCTCCTGTTAATGCTTCATTATATAGCTCTAATAAAGTATCCTCTAGTATTGTACTCAGTTTTTTGAAATATTCCCCTGGAAATCCATCCGGTCCTGATGTTTTATTGTTGTTTTGTTTTTGAATTGCATTTTGGATTTCTTGTGTTGTAATATCCCTGTTTAACATTTCCTTATCAATTTCCTCTATTTGCGGCATACTAATTTCCTTTAAATATTCTGTTATTTTATTTAGTTCCACTGGGACCTGGGCAGACGTTTATCTTAAAGCGGGATGGCCCTTCCACCATTTCAAAAACAAGATGGTCCAACAGCTGTTTTAGTCCCTTGCCCCATTTGTATAAGTCTCTAATTTTCAGAAATTGAGGCCAAATTGCTCAGTAGAAGATGCTCTACGACAGGGGTGTCAAACGTGATTTCATTGAGGGCCGCATCAGAGTTGTGTTTGAGTTCAGGGGGCTGGGGTGGGTGTGGCCAGGGTGGGCGTAACCAGGTTGATGTCACTCATGTTAGGGGCGCCTGTGGTGGCCTGAGTGCTCTTCCAGCGAAAACGGGCTCCCGAGCTCCATTTTCAGCCACAATGGCCTCCTGCAACTTCTGCAAGCAAAAACGGAGCTAGGAATAGAGCAATATCTGTTTTTGCAGGCAGAGGCACCATGGTCCGGTCCTTCACTATTTGTAGGGCGGCCCCGTAGGTCAGATCTAAGCACCCCGTGGGCCGGATCTGGCCCCAGGGCCTTGAGTTTGACAGTCCTGCTCTAGGATGAGACATGTATGTGAAGAAACCCCCCCCCCAACTATTCTCAATGGTGTCCACATACGGGTGGGCAAAATGGTGGACACAGCATTGTGATGTAGACCTCAGTCTTTTGAAGATCTGCTGGTCCCAAACAGAGGTGGGATTGCGGTACAGTTGAACCTCTTGTCACGACCATAATTCGTTCTGTAAGTTTGGTCACAAACCAATTTGGTTATGACCCGAACCTAATTTTGGAAATTTGGCACTTACCAAAAAAATGGTGCGGAAGGGGAAATTGGCCATGAAAAAAATACATGAATTTATTGGTCGGTATCTGATTTGGTTGTGGTCAGAAGCGTTCATGACCAGAGGTTCTACTGTCTCTGTTCATGACCAGAGGTTCAAATAGAGATTCCATCACAATGTCTGTCTACCATCTTGCTGGGTTTTTTTTTTCCAAAAAAGTTTTATTAGTACAAAATTACATAGATAATAGTTATCATTAAATAGAAAGTACAAACATTTTTTTAATTTTTCTCCCCCCCTAACCCACCCCCTTCCCTCCCCCCTCCCCCCCGGACTTCCCAGAGAGAGTACAGGGCATAATATCAATAAGATAAATTTAAATTAAATTAAATTTTTTTGACTTCCACCTTATTTTTTAAAAAAAACTTCAACTCCAGATTGTACACTAATAAAAATTCCTTCCTCCTCCTTTCAATCATCTACCCTTCACAACATTTCTTCACTGTTAACTAAGAATTAAATGATTATTACATAAATGATGACTAAGTATTAGATGCAAAAATCTTAAACTTCGTCATAAAATCAATCAGTATATAAATAACATACTATTACTATATATCAGATTATAAGCACTAATTCCAAACTTTAAATAACCTTCCTCCCCCCCAAAAAAGTTAAATCTAATTGTAATATTTTATAACTGGATAGATAACAATTCCAAATCTTTCTCGCAATTAAATAAAACTTAAATTGATATTGCACAGAAAATAACTAAATAATAATACAAAAACCTTAAACTTCATCATAAATTCAACCACTATATTAGTAACATAATATTACTATATATTAAATTATTAGCTTCAGAAAAGTTCTAAATCTTTAAAAAGAATTAATAGTACTTTGAATAAGCCCAAAAAGACAAAAGAAAAAAAGAATGCAAGAAGTAAAGAAAAAAAATTAAGGAAAGAAGGGAAAAAGAAAAGTACAGTCATATTAGCAACCATCTGTCCAATAAACTTCAACGCTGCATCTTGTTGCATCTTGATGATGGTTGCATCTTTTTGTAACTTGATAATTTTGTAGTTGTCAGCTCGCCTCCCATCTGACCCCGATCTTCCATCTCCTTTTCCACACTGTAGACATCTGTCTGGCTCTGCCAATCATTTGAATTCTGTAAATCTGTTTCGATTTGAACAGGAAGGGATGGCTTTCCCTCCTCCTCCTCTTTTGTTTTCATACATCTTTCCTCTGGAATCTTGGATATATGAGCCTTTAAGACGTTGGCATAAAATTCAGTAGCTTTCTTTGTTGTATTAAGCCGATATCTTTTTCCCAGAAATTTCACTGCGACTCCTGTTGGTGCTTCCCATTTGTATTGTAAATCTAACCTTTTAAATTCATCAATCAGAAAGGTATAATCTTTTCTGGCTTTGAGCATTTTAGAGGGAATTTCTTTCCATATCATTAGTTCCTGGCCATTCACCTGAAGGTTATTCTTAAACGTCACCTGTATAATCCTATTCCGTAAGGCTCTTGTAGTAAAGTATATTACAATATCCCTTGGTAGGTATTTTTGTTTTGCATACCAGGAGTTGATTCTATATATTTTATCAATTTGCCTGGCTAATTCTTCTTCAGACAGTCCAGACACCTGCTCCAAAGCTTCCACCATCCTTCCTTTCAAATCTTCATATAATCCCTTTTCCAACCCCCTGACCCTTATGGCAAATTCCATGGATCTGAATTGCGTCATTAACACCTCTGTTTCAAAATTTGCAATGTCATTTTGTATTTTATCTATGTATTCTACTGAGGTTGTCAAAACTTGTTTATTTTCTTCAATGCGGTTTGCCAAAACTTCAATATTTGTTGCTAGACCTTTGCATACCTCCAACACATCATTTCTAATTTGTTGGTCAGTATTCTTTAAAGCAGCCTGCATTTTATTATCTATTTCATTGAGTTTTTAGTTAAATTCAACAATAAGTTCATCTTTCATAATCTTTAAGGTACTTATTAAATTTTCAGGTGTTAAAGACTTTGGGGGTGTTAACTCAGTGGTAAGTTGCATTTTAGAAATATAACCAGATGAATAGTCCATTCTTTTATTCAAAACAGTCTTTCCAAATTTTGAAGCCATTTTAGTATTTCCAGTGGAGAACAAAGAAAAAGCCAAGCCTCTAGTTAAAGTTCTTTTAAATTTCTTTTAAATTTCTTTTAAATTCCAAAGCCAGATAGACTTTTATTTTTAAAAAATTGTCAATTATTATTTAATCCAAAATCGGGAGACAGAGAGAGTAAAGCCAACTTTCAAAGTCAAAAATTTCCATAAGAAAAAAAGCCGCTAGGGAAGCAAAAGTTACTTTCACTTCTCCTCCCACTTTCTCCGATCGCCATGTTGTAGCCTATTAACTGTTACTTAGTTTCTTCCGAAGTGAAAGTCAGCAGTGGAGTTGAAAGAAAAAAAATCTGTACTTTCCCTTTTAAAATTCTGTCTCTCTCTGTCTGCTTGTTTAATCAATTAAGTAGTTGTAATCCCATTCACGAAGCAGCGGGTGGTCACGGCATCTTGCTCCGCAAAAGCGGAGGTTTCCAAGTCCCCAGAGCAAGAGACAGGCTGGCTGGGGAGCCCTCACCTTTCGTGCCCGTGGCTGACACCTGGGGCACTAGGGGGGGCTCTACCCCACCTGTCTGGCTCTCATCTCTCCCCTTTGCCCGGGGCAGAGACTTTCAAGCCGCCAGACAGCTGTTCTGGCGGCTTTAACAGGGAAATGGAAAGGCGCTCAACGGGGAGCGTCCGCGATGCAGCGATCCGGAACCGGAAGTCCCATCTTGCTGGTTTTGACCTCACCTCCTCCACAGCTTCCGCTGACCATTTTCATAGATTCGATGGGGAAATAGTCTCGTTAGAACTACAAATCCCAGCATCCCTTACCATGCGCTGTGCACAAGGAGCTTGCTATTCTCCTGAGAATTGGTGACCGGCACTTGGAAGTCAGATTACAGATTAACAGAGTTGGAAGGGACCTTACAGGTCATCTAGTCCAACCCCCTGCCCAAGCAGGAGACCCTACATCTGCCTCTACCTAGGATTGAACTCACAACCTCCTGATTGTGAGGCAAGAGCTCTACCTCTATGCCACAGCAGCTGTCTACTGATTCTCCCTTATGTTTAATTGCTCTCTTATACAACACAAACAGGAGTTGAACCAGTTTGCTGAATCAGCATAATATAAGTGTGATGTGTAATTCTGCTTATTTTGACAGAGTTTCAGAGCCTTGGCACAAAAGTTTAGCTTAATTTCTTTCTTCTTTTTGGGGGGGAAAAAGGAAAAAAGACATACAGTACAGCTGGCCTGCTTAGAACCGTAAAAAGGTTATGAAGGCCGTGCTGGAAAAAAATATGAAGAAATATGAAACACTTCTCTTCTAATCCAAAGTGTAGATATATCTAAGATGTACAGAAGTACTTCTTATCTGTGTTGGAAATGTGGAAAACGGAAAATATTTTACCATGCATGGTGACTTTGTGAAAGGGCAAAAAAAATGCAAATGCGTAACAGAATAACAGAGTTGGAAGGGACCTTGGAGATAGGAATATTCTGCCCCCTAGTGTTGAATGTATGGAATATCAAGCTTTTGATTGATCAATGAGCAGAACGACATTTGTTTTGGAATGTTCCTTGCTCATTTATAAGTTCATACAATAAAATATGTACCTTTGTAAGCATGATAAATGTTATATGTATAATATACGTGTATTTAAAATATTTAAAGTTATAGTTTCAAAGATATTTTCTCAGAACAGATGTATAGGACAAGTGCAGGAAAAGCTCTCGTGGCCATCAGAATCCCCTCCAAACTTCCAGTGTAGTGGTAAAAATAAGAGGGAGTATTCTGGTATATCTTCTCAAATATGTTACATAACTGAAAAGAAAAATCATTTCATTCCCAGCTCCCCAAATGGGGGAAAATTAACCCTGTCCATGTTTATAAGTGCTCATACTCACTTTACATCATTGTTGTATCCACTGTAATCTCTAATGAATAAACCCCACCATGTTTCTTCAATGATCGTGCTGTTAAATAAATAAGGAACTGAATAGTATGTACATTTGGAAAAGTACATGGCGAGAGTTCTGGTAAAATCAGGACGCTCGACATGAAGCCAGCTGAGAAGATACTGGATAAAACATTTTGAAACATGCCAACATTTAAATGTTTGCCATTATAACACACATTAGCTATTTATTAGATTGTACAATACAGTAAAAGAATAAAGTATAAAGAACCAAAATATAATAGGGAACCATAACTCACTCTTTCTTTCTTTCTTTCTTTCTTTCTTTCTTTCTTTCTTTCTTTCTTTCTTTCTTTCTTTCTTTCTTTCTTTCTTTCTTTCTTTCTTTTTCTTTCTTTCTTTCTTTCTTGTCTTTCAAGAAGATCATTAGTGCATTTTGGTCAGCTTTGCCATTTCTGCAAATTTCCTCAATTTTATAATCCAACCTTCTACGGGAAGCGGGGGCATTTGATTATTCTATCTTTGTTCATACATTAATCAGATATTAATTTCCTGCGGGTTTTTTTCTAGTTCAGTGTACATAAAACCCAATAGAGACAATACTATTTTCAGCATAATATTAGTCCACAATAACTTTTGCATCATTATTTGGATTTGGGCTCAAAATTTCCTTGCTTGGTTACAACTCCACCATGCATGATTAGGAGGTTCCTTCTTCCTTTTCACATCCCCAACTCTGGTTTGATATTCCTTTATCCATTTTTGACAGCTTGGCTGATACTTTATACTATTGATACATCACTTTTCATCACCACAGTACAAAAAAGATGTTGAGACTTCAGAAAGTTTGCAGAAAAGAACAACAAAGATATTTCAGGGGCTGAAACATACGATGAACAGTTGCAGGAACAGGGTATGTGTAGTCTAAGAAAGAGAAGGATGAGGGATGATATGATAGCAGTCCTCCAATATTTGAGAGGCTGACACAAAGAAGAGGAAGACAACCTATTCTCCAAAGCACCTGAGGTCAAGGCAATGGATTAAAACGTATCAAAGAGAGATTCTACCTAGAATGGAAAGGCTTGCTTTCAGAAGTTGTGTGTGCTCCAACACTGGAGTTTTTAAAGAAGAGATTGGGCAACCATTTGTCCAGAATGGTGTACAGTTTCCTGCAGGGGGTTGGACTAGGAGACCGCCAAGGTCCCATCCAATTCTATTCTATTCTATTCTATTCTATTCTATTCTATTCTATTCTATTCTATTCTATTCTATTCTATTCTATTCTATTCTATTCTATTCTATTCTATTCTATTCTATTCTATTCTACTCTACTCTACTCTACTCTACTCTACTCTACTCTACTCTATATTCTATTCTATTCTATTCTGTTCTATTCTGTTCTATTCTGTATTCTGCAAAATGAAATATTGAAATGGAGTAAGCAGGACTTCCGGTGGTGATGTCACAACAAGACAGAGCGAAGAAAGCAAAGTCCGCTTTCAAGCTCTGGTTTTTACGATCTGGTGGCACTTTATAGGGCACATCAATCTTGGAGGGATCGATGGATCAATAGAGGAACTCAAGGGGCACCGAGGAGGAAGCCAACCACCTGGCTGCGACAAAGAGTAACTCTATAAACCTGGACTGGAAAGAACACAGTCATCCTGTGATGGTCGACTACAGTTGTGACAGCCCGACCAGATAGAGAAAGCATAGAGACTGGAATACCGACAAACTGAAAAAATTCTATACCATAAGAAGAAAGCGAGTGCAGAAAAATAACATCTGGAAAAACTACTGAGAAGAGAGTCTCAGCAGCGAGGAGATTGAAAGAACCAGACAGCGGCGACTTAGCAGTAAGAGCACGATTGCAAAGGAAGCAGCAACCAATCAAAGTGAATGGAGGAATAGCGGAAACAAAGTAAAACAAGGGTTGGGATGAAGCAGGAGGAGGAAAGTTGTGTAAATGGGAGAAGAAAAGCTGATGTGAAAAGAGGAACGGAAAAGTATCACGTGGATGTGTATTCATGCGCTGGATGTTAATGTTGAGAGAGGAGCTCCAGGTGAAGATTTCAGATTGCGGAGGAATGGCGGACTGAAAGTAAAGAGAGGATTGGAGCCAAAGCATTAGGAGGAAAATTGCATAAGTAGCAGAAGAAAAGTGGAAGTGGAAAGCAGAACGCAAAAGTATTAGATGGACTTTGTAAGTGGTGGATATTAAAGTTGAGAGGAGATCTGTAAATGAGGACTTTAGAACACAGAGGAAAGGCAAAGAAAGTGAAACGAGGGCAAGTGACAGAGCACGAGGAAGAAAGTTGTGTAAGCGGGAGGAACAAAGTGGACGCCAAAGAGGAACGGAACGGAAAAGTTGGATAGACTTGTATACAAGTGCTAGACACTACCGTGGAGAGAGGAGCTTCAGGTGAGGACCCCAGAACGAGGAGAAATGATGGGCAGAAAGTAAAGCAAGGGTCTGCATCTAAACATGAGAAGGAAAGTTGAGAGGAGAGTTGTAAGTGAGGATTTTAGAGCACGGAAGAAAGGTGAAAGAAAGTGAAATGAGGGCTAGTGGAAAGAAGAACGGGAAGGGACTTGATGGATTTTAGATTTGAGTTGCGATATTAGAACTGTAAGCAAAGATACCAGAATATGACGATTGAAACCAGAGTGGTTATTTAAATGAACTCTGTCAGATGAGGATAAAAGCCTGAGGCGAGAAGGAAGGAAGCAGAAAGGTTGGAGATTAAAAAGACTGGAGACTAAATAATAGAGCTTTTCAATGTTAGAGGAGATATTATAACATAGTAAAAACTGAAGGGAGATCGATAAATAGCAGATGAAATAAGAAATAAGGGGGACCTCAAAGAACTGAGAATTGAGAAGAATATATAAATATATTATTGAAATATAAGGCCTATAAGAGTATAGTATTATTAGATAAGTTTATATTATAATTAAATAACTATTAAGCATTTACTATTGAAACTTAACGATTATTAGCTGGTTGAATTAATTATTTATTCTTATACATATACCTACTCTTATATATAGTGAAGGAACTATTGTTAGAAATATCTTTTCCTTTGTTCTTTGAATTTGAATAAGTGCATTATATTATATAAGTATTTAATATTTTGATAGATTATATTTGTATTGATGAATACAAATTCATCAATACAAGAGATTATACATGTTGGATTAAGGAATTTGGAGAAATTTGATTGATTAGACAGATTAATGTGACTACAATTTGAAATTAGAACTAGTAAACTATATATAAATAACTATTCGATATATGGTGAAGTGGGAAAATTTCTATAAGATAGTAAAAATATCTACCACAACCACTATCCAAGAAATTGGAAAGAAAACTACATCTAACCCAATATTAACAACAGCATCCCCTGCAGGACAGAAGATATCTAAGCACTGAGAAAACAAGTAATACAGAAACTGTACAGATGTTGCAGACAACACTGTTAGCAATACAAGGAATGATAATAAAGATGTAGGAGAAAATCATGAAGAAATGAGAGGAGACATACAGAAACTAGATAATAGGATGGGTACAATACAACAAACTATAGAGAAAATGAACAAAAAATAAAACAGTGGAAAATAGAACTGAGCAGACAGAAAAAAAATTGGAAGTGGTAGACAAAAAATTAATGACAATAAACAGGAAGTTGGAGGAATCAATCATTCATCTCAAAATGGAATGAGCAGCCTACTTTTTAAGATTCCAAAATGTGATAGAAAATAAAGAGGAGGATTTAAAAGAGACTATAGCAATAGCAATAGCACTTAGAATTATATACCGCTTCATAGTGCTTTACAGCCCTCTCTAAGAGATTTGAACAGCTGAACTGCTGAACTAGCAGTCACTGAAGTAGTTGCAGTGCTGCTTTTAACCACTGCGCCACCTCGGCTCATGGCGGAACTAATATCAGAAACATTACATAAAGATAGACAGGAAGTGTTAGATGGAATAGATAGAGTGCATACAAATTATGCCAGACGCCATAAGTTAGCAAGGAAGGTGCACATCAGATTTGCGAAAAGGAGGTTGCGGGATGAAATATATAAAATAACTAGGGAGGAAACCTTGATATACAAAGAAAAAGAGATACAGGTACTCAAACAAATTCTGAGATGGGTAAGGGAACACAGAAGAGACTACCAATTTCTAGCAAGGCAACTTAATAAACGCAACGTCTTATTTAGATGGCTACTACCAGAGGAAATGTTAATAATCTGGCAAGGGAAAAAAATAAAAATTGATAATTTAGAAAAAGCACAAGATTTTTTAGACCAATGTATAGAAACGGAAGATGAATATAGTAGTAAGGAAGAAGTGGAAAGTAGAAGTCAGGAAGAACAGCAATCGGAAGAAAGGGAGCTTGAACAAGAAGGGAAAAGTCTAGAGAGTACAGAACAACAAGTAATAGAGGGAATAAGAACAAGAGCGCAGAAGGAGAACAGAATAAACAGAAGACAAATGCAAAGGTAGAAATATGGAAGAAAAGGTTAGGATGTTAACAATAAACATAAATGGAATGAATTCCTATATTAAAAGAAAACAGATATTTACAAAACTACAGAAACAAAATGTTGATATAATATGCTTACAGGAGATACACATTAAAAAACAGGATAAGAAATATTTGGAGCAAATAAAATTAGGTGAATTATATGTGGCACTAGCAGATAAAAAAGAGGGATAGCAGTATACATAAAAAAAGAATTAAAAGCAAGACAGATATATGCAGATGATAATGGAGGGATACTAATATTGGAAGTGGAAATACAACAAATAAAATTACTGCTAGTGGTGATTTACGCACCAAATGAAAATCAGAATAATTTTTATAATAAATTACATTAAAAGATAAATGATATAGGGATGGAAAATATTTGCATTTTAGGAGGTCTCAATGCAGTTGCGAATAGAAGCAAGGATTATAAAAGTAATAATCAAAATAGGAAGAAAAAAAGAACTTTACCAAATTCATTTTCGATATGTGTCAAGAGTTAAATTTAAGGGATAATTGGAGAGAATTGCACCCACAGGAAAATGGATTCACCTTTTTCTCTAACCCACACAAATCTTGGTCTAGGATAGACATGGCCTGGATGAACAGCAAAGTAGAAAACAATATAGATTCAATAGAAATCCTACCTAACACATGGGCAGATCACAACCCCATAGAAATAATTTGGAAAGGCCATAAGAAAAAGATTAAACGATGGATGTTAAATACACAGATATTGAAAGAAAAGGAATATACTCAACAGATTAAAAAGGAAATAGAGTGATTTCTTAAAATAAATAAAAATCAAGACACTTCATTACAAAATATCTGGGATACCACTAAAGCATACCTATGAGGAATTACAATATCGTTTATAACGAGAAGAAATAAAGAAAAAAAGGAGAAGCAAAAAATATTACAGGAGGCCATTAAAAAATTAGAAACAGAGTTACAAAAGGACCCACAAAATGATAAAATCAAGAAGGAAAAAGATTTGATGAGACATAAGCTGAATTTGATAGAACAAGAAGAGAATGCGAGGAAAATAAAATTAGCCAGACAAAATTTTTTCAAACATGCAAATAAGCCAGGAAGATGGCTCACTTTTACATTGAGAAAGCAGAGAGAAAGAAAATTAATACACCAATTGGAGGACAATAATGGTAAACTTCACTACCAGACTGAGGGGAAAAAAACATCATACGAAATTATTTTAAGGAATTATATGGAAAGGATAAAATAGGGAAAGATGAAATTGAAATATATTTGAAAACAAAAGGATTACCCCCAATAGAAGACGAAAGTAGAGAGATATTAAATAAAGAAATATCCTAGGTAGAATTTTAAAAAGGCAGTTTTCAAGCAGAAAAACAATAAAACTCCAGGTCCAGATGGAATTCCGGGGGAATTTTATAAGACAATGTACGAAACTTTCAAACCACTAATTATACAATGAAGCAATGTTAGAAGCAAAATTGCCAGACTCCTGGGGCAAAATTTACATCACATTAATTCTGAAGGAGGATATGGATAACAAACAAATACAAAATTACAGACCATTTCTCTATTAGATGTAGATTATAAAATATTTATGACAATCGTGGCAGAAAGAATGAAAAAAGTATTAAATAAAATAATTCACACAGACCAGAGTGGAATTCTGCCACACAGACAAATTAGAAATAACACAAGGACAGTCTTAAAAGCAATAGACTACTATGAAAAACATACAGAGAAACAAGTAGCCTTCTTATTCTTAGATGCTCAGAAGGCGTTTGATAATCTGAACTGGGATTTTTTCATCATACAAGCACAAAATATGAATTTTGGTTTAAAATGTGAAAAAATGATGATTGCAATGTATTCAACACAAAAAGCAAGTGTGGTAGTAAATGGGGACCTAATAGAAAAATTCAGTATATCCAAGGGAGTGAGACAGGGCTGCCCACTGTCACCTCTGATCTTTATTTTATCAATAGAAATATTATTAGAACAGATTAGGCAAAAAAACAGAGATTACAGAAATCAAGATAAAAAAGGAGAAATATAAAACTCAAGCTTTTGCAGATGACATGGTCTTCTTTATAGAAGAACCAATAATATCAGGGATAAAATTATTAAATGAAATAGAAGAATTTGGCAAAGTGGCGGGTCTCAAAATAAATAAAGATAAAATCAAAATATTAACTAAAAACCTTACGAGTAAACAAGAAAAATAATTGACAGAGAAAATTGGCATATAAACAGTGAAAAAAGTCAAGTATTTGGGAATTTGGTTGACTAAAAGATGTTCGTCGATAAAGGAGGATAACTATAAAAAATTAATGCAAAAACCTATAAAAGATTTGGAACAGTGGGGAAAATTACAATTATCATTAGTAGGAAAAATAACAGCAATTAAGATGAACATTCTTCCAAAATGGCTATATCTATTTCAAACAATTCCAATAAAATTAGATCAAAAATTCTTTGGCGAATTGAACAAGACAATAACAAAATTTGTGTGGGGTGGAAAGAAACCAAGAATTAAACTTAAATTATTACAAGACAGTAGGATAAGAGGTCGCTTCGGGCTTCCCGATTGGGAATTATATTATCAGTCAGCATCACTCCTTTGGATAAAAGAATGGATATTATTAAAAAATAGGAGAACATTAATATTAGAAGGACATGATATACAAGTAGGGTGGCACTTGTATCTGTGGGAGGAAAAAAGTACAAAAAAATCATCTTTCCAGAACCACTTAATAAGAGATGCACTGCTACAAGTGTGGAGAAAGGTCAGGAAAAAGCACTATATTAGAATGGCTTTCCACAATGGAAGCGATGATATATCCGAACACCTTAGATACAACAAAAATGAGAAGATGCAATCAATTAATAGATGAGCAAGGAAATTTGAAATCTAATCAGGAGTTGAAAGAACAAGGAATAATCATCGATTGGTGGCCATATAGGCAACTGCAAACAAGATACAAAAAAGATATGGAAAAATTTGGCATCGATAAAGAAAATCAACTTATAGATAAAATTTTGTTAGGATCAGAGAAGGGATTCATTTCTAAAATGTATAATTATTTGCTACAAATAAATAAGGAAGAAGAAATTGTTAAAGGAAACATGATAGCTTGTGCAAAAATTTTTGGGTATCATATACAATTGGAAGATTGGGAAAAATTATGGACCAAAAACTACAAATTAACAATGTCAGCTTCTCACAAAGAAAAACTATATAAAATGTTCTACCTATGGCAATTAGCCCCCACAACAGGGGTGTGAGAGAGAGAGAGAAAGAAAGAGAAAGAAAAAGAAAAAGAAAGAAAGAAAGAGGAAGGAAGGGAGACAATAGAGAGAGAGAGAGAAAGAAGAGGAAGGAAGCACAACAAACCCTGGCACTAGACGTGGCTTCAGAAGACACTTTGAAACAGCACAGCAATTTAGGGCTGGAAGACATTTCGGAGGTCATCTAGTCCAACCCAGTGCTGCAGCAGGAAACCTTACATTGTCTGGATTATTTGTGCCTCTAACAGAGAAAATTGCCAGAAAGGAGAAGGAGTTTACTAGGACAAGGCTGCCATGCAGAGGAAGGCAGAGATAGTCCTTGACTTATGACCGCAATTGATGAAAAAAATTTGGTTGCTAAGCAAGAGCGTTGTTAAGTGAGTTTCACCACATTTTACTCAGTCCATGACATCTCCTGGCTCTAACAGTCATGTGCAAACTAGGGAAGTACATCTGAAGGCATGTGTAATGTTCTAATGTACAGAAGTTATGGTTAAATGTGTGGCACTAGGTGTATTTTTCCAAATGCAGTAAGTGAGGTTGAATGTGCATAGTTTTAGAAGAGGGGTGTGTGTGTGTGTGTGTGTGTGTGTGTGTGTGTGTGTGTGTGTGTGTGTGTACATACACATACAGTATATATAGTAGATAATGTATATTTTTGTGTGCCTATGTGTAATATGTACGTACACATATGGCATATATACATAGGATTAAATAGTATATTTTGGATGTTCAGTAGTAGTAAATAGATAGGGAAATTGTATCTCGTTGAGGCCTTTGAAGCGAGGAGAGGCCAGGCACCCTAACCCTAACCCTAACCCTTGACGTGAGTGATGTCAAGTTGGCCATGCCCACCCAGTCACATGACTACCCAGTCACATGAACACCAAGCCACCCCACCCAGTCACATGACCACAAAGCCACTCCCACCCAGTCACATGACTGCCAAGCCACTCCCACCCAGTCACATGAACGCCAAGCCATGCCCACAAAATTAAGCCATGCCCACAAAATTAAGCCACGCCCACAGAGCAGTAGTAAAAAAAATGGAACCCACCCCTGCCCCACAAGATTAGCAAAAATATATTCAAATTTAAGTCCGAAGTGTTGGCAGTGTAAAAGCAAGAAAGGATCCTATTTCCACATGTGGTGCCACTGCTCAGAAGCCAAAAAATATTGGAACAAAATAAGAATTTGGATACAAGAAATAATAGGCCAGCAAATTGAATTTAAACCAGAAATGTATCTATTAGGAATAATAAAAGGAACATACACAAAAGAAATTCAATACATTATAATCCACATGCTAACAGCAGCAAGAATAGTGTATGCACAGCAATGGAAAGCAGATAGCTACCCTCCAGATAACATGATAATCAAAAAAATTATGAATTGTGCGGAAATGAATAAGTTAACTCTAGAACTACAATCTAGAAGTGATAAAAAAATTCTATATGGTATGGGAAAAATGGTACCTTTGGTTAGAGAATAGGAAAAGTTAATTAATATGTTATAAGTATGAATAAAACATATATGAATGTACAAGTATAGTTATATATAAACAAATGGAAATATACAAATGTAAATACATATGTAAATGTAAATATGTGTAATGTAATAAGATTGGAAAATACATATGGAAACAGTGTAAATGAAAGTCGATATTCCAGGATTGAGAGAAATGCATATAAGATGTTTATTAATGTGTAAAATTTAATAAACTTTATTTAAAAAAAAAGAAATGGAGTAAGCAGATTGGCAGCATCTATTCATGCATTTTTAAAACCAGTATTCATGGAAAAAATCCCACTTTGGAATATTTATATTCAACTTCAAAATTGTATTGCGATATTCTTCATTCCCAGGATCAATGTCCAAGGCTTCTTTATAAGCTTTACTTGCTTGTTCGTTTTCTCCATTGAGCTGATGAATAAATCCAAGGATGGCGAAATTCTCAGCATCGGTTTCACCTTTCCTGATTTTCTTCTCCACCAATTTCTTCAATATACGCATGCATTTATCTCTCTCTGAAGAGTCAATTTCAATCTTCAGCGCTGCAAGGTAGTTTTTGATGGCTTCTGATGGCGACCTTCTGTTAAATTGTTGAAAACTCCCATAATTAAAATGGAGCTGTTGCTCCTCTGAGGAAGTTAGGTTGCTTTTGGTAAAGAGCTTCTGGTATATGTCATCCGCTTTCTGTAGCTGTCCTTGTTCTGCGTACTTCTTCGCAAGGTCAATATTAGCATGGAAAAACTTGGGTTTACGCTCCACCGCTTTTTCAAAATGAAAAATGCAAAATCTGATCAATTCCTCCATTTTATCCTTGACTTGGCACTTGTCATATCGGCTTTCGTTTTTCAACACTAAATACTGTGCCCTATAGCAAAGGCCAATCTGATGGTGCAAGAATGCAGAGTTTGGGGTCAAGTCCAATGCTTTCTTCAAATGTTGCAATGACGCCTCTACGTCTCCTTTCTTCCTGTAAAATATGCCAGCGTACCTTAATACATAAGGAATATCAGGATGTTTTTGGAGGGCATCTTTAATCCACTTTTCTCCTTCTTCCATTTTGTGTGATTCTTGAAGCTTTGCTGCAAGTAGAGGAACAACAAATACATCATCAGGATTCAGTTTTACTGCAAGCCTCAAAGGTTCCAGGGATGATTCCTTCCCTGAAGGGTTTTTTGCATAATGATCTTCCAAGTGGTATACCATGATTGCATAGCCCGAGTTAAATTCTGGGTTTTCGGGTTCTTTTTCCAGGGCTTTTTCAAAGCTCTCCTTGGCCTTTTCATAATACCTGGCTCCAACTTTTAGGAGAGCCCAACCCTTTTCACAGTCGATCTGTGGGAGCTCCATCTTATAAGGAGACTCACTTCCAAGTTGCTTGCAGGCACTTTCTACCTTCTCCACGTAGCCTTGGGATTCAGTAAGATTGCCCATGTGGTAGTGCACCCAGGCATAGTTGCCCCAGGTAATCAGGCTTCCCTTTTCAACATCTCCAGGGTATTCTATGGGCACAGTCTCTTCAGCTTTCTGCAAGTTTTCCAGTGCTTCGTCCTTCTTGTCGTTCAGGAATTTCACATAGGCAAGAAGGTTGTAATTTTGAACTTTGGATTTATTTATTAAGAACCGGATCTCCTCAGCAATTCTTTCTTCCAATTCTTCAGGATCAATATGCTCTTTCTGCAACTCCCATGTAAAATGGCATTCAAGTTGTTGGAGAATCTCCTTTAAACCTTCCTGGGAGAGGAGACTGCAGGACAAAAGGAAAGAGAAATGAGAGACATGTACAATTTGTGGACAAAAATATTCAATTCAAGATTACATTTTATACTAGTTTTTTCACTACCTTTTATTTAATGTATAGAAATCAATTAGTGATAATTAGACTATGTATCTAGATTGTATTCCTTTGTTATATTTTCCCATTGTAATCTCAGGACTACCTGTATATTAAGCTTTATGTCTGCCCAAAATGTGTTAAAACCTCTATGACTGTGGTATGATCAGTGTTTAGGAATTCATTGCAAAATAAGAATGAACTAGATAAATGTTTATTAAAGTATGGTCCCAGAACCTCTTGAGGTCCCTCAAGACCTTCTAAGCAGTCCATGAAATAAAAATTATTTACCAAATATTGAAGATATTTGCAAAAATGTAAAGCAATATCATTCTTCTCATTTTTTTAAATTTGTTAAAAGATTATAGATAAGGATAGCATGTAGGAAAGACCTTGGGAGATTAGAGCAAGAGACACTGCTAAGAGAACAGTCAGATAAGAGACAGCATAACACACAAATGGACAGCAAACTGGGAAAGAGGCTCAAAAGAGACTCTCCCTAGTTTTTCAAGCTGTAGAAGAGTGGGGGGGGGGAGGATTTCAAGCTGTAGAAGAGTGGGGGGGAGGATTGTACTTTCAGATTTCAAGATTTTGTCAATGTAGCTTTATAATAAAATAGAATTAGCTCTATGGGATTGGGCGGTTTATAAGAACTTTTAATTAAATTACATTAAATGAAATAAAATATGATTGTGATTCCTATATGGTTTACAATGTGAGGCTAATAATAAGAGTTTTTGCATGAAAAATATTTATTTATATTAATATCTAATGGTTGAATATTAGTTTTATATAATTTGATAAATAAATATGTTACAAATGTGTCACTTTTAATACTATAAATACGGGTAAACTCTCCAGTCAGAGTTACCAGGTGGTAAGATGGCCAGCCAATAAATTTAACAAACAAACAAACAAACAAACAAACAAACAAACAAACAAACAAACAAACAAACAAACAAACACCCATATAAACAAAAGTTCCTTTGGGATCCCCCATACTTTTTAAAACTAGGTAGGAGTCCCAAGAGCAAAAAATTTTAAAACACTATTATTCTAGCCTTTCCCAAACTGATGCCCTCTGATTGGTTGGTTTTCAATTTTCTGTGTTGCCTCGGAATTCTGGGAGATGAAGTTCAACATACAAGGCTCACTTGAAAGGACTCCAGATTCATTGATCTCCCACTTTTCTCCAGGAGCTCAGCCAGGCTTACACGGGATCTCCCTTCAAGTCATCTTTACAATAACCATTCAGTCAGGTTGATTGGGCTTAGAGGGAATGACTGGGCCTAGTTGAAGGTGGACTTGAAGTGGATCTTATTTTATTTATTTGTTTAGTTATTCAATCTGTAGGTCCACCCATCTCACCTAATGTCTGGCTCACAACAATCCAATAAAACAAGGTAAAAACCAATACTGTATCCAAATGTATATGTATATGTAAGATGTATATCTTAGACAAGAGTTCCCCAACTATTTTGGCTTTGCGGATTGGCAAGGGGGAAGGCATGGTTTATGCAAGCACCCACTGCTGGTGCATGTGACGATGTGCATATGTGTACGCTCACCGGCCGTCTCCATGGCCCAGTTGCAAACCACTCACAGCCCACTAGTGGACGGCAGCCCACAGGTTGGGGACCCCTGTCTTAGACCACTATTTTAAGCCCTCTACCACCACTGGCTCAAAAAATGCTTTTGGCGAAGTAAATCTCTTAACTTATTTAAGTACAGGCTACTTTCCAATTCTTAAGGAATGAGGATAAAGCCAATATGACAATTCATTAAGAGTGGATGCAGTTCATGTGATTGCTAACCTGCATTTAATCATTTATTCTTTCACTAAGATAGCATTGTAAAATTAGTGCTAATGTTTTCTGGGCACTTAAATCTTTAAGATGCCTGGGACGAAGCCTCAAATGGAAGAATTTAATATTATCATCAATCATCATCATCATCATCATCATCATCATCATCATCATCATCATCATCATCATCTTTTAATGATCCCATAATCCCTTGCAGGGTGGAGTCTGG